>CM045763.1:7105000-8305000 GCA_025200525.1 Camellia lanceoleosa | reverse complement strand
ATTAGAGAAGTCACTTACCCTACGTGGCTCTCCAATACAGTGGTGGTAAAGAAGAAAAATAGAACTTGGCGAGTGTGCGTCGATTTCACGGATCTGAACAAAGCTTGCCCTAAAGACTGTTTTCCTCTACCCATAATCGACCAGCTTGCCGATGCGATGGCATGCCATCAACGCATGAGCTTGCTCGATGCTTACATAGGCTACCATCAAATCGCCATGCATCCAGATGACTAGGACAAAATTGCATTCCACACCCCAAGAGGAACCTACTGCTACAAAGTTATGCCTTTTGGGCTGAAGAATGCAGGGGCAACCTACCAAAGACTGGTCACCGCCATGTTCAAAGATCAACTCGGCCACACTATGGAAGTATACATCAACGATATGGTGGTCAAGTCCAAAGAAGAACATAATCATATAGCCGATCTAGAAAAGACATTCAAATCTTTACGAGAATGAAACTGAACGCTTCCAAGTGTGCGTTCGGAATCGACTTTGGCAAATTCCTGGGTTACATCGTCAATCACTGAGGAATCAAAGCCAACCCGAGGCAAGTCACAGCAATCTTGGAACTCGGCTCCCCCCGTTCAGTAAAAGAAGTCCAAAAGTTGATGGGGATGGCCGCTGCACTCAACAGGTTCATCAACCGGTCTACAAATCGCTGCCGACAATTCTTTTAGACACTACGACAGGGTAAGGCTTTTGAATGGTCCGCCAAATGCAAAACAGCTTTCAACGGACTCAAGACCTACCTCCACTCAGTACCTCTCTTGACAACACCCGCCGCTGGTGACCCGCTCATTCTATATCTGGCAGTTTCCGATAGGGTCGTTAGCGCCATACTATTAAAAAGGAGGAGGGGGAGCAACGGCCAGTGTATTATGTGAGCAAGGCAATGGTTGACGCCGAAACATGCTACCTTCCGTTGGAAAAACTCATCTTAGCCTTAGTTATGGCGGCAAGAAAACTGATGCATTACTTCCAGGGACATAGCATTAGGGTGCTAACAGATTATCCCCTCCGATCAGTACTACAGAGTGCAGAAGCATCAGGACCTGTTTCAAAATGGGCTCTTGAACTCGGCCAATATGACATTCAGTTTTTACCTAAAACTGCAATCAAGGGGCAGGTGTTGGCTGACTTTGTTGCCGAATTCATCGGCGAGCTTGCCAACCTCAAACCTGACGAAGTTTGACCAAAGGCTGATGTTCGACCAAAGCCGAACTGGAGAATTTATGTCGGGGATATTGGCAATTATACTATGATGGATTGTCTAACCAAAGGGGTAGCGGCGCCGGAGTTGTAATTATGTCTCCAGACGGCGCAATAATTGAGCAGGCCGTCAAGCTTGGCTTCGAAGCATCAAATAACGAAGCCGAATATGAAGCCCTTCTAGCCGATCTTGGGAATGCGCACCTTCTCGACGCTCGACGTCTGGTTGTGTTTTGTGATTCAAAATTGGTAATCAGTCAGCTAAAGGGGGAGTACGCGACAAGAAACGACCGTATGGCGGCCTACATGAAAATGACCAATTCCTTGCTGGCAAAATTTGACCATCACGAACTGAACCAAATAACACGCGACCAGAACACACATGCGGATGCCTTGGCGTGCCTAGCCTTCGCCATCAATTCTGAGATCAAACAGACCATCGAAGTAGGTTTCATGCTGGAGCTGAGTATTGGCCCTTCGGAGGAAATCCATGTCAACGTTATAGAATCAGCACCAAGCTGGATGGACCCCATTGCTGCATTCCTCTCTTCTGAACAACTCCCAGAGGACAAAAAAGAAGCACACAAGCTGCGAAATAAAGCCCTGCGATATTATCTGGATCCGCAAGGAGGGCTTTATAAAAAGTCCCTCTATAGTCCATATTTGGAATGTGTGCACCCCGACAAAGTGGAGGAGCTTCTGATAGAGATACATGAGGGCAGTTGTGGTGCCCATTCTGGCAGAAGCTCCTTGGCCCATCGAGCTATAACACAGGGGTATTATTGGCCGACAATGAGAGCTGAATCGGAGAGTTATGTAAAAAAATGCGAACAGTGCCAAAAGTTCCCCCCATTAACCCATTTGCCTGCCGAAGGGTTGAACTCTATCACCAGCCCCTGGCCGTTTGCTCAGTGGGGACTTGATATCGTAAGACCATTGCTGAGGGGCCCAGGGAACAAGCGATTCTTAATCGTCGCGACAAATTACTTCACAAAATGGGTCGAAGCGGAGGCTTTAACACATATACGAGATGCAGACATTAAACGCTTTGTATGGAGAAACATCATAACATGATTCGGTATTCCGAGAGCTCTCATCTCAGACAATGGTACCCAGTTCGATTGTGGTGTATATCGAGAGTTATGCAGCAAATATGGCATTCGGCCTTACTTCTCTACACCGGCTTGCCCCCAAAGCAATGGTCAAGCCGAAGCCTCTAACAAATCCATCTTGGACGGCATCAAAAGGAGGCTGGAAAAAGCTAAAGGCAAATGGGTCGAAGAGTTGCTGAGTGTATTGTGGGCTCATCGTACTACGCCGAGGAGATTCACTAGAGAAACGCCGTTTGCTCTATGCTTTGGAACCCAAGCAATCTTACCCCTGGAAATCGGCCTCCCAACTCTAAAATCGCAAGTTTTTGATACGGGCCGAAACGACATGATGCTTGCCCTGGATCTAATTCTAATTGAAGAACGAAGAGACTGCACCCTGGCATCCATGGCACGGTATCAGCAGCAGCTCGCCAAGTCGTATAATCAGCGAGTTCAGTTGCACCAATACACGCCAGGAGAGTTGGTCCTAAAGGAGGTACTTCCAGCGGACCGGAGACCGGCTGATGGAAAATTGGGTCCAAACTGGGGCGGCCCCTATCAGATAGAATCCATCGCAGGAACAGAGGCATACCGGCTCTCAGACATGTCAGGAAGAAGCCTGCCATGGCCTTGGAATTCAACACATTTACATAAATTCTATCATTGACCCGACTTGTGGGCTTGATACTTGTACATATTCCACCATTGCAATACAAACCTTCTCGTTTTCTCAAGATCGCTGCCAAGCCTTTAAGGGCCGATTAAGCCTTTTGAGGTCGAAATAAAGTCTCCGGATTCGAAGCGCCCTTCGTGGACATCAGGATTGGCCAAAATAAAGTCTTCGGATTCGGAGCCCCTTTTGGTGCATGACACCTTAGGGCCGATTAAGACTCCAGATTCGGAGTGCCCTTCGTGGATATCATGATTGGCCAAAATAAAGTCTCCGGATTTGGAGCCCCTTTTGGTGCATGACACCTTAGGGCCGATTAAGACTCCGAATTCGGAGCGCCCTTCGTGGATATCACGATTGGCCAAAATAAAGTCTCCGGATTCGGAGCCTCTTTTGGTGCATGACACCTTAGGGCTGATTAAGACTCTGGATTCGGAGCACCCTTCGTGGATATCACGATTGGCCAAAATAAAGTCTCCAGATTCGGAGCCCCTTTTGGTGCATGACACCTTAGAGCCGATTAAGACTCCGGATTCGGAGCACCCTTCGTGGATATCACGATTGGCCAAAATAAAGTCTCCGGATTCGGAGTACCCTTTGTGGACATCACGATTGGCCAAAATCAAGTCTCTGGATTTGGAGCGCCCTTCGTGGATATCACGATTGGCCAAAACAAAGTCTCTGGATTCAGAGCCCCTTTTGGTGCATGACACCTTAGGGCCGATTAAGACTCCGGATTCGGAGTGCCCTTCGTGGATATCACGATTGGCCAAAATAAAGTCTCCGGATTCGGAGCCCGTTTTGGTGCATGACACCTTAGGGCTGATTAAGACTTCGGATTCGGAGCGCCCTTCGTGGATATCACGATTGACCAAAATAAAGTCTCTGGATTCGAAGCGCCCTTCGTGGACATCACGATTGGCCAAAATAGTCTCCGGATTCGGAGCCTTTGTGAGAGATGCATTCGGACCACCTCACTGGCCAAATAAATATTCACTGAGAATTGTTCTTAATTCGAGCCGGTCAATGCATGCTTAAACATTTGCACTACGCAACACAAAACTTGCCAGTAAGTTGAAATAATACGTTTAATTAAGCACATGGCATTTCAAGACCAAATACGAATGTTGAAAATAAAAGAAATTCTATTTGTTTGGCGCGAAGTCTGTTCTCGCATTGCAAAGTCTATTTATTCAGCACTCTCATCGTCGCTCTTCTCAATTTCGAAATCGGAATAGGGTAAGTAGTGACGATGATACAGGGGCGAAGCCGAATCAATGCCCACGGCTTTGAGAGCTTTCTCGGTTTGAAGGGCCTTGATCCAACCGTGCTTGAATCCATGATTTTCACATCGGCAGACCTCCTCGGGAAGGTCTCGTTTGGCCTTCTCTATCCCGACCTTCAGGCTGTCCTGAAACCCGTTTTCATAACTCGAGGTCCGTTGGGTCACTCTCTCCTCAACGACCAATTTAGATTGACCGGCCGCCACTGACGCACTCGTTTGAACATTCTTCAGCTCCCAAAGCTCACGTTCAGCCTTTTTCACACGAATCTCCAGACTGCGATTCCTTTCGTCCTTTTTCTCACTCTCATGTCGCGCTTCTCGCAGACGCATGCCGACGTCGTAAGCAGTATATAGTCCTTTCACGGCCCCATGTATGCTGTCTCGAAATACTTCAAAATCTTGACGTCCGACCATTGATTGTTGGACTTCCGGCGGGAAGATCTGTCGAGCAAACTCGACTGCCACACCTGGGTCTTTAATGATAGAATCCGTGTCCGTCATTGGTCTATTCCTCACAAAAACCGCAAAACTCAACGGTCGTGGCGTCGCATCAGGCTCGATTCTTGGTCGCGGGCGCGGAGAATTTCCCCATTGTTGCCTGTTCTTTCGGGGCGATCTGCTTCGACGACTAAGGGGGTGCTGTGTTTCCCGATCCTTGGACGTTCTTCTTCCCGTACGCATAGGCTCGTTACTGTGCCTCATTGCGGCGTCTAATTCAGCCAATCTTCGTCCCTCCTAAGTTGCCTGAATGGAAATAAATAGGCCTCTGGCGTGCACTCGCCCCATTTATCCTTCAATGTTTGCAGCTCTCCCGAGGCAACATCAGTAATCCCAAACGTCAAAAGTCAGATGACAATTGTCCAGCCCACGAGTTAGGTCCATTCGGCTTCTCAAGCTTGCGCCCTGGCTAAGGCAAGGGCGGATTTACTAATCTAGTCAGCCATGTTTTCAAGCGCAAGCGCCGATCAATCTGTGCCTCAGCCAACCCACGAGTTAGGCCCATTCGGCTTTGCAAGCTCGCGCCCTGGCTAAGGCAAGGGCCGATTTACTAATCTGGTCGGCCATGTTTCCAAACGCAAACGCCGATCAATCTGTGCCTCAACCAGCCCACGAGTTAGGCCCATTCAGCTTCGCAAGCTCGCGCCCTGGCTAAGGCAAGGGTCGATTTACTAATCTGGTCGGCCATGTTTTCAAGCGCAAGCGCCGATCAATCTGTGCCTGAGCCAGCCCACGAGTTAGGCCCATTTGGCTTCTCAAGCTCGTGCCCTGGCTAAGGCAAGGGCGGATTTACTAATCTGGTCGGCCATGTTTTTAAGCGCAAGCGCCGATCAATCTGTGCCTTAGCCGGCCCACGAGTTAGGCCCATTCGGTTTCGCAAGCTCATGCCCTGGCTAAGGCAAGGGTCGATTTACTAATCTGGTCGGCCATGTTTTCAAGCGCAAGCGTCGATCAATCTATGCTTCAGCCAGCCCACGAGTTAGGCCCATTCGGCTTCGTAAGCTCGCGCCCTGGCTAAGGCAAGGGCCGATTTACTAATCTGGTCGGCCATGTTTTCAAGCGCAAGCGCCGATCAATCTGTGCCTCAGCCAGCCCACAAGTTAGGCCCATTCGACTTCGCAAGCTCGCGCCCTGGCTAAGGCAAGGGCCGATTTACTAATCTGGTCGGCCATGTTTTCAAGCGCAAGCGCCGATCAATCTGTGCCTCAGCCAGCCCACGAGTTAGGCCCATTCGGCTTCGCAAGCTCACGCCCTGGCTAAGGCAAGGGTCGATTTACTAATCTGGTCAGCCATGTTTTCAAGCGCAAGCGCCGATCAATCTGTGCCTGAGCCAGCCCACGAGTTAGGCCCATTTGGCTTCTCAAGCTTGCGCCCTGGCTAAGGCAAGGGCGGATTTACTAATCTAGTCGGTCATGTTTTCAAGCGCAAGCGCCGATCAATCTGTGCCTCAGCCGGCCCATGAGTTAGGTCCATTCGGCTTCACAAGCTCGTGCCCTGGCTAAGGCAAGGGCCGATTTACTAATCTGGTCAGCCATGTTTTCAAGCGCAAGCGTCGATCAATCTGTGCCTGTGCCATCCCAAGAGTTAGGCCTATTCGGCTTCTCAAGCTCGCGCCGTGGCTAAGGTAAGGGTGGATTTACTAATCTGGTCGGCTAAAAGCAACATCATTCATCAACAACATTTTCCTTACCAAGTTGAGCACAACTCATGAAATTTTATATACGCAAATTACTAAACAAAAAGCTACAAGCCCGCATGAAAATGCCTAGCAAAAAACGATGACTGTAGCAACACATGAAAAATACCAAATTAAAAACTGTAAAAATACATTCGACATCCTAAAAACTATGTCAGTCGCCCAGATCAATCATCGGAATCAGACTCCAATGGTTGAACATCCACTTGCTCATATGGTATTGGCATAATCAATAAAACTTTAGCAGCAGCAAGGGCTTTGTGTTAGCCATGTTTGAATCCCCGATTTCAAACTTGGGGACTTGGCCCAAATACTCGGCGAGTCCAGCATTTTTCCTGGTCTCAAATACTTTGGAAGCCTCCGAGTTGACTGTTTCCTTCGCCGCCTTCATTTCAGCCAACTCAACCTCCAGTTTGGAGACCGCCTTCTGGGCTAATTTGAGCGCATCTTCGCTCCCGTCCGCCTCCTTCTCGGCATCCGATCTCAATTGATCCGCGCTACGATCCACCTCGGCCTCGGCCCTTGAGGCTTCCTTGTTCGCCCTCAAAGCTTCGACCTTAGCCCTTTTTCTCTGGCCCTCAACTTTCTTTCGTAAACGATCAATCTGTTTGACGGCGTCGCGATGGCGACGGCCCATATCGGCTATCCTTCCGACAGTCTGCAAAGCAAGAATTTAAAACCATAACTTCAACACTATTTGGATTAAGTGAAGCAAAGTCCGAATATGTACCAAAAGTGCCGATTGGGCGGCTAGTGCTGTCGCATTCAGATCTGGTTCCACCCGGAAAGCCTCCCTGTCAGACGGCAACAACACGGACGTAGCCAAGCTGAATGTGACTTCTGGATCTTTAAGCGCCGAAGCATCAGAAGAAACAGGCATGTTTTTTATCATCGGCTGAATGACAAAAGGAACGATCACATTCGATCCCTCTAATCGAGGACGTTTGCCGCCTTGTTCTTCTGAGCCGGTTTCAAACTCGGCAGGGCGTTTCTCTGCCTTTTCCTCAACTTCTTGGTTGGCCTGCACGATCAAAGTAGATTCGGCATTCCAATTTTTTGCCGTCTCCACCTCAATAACGCGCAAGGACTCTGATTCACTAACAGGTAGGGAGAGTTGAGATTCGGTGGCTGGTGGTACTTCAGACGGAAGGGCCTTTGCTCTTCGCCGCGCGGCTAACCTTTTCGCATTCACCTTCCTAGCAAGTTTTATCAGGCTTAACCCAGCCATGTCTTCAGGGCTCGCGGCGGGAAGATCCTCTAAGCCGTAAAAAACACCATCAAGTGAAAGAACCCCTCGGCCCGAAGTGGATGGAGGATTGGCCGAATTCAATACCTCGTCAGACTTGGTTTTAGACTGATCTGATTCGATAACATTAGCTACATCCCACTCCGAATTAGACCCTTCAAAACCAACCTGCCTCAAGTTTTTGAAGTCGGACAAAATAAGAGCGATAAGAGAATCTTCACCCTCCGGAACCGGGATATTTTTCGCCGCCGAGAAGGTCGTATATGTCGGCTCGTAACGAAGCAGAACGTGGGCCGCCCTCCCCTGTTTCTGAAGACTTTGACGGCCGAAATACTTGAGCACGACTTTGATATCCGAAAGAACGGCGTCGTCAGTTGAAGACAGGACTTTCTTCAAATCGTTCCCTGCACAAGCCAAGCCGTAACATTTCAAAGAAGAGGCTTTACAACAAAAATGAACAAATAATAAAAGCGAGAAGGCAATCGGCCACCTGGCTCGCCCCTCCATCTAGGAATAGGGTTGACATGATCCTCCCCTACGCCAAATTCCCAGTTACCCTGGACAACGACCATAACATCATCAACTCGTTTCCCAGAATTGAAAACCATAGTAATTAGTTGATGGTCAATATCCTTGGCCCTAAGGAAGAAACGCCCGTGCCGACCAGAAGACTTAGCCAAGGCATAGCAATGCCGGATGGTTGGAATGCCAAGGTTAATTCTAAGGCGACGGTTGAGCGCTATAACCCCCATTATAATTCTAAAGAAATTCACATTACATTGAGAATGGATTAAACCCCAATGGCGAAGCACAGCCCTAAGAAACGGGTGAAGGGGAAAATAGACTCCACCCTCTGCGATTGACAAAAGAGGAAAGACAATCGTGGTTTTGTCCTCCCTCTCCATATCAAGAGTGCTGTCTGCCACAAACGCTAGACGGACATCATCAGGAATGAAGAAATGGCGTTTAAAGCCAGCAATTCGATCTGACGAGAGAAGGTCTTTTAAATGTTTTGCCATACTCTACAGTTTATAAGAATATGCCAAGGAAGGAATAAACCAGAAAGAGTCTTCGAAGTAAGGAAGGAGAGAACTTACAAAGGACGAAGAGGATATCGGAGAAGAGAGTTGCAGGGCCGATTCAAAAGGCAATCCAGCGACGAGCGTTATAAAATACATACTCGAAAGGACGTCAAAATTTTAAATCGTAATAAATAGACACGTACGAGGGGGCGGGAAGTCGACACAACAACCGAAAGGGGTGCGCTTAGATATCCGCATGAGGATGAGGCCAACCGCCGAATTTTGGCTCTGACTTTTTGAAATTCGGAACCAAGCACTCCAGACAACTGTCGTTGGTAAAGTGCTTGGAGGGCAATTGTGGGAGCCGAATAAATAGAAGAGTTGAAAGGTGCGTACCCCAGAAATCAGATATTATTCGGCTCCATATTGCGTGACTAGGATGCCGAATACGTTAGGAAGGCCGAATAGCTGGAGATCAGTAGCTCCGAATAAATAAAAGGGGAATGGCATAAAAGTAGGCTCAGGCCCTGAGGCCCAGAACGCAAGTATAAATAGAAGAACCATAGATTTAGAAAGGTATGTAAGAATCACTTCACTTAACTTAGTAAACAAGCTATCCTGAGTGTCTGAACTGACTTGTCCGTCGGAGTGCTAATTCTGGCACCCCCGACCAGAGTGTTTGTATCTTTTCAGGTGACTAGCTGAGGATTACTAGCGTCTCCCAGGATCTGAAGAGTATTTCCAAACCACTTCTCCACAGGGACCATTGGCTGTCAGATGGTATTGTAAATTGGAACTGGCATCGATTAAGAGCTTCCATCAGCTCTAAAAATCCTTCAGGGAAACGTTTATCACCAATGAGGTCTAGCCGAAGCAAGCCGATTCTCTCTGGGCAATGCAAATTCAACTAGGAGAAACCCTTTATGCATATTCGGCGCACTATTGGGAATGCTTTAATCTAGTAGATGATGCTTGCAATGACTCCATGGCCATCACTGCCTTTAAGATGGGATTGTATCCTGATAGTGCCCTCCGCAACTCCTTGACCAGAAGGCCCCCCAAAACAGTCTGGTCGTTAATGAAGAAAGTCAAGGAATACTGCAAAGTGAAAGATGATGCCCTGCGGGTCAAAGCCAGGCACAAGGCCAACAAGTTGTCCTCGTCTGAAATCGTTCAGCCGATAAACTCTGGACCATGGAATCAGGCTAAACGAGACAAAAGACGAGATTCGCGTCGATCAAAAGACCAATGTTCACACTGAGCTAATGAACAACTTCAAGTGCATAGCAGGCGCATAAGGCATGCGGACAAGAAATATACAGAGTTATCAGAGCCGATCAGCATGGTTATGTCTAAAGTTCAACACCTTCTATTCTTTAAATGGCCACCCAAGATGGTGGGACCTCTTGACATGAGGAGACGGGATAGACGGTGCATATCACAAAGAGCACGGTCATGATACCGACAGTTGTTATGCGTTGAAGGACCACCTTGAGCATTTAGTACAAGACGGTCGGCTTATGCAACACGTCCGAAAGAACAATTCAACAAAAATAGTAGCTTTATGGCAGGATTCACCTCCACTTGGCATAATCCATATGATATACAGCTTGCCGACGGCATCCGCAGTACATACAATTCAGTCGCATCCTAACCCCCAAAAGCAAATCACACCAGCGAAACGGCCCCATGAAGCTGCGGTATTACTTTCGACGATTCTGATTTGGTTGGTGTAACGCTCCCCCACACTAATTCCTTAGTCATCGAATTATGCGTAAATCTATTCACCGTTAAACGTGTTCTCATTGACCAGGGAAGTACTTTGGAAGTAATGTACTACAAGACCTTCGTTAAACTCGGCTTCACTGAGTCAGACCTGTCTCCAGCTGATTATCCATTATTCGGCTATAACGCTAATCCAGAATATCCTTTGGGCAAAATCACACTACCAGTTCGGGTGGGCTCCCGATTAGTGGATGTAAAGTTTTTGGTTGTCAAGCTTCCTTCACCATATAATCTCATCATGGGACGAACTTGGTTACATACCATGCAGGTCGTGCCAAGAACTATCATCAACTACTTCACTTTCCAACTGAACGCGACATAGAGCAAATTCGAGGTCCCCAAAAATCGGCACAGGCATGTTATCTTCTTGCTGCAAAGACACCAAGAGAGCTGGAAGTGAATTCAATTGACGTGTCGGATCGGGAGAGCCTCAATGACGTTGGGCGACTCCCAAGTGAAAAGGCAACCGAAGCCCTGGATCGGGTTGAAATTGACGGGAATCCTGACAAGTTCTTCATGGTCGGCGCTTCCCTAAATAAAGTCGATAGGTAAGAGCTAATATCCTTCTTACTCGGCAACCTTGATATATGTGCATAGTCACCTTAAGAGATGCCAGGGGTGAATCCATCTGTGTCCCAGCACCGCTTAAACGTTGATCCCAAATGTAAGCCAATTATTCAGAAAAGCCGGTGGTCAGTCGCGGAACACACTGCTGCCGTTGTCGAAGAAGTTGATCGGTTGCTTGATGCGAGGCCAATCCGTGAAGTGACCTATCCTACATGGCTGTTAAATACTGTAGTTGTAAAGAAAAAAAATGGAACTTGGCATGTTTGTATGGATTTCACGGACTTAAACAAAGCTTGTCCCAAGGATTGTTTTTCCCTTCCCAGAATAGACCAACTCGTAAATGCAACAGCATATCATGAATGTATGAGCTTCCTGGATGCCTACAGAGGCTACCATCAAATTTCCATGCATCCAAAGGACTAAGAAAAAATTGCATTCCTCACCCCAAGAGGAACTTGTTGCTATAAGGTTATGTCTTTCGGGCTAAAGAATGCAGGGACAACTTACCAAAGACTAGTGACTGCCATGTTCGAGGAGCAACTCGGCTGTACCATGGAAGTATACATCGACGATATGGTGGTCAAGTCCAAAGAAGAGCAAACTTATGTAGCCGATCTGGAAGAGACATTCGGCATTCTTCGCAAATACAAAATGAAGCTGAACGCTTCCAAATGTGCATTTGGAATCGGATCCAGCAAATTCATTGGCTACATTGTTAACCACCACGGAATCGAAGCCAACCCGAGGCAAATCACGGCAATTCTAGAACTTGGCTCTCCTTGGTCGGTCAAAGAGGTTCAGAAGTTGATGGGAATGGCCGCCGCACTCAACAGGTTCGTCAGTCATTCCACAGATCATTGCCAACAATTATTTCATACCCTTCAGCAGGGTGAAGCTTTTGAATGGACCCCCGAGTGCGAAGCCGCTTTGGATGGTTTGAAGACTTACCTCTGATTAGTTCCACTCTTGACAACACCTTCGACAAGTGATCCGCTCATTTTATATCTGGCAGTTTTCGACCAGGCGGTCAGCGCCGTACTGTTATAGGAAGAACTAGGGGAGTAGCGGCGAGTTTATTATGTGAGCAAAGCAATTGTTGACACCAAAACACGTTACCTTCCGTTGAAAAAACTCGTCCCTGCTCTCGTAATGGCAACAAGAAAACTGATGTATTACTTTCAGGGGCATACCATTGGGGTACTAACAAACTACCCCCTTCGGTTAGTGCTCCGTAGTGCAGAAGCATCAGGGCGCATTTCAAAATGGGCTCTCGAACTCGGCCAGTACGATATCCAATTTCTACCCAGAACCTCAATCAAGGGGCAAGTGCTCGCCAACTTTGTGGCCGAATTCACTGGGTGTCTTGCCGACTTTAAGTTTGATCAAATTCAAATTAAGTCGAACTGAAAAATTTACGTTTGGGACATTTGGCAGTGGTATTGGGACAGGTTATCCAACCAATGTAGCTGTGGGGCAGGCATAGTGATCATGGCTCTAGACGGGGCAATAATCGAGTAGGCTGTCAAACTGGGCTTCGAAGCATCGAACAATGAGGCCGAATACAAAGCATTGTTAACCGGCTTACGGAATGCACTTCTCCTTGGTGCTCGGTGTCTGCTTATCTTCTGTGACTCAAAACTAGTCATCAACCAATTGAAGGGGGAATATGCAACTAAAAATGACCGTATGGAAGCCTACATGAAAACGATGAATTCTTTGCTGGCAAAATTCAACCATCATGAATTAAATCAAATAACCTGGGATCAGAACACGCATGCAGGCGCCTTGGCTTGCCTAGCCTCTGCCATCAACTCAGAAATAAAATGCACAATTGAAGTAGGATTCATCCCTGAGCCGAGTATTGCCCCTTCGGAGTCAATTCAAATTAATATTATAGAATCAGGTCCAAGTTGGATGGACCCTATCACTACATTTCTATCTTTCGAACAGCTCCCGACGGACAAGAAAGAAGCGTACAAACTGCAAAGCAAAGCCATGCGATATTACTTAGATCTGCAAGGAAAGCTCTACAAAAAATCCATTTCTAGTCTATACCTAGAATGCGTTCATCCGGATAAAGTTGAGGAACTTTTGGCTGAAATACATGAAGACAGTTGTGGTGCCCATTCTGGCGGGTGTTCTTTGGCCCATCGAGCTATAACACAGGGGTACTATTGGCCAACCAGGAGAGTTGATGCCGAGTGTTACGTCAAGAAATGTGAATAGTGCCAGAAGTTTTCCCCTTTAACTCATTTTCTTGCTGAGGAGTTAAGCTTTATCACTAGTCCTTAGTCGTTCGCTCAATGGGGACTTGATATCGTCGAACCATTGCCACGGGCGCTAGGGAACAAGCGATTCTTGATTGTTGCGACAGATTACTTCACAAAATGGGTTGAAGCGGAGGCACTAACACACATTCGAGATACTGATGTTAGACATTTTGTATTCAAAAATATCATTACACGATTCGACATTCCAAGAGCACTCATTTTAGACAACGGCACCCAGTTTGATTGTGGCGTCTACCGATAATTATGCAGCACGTATGGTATTCAGCCCTATTTCTCCACCTCAGCTTATCCACAGAGCAATGGTCAAGTTGAAGCCTCGGCCAAGGACTGATGATATAGCTAAGGACTTGGTTCAATCCCTCCATACACATGTATGAAGGATGAAATCTGTGCTCACCAGCTGTCACAACTGGCACAAAAATATCTGCAAAAGCAAATAAAAAGGCCTCGGCCAAAAGATATGGCCGATCATCCAAAAGGAGTGCCGATAGACCAAAAGGAGTGCCGATTGGCCACCACTGATGGCCGATGACAATAAAACATGGCCGATAAGCACAAGGCTTGGCCGATGGGTTGTAGGGCTGGTCAACAAGCCACCCTCTTCCCTCAGAAAGAAAACCACAAGCCCTTGGTCCAAAACCAAGCACAAAACAGACAAGTTGAGAGGTTCTAAGGCAAGGTGCGCAGCCGAGACCTTCAGGAACTCAAAACAAACATGAGCATGGATGATCATCAAGTGTTCAAACGATGACGTCCAAGTCTTGAGAACGGTCAAAAATGGGATGTCTATAGTTGCCCCTCTTTGACAGAACTTGGAAGTCATAAGATGACGAGAGTGAATGTCAAAGCCCAGAGACAACTCATTTTTGACAAGGCTGAAGACTTAGACAAACATACAAGATTACAAAGAGATGCACTCGCAAGCAAGGGCAAGATGCAAATGACATGCACAATGCCAAACATAACTTATGATTATGCAGAGAGGGCTGTAATAGAGCAATTATGCAAAATAAGTGCAACATTTTAAGTGAATGTTATGCAAGCAAGTAAACACGAGCCAAACTGCATCTCATGCAGAAAGGATGTAAGAAAAGTATACTATTCTCACTATGTCTCATGCGGAGAAGGCTAAAAGTGACTACCGAGAACACCCGGAGTCTCAAATGAAACACCTCCCAGTGTATCAAACACAAAAGGACGAGGACTGTGTGAGAGAGCGCAGTCGTCCAAACACGTGTCAAACGTGAGAGGAGAAAGGTACGTCTAAACGCATGTCAAACGCGAGTGGAGAAGGGTAGTAGTCACACTGAATCGGAACTTCTCATGAATGAACCGTACATACAATATCGTGCCTGCAAAAGAAAGAAACTCTGACAGGTACAATATAATAGAAACACGTGATCGATGCTATATCAAGATACAATATCAACATAAGATAAACGCGTGCACATATGATGTCAATGGAAGGGTGCATAACAATGCAAGTAACATGCGTGACAACGCAGGTAAAGTATGCATAACAATGCACGTAAGGTGTGCATGACAATGCAACAAGTGTGCGTGACAACGCAAGTAAGGTGTGCATGACAATGCAATAAGTGTGCGTGACAACGCAAGTAAGGTGTGAATGACAATGCAACAAGTGTGCATGATAACGCAAGCAAGGGGATGCATAACAATACAACTGAAACAAGCATAACAATGCAAGTAAAATACGCGTGATAGCGCAAGCAGGGGGACGCATGACAATGCAACCGAAGTGTGCATGACAACGTGGATGGAGGGGTTCATGACAATGCAGCCTAAGATTGCGTGACAACGTGGATAGAGAGGTGCATGACAATGCAGCCTAAGATTGCGTGACAATACGGATGGAGGGGTGCATGACAATGCAGCCTAAGAGTGCGTGACAACGCGGATGGAGGAGTGCATGACAATGCAGCCTAAGAGTGCGTGACAATGCGGATGGAGGGGTGCATGACAATGCGACCTAAGAGTGCGTGACAACACGGATGGAGGGGTGCATGACAATGCAACTGAAATAAGCATAACAATGCAAGTAAAATATGCATGATAGCGCAAGTAGGAGGACGCATGGCAATGCAACCTAAGTGTGCGTGACAACGCGGATGGAGGGGTGCATGACAATGCAACCTAAGAGTGCGTGACAACGCAGATGGAGGGGTGCATGACAATGCAGCCTAAGAGTGCGTGACAACGCGGATGGAGGGGTGCATGACAATGCGAGAGAAATGTGCATAACAATGACAATGCAAATAGCGTGTGCATGACAATGCAACAACATTGAGATGCACATATTCAATGTAAGCAAGGCAAAGGCATGTTAACTACAATGTTGAGATGTAACTTCAAAATGAGAAGAGGTATACTCAATGTAATGCAATATATTCAAAGCAATTTTTGAATCTTGCAATATACAAAAGGATACGAAAAAGCGTATCGAGTGCCGCACATGGAAGACACGGTTCGAGGTTACCACGGAGGCCGGGGGAGCCATCGGCCATCAAACAAGCTTATCGGCCAACAATTTAGCCAATCGGCTAATAATTTGGCTGATCGGCCAAAAGTGGCAGATTCGGGGCAATTTTGTTCATTCACCTCGGGTCTTTAAGTATAGGGTTTCAAACCCTATTTCCTCACTTCTCCCTAGCCGAAATTCATTCTCCTCTCTCTCTAGGTTGTTTTCTATCCTTCGATCCGAGCTTTTCCCCCATTTTCAAGCCTCCCACAATGTTCGATTCGCAAAACCTTCGTTATTCTCAACGTTTTGAACCAATTGAAACGTGAGTTCGGTGTTCCTTTCTTGATTTCCATCACTTGGGGTTTGTTTCCCCTGAGTTACCCTTGGTTTCCATGCCTTCTTCCGCATTTCGACCTTTTCTTCCATTTTTCACCCCTCGGGGTTGACTTTCTATTGACTTTTGGCATTCCTGCCCATTTTCCATACCTTCGCCCATTTTCTCACTCTTCTCGAGATGGCAGATGATATTCCACAGGGTGGGGCTCTTCCAAGGATGGAGATGGATCCCGAGTTCAAGCTCTTGCCGCTCAGTATTCGGCCATTCGACCCAGCGACGTACCAGCCTGAGGTACATGTGTTGCCTCCCGACAGTATTCGCCAGTTCAGGAGCTTCACGCGAGGTGCACCATTGGAGCTCCTGCTACGCGAGCCGGAGTTACACTTGTCCTATGGCACTGCTGAGGTATACTCTTCTCCTCTACTTTCCTCAATGTAGGTCATACGCTTCGGATAGCCAGTATCACTCTACATCTGATTAACCCAAACACACTTGTACATCGAATGCCTAGTTCATTCTGAGCACATTCATACATGATATCTATGTCAACTCAAACATATGCACACACATTGCATTTTTATCAATTCTGGACACATTCAAACACTGTATTTCTGACATTGCTTCGCATCTATTTGTCTTTGAACAGAGGGAGATTCCCATGCCTTCCGGGGTTATGAGAACACTGTTGCTCGAGATTTGGTACATGGAGCTACTCGATGAGGTCTGCCACATCGTTGATCAGGCTGGTTTTGGCACATTCTGCATGGGACTCTCGTGCCTCACTGCAACTAGGCCTCTTCTAGGCGCGCTAGTGGAGAGGTGGTGGGGCACCACCGACTCCTTCCACCTTTCCACGGTAGGGGAGATGACGATGACTCCCTTCGACTTCTCTATGCTTATCGGCATCGGAGTAGAGGGTGATCCAATCCCTTTCGACACTGACATAGGCGAGTGGGACGCTGCCCAGATCTTCTTGCTCGGCATTCGCCCACCTCTCTCTCGACTAGGGTTCATGAGATATTCATGGTTCGAGGACTAGTTCAAGATACAGATACCGTCGACCCGGGAGGAGGTCGAACGCCACACCCGGGGGTTCCTCATGTTCATGCTAGACACCACTCTCTTCGCCGACTAGGCAAACACTATTGGCCTCTATCTGTTGAGCGTGCTGGTGGACGTGACCCGGATCCGGCGCTACAACTAGGGTGGCGGAGGATTGGCCACACTGTATGGATACAAGAGATCTTCATCTCGCCGCAGTGGACACCTGCTAGGAGGCTACTGGCGAGCGTGAGAGGTACATCTTTCCCTTTTGTTTTATAGTTTTGCTTTACACTACCTGTACACAACAGACACTACATACACGTAATCTACTTTACATTGGCTATACATTGCACAATACACTGCACACCCTTCTCTGATTTCTGCTTTATTTGCATACTGCTTTATTGATAAACATACTCATTATTACCCTGTTACATTCTCTAGTTGTGGGTGTATGCTTACTTTCCAAGGCTTGCTCCAGAGCCGAAGGTGGAGATGCCCCTCGTTGTTACCTATTCTCACAGATATGACGTGAGGTGCTAGCAGAGACCACGAGAGTCTTTCTTGTTCTTCCACAGATATTTTGAAACCATAGCCGCAGTAGAGGTATTTCAAAGCTTACAGTTCATTTGAGTTTTGCACTACATTGTACTTCTGATAGTAGATAACAAACTATATATCCTGTCATTTGCAGATCACCTGGCAGCCCTGGGCGGTGCTACTTGATGTAGTGAAAGACTAGTACATGGGTGCTCGGGAGACTGCCCAATTCTGGGTTTTGCTAGAGGGTCTGGTCTGTTGGACATGGTATTTAGGAGAGCGCTTCCTGTGTCAGACCGTTGGTTTACCTGAGCAGATAGTCTCGAGGCCACCTCCTACCCATATGAGGCATACAGAGAGGTACACCCCGTAGGAGATGATCGATTTCACGATAGGTTGAGATGATTACTTTTTCGAAGATGATGGCGACTACACCGACTTCATCCAGACTTATCTCATGCGACCTTTGACTAGTGCTCACCAAGCTAAGAGAGAGAGGCCTGCAGCCCCAGTAGGAGGAGTGGGAGCATCGAGGGTGACTCAGGCCCATAGCAGGAGGGGTTCCCGGAGTGGACAGAGAGCGAAGTGGCCAAACTTGCCCACCACTATGACATGCCAAGGACAGGCTGGAGAGACCTATCAAATACCCATTGCTCCTTCTCCAGCTAATCATGAGCTTGTCGGAGTTTGAGGCTCGACCCTGGTACGTGCAATGCTTTTCATTCTGTACATTCATTTCATTTCATTTGATATCCCGCAGAATACTAATTACTTCAACACTTTTGCAGGCTTCCATCGAGTATACTGGGCAGGCTCTGGAGCTGACGGCTTCAGTGATGGGGATGTTGCAGAGGAGCATAGACCTGCTGAGTATTTACGGTATCTTGGTAAGTTCTTTCAAGCCCAGTCCCAAAACCTTGCATAATCTGTTCCATACTGATCTGATGCATTACATTATCGATTCGACAATTAATGCACTGCACTCATATACCACTTACGGCACTGACACATTGTATCTTATATACTGCTCACAATATTCATACATTGTAATTATACACTGCTCACGACATTCATACTCAGCTTCGCATAGCATAATTGATGCATCTGCCAATTGTTCTTTTCAGGCTCCATTCCAGATACCAGCCACAACGGGTGCCTCAGCGGGACCATCAGTACCTCCCAGAGCAGCAGGGGGGCCAGACGAGGGATGTCGATATACAACCGAGGCAGACATAGGCGTACTTATATTGAGAGCAGTTCGTGGGAGCCTCCCCAGATGATGATAAGTCTGACAAGGAGGCAGTGAGCCCACACTCAGAGTCGTCTCAGGATGGAGATGAGGCTAGAGATGGCTTGAGTTCAGACGCTGGCAGCAGAGCTGACGGTGGTGATCCTGGACCTTCGTCCAGGAAGAGGACGAGGAGGGATTCCCGCACTTGAGACAACTGACACCGATTTCAGATGCTCTCTCTTTCTTTTTTTTTGCTTTATTTTCCTTTTTGCTAGTAGTCGTTTGTACATTGTACTGCGTTAGGCAGATTTTTGTCCTTTAAAATTCTGTACTTTTGCAAAAGAAAAACATGATGGAATGAAAAATAGCTTTTTGTTAAAAAAGAGTGTTACATTTGTACATTCTAAGCATCACATCGCATCGCATTACATCACACAGCATGTAAATGAGATTGAGATTTGTTTGAAAATTGCACACTCGGATTGCATTGCTTTAATCAGGTAGTGAACCAACTGACAACCAAAAGAATAAAACAACTCGATAAGCAAAACAAGGACTTGACATACTAACCAAATGTAAATACAACTCGATGAGCAAGACAAGAACTTAACAATCAACTCAAAATACAACTCGATAAACAAAAAACAACAACTTGATAAACAAATTGAAGTAACGCAGGCACGACTTCACAAAATCGTCACAAAAAGCATTCGAAGTGGAGCAAGCCACAAGTTCTCAACACCTCCAACACATGGACAGCTCAGAGAATAAAAGGAGAGGCCATTGGCCAGAGCAGAAGGCCATCGGCTACAAGAAATGACCATCGGCCACCAATACTAGCCAATCGGCTAAAAAGATGGTCGGTCGGCCATCATTACTGGCCGATCGGCCAAAGATGGCAATAACCTCCAGAATGCAGCCACCTGTCTTCCACTCAACACCTTATCTTCCATAAAAGCCCCAACTTCGTAGTTTCTCCATTTCAACTTAGTTTTTGCACCAAATTGAGGCATTTCTTGTCCAAAATCTCACAAATTGGATTCCCAACTTCGATGGCTCGGAAAAGCTGAATTTCCGGGGCTTTGGAATAAATGCACTATTCACGCTAAGTTGCACCCCGCTACGTTTTCCATTCCTTCATGCCACGGCAAGGTGTTGGAATCTAATTACGCACGTTTTTAGCTTTGGCGGACAAGAAATGTGTCCTACTTTCGAAGACTTCCAAGCTTTGATGAAGTCCGAGCGCGACGAAGAAATCTTGCCGCAATTCCGTTTCCGCCATATCCAAGCCTTAGGACGGATGTGCGGGCCCACTATGCATGACGCTCGGTCTTTGATCCGCGATGTGGAATTGGACATCCCTAGCTTGATTCATCAGTTTTTTGATGCCGGTGACCGCGACGATTATCACTGGCAGGGTTTTCGGCGACATGCCCTTTGCTTGTGCATGCTGTCTCATTTCTTGCTTGCCTTAGGCTCCGGAGAGTCTAGCGTCCGTTTGATTGAGGTTGCCCAAGGCCTAAAAGAAGGCAAGAGTTGCATTGCCATGTCACTAGCTGAGACACTGATGGGCCTGGATTCTTTCCATCACTGGGAGACGACTAGATTTGCAGGGAGTCTATACTGCTGCAGGTAATGTTTCCCACCCTATCTCACATATATTTCTCACATCACTCGGCCTTAGGCTTGGTTTTTCTCTCAAAACCCTTTTCTCACTTTTCTCTCCACGTACACCTCTCTATTCTTTAATCTCTCATTTTTCATCCCTCCCCAGATATGGTTGATGGACAAGTTGAAGGTTGTGGACTCATGCCCAGCATATGTAACTCGTGGCTATTTCTTCCAGCGACGTCTAGTTGATGCCCTTGATGAGGGATGGTGGTGCGAATGGATGTGCAGTTTGTCTGCTGTCAGTATTGCTTGGTGCTACCCCTGGCTCAATCTGCTGGCGATCAGTTACAACATGTCTCGCCAACCCGGGATTCAGTTGATCAGCCTGACACACTGTGTCTTTTACTTCCCGTTTCGAATCCGGCGCCAATTTGGGCATGATCAGACTTGCCCGGAAGATGGGGTAGAGTACCCTACTACATTTCCAGTTCAAGGCACACAGCTAGCTCAGTATGCCACAGTATAGAGGCCGAGAAAGCTTCTAGCCCCTGCTCCCACTTTCAGTTGCACCCTTTCTGATGAATGTATAGCTTGGCTTGATGAAGAGGCGCAAGTTGGGCCTACTTTGGCATCAGAGGCTTCCACAAGCTCTGGGAGGAGGCGTAGGAACACCTGACTATGCCCCGAGTTTATTGCTTTATCAGTACTTTCAAGTTTTCTTTATGAATGTAATAAAAAGCAACTTCAATTTGTATTCAAGAGTAGGAGAACTCTGTATTGAAATCAATGTAATTGAAGGTTGTGGGTACTGAAAATTTTCCGTTTGGTCCAAAAATGGTCTGAGTTGTAAAAAGATTAATTTGAACAAAATCAACTTTTAGTAAAACTTTTCAAAACCATTTTCGATATAGATCAAAACTGGACACACCCGAGATCTATCATTGAGATGTACAACCCTGGATCCTAGCAACTAGAAAGTTGCCCCTAGTCTAAATAGCACTGCACTGGAGATCACAACCGAGCTCTTGAATGCAGAATAGACAAAGATGACCAACAAGATCACATGGGCAAAGTTAATCTGGAAGTGTTTATGGTTGCACTTCAGAATAAAGTTGCCTACGTATCCCAAAGATGGGAATCAAGCCTTACGTAGTTCGGTTAAGGTTCACTCGTGTATTAACCCTCACCTTTTGTGCTCTAACTTTTGCCAAGGCCACCCTTTCTAGGTTTTCAACCTTGCGAGCTCAGTTTTTATTATTTCAAATTTTTTATGCTCTAACATTTGCCTAGGTCGCCCTTTTGGGTTTTCGGCCTAGCGAGCCACTCAGGGATAGTATTTCTTCAACTTGTCCATGTTGATTGGCTGGGAGAACTCTAGGCCATCTAGGTCTATCAGAACGACAGCTTTGCCCGACCAGATCGACTTGATGATGTAGGGACCAATCCAATTGGGTCTAAACTTGCCCCTAGGGTCATAAATGGGAGTTCGATTGTCCTTGAGCACTAGATCCCATTCCTTCAAATTCCTAGACTTAACCTTCTTGTTGAAAGCCCTAGCAATTCTTTGTTGATAACCCTGAACATGATACAGTGCTTTCAGCCTTCTTTCATCAAAGAGCATGACTTCTTCGAACCTGTTTTGCTGCCAATCGGCCTCAGCTATTTGACACTAAGCCAATACTCATAATGACGGAACCTCAACTTCGATAGGTAGAACATCCTTCATTCCATAGACCAAGGAATACGGAGTCACCCCAACAGAAGTTCAAATTGAAGTCCGGTAGACCCAAAGAGCAAATGGCAGCTTATCTGGCCAGTCCTTGTAGGTTTCTACCATCTTCTGCAAAATATGCTTGTTGTTCTTGTTGGCGGCCTCAACAGCTCCGTTGGTTTGTGGCCGATATGTAGATGACTTATGAAAAGCCACATTGTACTTCTCCAACAAGTCGATCACCTCCTTCTTGAAGTGGGAACCATTATCCAAAACAATCTCATTCGGGACCCCGTAGCGATAGATGATGTTGTTTTTGATAAACTTAGCGACGTGCGACGCCTTTAACACTGCGTAAGATTGGGCCTCAACCCACTTCGTGAAGTAGTCTATCGCTACCAAAATGTACTCATGCCCGTTGGACCCCTTTGGAGTGACAGCCCCAACGGATCTGACATTTGTGGGATTGCCGAACAAAGCCAATACAATCCTCCTCCACGGTGGACCAGTAATAACCCTGTCTAAGGATCTTCCGGGCTAGCATCACCCCGTTCATGTGCGCTCCGCACTCTCCTCCATGGATGGCCTCCATCAGGCGCTTGGATTCTTCAGCATCAACACACAGTTTATGCATCCCGAGATGACCCCTCTTGTACAGTTTACCCCCCGCAGATGATGAACTGAGCAGCCATTCTTCGAATTGCCCTCTTATCTTTGGCATTTACCCCTGGTGGATATGCTTCCTTTTCCAAGAAGTTCCAGACATCGTAATACCAGGGATTCTCATCTTGTACCTCATCTATGGCAAAGAATCGGCTCGTGGTAGCGCAATTTCTATTCAATGATGATCGGACGCATTCGGACTCCGAAAGGGATGTCTATCATAGAAGATAGAGTTGCTAATGAATCAGCGAACCTGTTGTTCTCTTTTAACAGATGGGCGAAATTCAGTTTCTCAAACCAAGGAATCAGCACGTCCAAGGTTTGGTAATAAATTCTCATTTCTTCTTCTTTTGCTTTCCAATCTCCTTTAGCGTGAGATACAACAAGGTTTGAGTCCCCGATGACATCCAACCGTTTTGCCCCTAGTTCCAGGGCTACTTCTAGTCCAGCAATACATGCCTCATACTCTGCCTTGTTGTTCGACACTTTGAATCGGAGTTTGAATGTTAAGGATATGCGGGAATTGTTGGGTGCTATCAGCAACACCCCTATCCCATACCCGTATTGGTTTGACGCTCCGTCAAAGTACATCGTCCAAGTCTCTTCTTCGACATACAGAATGGCCTCGTCTGGGAACAGATACTCAACTGCTTCATCCCCTTCAATTGGGTGATCGGCTAGGAACTCCACTATCGCTCTTCCTTTCACTAACTTGCGCGTCATGTACTTCAGATCGAATTCAGAAAGCAGAAGCAACCAACGGGCTAGCCTACCTGTAAGTGCTGGTTTCTCGAAGAGATATTTGATGGGATCTAATCTCGAAACCAGTATTACAGAGTGAGCTAACAGGTAGTGTCTCAACTTCCTGGTAGACTATACCAAGGCCAGACAAGCCTTCTCCAGTGGAGTGTAGTGGGTCTCGTAATCCAGGATTTTCTTGCTCAGATAGTAGATAGCCTTCTCCACTTTGTCCTCAGACTCCTGTGTAAGCATGTAGCCCATTGTAGTTTGATCCTTTGAAAGTTACAGAATCAATGATTTTCCTTTCGAAGCGGTGACAACACAGGTGGGTTCTGTAAATATTGTTTGATCTACTCGA
This sequence comes from Camellia lanceoleosa, assembly GCA_025200525.1. Taxonomy (NCBI): domain Eukaryota; kingdom Viridiplantae; phylum Streptophyta; class Magnoliopsida; order Ericales; family Theaceae; genus Camellia; species Camellia lanceoleosa. The sequence goes on along the minus strand of CM045763.1, from coordinate 8,280,919 downwards.
AAGCAACTTGGCATCGGTCATCCCATTGGAACTTCTTTCCTTTCTTTAGGAGACCAAAGAGTGGTTCACAAGTCAAGGTTAATTTTGCAATAAACCGTCTTATGAATTGCACTTTACCTAGAAAACTCGCACCTCCTTTTTATTCCTCGGTGGTGGCATTTCTAAGATGGCCTTGATTTTAGAAGGATCGACCTCAATACCTCTGTGTGTGATCAAGAACCCCAACATTTTCCCTGCTGTAACACCAAATGTAAATTTCTGAGGGTTTAGCCACAACAATACTCTTTGATCCGTTGGAAGAATTTCTGCATGGCGGTGTAGTGGCCCTCTCTTTCCTTGGACATGACAATCATGTCATCTGCATACACCTCAACCTCTTTATGGATCATATCATGCAAAATCGTGGTCGCAGCCCGTTGAGACGTAGCCCTAGCGTTCTTCAGTCCAAACGGCATCACCCTATAATAATAGGTTCCCCACGGGGTAGTGAAAGCAGTCTTCTTTCGGTCTTCGGGTGCCATCAAAATCTGATTGTAGCCTGAAAACCTATCCATAAATGAGAGCAGCACCTGCCCCACACATACCCGAATTCTGCCATCCACTAATTCATCAATATGCGGTAGAGGAAAGTCATCCTTTGGATTGGCTTTGTGTAACACGTCCGCGGGGGACCTCGCTACAGTTCGGACTCCCTTTTGTTGTTGCGGTTCTTAATCTGAACCAAAGAGTCCAACTCTGGCAAATCGTTTTAAGAAAAACAGATTTTTGAAAAGTAGTGCCAAACATGGACTGCTTTGCCAGATACAGAGTCGCCACCTAAATATTTTAAAATGGGAAATTTAGGAAACCCTGACTCGGTGCCGAAGGCCACGTGTTCGTCATCACCAAAGTGGTCTTGGCTCGGGAGCTTGGGTACGATCGGGGAAGGTCAGCTATGAGCACCCCCTTTCGCCCGGTCCGAAGACCGGCCTCTACTAACCGTGATATCCGATTTTGAAAACATTACATGTTCTTATTCCAATTATTAGCTTACAATTACTATGTTATGCGCGCAGCAAACAAGTATAGACTAGATCGCTTAATTTGGAAATAAACATTGCATATCCGTTCGTTTTGAAAGTGTTTCGGATTTTGCTACTCGTAAGTAGGCTAAAACACGAATTTCAATGAATTTTTCCAACTCAAACAATCCAACCTCCACCCACAGGCATTCAGACAGTTTATCTCACATAAGCATTTAGCCGCATGGTGAGCATACTGTCATGGCAACATTCACACGCATGTGGTATGCTAAAGCGTAAATACTTACATCGTACTCCGTGCCAAAACAAGAAACTAGTTAGCAGACATGCATGACCTAGTTCATGTTAAGTGGCTAATGCAACACATACAGAGTGCAACTTAGAGTAGGCTCGGCTAACCCTAAAGATGGCATGTGAAATGCACTTTATTCGATGCACGTATTCAATTTGGAATTGAAAATACAATGCAGTTTGTATGATGTACCGAGCCCGATGCATGTCAACAAATGCATGGATGCACGCATGCATTGCATAAGGTATGCAAAATTAAACGTGCCCTAATCTACCATCATGAGCGGGTAAATAAAAGGGAGAAAGAAATGGGGGTTGGAAGACATACACACCACTCACCCACACTTATTACAGATTTGCCCTAGCTCGGAGGAACCAAAATAATAATACAAATAATTAACTACGCAAGCTAATTAAATATTACAAATGAATTAAATTAACAAAATAATTAATCTAAGGAAAAACAGTAAACCGCCTCGGGGCGGGGGCTCAATGCACGCGCGCTTGGATTCCACTCGGAATTGCACTGCCATGCCTAGCTTCCTCTGTTTTCCCTGCCTTGCATCTCAGAAGACTGCCACAGTCCTAGGAATACTTCCTTAGGTACTGGAGATCACTACCGGCTGCACAAAACTTCCACCGGCAGTGGATTGAGCTCATCGGCACTGAATTGATCCATCGGTTGCAAATTGACTGCCGGTCGGCGCTAAAAACTACCGGTCGGCACAAAATGTCTGCAGAACCTGCAACTCGCAGCAGCAGACAGCAAATACTGGCATGGTGTAGCACGTCCGCGGGGGACCTCGGCTACAGTTCGGACTCGATTTTGTGTCGGTTCTGAATCTTGAACCAAAGAGTCCAAATCCGGCAAATCGTTTGAGAAAACAGATTTTTGAAAAGTAGTGCCAAACATGGACTGCTTTGCCAGATTACAGAGTCGCCACCTAAATATTTTTAAAATGGGAAATTTAGGAAACCCTGACTCGGTGCCAAAGGCCACGTGTCCGTCATCACCAAAGTGGTCTTGGCTCGGGAGCTTGGGTACGATCGGGGAAGGTCAGCTATGAGCACCCCCTTTCGCCCGGTCCGAAGACCGGCCTCTACTAACCGTGATATCCGATTTTTTGAAAACATCATGTGTGCTTATTCCAATTATTAGCCTAGAATTATTATGTTATGCGCGCAGCAAACAAGTATAGACTAGATTGCTTAATTTGGAAATAAACATTGCATATCCGTTCGTTTTGAAAACGTTTCGGAATTTGCTACTCGCAAGTAGGCTAAAACACGGATTTCAATGAGTTTTCCCAACTCAAGCAATCCAACCTCCACCCACAGGCATTCAAGCAGTTTATTTCATATAAGCATTTAGCCGCATGGTAAGCATACTGTCATGGCAACATTCATACGCATGTGGTATGCTAAAGCGTAAACACTTACATCGTACTCCGTGCCAAAACAGTAAACTAGTTAGCAAACATGCATGACCTAGTTCATGTTAAGTGGCTAATGCAACACATACAGCATGTAATTAGGATAGGCTCGGCTAACCCTAAACAATGGCATGTGAAATGCACTTTATTCGATGCACGTATTCAAGTTTGGAATTTAGAATACAATGCAGTTTGTATGATGTACCGAGCCCGGTGCATGTAAACAAATGCATGAATGCACGCATGCATTGCATAAGGTATGCTAATTTAGATGTGCCCTAATCTACCATCATAAGCAGGTAAATAAAAGGGTAGAAAGAAATGGGGGTTGGAAGACATGCACCCACTCACACACACTTATTACAGATTTGCCCTCACCCGGAGGGACCGAAAGAATATACAAATTAACTACACAAGCTAATTGAATATTACAAATTGACTAAATTAATTAAACAGATTAATTAATCTAATTAAAGCAATAAAACGCCTCGGGATGAGGGCCGGATGCAGTGCATGCTCGGGACTGGCTCGGAATCGCACTGCCATGCATGGATTGCCTCTGTTTTCCCTGCTCTCCTCCTCTGAAGACTGCCAAAGTCTCAGGGATGCCTCTCTGGACATTGGGGGTCACCACCGGCTGGGGTAGAACACCACCGGCTGAAGGAGGTGGCCACCGGCACAAAATGAAGCTATCGGCTATCAATTGATCACGGCGGCACTAAATCGCCGGTAGGCAATATGTTCTCGCAACTCGCAGAACTCACAAGGCAGAGGGCAAAACTTGCATGGCAATGTAATTCAAGGTATTTATGCACCAAACACACTCCCTATCATGTTAATGACTCAAGGGAGGATGTGCCTCGATCTTCGGACCACCAATCACGCATTTCCATGCATGATGGCCCAAAGAACCAAGTATGCAACTTCCATTTCAAATGCATGCAATGCAAATGACCCAATAAGGGGACTTAACCTCTATCACACTCACTTCAAGAGGCTAAGCATGCATGCTCATGCAAGGCAATCCTAAGCATGTGAAGCTAGGTATGCAACATGGCAATGCAAGTAAACATTGTATATTAGGCATGCAACCAAGACAAACAATCATGCAAGGCATGGAACAAGCATGCAAACATATCAAGCATGCAAAGAGCAACATGTTGAGAACAATGCATAGCATGCAACATCATGCAAATGGGACCAAGTATGTGACAACATACAAAGTAAGCATGCTACAACACATGGAGGAATGGACTTAAACTAGATTAGGCAGCCTCGAACAAGCCTAAAACAGTGGCCAATGTGCATGGAACAAAAGCCAAAACAAGTCAATGAAGCATGCTCATACAAGAGGCCAATGAAGCACATAAAGCATAGCTATATGGCACAATGCATGCAGGTCTCAACCACCTCAAAACAGTGTTTCTACATGCCAAAACAATGCTGAAAATGCTATGGACATGCACCAAAACAAGCTCGCATGATATGCCCAAACAATGGGCTCTTGAAGCACGTGAACTACAACTATGTAATGCAATGCATGGAAGTTTTATCCAGCCCAAAACAGAATTTCTACATGTCAAATATGAGCTAAAAACATGCTGGTCATGCACCAAAACAAGCTCGCAAAGCATGCTCTCTTTTAGGCCATTCTAAGCACTCAAACCACAACCATGCAAGGCCATACACAAACCATCCAAACAGGTTAAAACAGAGCTTAAACATGCCGAGATATGAACAATTGTAGGCCAAAGTTAAGCTAGCACATGTTTGGAAGTTAGGCTAAAACATGAAGCATGCTAGGCTTGAAAGTGAGATTGCACTACAAGTGCAAGAAATAAGCAACAAGGGCCCTATCCACCCTAAAACAGATCTGAAACATGGCAAAATAGAGCCTAAAACATGCTTGGCTTAACCTAAAACAACCCACAAAAAGATGCTACTTCACTAGACTAACAATGCTAGGAAAGGGGATTTACACTACAAGTGCAATAAGCATGCAAGAGGTGACCAAGATAGCCAAAAACAGAGTTATGGCAGGTCTGGAAAATCACAAAAATGAGCCTAAACAAAGCCTCCAAGAAGTAGAAACACATGCTCATTTGGAGGGCCATCAATACAAGCAAATAAGAGAAGAGGAGGGGGGACAACCCCCTCCTATTTTGAGCCTCAAAACAAGTTTTCCACCACTGAAATTCCTCTGGAATTCAGTGGTTTTAAGGCCAAAAAGATGTTGTTTGAAAGGCTTGAAAGTTAGCTCACAAGGCCTTATAAGCCAAGGAGCAAAAGGGAGGACAACCCCCTAGCCAACCAAGGCACAAGCCAAGACTCTTAGGACTGAAAAATAGAGGAAAATCAGTGGTTTTTGTAGTTCAACAACACCCCAAAAACAACCTCAAAGTATTTGAAAACTTATGGCAAAGCTAGTATGCAAAACAAGCTAAAAGGGAGAGAGATGTTACCCTTGATGCACAACAGAAAACCAGCCCAAAATCTGAGCTAAAACCAGCTTTTGAAGCTAAAAATGATCCTTAAAGGACCTCAGCCCAATGGTGGTTAACTTTGATGAAGGATGCCTAGGCAAACTAGAAGGATTTCTTCACTTTCAAGCACTTCTATGCACAAAATGGGCAAGAGAGTGGAATATAGAGAGAGGGGCAGAGATTTAGGTCTGAAATTTCTAGAGAGAGAGGAGTCTTTTAGAGTGAGAAGCTCCCAAAGACTTGCTTTTTTTGTTCTAACCCTAAGCATATGAGATATAAGTCCCTATATATATCAAAACAAGAGCTTTTGGTCGAAATATCTAATTGAAAATATCTGCCACAGTGTATAGCAAAATATCTGTCAAAAATCTGAATTCTGGGCACTTTTGGCCGGCTGGCAATATTTTGTGCCGGTCGGCTATCTTTTGTGCCGGTAGGCAGCCGGTAAGGTCAAAAAGTGCCGGTGGAAGTCCAGATTGAAGCCCCGGAAGTTAGCTTTCCAATGGCGCAAACCTTGCATTAAAATTCCTCCTGTAGAAAAAGTTATGCCCTTTTCCGTAAAGCCGCGCAGATTCGGTCCAACCGGACTTCAACCAACCATATCTCCTCCCCCCGGATTTGGACTTAGGATATTCTTGAGTGCAAAATGAAGCCCCGGGAGTAAGGTTTCCAATGGTGGTGGCCCCATATTTTAATTCCTCTTGTACAAAGAGTTACGCCCGTTTCGGGGGAGCCGCGCAGACTTTTCTCCTTCCCGGATTCATGCTGAACCTCTCCCAAACTAGTTTTCTCCCCTCTTCTCCTCTTTTCTTCAACTCCAAACCCCTAAGTAAGGTGTTTTGAAAGATTTTCCAAAGATTTCATCTCTCTTTCATTCATCTCCACTTTGCCCTTGCTCGGTTTACCGAAAAGCGCAACATTTACCGAAATGCGAGCGTCGGAACATCGTGGGAATTTTAGTTCAAAAATGTTTTGAAAGAGAGGGTTTTAAGGTATAAAAACCATCAAAAATAATTTTGGTCCACAATGGGGTTTGAAGTTGAGATTTGCCTCTCTCCTTGCCGAAGAAACTGAACCTGTGCACTCCACACCTTTTTCCAACAAGTAAACCATCAGTAGCGCCCAAGTCTTGAAGGCAGTCAAAAATGGGGTGTCTACAATTGCCCCTCTTTGACAGAACTCGGAAGTCATAACAATGACGGGAGTGAGTGTCAAAGCCCAGAGATGACCCATTTTTGACAAGGCCGAAGACTTGGACAAACAAAATACAGATGAATAAATGGTTGTGCCCGCAGGCTGCCTACGTATCCCTTTGCAAGGAATCAAACCAGCGTAGTTCTGGGGCAGGATGCAAAGGATATGCAGGAAAACTTTGATAATTGGACTTATACGCTACGCGAAGCCGGTTTGTAATTGGACTTATACGCCGCGCGAAGCCGGTTTGTATATAAAACAATGCAATGTACTAACAAGTACAGGTAAGGTGCGCAAGGTAGCGCGAATGAAATGCTATGCTAGTAAAGGTGCAAAGGGTGAACACACTCCAACCACGCTGGACTCGTGAGTGGAGGAAGAACAAAGAAAATCAATCAGGAGCGCGTTCCACGCAACCTAAAGTAAATTCCAAACACGCTGAAATCGTGTGAGGAAGGGGACACTCAAACCACGCTGAAATCGTGAGAGGAGGTCCAAAAAACCGCCCAGTGCGTCTACAACGAACTTGGGATAAATTCCAAACACGCTGAAATCGCGTAAGAAACGGGACACTCAAACCACGCTGAAATCGTGAGAGGAGGTCCAACAAACCGCCCAGTGCGTCTACAACGAACTTAGGATAAATTCCAAACACGCTGAAATCGCGTAAGGAACGGGACACTCAAACCACGCTGAAATCGTGAGAGGAGGTCCAACAAACCGCCCAGTGCGTCTACAACGCAACTCGGGATAAATTCCAAACACGCTGAAATCGCGTAAGGAACAGGACACTCAAACCACGCTGAAATCGTGAGAGGAGGTCCAACAAACCGCCCAGTGCGTCTACAACGCAACTTGGGATGAATTCCAAACACACTGAAATCGCGTAAGGAACGGGACACTCAAACCACGCTGAAATCGTGAGAAGAGGTCCAACAAACCGCCCAGTGCATCTACAACGCAACTTGGGATAAATTCCAAACACGCTGAAATCGTGTAAGGAACGGGACTCTCAAACCACGCTGAAATCGTGAGAGGAGGTCCAACAAACCGTCAGGCGCGTGCCCGGCGCAACCTGAGAAAGTCCTGGAGGACAACAATCCCAAACGCTGCTTAGCGTAAAAGGATAAACAATAGAAGATAACTCAAGATGCAAATAAATGCAAGTAATGTGTGCATGACAATACCAGTGGAAGAGTGCATAACAATGCGGGTGGAAGGGTGCATAACAATGAAGCAAGCTTGATCTTGTGCTTGAGGTAGAGGCACACTCATACTTCGAAGCATTGGCAAGGCCCTGAAGAGGTACATCCGGAGTACAATCACGGAATTTGCTGAAGGTGAAACACACTTAGGTGCTTCGATTTTCCCTATTTTCTTTTGCTTTGCAATCCGGAACCTACATAGCTTCAGATAGGTCCTTGTTTTACAGTTCGCATTTGACCCGGGTTGAACCTTGCGGTTTTTGAAAGAACAAATTCCTTTTTTGTACAAATGTGGAGAATGGCACAGCACTCTGAGCACACAACAAATCATTTTTGAAATCGAGGAAATGAGTTCTCGACCGGGTATTGAGCCTACGACTAAACACAGCACACCACGACTCAACAACGGAAAACAAAAAAGGTAAACAACCTAAACACATCTATTGACACTCGAAACGACTCAAAACAAGAATCAGGACAGACAAAACAAAACACAAGACTCAAATGTGCACAGGGAGCCTGTTTCATCGGGTATTATTCCCACCATTTCTTATTTGTGATTCTCACATCACTTGGCACTCAATCTCTTGTTTTCTGAAAAAGCCCTTCTCTCACTTTTTCTCTCATCGCACACCTCTCTATTCTTCAATCTCTCATTTTTCATTCCTCCCCAGAGTGGTTGGTGGATAAACAAGAAGTTGCGGGCTTTTGCCCCTAGCATTCTGCTAGATTCTTTTTCTTCTGCTCACAACAATGAACTTCCCCCACAGAGGGGTTGTGCCACAACTGGGTGTGTAGCAAATCTGCAGCTAACATCGGTTGATGATGCCTTGCTGGGGAGTTTGGACGTGGTTAGATCTGTCCAGATAAGGAAATGGAACATCTCGCCCTATTCCAATTCATGCTTCGCACATGGCTTGATACCTTGTTGCTTGGAGGATGAGAGAGCTTTCTGCATTTTGTTGTTGACTTAAGCATAATAAAGCAACTCTTAAACACATTTAAGAGGCACAAATATGGACCATTAGCATGCAATTTAGGCTCTGAAATCACGCTATAAAATGATGCCAAATCATGTTTAAACAAGACAAGCAAAACATGCGCACATAGGTTCAACACTTCAAAGCAAGCCAATGAGGCATTGAACTACACTTATGCAAAGAAAATATGGCATGCATTGAACAACCCAAAACAGACTTTTAGCATGTAAAACTAAGCCCAAAGGACCACTTAGATGGCATCTAAATGGCTCAACTAGGAAGGCATGCACAAATGCTAAGGTGTGAGGCATAAGGCACAAGCTTCCAAAGCATCAAAGAGGCATGCAAGGCAATCAAACAAGCATGCTAAATGGACTGAAATGACATGCCAAATGGTTCCAAACCATTGAAAATAAAGCAAGCAAGGCATGCTACACACTTGTACTCTTATGGCCAACAAGCCAAACATAAATAGGACCCAAGATACAAGCCATGGTCGACCAAAATAAGCATGGACAGACCTAAAGTACGGCAAAATAAGCATACAAGCTTCATGGATCTAAGCCTAAAGCATGCTCAAACTAGGGCTAACAATCTAGAGCAAGTTAAGGCAATACAAGGCATTACAAAGCATCTATGCAAAACATGCAAGGAGTACTAAAACCAACACATATCAATGTCATATTAGAGCATAATAAACATAGAATGCAGCCAAGACATGCTATTTAAACATTCAAAACTATGCTCCCTTAAGAGACCAAAACTTGCCCTTTTCAAGGACATCAAGGAGAGGGGGTGGCCCTCTCCTTCTTGGGACTTCAAGACATCATCTACACCACTGAAATCCCTCAAGATTTCAGTGGTGAAGAGACCCAAACACCAAAATCCCGGAGCTCAACAAAATAGCATAAAAAAGGGTCCTTTCAAGGCCTAAGAGGGGCCAAACTTCCCCAAAGCACAAAACACCCTTAATAGACAATAAAGAGGACTAAAAAACAGAACTTTTTTGTATTAAACACCAAGCACAAAAACAGTTCTAAACTAGGTAAAAACAAGGTGCAAGAGAGGGGTAAAAATGACTAGTTTCTTACCCTTGAAGCTTTTCTTCAACAATAGTGACCTTGATGTCTCCTTAAGCCTCAAACCAGTCAAGAACACCAAGAATAAGCTCTTAGAACCTCAGCTCCAAGAAGAAGGTGAAACACTAGGTGCTTGTGTGCAATAGTATGAACTAAAGCACCTAGTGTACAAAATGAGCAAGGAAAAGAGAGATAGGATAGATATAGGATTTCTAACCTAAAACCAGACCTTCTTCTCTGTGTTTTCTTTCTAAAATGTCTAACTTTTTCAACCTTTGAGCCAAGAGAAGAGAGTCTTCTCTTATAGGAATCAAAGCTTACAAGCTAAGTAAACCAAAGGCTCATCCCTCCATACACGTGTATGGAGGGGAAACAAGTGCTACAAAGCTGTATGAAAATATCTCCAAAAACAGCTGTAAAGTGATCGGCAGGGCAAAATGGTCATTTTGCCAAAAAGAGTGCCGACCGGCACAATATAGTGCCGATGGCAACACCAAACAGCCGGTGGCCTCTAGCCACTGCCGGTGGTGTGTAGGGATGTCTCACAAGGCATCCTCTGCATTCCAAGGCAAAACACAAGTGTTTGGTGCAAAACCAAACACAAAGCGGTCAAGTTCAGAGGTCCTGAGGCAAGGCGCGTAGCCGAGAACTCCGGGAACTCCAAACGAACACGAACATGGATGATCACCGAGTGTTCAAGCGGTAAGGTCCAAGTCTTGAGGACGGTCAAAAATGGGGTGTCTACACTTTGTTCAAATCCCTGAAGTCCACACATACCTGAATTCTGCCATCCTTCTTCGGCACCGGAACTATATTGGCCAACCAAGTTTGGTATTCAGATACCAGCAGGAACCCTGCGTCAATTTGCTTGGTGACCTCTTCTTTGATCTTCAAAGCCCAGTCCGGGCGGATCCTTCGGAGCTTCTACTTAACAGGTCGGGCCTCTAGGTCAAGAGTGATTCGGTGCTGTACAATCTCAGGATCGATTCTAGGCATGTCTTCGTAGGACCACGCGAAAACATCTTTGAAATCTTTTAATAAAGCGACTAAGCGCTCGCGCTCCTCCGAAGACAACGTGGACCCGATTTGGACTAGCCATGGGTCCTTCTCAGTAGCAACATTAATTGTGGTGATTTCACCAACCAAGGGTTTAACAAACCTCTCCTGCTCTTGATCAAGCAAATATTGCAAAATCGGAGGAATTTCTTCCTCGTCGTTGTCATCAAAATTTTGAAAATCCTGATTAATGCAATAAATTAAGGGCACAGAAAAGTACTTGGAAGCCATAGCCGTACCATTCTCATTAAAAGCATCAAGTCTGCCTGATTCCTTTATTACAACAGACTCAAAGGAAAAAGAAAAAGATAACCTGGACAGGACAGTGGCATTCGGGTTATCACCCCCAAGAATACCAAACTCAAACTCAAACAAGCTGGAACCTGATTCCGACTCCACAAACTTGGTGGAATCAGATTCCGGCTCACTACCTAACCCGATGCTGCTCGATAAAAAGCCCTCCTCGTATTGCCAGATGAGGGAGGGTATGATGGATGCATCCAGAATGTTTGAAGATGGGCTCATAGCCACTTCATTCCCAATCATGGACACTGAGAAGTCATCTCCCAAGCACTTCTGTACGATCTGAGGATCTGAGAGTAGACAAGCCAGTGTTACCCCAATTTCAATCTCTGTGCCCTCGGAAACCTCCTCCTTGCACTGCTTAGCCTTAGCTGGTGGATCTATCTGCTCTTCGACAATATCATCCCCGGACAATTGCAAGTCAAAGAAAATCTCAAACCCCGGCAAGCGCCGCCTCTCTGCATTTAGCCATGGCTCTGGGAAGCAACAGAACGGGAAGTCCTCCTCCTCCCAGGCAAAGCATCCGTTCAGGGTACCCTGGATAGGTCGGTGAATCAACTCATAATGCTTCTCGGCCTACTTTGCTCTGGCTCTTCTGGCCATCTCTTTTCCTTTCCTCACCTAGTCCTCCTTAGTAGGAAGATAACCTAAACCAAAGGTATGTGGGTTATGCGGCACTTCAGCCGATGCTGTAACGCCTTTCCGGCCACTACACCCTAATCCCATCCTGGGGATATGCTGTAGCTTGTTTATAAGGTAGACAGACTGTGTGCTGACGTATAGCCCCTCATCAACAACTAGAATGTTCTGTACAACTCGGGCCTCGGCTAGGGTGAATCTTGATAGGAACACATCCTCCGCGCCATGCTCAATCTCTAGAATTGGCGTAGAAACCTTTGGCGGCGGATGGATTGAAGAATTCCCAAAACGATCGCCACCCCCTTCTCGTGGGGGTACTTCAGCATTTGATGCAAGGTGGAAGAGACAAACTTCACCTAGCGTAGCCACCCTCGCTCCAGGAGAAGATTGAAGGTTACGAGAACGTCCAAGACATGAAAGTCAATATCGTGTTGTCCTGGACCAACCTATGTCCGACCAACCTATGTCCGAATCTGTACAGTCCCTATCACCTCTCGGCTAGTATTATTGTAGGCCCTTATCACCTGGGCAGTAGGCACAAAATCCGCGGGCTTTAACCCAATAGCATATGCCATCCTCGACGGACACACGTTGATAGCAGATCATGTGTCAACAAGGACCACTGGTATCCATTTTTTTCTACACTCAACAGAGATATAGAGCGGTTTACTGTGATCTGAGCCCTCAGGTGGCAGTTCTTTGTCGGTGAAGGTCAACGTCGGGGAACCTCCTTCCGGAAAAACCAACCCTACCAGCTGTTCGGGCGTGGTGTCAATCAAAAGTTTGGCCCCGTCCATTGCAGAAAGGACAGCTTGTCGATAAACTCTTGAGGCCATAAGCAGTCCCTAGATAGAGATGTCTGCCTGGATTTTCTTAAGCTGTTTCAGCACAGCCTCCTCCTTGAGCAGTTTTTCCTTCTGCCTCTTCACTTCTTTGTCCTTTCCGGATACCTCTGGTTGATCTAAGTGTGGGGGCTTGAAGTACCGCCCACTTCTGGTCATGTGGTCCACCTCTCCCACATACCAGGTATCGTTCGGTTGGTTTTGTCCCCAATCTTCGTCAGTGTGGGCAAGACACAAGTCGTCATCTTCCCACCACATATCGTCGGCAACCGATAGACACCTATCCGGTTCTGTTATTACTATTTCTGTGCGCACAGCACATTCTGTCCCTGCAGGGGCTTTGGCCTTTCTAGCCCTTTCTAGATCTTCGATCTTTTCCTGCTCAAACTGCTTTAGTACAATTTGCTGTTCAGTATCTTCCGTACTCAAATTGCCCATATTCTGAGCAAAATTCTTAACACCGGTGCTCTCCGACGATGTCTCCTGATTCCCGACCATTCCGGCCACTGCTGAAGTCCTCGTTTCTGGAAATCCCTATTCTGACTGAGGTGCCTCAATAACATCTGGCTCGTCGCTGAGCTACCTAGTAGCTTCTGCTGATCCTTCCAAGTCGAACCAGTTGACAGTCACGTCCCCCTGATCCTGTTCGTTGAAGAACTGAAGGTTGGCAATATCCTCTTCCAGCTCTGCCAGGTCATCCAACCCCTGATTAGGTCCATCCTTTCGAACCACACAAATATCTGCCCCTACTGGCAATTCCACCTTCGGCCTAGCCTGGTCTGCTGATGTGATGTAACCCCTCGAGTTGTACATGAAGCTCGCAGACCCCTCACGCTCTGACTGATCATTCCCATCTGCCCCCATAATCGACCCAATTCTATCTTTGATAGTCATCACCACCGGTTCTGGTTGGTTTTGGGAAGATGTCCAACATGCATAAGTCCATGCTGTCTGGAATGAACACCTCCGGCTTAGGTAGGTGGGAAGGGGTGATATATATACTAGGGTCGTATGATATAACCCCAGTTTGGACCAGGTTGATGCGTTTGGGAGATGGAGCTTGGTTATGTCGTGGGAGTGGGTTGGTGGTGACATTCGGCTTCTCTGGAGGCACGATCACCCTGTTGTCAACGAGATCTTGAATCTCATGACGCAATCTATAACACTAGTCAGTGTCGTGACCATGGTGTTGGTGAAAGGCACAGTACTTGGCCAAGTTATAGGAGGAAGGAAGCTTGTCCGTTAATGGCCGCAGCTCTAAGGTTTTAAGTGCCCTTTCCTGATCAAGACCCCCAAAGTTTTGGACAGAGACATATACAGCGGGGTAAAGGTTCTCTGGCCTCGGGGTGGATACCTGGCGGTTTGTGAGCTACTTTCGGACGCATCAGTGAATGGTGTGGCTGTAAAGGTTTTTGGGGTGGTGGTGGTGACCATGCCCACATCTGAAGTCCTAGCAACTGCAGCACTACTCGTGCCTACATTCGTACTGCGGTTGAATGCCCTATTAGGCTGCTCTCTCTCATGGTCAATCAGACCCTACTTCATGGCATCCTCAATCTGCACCCCAATCTCATGTAGATCCGCAAAGGTAGGAAAGGGGAGGACGATCATCTTTTGCATAAGCTTTGGCTGGAGGTTGCGCACAACCATCCGTATTTGATCTTTGTCAACCGGCCTGATGGTCATCATTGAGGCCTTGGCCCTCCAACGAGTTACGAAGTCGGAGAAGATCTTCTTTAACTCCTGTCTAGTTGTCTCGAGATCACGAGTTGTGACCTCGATCTATGTGTTATAGGAGTATTGAGCTATAAAGGCCTCAGCCATCTCCTCCCAGCTTCTCTTGACAGAGTCCTCCAACTTTGCATACCAAATAGCCGCAACACTTGACAGGGTCCGGCCGAAAAGGGAAAGCTTCTGCAATCTGGAGAGGCCCATCGGCCTTAGAATATCCGAGAACAGTTGCAAGGGTACCATAGGATCTCCAGACCCGTCAAAGCGGTCTATGTGCGGCATTTTAAACCGGTTTGGCAAAGTCACGGCCGAGTCGGTGTATCCATCCTCTATATCCGGAATGGATTTCACGCCTTGAGCCTTCTTGAACAGCTTTTCTAGCTTGCTCACTTTTAGTGCTGTTAGATCCACCTCGAACTCAAACGGTGTATCCACTAGGTTGGTGGGTGCTTTGGATAGCTGGGGTAGAATTGGGGGCGGAGCTGGCCCCGTTGGAACGTTCGTATTTTCCTGGACGTTTACAGCCTCCCCGAGTGTTGGAACTCTTGGTGGAGGAGGAGGTGGGTACGAAGCAGATGATCCAGCTTGCTATGGTTATTGCTGTTGCTGAAGTCTGGCAATCAGCTCTGCTTATTGAGCCATAACCTCGGCCTGACGCGCAGCAAACTCTACATGGCGAGCAACATCCTGCTGCATGGCTTGCATACTGTCCTGGAGCTGACGCATCATATCCTCCATAGATGCCATATTGTGCTGATCTAACTGAACAACCGGTATATCTGTCTCTGCAGTAGGAACAAAAATCTCAACCCGACTATTCACTGGTGGGGTGGATAAGGACCACTGATCTGGTAACCGCTGTATTGAAGAACTGCACCTAACTGACCCCCGTCTAGTAACCGGGGGTAATGAATGGAACACGGGTTGTCCATCTATCAGATCCTTAGATCGATGAAGTCTTCAACCTCTAACCCAGAGTGCTTGGGGAATATCTGCCTGGTCGGAAGCAATGGTGCTAAACTACCTTACAAAAAGATAAATAAAGCATATTAAGGAAACAAATAACCAAAAAAATGAATAGCATAACGGATTAAAATAAAGACAACACACAGTTGGCATTCGTAAGCTGAACACATTGTTCTCAAACACTGATCACTATTCCCAAATCACTGCCCCAGATCTGATACCCTCTGGTAAAACTTATTCCCCAAATACTGATACCCTCAGGCCTGAGACCTAGACTTGCAACTGATACATACAACCTGTAGAGACACACCCTAACAGCACTTATCAAGCAAGTGAGAGCCAAAACACCCCTACGGAGGGGTAGGGTTTCCCTGTCCTATCTTGTTAGGAGCTAGGGTTTCACTACGCACACAGCGGTTTCAAACAACCTACAATCGGGTAAGTAACTTGTCCTAGCTTGGAATGGTCACTATGGATTCCGATATGCACTAGGTCGAATGGTCAAAAAAAGGTGCCTTGGTAAAAATCGAGGTTTATGTTCCCATCGTGGCAGAGCCCGTAATCGATCTGCCTTATGGCACGTTTTTCCAAGCAAGCCTCTGGCAAACCGTTCAAGAATAGCAGACGGAAAACACGGTGTCCTAGGCACACCAGTGCAAAGGCAATGCAAAGAAACACATAAGTGTAAACAAAATAACATATCATGAGTTCAAGTCAAGTTCTCTAAATCCCCAGCAGAGTCGCCTGAAACTGTAGACCACTCAGAACTCCGCTCCGCGCGCGAGGGCGTGAATCGTTTGTTCTTAGCTACTACAGTTCGGACTCAAGTCACGGTTCTGAATCTAATCTCACAAAGTGCAATGTAAGACTGATAAATCACCAAAGAGTCCAAATCCGGCAAATCATTTTGGAAAATCGATTTTAATCAAAAAGCGCCAAACATGGACTGCTTTGTCAGATTTCAGAGTCGCCACCTAAATATTTTATTTTTGGAAAATTTAGGAAACCCTGACTCGTGCCTAAGGCCACGTGTCCGTCATCACCAAAGTTGCCTCGGCTCGGGAACTTGGGTACGAGAGGGGAAGGTCATGCAATGAGCACCCCCGCTCGCCTGTTCAAAGAATTGTCCTTTACTAATGAGATATGTTGTTTTTGAAAACACATGTGTTCTTATTCCGGTTTATTAGCTAGCTTACTATGTGATGCGCACAGCATACAAGTATAGACTAAATCGCTCAAGTTGAACAAAACATCTCATGTTTGTTTATTTGAAAATGGTTTGAAAGGTGCTACTCGCAAGTAGGCTAAGACGTGGATTTGCCACCCTTAAGTGGGCTTAGGAAGACATGATTTTTCCACTCCACAAAGTGGGCTTAAAACTCACATTTGATGAATTGTCCCAATTTAAGCAATCCAACCTTCACCCACAGGCATTCATGCAGTTAAACACTTAAGCAAATAGCCTCATGGCAAGCATGCTATCATGGCAGTCACTTACACACATGTAAAGATGCTAAAGCATAAACACTCACAGTGTACTCCGAGCCAAAAAAGAAGCTAGTTAGTAATCAATGCATGAACCTAGCTATGTCAAGAATGCCTAATGCAACACATGCAAAATGCAACTAAGATAGGCTCGGCTATTCTAAGGTGTCATGTAAATGCAACTTGATAACATGTATTCAAATAGGAATTGAAATACAATGCAGTTTGTATTATGCGCCGAGCCCGGTGCATGCAAAACAGATGAATGATACACGCATGCAAGCATAAGGATGCTAATTGAAACATGCCGTAAAACTAACCATCAAAAGCAGGTAAGTAAAAGAGAGAAAGAAATGGGGGTTGGAAGACATGCATCACACACACGCACGCTTATTACAACAGTTGTGCCCTCTCGACGGAGGGTCCGAAAGAATAAGCTAAGCTAGCTAAGCTAAGCTAATTAAGTACAAACCAAATTAAAACTAGCTATGCCTAGCTAATTACAATATTACAAAGATGGAATTAATTAGCAAACACATTAACTAATTAATTTACAAATTAGCTAACTACACAAAGCAGTTAAAACAACCTCGAGGAGAGGGGTGTATGCATGCTCGGTCGACTTCGCTCGGAAATTCACTACCGTGCCTCGTGTCGCCTTTGTTTGCACTGTTCTGTATCTTTGAAAATTGTGCCAACTTCTAAAATACTTCTGATCCACCTTGTGGATATGTTGAGAGGTCATCGGCCAAGAGGGGTGGCCATCGGCCAAAGGAAATGGCTATCGGCCAATTTTTATAGCCGACCGGCAGACTAAGTGGTTGATCGGCCACTGCTTCCTGCAAATTCTCCTTGTGCTGCAACAAAGCACTAACAGAGGCATGACAGTGTATTTGCAAGAAAATGTGTGTGCAACCACACTCCTTATCATGTCTAAAGCTCAAAGGAGTGTAGTACTCGGCTCTCGAGCCATCAATCACGCATCTCGATGCATGATGGCCAAAGAAGCCGAGTTGCACAAGTCAATGTCAAATGAATGCACAAAAACACATAAATGCCTTAACCTCTATCATGTATGATCAAGAGGCTCGACGATTGAGAAATGAGGCACGTTTCATCACTTTAAGTATGAAACGTCCTTCGTTTCTCGTGTTTGGACTAACACCTTATCCAAACACAATGCAACACAAGTATGCCAAATACAATGCAATGCTTGCAAGCGAACAACAATGCAAACAACATGCAATGCAACATGAGCAATTTATCAAAGCCAATGGCATGCAAACTCTATTAAATGCAACCTAAGTATGCAAGCAACAATGCAAACGACAAACATGCAAACAACATGTAATGCAAACAACATGCAAGATGGACTTAAACCGGATATGGATAGACCTTAATCATGTCCAAAATAGTGGCCAATAGTGCTGAAATGATGGCATGAAAAGCATGAAAAGGCAAGACAAGCATGCATGCCAATTGGCTCAAGAATTAAGGCATAAAGATGCAACTCTTAAGAGCACTTAAAGAGTGAAAAGCATGGACGTGTGACAACACTATAAGCTCTGAAATCATGTATGGAATGATGTCAAACCACTCAAACAATACAAGTATGGCATGCGAGAGGGCTCAAAGCTTGAAACTAGCATAGGCATTTGCACTATAACTATACAAAACACGAAGTATATGGCCAAGACAACTCAAGATAGTCCTAGAACATGCCAAAATAATGCTAAAACATGCATGGATCAAAGCTAAAACATGCTAGCATGAAGGGCATGAAGGGCATGAAGCATGGAGTATGCAATGCTAAAATAGAGGATTACACTACACTTACCAAGACCAAACATGAGATGGCTTCGCCAACAAAAATCAGAGTTATATCATGGCAAAATAACCCTAAAAACGCACTGAAATGATAGCTCGCAAGCTTAGGCATGAAGGCATACACAATGGCTCATGTTTAAGGCATAAAGCACAAACTTTCCAAAGCATTGAAAGAGTGATAGATGCAAGTGTATGACCACACTACATGCACTGAAATCACATATGAAATTATGCCAAATCATAAAAATAGCCTAAGCAATGCATGCTAGTGGCTTGGAAACTCAAGGCTAATGAGCTAGAATGAACCATGGCTATACAAAGCAATGCATGCACGACCAAAACAACACAAATTAGACCTTGAGCATGCTAAAACATGACCAAAAGCTTGCTGAAGTTAAGCCAAAATCATGCTAGAATGATGAGCTCAAGTATGATACACATTAGGCTAGTGAATGGAAATGCACTACAAGTGCAAGGAGCATGCAAGAGGCTATCAAACAAACCCAAAATAGAGTTATGGCATGCTAAAACAACACCAAAAACATGCTGAAATGGAACCAATACATGCTAGACAAACATGCTACTTTGATGAGCCATCTATACAAGCATGCAAGACATAAGAAGAGGGGATGACCCTCTCCTATTTAAGACCTCAAAATACACTTTCAGTGGTGGAAAGGTCATGTAAAGACTAAAACAAAAGCCTAAAGAGGTGGTCTAAAACAAGGCAAAACAAGGCACAAATGGGGGTAGGGCACCCCTAGCACCAACAAGACCTTACACAATCATTTCAAACACATGAAAATGAAGCTTTTTATAGTTGAGAGTTAAGCCAAAATAAACATGAAAATAAGGCTAAGTAAGCAATGAACACAAAGCTTAAAAGAGGGTTAGTGACTCACCCTTGTAGAACAACTTCACCCTTGTAGAACAACTTATAGAAAATCAATTCCTAAGGTTGTTGGACAAGCTAAGGACTTGGTTCAATCCCTCCATACGTGTATGGAGGATGAAATCTATGCTCACTAGATGTCACAGCTGGTACAAAAATATTTGCAAAAGCAAATAAAAAGGCCTCGGCCAAAAGATATGGCCGATCATCCAAAAGGAGTGCCAATCGACCAAAAGGAGTGCCGATCGGCCACCACTAATGGCCGATGACAATAAAACATGGCCGATAAGCACAAGGCTTGGCCGATGGGTTGTAGGGCTGGCCAACAAGCCACCCTCTTCCCTCAGAAACAAAACCACAAGCCCTTGGTCCAAAACCAAGCACAAAATAGACAAGTTAAGAGGTGCTAAGGCAAGGCACGCAGCCAAGACCTTCAGGAACTCAAAACGAACACGAGCATGGATGATCATCGAGTGTTCAAACGATGACGTCCAAGTCTTGAGGACGGTCAAAAATGGGGTGTCTACAGGGCATATTGGCTCAAAGACATGTCTGGGAGAAATCTGCCACATCCTTGGAATTCCACGCATTTGCGTAAATTTTATCATTAACCCGACTTGTGGGATATGATAACTTGTTTTGAATGTTCGCTGTGTACAACTTTCACTTTTACAATGCAAGGCCTCTTATTTCCTCGCTATATGAAATTTAGTTCGGTAAATCAAAAGCCTCCGCATTCGAAGCACCCTTCGTGGATGCCACGATTGGCCAAAATAAAAGCCTCTGAATTCGGAGCCCCATCCGTGAATGACACGTTTGGGCCGAATAAGCCTCCGGATTCAGAGTGCCCTTCGTGGATAACACGATTGGCCAAAATAAAAGCCTCCGAATTCGGAGCCCCATCCGTGAATGGTACGTTTGGGCCGAATAAGCCTCCGGATTCGGAGCACCCTTCATGGATAACACGATTGGCCAAAATAAAAGCTTCCGAATTCGTAGCCCCATCCTTGAATGACACGTTTGGGCCGAATAATCCTCTGGATTCAGAGCGCCCTTCGTGGATAACATGATTGGCCAAGATAAAAGCCATTGAATTCGGAGCCCCTTCCATGTATGTCATGGTTAGGCCGAATAAACATCCGGAATCGGAGTACTTCATCGACATCGCAGTTGGCTGCCGGAAACGCGACTAACAGTAATCGATGGCCATGACTTAATTTACGAACAACAATTGAAACAATATAGAGACATTCAAAATAAGATGTTTCATTCAATAGATTCTAAATACATAATTCGCATCAAATTTGTAATAGGTTTTGCATATCTTTGATCTCTTTCATTCAATACATGTGTTGAACCAAAAAAAAAAATTTTGAAGAGAAATATATTATTCGGCACCATCCTCGTCATCAGTCTTCTCGATTTCGAAAGTCGCAAAGGGCAAATTATAACTTTGATAAAGAGGTGACACCAAATCAATGCCCACTGCTTGTAGAGCCTTCGCATTGGTACACCTCTTCGGCCAGCTTTTCCTTCGTCTTCTTTATACCAATCTTCCGACCGTCAAAAAATCCCTCTTCATAGGCTTTTGTCCTTATCGCTTCTTTAACGAACATGCTCGCCGTATCTCAGTCGGCAATGCCCTGGTTTACAGCCGTTGGGTCACCCTTTCCTCTACAATCAGGTTACCTTGACCTGCCAAATGATGTCTTGCAGCTTTTGCCTGCTTTAGTTCTCGCTCGGCTCTCTCTACGCACGCCTCTAAGTTCCGAATGTGCTCATCTTTCTGCTCAATCTCCCGCCATGTGGCACAGAGACGCATGTTGATTTCATATGAAGTATATAGCCCTTTAACCGCTCCATGGACGCCCTCCAGAAAAACTTCAAAATTAGGTTGCCCAACCATCGACTTCTGGACTTTCGGCGGAAAAATCTGTCGGGCGAATTCAACTGCCACGTTTGGATCACGAATGATCGAATCCGCCTCTGTCATCGGTTTGTTCCCCACGAAGACTGAAAAGCTCAATGGGTGTGGTGCCCCACTGGTCTCATTTCGCGAGCGAGGGGAGTTCCCCCGCTTTTGCCTTTCCTTCTTGTTCATTAATTTGCTGGAGTAAGGGCAGATTCATTAATCTATTTGGCCTAAATATCAAAGTGTGCCGAAATGTTATTCTGCCCTAGCCAATCCCTGAACTGCCGTTGTTCGGCGGTCCTATTCAATTTGCTGGAGCAAGGGTAGATTCATTAATCTATTCGGCCCAAATATCAGAGCAATGCGCTGAAATGTTTCTGTGCCCCAGCCCATCCCTGAACTGCCATTGTTCGGCGGCCTTGTTCATCAATTTGCTGGAGCAAGGGCAGATTCATTAATCTATTCAGCCTAAATATCATAACTATGCGCCAAAATGTTCCTGTGCCCCAGCCAATCCGACAACTGCCATTGTTCGGTGGTCCTATTCATCAATTTGCTAGGGCAAAGGCATATTCACTAATCTATTCGACTAAGTCGCAGTGCTATGCAATTATTTTAGCGCTGGACTAATTTAGTAGTTTGTTCCATTCATATCATTTCATGTTTTTACATCTTACTTAGTTGTTAACAAGCACATGCATCAGGCAGAAAGGCAAAGGCAATTTTCATTCATAAACTGAGTACCAACAAAAGTCATTTTACAAATGAAAACTACCCTAAGTTAGCTTCTCACAAAAATAAATAGTAAAAAATCTAACAAATCTAACAAAACCTACATACACACGATGCCAAAACAAAATGAAAAATACTTTGACCCTAGGTTAGTCTTCAGGGTCAGACTCTAGCAGCTCAACGTCTACCAGCTCGTATGGAATCGGCTGCTCCGATACCACTTTAGCGACAGCTAAGGCTTTGAGCCGGCCGTGTTTGAACCCCCTATTCTCAAACTTAGGCACTTCCTCTACATAGTTCTCCAAGGCCGAATCCTTGCTAGCCTGGAATGACTTGGAAATCTCGGATTCGGCATTTGCCATCTCCCTCTTCAACTCCTTCAAATCGGTATCTAGCTTGGCAATCATCTCGTTGGCCAATTTGAGCGCTTCTTCACTTGCGTTCGCCCTTTCTTCGATGGCCAATCTCAGTTGGTTAGCAGTCTTGGCCTTATCTGCTTTGGCATCGGCCTTCGCTCTTTCTTCTGCCGCTTTCATGCCCTCAGACTCAGCTCTGAGAGAGGCATGTCCTGCCTTGCCCTTTTCGTTTTCCACCTCGGTTGTGAGAAAGCCGATTTGTTTGATAGTGTCATGCTGGCGATGGCCAATCTCAGCTATCTTTCCTACCACCTACAAAACAAGGAATCAGTAAGTTAGCTGATATAAAAAATTTCCTTTTGTTTAGCCTTGCAAAATTATAAACAAGGATCATGTACCAATATCGCCGATTGAGCGGTTAATGCGATGGACAACAGATCGGGCTCTGCCCTAAAGGTTGCTCTGTCAACCAGTAGAGAAATGGAGGAGGCCAAGCTCAAGGCCACAGCAACATCTTTTACAGCCGATACATTAGAAGCAACCGTGTAGACACCCCATTTTTGACCGCCCTTAAGACTTGGGCACTACTAATGGTTTACTCGGTGATGAAGGTGTACAAGGCAAAGGTTCAGTTTCTTCAGCAAGAAGAGAGTCAAATCTCAACTTCATACCCCTTTTGGACCAAAACAATCTTGATCAAAATATTTTAGACCTTAAAACCCTCTCTTTCAAAATGTTTTGAAAATAAAGTTCCTACGACGTTCCGACGCTCGCATTTTGTTAAATGTTGCGCTTTTTAGTAAACCGAGCAAGGACAAAGTAGAAATGAATGAAAGAGAGATGAAATATTTGAAAAATCTTTCAAAACACTTTGTTTAGGGATTTGGAGTTAAAGAAAAGGGGAAAGGAGAGAAGAAAACTAGTTTGGGAGAAGTTCGGCATGAATTCGGGTAGGACCAAAACTGGGCGGCTTCACCAAAACAGGCATAACATTTTTCACAGTTGAAATTTTGATGCAAGTCTGGTGCCATTGGAAAGATAACTTCCGGGGCTTCAATTTGGACACAATAATAATCTGAAAATGAGTTTATATGAAGGAGTTATGGCCATTTAAAGTTGGACCTGAAAAGCAGAATTTTCCTACCGACCAGAAAAACTAGCTGGCCGACCAGAAAAGGTGGCTGGCCGACCACTTCCTCCTGAAAACGTGGTTGGCTGACCAGGAAAAGTGGTCGGCCAACCAAAAAAGTGGTCTACAGGTCCCAAACTCAGGTATTTATCCTCCAGCTATCTTCCACAACCTCCAGTTGTCCCTTAGACAGATATTTTTGAGCCAACTCTCATTTTTGCTATATATGAGGCTATATCTCTCATTTTCAAGGGACAATCTTCTTGGAGAAGCTTGGGAGCTTCTCACTCTAAAAAGTCTCTCTCTCTCTACAACTTCTAGGGCTGAATCTCTGCCCCTCTCTCTATATACTCCACTCCCTTGCCCGTTTTGTGCATAGAAGTGCTTGAAAGTGAAGAAATGCTTCTAGTTTGCCTAGGCATCCGTCATCAAAGTTAACCACCATTGAGCTGAGGCTCTTTGAGGATCATTTTGAGCTTCAAAAGTTGGTCTTGGCTCAGATTTTGGGCTGATTTTGCAGTGCTTCAAGGGTAACCCTCTTTTTCCCTTTTTAAGCTCTATTTTGATTACACTCTTAGCCATATTTGCATACTTCATATGGATTAACTTTCAACTAAAAAAAGCTTTATTTTTGAGCATTTAACATGTTTGTTTAAGGCCTCTTGGGTGTTGGGGGTGTTCTACCCCCTTTTGTGCCTTGTTTAGCCTTGTTTTGAGCCATGCCATGAGACCTTTGTATTGAGCTTTGCTTGGCCCTTTAGCCACTGAAATCTAGTGGATTTTCAATGGTTGGCATGTGGTTTTGAGGGCCAAAATCAGAGAGGGGTGACCCTCTCTCTTTTGGCCTTGTTTGCTTGCATTTTTGGCTTTCCAAGGGAGCATATATTTCCACACTTCCTAGCCTTGGTTTAGGCCCTTTTTAGTGACTTTAAGGACCTGCCTAGACTCTGTCTATGGCTGATTTGGTCACCTTTTGTTTGTCTCTTGCATGTGTAGAACAATCCCTTGCATAGCCTATCAAAGCAACACCTTATTCTTGCATGTATTGGTCATGTTTCAGTGGGTTTTTGGCCATCATTTGGCATGCCATGATTCTATTTTTGGCTGTTTTGGTAGCCTCTCATATGCTTCACGTGCTTGTAGTGTAAATCATGTTCACTAGCTTATAATGCATGTTGTTTTGGCCCTCTATGCTAGCATATTTTGGCCATGCTCCAAACTGATTTTATTCATATTTTGGGCTTCCTTAGCTCTATTTTGAGGTCTCTTGGTTGAATGATGCTTTCCATGCATGCTTGTAGTGTAATAGCCTTGCCTAGCTTTGAGTTTTGAAGCCCCTTGCATGCTTAACTTGAGGTGTTTGCATGTTTTGGCATCATTGAACATGATATTTCAGAGCTTATACCCTTTCCATATTCTCATGTTTGTCACTTCTTCAATGTGTTTGAGAGTTGCATCATTATGCCCTATTTATGAGCCATTGCCTGAGCTTCACTTTTGTGCCTTTCAAGCCATCATCCCAACTCATTTTGCTACTATTTCAAGCCTTCATAGGGTCTGTTTGGGGTTGGTTTCATCATTTGAGCATCGCTTTGCATGCCTATAGTTTAATGCACTTCACTAGTTTCAAAGCTTGAGCCATTCAACATGCGTTGTGTGAGTTGTTTGCATGATTCAGAGTCATTTTGGAGTCATGTTATATGCCATTTCAGAGCTGGAATATATGCCATTGTACTCCATGTTTAGTCCTTTCAATGCATGTGCAAAGTTGTGTTTTTGTGCCTTAGGCTCGGGGCCATTGTATTGTGCGTGCTGGCATGAGTTTTGGAGCTTTGTTTTTATCATTTATGGCCACTGATTTGGGTGTGGCTGAGGCCTATCTATTTTGGTTTAAGTCCATTTTGCATTAAGTATGCCATTTTGTTGCATGATTGATCATTGCATTGTGCATGCCTTGTTCATCTTATTGTGTATGTTAGTTTCTACGTGCATTGTGTATGCTAAGTGTCATGTGCATTGAGTATGCCATTGTTATTTCATAGTATTGTGTATGCTGGTTGCATGTTTGCATGTTATCCCTAGCATATTTGCATGACTTAGTTGCATTGCATTAAGATTGTATGCTAGAGTTGCATTTGTGCATGCCTTATTTGTTGCATTGTGTTTGGGATAAGAGTTAGTCCAAACACAGGAAACGAGGGATGTCTCGTACTCAAAGTGACGAAACGTGCCTCGATTCCCGGTCGCCGACACTCTTGACTACACATGATGGAGTTTATGCATTTATGTGTTCATATGTGCATTCATTTTATATTAAGTTGTGCAATTCGGTTCCTCAGCCATCATGCATCGGGATGCGTGATTGGTGGCCCGAGGATCGAGACCTACACTCCCTTGAGCTTATACAATGATGAGGAGAGTGGTCCTGTACACATATGTTGAAAATATCTTTCCATGCCTCTCTCTTGCTCCTTGTTGCAGAAAAACAGAATCCAGGAGAAGAAACTGGTCGGCCGATCAGGTTTTCTGGCAGGCCGACCACCTTCTTTGGTTTCCACCACAAAAAGTGGTCGGTAGTTGGTCTCCTATGCCTATAAGCTGGTCGGCAGCCTTCCCATAGTTTCCCGGGGTGGAGTTTCATCTCTCTAGAGCTTTGTGCAAATTTCTGAAATCAATTGCAAACAAAGGCAAGCCGTGGCATCGCGATGGATTTCCCGACAAGGCAACTCGGGCATGCATGCATCCTTTATCATTCAAGGCAAAGCTGAGGCAGTCCGCATTCATGTAGTTTGCATGCTAGTTTAGTTGCTTACTTAGTTAGTTTGTTAATTAATTAGAGTTGTGTAATAAATAGCTGTAATTTATTATTCGTTTTGGTTGTGTAATAACTAGCTTAATTAGATTAGCTTAGATTAGCTAGTTGGTGTTGTATTATTTATTCGGACTCTCTGTCGAGAGGGCACAACTGTTGTAATAAGTGTGCGTGTGTATGATGCATGTCTTCCAACTCGCATTTCTTTCACTAACTTACGATGGTTAGTTTTAGGACATGTTTCAATTAGCATCCTTGTGCTCGCATGTTTGCATCCATTCATTTGTCTTGCATGCACCAGGCTCGGCGCATCATACTAACTGCATTGTATTTTAATTCCTGTTTGAATACATGTATCAAATTGCATTTCACATGACATTTTAGAATAGCCGAGCCTATCTTAGTTGCATTTCGCATGTGTTGCATTAGGCATCTCAGCATAGTTAGGATTCATGCATGATTTCTAATTAGCTTCTTTCTTTGGCTCGGAGTACTCGGTGAGTGTTTATGCTTCAGCATCCTTGCATGTGTGTGAGCGACTGCCATGATAGCATGCTTGCCATGAGGCTAAATGCTTATTTGATATACCTGCCTGAATGCCTGTGGGTGAAGGTTGGATTACTTGAATTGGAACAATTCATCGATTGCGAGTTTTAAGCCCACTTGAGAGTGGCAAATCACCCTGTTTTCTTAGCCCACTTGAGGGTGGCAAAATCCGCATTTTAGCCTACTTACGAGTAGCAAACCACTTTAAAAAACAAACATGAAATGTTTTGTTTCAATTCAGGCGATCTAGTCTATACTTGTATGTTGTGTGCATCACATAGTAATCGTAGGCTAATAACCCAGAATAAGAACGCATGTGTTTTCAAAAACTCGATATCATGTTTAGTAGTGGCCGATCTTTGATCGGGCGAGTGGGGGTGCTCATTGCATGACCTTCCCCAATCGTACCCAAGTTCCCGAGCCGAGGCAACTTTGGTGATGACGGACACGTGCCCTTAGGCATGAGTCAGGGTTTCCTAAATTTCCTCAAAATAAAATATTTAGGTGGCGACTCTATATCTGGCAAAGCAGTCCATGTTTAGCACTTCTTTCTAAAAATCAGTTTTTCAAAACGATTTGCCGGATTTGGACTCTTTGGTGATTTATAAATCTCACATTGCACTTTGTGAGATTAGATTCAGAACCATGACATCGAGTCCGAACTGTAGTGAGCCCAATGAACAAAACGGGATTTCCCCAGGATGTTCGGGGACGTCTACAAACCGGCACATTCTTTATCCTTGGTTGTATTGTAAACGGCACAACCAGGTTCAATTCTTCCATGCGTAGCCGTTTATCCACTAGGTTTTCTGAATAATTGGCTTTGTGTTCCGCCGGACATTTTTCCCTCCTGTGCTCCGTCACTTGACCTTCTTGTTGATTGACAACAGGTTCCGTTTCGGCCACATCAGTCTAAACCGTCTCCTCAACAGGAGCAGGTGGAGGAGATTCTGCCCTAGCGTTGGGTGGAAGGGGAGAGGTTCAGTTCGTTTGGCTTCGGCTCTTCTACGGGTAGCCATCCTCTCGATATTTTTTCGCCTGCCATTGGAGTAAGCGACTCACTAGCCATGTTGTCAGGATATGAGCTGGGTAGGTCCCCTAAGTCGGTGAAAATATCTTCGAAGGATACATTTGCTTGGCCAGAAGTGGATGGAGGATTGAGGCCGGCTTCTTTAAAAGCCAAATTTAGTGCCACGTCAACCTCCTCCTCTAGTCTATCAGATCTGTCTAAGGTGGGTTGATTCGTCTGCTCAGCGACTCCTTCGGCTACTTGTTCGTCCGTTGGCTCTGAATCTGAAGCTTCAAGACCAATCTGCCTAAGGTTTTTGTAGCTCAGAAAAATAAGCGCCGTGAGGTGATGTTCACCCCTCGGAATTGGAATGTTATCTACGGCCAAAAAAGTAGCGTAAGTCGGCTCGTATCTCAGAAGGATGTGGGCCGCCCTCTCTTGCTTCTGGAGATTCGGACAATCAAAGAATTGGAGTGCGGTTCTGATCTGCATAAGTATAGTGTTGTCGGCCGAGATGAGAACTTTTTTCAAATCGTTTCCTGCACAAATAAAACGGTAAATACGTAGAATTTGGACCAGGTAAATACTTGATAAAAATTCATGGGTGTTAAATGGCCACTTGGTTTGCCTCTTCACCTGGGCACTGGATCTAGGCGATCTTCACCCTCGCCGAATTCCCTGTTGCCGCGGATAACAACCATGATATCATCAACACGCTTGCCAGAGCTGGCAAGCATAGTCACCAAATGATGGTCGGTGTCCTTGGCCCTGAGGAAGTAGTGCCCCTGCCGGCTAGAGGATTTGGCCAAGGCATAAGAATGCCAAATAGTTGGAATTCCAAGGTTAAGTCTAAGGCATTGGTTTAGTTCTACAATTCCCATTATTATTCGATAAAAATTTACGTTCGGCTAAGAAGGGATCAAACCCCAATGGTGAAGGACAACCCTCAAAAATGGATGAAGAGAGAAATAGACTATGCCCTCAGCGATTGACAGGAGAGGAAAGACAATTGTACTCTCATCAGTCCTCTCCGTGTCAATTACGTTCTCTGCCAAGAGTGACAGATGGACGTCATCAGAAATGAAAAAATGGCAATGGAAACCAGAGACTCGATTCGCAGAAAGAAAGGCTCTCAAATGTTTCGCCATCATAGCCAGTAAAATGGACACTCTAAATAGAAAACAAACAAGGAAATGGGAGTCGAAATGGAAGAGAGAAAAACTTACAAGAAATGAGGAGGACAATGAAGAACGGAAATAAGTTGCAGAGGACGTGAAACGATGGAGGTGAACTGACAGGCAACGAGAAACCTTGTGTATTCAAAAAAAGCATATAAACAAAGAGACAACACAGTTTCAAATCGTATTAAATGAATGAAGCGTACGAATGGGCGGGAGATTATAATAATTCCTAAAAAGAGTAGGCGTTCTGATGCTTGCATTGGAATAAGGGAAACTGCAGTATTTTTTGACCCTCTAAGTCCAAGACCAAACATGTCGAATAACTGACATTAATAGGATGTTTAGGGGGCAATTATGGGAGCTGAATAATATAATTACGTAAGGAAGCCGATTTAGTTTAGAGAAAGAAATCAAGTTATGTACTATACGGCTCTATCTTGGAGGGACAGAGGCCGAATAACCAGATCAGCCATAGAATCAGCTGTGAACTGGGTCGAGTACTAATAGGTAGGACAGAATAGCCGAATAAGCAATTATTCGTTGGTTGAAAGGTGGGCCCAACCATCAATATCAAGGACGACTATAAATAAGAGGAGCATCAGCTAAGAAAAGGTATATGAGAACAAATAAGATTAACTTGAGATACAAGCAACCAAGAGAGTATACACTGACTTATCCGTCGGAGTGCTAATTCCGGCACCCCTGACCGGAGTGTTCATTCCTTTTCAGGTGTCTAGCTGAGGATCAAAAGCGTTCTACAAGATCCAGAGAGTATTTCCAAACCATATCTCCACATAGTGCGAGTTATTTTCTTAGTAATCCTGGTAAAGGTCTCGGCAATTTGTTTAAGAGAATCTTCCATTTTAGCGGTTTTCCTTACCTAAAATGGGTCCCTTGGGTTAGTGTTTAATTTCGGGCTAATTGTTAGATTTGGTGTTATTATCCGCATATTTATTCGATTGGTGTCTATTACAGGATTAAGGTAATTTGTGAGACATGAACTAGTGTTAACAGAAAACCCTGCCAATCAAATACCTGAAAGTGCTTCCTTGACCCATCAGAAAGCTGTCTCACGTAAGAGAGCAAAGACTCCACCGGCAAGCCAAAAGCCCTTTTTATAGGATCCACAGACCAAAGGGGGAGTGCCTAAACATGAGTTAGGTTGAGTTAGGTGACCAGTATGAAAGCATAACGGCTTTGGGCAAGCAACTACTCTAAAGGCTACCATGACAACAGGGGCTTAGGAAGAAGTTTCATTGCTTTCCTTTGGGCTGATAGTCCTGTATACCATTCAACTCCTACGTTCCAAAGAATTCACTCCTGGCCGAGTGAGTGGTAGCGTATCGAAGGTGGGGTAACTTCTTCTTTACTTATTGAATCAAGTAACTCCTTGAGAGTCATTAACCCCATCAATCCAGTTCTCTCCCCATGGTAATACCACCCTGTACAAGCACGAAGAGTGAAATAGTCCCACAGTGTAGGAGAATCACATAGTAAGAAAGCCTCATACCTGGCATCAGAACCAACCATAAAGTAAGGATTAGCAAGACAAAGCCTGGACATAGAAGCGAGGTATACATATGGCACGAGACACGGGTTACGAAACCATAGTAAGAATTTACTCAACTTCGACACCAGCCGGAGAGAAGGTACACATGCAGCAGTTGGCAACCCAGCATGGATGAGGTGGCACGACAGAAGAGACCAAGAAGCCACAAGGACTGAATCAACGTCTCTCCCATCGGGGATAAGTATACTACCTCCGCCTGGGTCAAGAGAATCGGTAAGGTTATAAGTTCCCGTAGTGACGAGTGTAGCTTTGGTCTACCCTGTGTCTTTAACGAATGCGGGGAATTCTGCCAGTTAATGCGTGAGACCGGTTAATGCGTTTAATGATGCCAGTAATTGCTTGTAAATAGTGTATGAACTGCAAATTCCCTCTTTGTGGTAAATCAAGAAAAACTGACATATTACCTATATGCGGAGAATTAAGTTTTGAAAAAACTAATAAATTAGGGGATTGGTCATGCCATTTTTCTTTTTTTATGGTTTCTCTTCCTGGATGGGATTGATGAGTTGCTTGAAAGACCATCCGATCTAGCGAAGCTAAAACCTAGTCTTTGTTCGCCCTTCAGCTGTATTTACAACCTGCCTTCAGGGGACAGTCAACGAATTAGAACCTTAGATCGATACGGCGTCAACCCTTAAACCATTGCATTAGCTCTCAGCATCGGATTCTGACTGTCCTCTAAGCTAGCTTTTTTAATCATCATAGTAGGAATCGGAATTCACTCTTCTCTCTCTCACATGGGCTGGCCCCTTTCTTACATTAGGGTCAGTCCTATGCACACCTTCACTCGCGGTGAGGTCAGTCCCGGCCTCGGATTTCATAATCTCAAGACTCGGTTAACTTTGACTTGCGACTGAGAATGAGTTGAAGGAGAAGTCCGTAGACCTAGCCCAGACCTTAGGCTATTTCCTCTTTTCAAAATGCCCGGATGACACTCCTTATGCAGGAAAGGGCATCCTACTGATTGAGATGGGGTCCCCGCTCTATATATATTGGTGCTAAACCAGAGATTATCATGGGCTATCCCGGCATGAGAAGAAATTTCATGGTTGCCGAAGAGGAGCCTGATCAAGAAGTATAGGATAGCGCCTGTAACTAGCGCTACCAGCAGCTATGGCGACTGCACCTCCTCGTATTGGTTCGCTGCAGAAGAAGAAACAGATGGGCTTTCGACTTGTCTGGATCCAGAGGTGGAAGAAGGACCTCCATCATCTTTGTACCCGGATCCTATTCCTATCCACAGCTAGTAACTGAGGGTTGCCCTCACCTGCCAAATACCTGCTTCGGGGGATACCAACTAATAACTAATAGCGGGATTTCAACTAATGGTAAGAGTAAACACCTCTATAATCTACGGATCTGAGGACCTAGCCCTTAAAATAGGAGTGAAACGTTGCGCTCACTAACGCTTATTAATAGGGCTACGCTCGCTACAATCCTCTTATCTTAACAGGGGCTGAAAGAACTGGGCTGTAGCGCCTTTCCCTCGCTCTGATCAGGAAGCCATGTTAGAAAAGGGAACCTTTGCCTCTCCTTTCCCTCTCTACCCGACTTGTAAAAAGTCATGATAAGGCTTAGGAGGTGTCGAATACTGCCACTCTAAGCCTCGACCAGTTAGACAACTCCCTATTTATAGCATATATCGCAAAAGATGAGCTGGGTCAGTAATCGGCGAGACGTGGCATGTGAGTAGCCCTTCGCCCAGAGGATTGTTCTTTCCGAGGGTGCTGTGTGCCCAGAGCTAGCGAAATGCCCTATGTTACGTCCTAACTGGATGTCTCATAGCGAGATATGATCTAACTCCCCCGGTTAGAAGAAACCTCTCGATTGGCTGATCCGGAACTATTATCATGTGCTTCTTTTAATTGTCTCTCCGCCGCTAGCTTGAAAACAGAATATTAAGTCCAATAGGGCTGCAAAAATCTGTTCTTCTGGCTCCATGATATCACAACGTATCATAAATAAGATGATAAAATTCAGCCGTGTACTCCTCCACTGACAACTCCCTCTGCTGCGTCGTTCTACAACAGGATACTAAATGGGACCAGGAAGACACCACTGGAACTTGCTTTGCTGGCGCTCCGCTCGCTCCCACCTGTCTTCTTCCCACTATAGTGAAAGATCTTTCACTTCACCATAGCAGGAACCTCACTAACCTTATAGGCCAGTTACTCTAACCACTGGGATCCCCTCCAGCTTTCCCACCCACCGTAAACGATTACTAACTGAAACCTTCCCCTATTTGGGTAAGGGCGGAATACGAATGAGATTCTCAAAAAAGCACTAGGGTACCCTAAACCGCGCTAACGGATTAGCCCCCACCCCCCATTATTGCAAGCACAGCCTGAACAAATTGGTCGAAAACCGGGCTTTGGATGTTGTTTTCAACCAAGCTTTTGTACATATCTGCCAAGTAAGCTAGGCGATCAGGCGCCTCCGCCTCGTTAAGCAAGTTCCGTTCAAGAGAGAGTCGATCCTCTATACACGGAACACAGACTGACCTACGAGGACTGCCAGTGATAGGGGAACATCCCTATGGCTGGATTTAATCCTTCGCGAAGGACTTCCAGTGATATACTGGAGGAAGGTGGGGAACCTTACCAGCCCTTGACATATGACGGATGCTCCTATTATAC
Source organism: Camellia lanceoleosa (assembly GCA_025200525.1). NCBI lineage: Eukaryota > Viridiplantae > Streptophyta > Magnoliopsida > Ericales > Theaceae > Camellia > Camellia lanceoleosa. The sequence continues at coordinate 8,247,608 of CM045763.1, read as the reverse complement.
TCGATGCTTTTGTACGGACTTTATCCTCCAACCTTGGACTTTTACACGAATTTTCAAGTGGATTACCTCATGCTCATTTCTATATATGGAATTCCCTCTCCTCTCTCTTTCGTAGCTCAGAGAAAAGCGATTCCCCCTAATAGTAAAGGGGACCTTGATCTACTTGTGATATTTCGGCTTGGGAGTGTTCACTTCTTTTTCGCCAGTTGGTTCCCCTTCTTTCCAGTCACTAACTAATTCGCTGGGCCAACAACTATGTGTGGAAAAACTAAGCCCTCTCGGGGACTTGCTTAAGAAAAGAATAAGAAAGATTTATTTATTATTGCGAAATGGGACAGAGATAATATTTAACATTTTCGAATTATCTTTTCCTTTCTAATCCCAAAGCTCAAGTCTGATGGATCAGAACCAGCAACAGATCCTACTATTAGTTTAGTTTACGGTCTCTGCCCTTCTTTACTATGCGCCTATCTATCTATGGATCTCGTGTAAAAAAAGAATAAAAAATTTGACTGGTTTAAGGACGGAAGCTCCCGGTCTGAACCCCGTCGTTCGTCTTATGTAGGCGTGTGTGTGCCAGGGGAATGGAGGGAAGTGGGGAGATAAGCTCTTTTGAGCTACAGTTTATGCATATTCCTATATTGCAGATCCACTGTTGGAAGCTCCTGTTTTCGCTGTCGACTCTCTATCTATATGGCCCCCCTATACCCGTTTTCAGGGATGACACCTAAGGCTGAGTCAGTTTGCAAAGGGGCTCCTAGTTTAAGGAGAGGAAGCAGTTTGCTACCATTCCCTTCCACAACCGGACTCGTTTATTTACCCTTGTTATCAGCCAGTGGCTCATAATCTTCCACTTAGAATCTTGTATACGGTGGCGAATAATCTCGGCTTAAGCGCTCATAGGGCATTTGCCTTTGATCCTAGCCGACGTTGGAACAGATCCTTAATGACTGGCGTAAAGGGCAACCTTCCCACGGTATCTCTTGATACCCTTACCCGACTCTTTTCATGTTATTGCTCGTATCGGGCTTATTCTTCTGGTTAACGCGCCCCACTAATAACAAATTCGAGTCCCAGCACATATCTGGGTTGAGGGTCTTGATTAGTCTTATTTAGTTCCATGAGTGATGTACGATAGGCTCCTAGATGTTGTCGCACATGCAAGTGAAGGTCAGCGACCACCTTACAAATGCCGTGGAGTGGGATGCAATTGATGTTCCTTGAACGCGTGAACTTTACCTTGATGGGTATGGTTATTGACTGGGTGATCCTGATGATTCTTCTTGACCAAGGTGGTAGTTAAAGGAAGATCGCTTCTGAACAGGTGGTCTCTGATAATAAGGGAATTGCTCCTGCGCCTGCCGTGGCTACTAAATCTGCAGCTGTGTCCGCTACTAATACTAAGGGCTCTGGGTTTCCAACTGAAATGGGATCTGTATATGGAACGTCTACAGAGACTGGAAAGGATGCCGTGTGCTATGGAACAGGATCCGCGCCTGTCCAGGTCGAGATCCAAAATCACCTATAGGGGGTCCATTCCTTTTCCATATCCCGTTGGAGTTCAAGCAGCAGGAGGAAAGGTTACGAAGTAAAGATATGCCCCCTTTCATTCAAGAGTATACCTGTAGCTCTGTCATTACATCTCCTATTCAAGTTGTTAAATGGGGAATTTGAAGTAGGTTAATAATATCGAAAGGACAAGAAATAGAGTATACGCCCATCAGTCGGAGCTAGCTTAGCTCTCAGTTCATATCTCCTAAGTGAAAAGCCAAACCACTCAAAAGGCATATTCAATAAAGATATGACATCTGTCTGTTCCTTTCGCTGTTAGAGGAGCACATTCTATCGTATTAAACAGGATTCAAGCATGGCAATAATAGTATCCTATATATGTAGGTTTGGTATGGTACCGGAACCAGGTATCCTAGCTTTTCATGAAATCGAAGCAAAAGAACTCATTTGTTAGCGGTTACAATCTAAATCGTACTATAATCTACCCATGTAAGTACAAAGGGCTCTTTAATCATAGTCCCGCTTCCCAGAGGAACGTAGAGTTCCGATCACATCTATTAGTATATGAGAGATGCCTGTCGTTCCTCCATTATAGTATTAAAAAAAACTCAAATCACACCCCTGTGGGAATTCAAAAAACTCTCTCAAGACATAGCCTCTTAATCATATCTATCAAACTGATCATAGGAATGCAGGTTCAAGGTCAGGGTTTAGACCTCCACTCTGAAATAAAGTCTTCGATCGAGATTCAAAGGCATTACTGGCACATACCTAAAGATCAAAGACTTCAACAAGTACTCGTGTATCCATCTAGCTAGATTCATCTGGAATGAAAGAGTAAGCCCCTTATCAGATTTGAACTGATGACTTACGCCTTACCGTGGCGTTACTCTACCGCTGAGTTAAAAGGGCTCCTTTGGTTAATTCAATTTATGAATGAGTCACTATGTAGATAAGATATATGTATGTACATATATTATATACATAAGTACATGTAGTAGACTCATTGTGGCTAATAGCTCATTTAGAATGAGCAATTTGATTTACCTAGCGGTAAAAAAAAGCAATAAATAATAAAGACAATTCTCAGCACCGAGGAAGCGCCGCAGGTCCTTGCGATAGGCGTAGGTTGGAGGGGATAACTTCTTGAACAAGCTAAGAGAAGAGTCAAAAGATGTTCTCGCGTGGACATACCACGATCTTAAAAGCATACCCCTTTTTCTATTTGCAAGCACAAATTAGATGCGGGAGATCAGGCACCACGCCTGTGAAACAAAAGACTAGATGAATGAACCCGAATTATGTTGAGCTTGTATGTAAAGAAGGGTAAAGGTTGTCCCATCAAGAAATTCCATTTTAGATTCCACATGAAAGTCTCGCTTATGTTGAATTCGGAACACATGGCTCCTTATCCAGAATGGATGAAACATGTCCTATATCTCCCTTCACACCAAATCCCTAACTTTTTCTGGTTTCTCGCCTGAGATGACGCATTGGCTTATTTAGTGTATTTTCAATAATAGTGTGAGGGTAAGAGCTACTGTTGAGGCTTTCTGTTGCAAAAAATTTCGTTACTCGCTTATGAAAAGAACCCTTATTTGGTATGATTACTTAGCCTGGGGATCTATACCTTCCATATCACGAGCTAGAGACAAGTGATGGCATTCCTTGTACAATAGACCCAGTAGATCCAGTTGATTATGCTTGGGCTCATGATAGGGATTCAGTTTATGACGTGAGGTTCCTTATCTAAAAGTATACGTGGATATATACCCATAGTGGCTTCCATACCTATCTCCAGTAGAGCTAACAGCATATCAACCTATGACTAGTAGACCCATACCAACAATATACTTTAGCATTTATAGATCTCTTTCATTATCCTATTATTCGGGTTACTCTCCGTACAGAGCAGATTAATGGCCATTTCCGTTGTATCGGACCTTTCTCTCTTTTCTTACTTTCCTTCCTTGGCTAGTTCAAAAAGGCTTTTTCCACTTTGCTTTGTTCATACAAGAAGTCATAAAGAATTTTCAATTAAGTTTCATAAGATTTCCCGTTCGGAAGAACTGGTTTTTCAATTGAAAGGATGTGGAAGCTCTACTAAGACAGAGATGGAAAGGTGGGCACTTAGCTCGGTGTTAGGTAGTTAGGAGCAAAGGTAGAATGAGGCAGAGCCAAGACTAAGAGAGGATGGAACCATCAATACGGCAAGGAGAGGGTTTCACCCTTGCTAGGTGGGAAAGCTTGACTTTGACTTCCGAAATAAGATTTCCGAAATAAGATTGACAGCTTTTTTAATGGACTGAGGCTAACGGTTCTGATAGAAAGCGATGTCTGCTAGACTAGCTCGAATAAGCCTTTAAATAGTCTCATAGCTTCTTTACCTAGCGGAAGCAGAAGTAAGAGACGTAAGGAAAGAAAAAAGCTTGTCTGAGGCAGAGAAAGCCTAAACCTTCACTAGATAGAGTTGGAGCTTTCTTTTGAGTTGCATCTAGTTCAACAGGTGCCCTGATAGTCGTGAAAGTCAAGTTGCTTCCTTCTCTTCTTGCAGTTGAGCTTATAGCCTATTACTAACCTTGTTAATCTTTAGAGAATGAATGCAAGGTTTTTTCTTCAGTCTTCGGCAGGAGGAGAAGTGGATTCCCTTCCAAAGAACAAGGAATCCTTGATGCTTCTCAAATGTCTTGAAGAATGCTCTCTTTGATGTGAGGTAAATGTCAGGGAAAGAAATAAGTGAAGGGCTAAGTCAGTTCACAGTGAAACTACGAGAGGGGAGTCTTAATTCCACTCCGATCCTAGTTAGCCGAGTAGCTTGAAGGCAATCTACCTTTAGCTAATAGCTAGATTAGTTCTCCCAATAATAATTAGTTGGTCGAGCACCTTGTCCCCTATTCCTTCAATCATAACTGGCAACTTAATGTGTTCCCCCCTTCCCTGGGGTATCCCCTATCCGTTGTCTTTTTTAGAGCAATCTTCCCTCCTGAGTAAGTACCTCAAAAACCTTTAAGTAGAGTGAGTTCCCTTGGGAAAGCTTCCATATGTTAGGGGCCCTTTCTCTGTTGAGCTAGGAACCTACCCACTTTTTGTAAAGCTTCTCCAGATTCTGTTATTAAACCTGCTCAAAACTACAACTAGACTACCAGTAGAGGAACTTAATGGGAAAGAAGACCTAATAATAGGAAGAAAAGGTGTTATTGTAATAGGTTCCGAATCAGATCGAGAAATCAGTGAAGGAGCTTGACCAATCCCAAAAAAAAAAAAGGAAACTCATCACTCATTGGTGAAAAAGGAGAGAGAAAGGACCAATTGAAGTCCTCGGTTACCAACCATGGTCCCTGGATGCATTTAGACACTTCATTTAGCTGCTCCCAAAGACATCTTGTGATGCCCCGAATCTACACTATTGGTTGCAGTCAAGGGAGAGTCACTAATGAGTCCTATGGTCAATAACCAGTAAGATCCCAGATCGCCAGAGGAGTCAAATTAGCCTCCCTTCTAAGTCCAACTTTCTTAGGCAGCGCATTACCCTTTTGACAAATCTTAATAGGTATTCACACAAGGTCTCATAAGCAATGATAAGGTGTATACATATAAATATTAGAATATATGTACATAACAACCACGAATATTCTTAATTCCAAAAGCTTGTTCCATTACATTACATCCCAAAAATAAAATTTAAATCTTCATATAAGTCTTACAAAATATCAAAAGGAATTTCTAACTTTTCTAAGATAACCAAAAGTCTTTGAAGGTTTCAAGTTCGTCGTCTCCAACTATAAGCTCCTCTTCGGCACCTGGCATGATACGCCGTGAGCTTTGAATGTCCAGTAAACACACACACACCCCATCCCTTTTTCCCAATCCAATACACAATCACAAATATAACATCAATTAGTAAAGCATGATACTCAACTAAATAAACAAAGTGCTACAAGTTAAATGTTAGTAAACTAGAAATCCCCCAAAGAGATTTCGTCCTCCCAACCACAAGAATCGGACGCGGATTATTCAGTATGCCCCCTCTTTTGCTGCTTTGTTGCAGACCTAACCTCGGATGCCTACCAACGGTTATGTACCGTGTAGTGCCAACCGCAGGGCCTCAAAAGAGATGGTAAAATAGGGCCTTGCCCGAATCCCTCCTCACACCAAACCACCTAGGGTCCGAATACAACCGCTCCGTTCAAGGGTTCCAAAAACCACTTGCGCAAGACTTTAACTTCCAAATAGGAAACACATCCCAACAATCCATATATCACATATTCTCATCTTTTCATTACTCAAGTGCTCAAAAACCCAATACCCTCCCCATTAGGTTTCCCATTGAGTTAAATATTTTACATCAAGGTTAGACAACTTAACAAGATAAAAATATCCATACAAGCATGCATCAATAAGGTGAAGAAGATGAAGAACATAACATAACACATACAATATCATGCCAAGATATGATCATAAGCTAATAAACATTTTCATGAATACAAGGGCACAAAACATCCATGTACAACAAAATTTCCAAATTTAATATCACATAAAGATTAAAATGAAAGGACTATTTTAGATCCTTCACCGGACTTGGCCTTCCTATGGTTCGTAGAGAATTTGATCTAGTTTCTAAAACATATTTCAGAAATGGGATTGCTTTTCCAGATTCTAAGTTATTTAGAAAATATTCCAGCGCTGTCCAGATTCTGTCCAGATCTGTCGACTGTTACGAAAATTTGATTTTCTTGCAAACTGCTTAATGTTTTTCGATGAAACCAATTTTAGTTAAAAGCTAATTCCTCAAGGAAGATTTTGACATAAAATAGAGGTCCATAATAATTTTATACATTTTTCTGGAATTTTGGAAGTGGGCTGCAAAAACAGATTCTAAGGTAAAATGCCCAAAACAAGAAGATTTATGAGAAAAGGGTTCCTCCAAGGGAAAATTTTCGTTTCTTTTATGATGAAAACATGCTAACTAACATATATTAAACTCAAAAAGTTTGCTTGAAAGTGTGCCCTTGGAAAGTTGACAGATTGGTATGAAAAAAAAAAATGGTTTTGTGTCGAAATGGGGAAAATGCAAGAGAGATAGAATCATTACTCAACTCTTAGCATTTTTAACACAAGTAACTCATCAATAACAGATCTGAAAACATTATTTAGAATCCTTAGAAACATGTATTTGAAAAAGGAAAATGAAAGGAAAGGTTGTGTTGTGGCTTACCTACTAAGCTTTGCACAAGAAGCTCTCTTCTTCCTCCTTCTTCTCCTCTAGACTTTTCTTTCTTGCTGTCCTCCCTCTCTCTAACCGAATGTGTGTGTGGGTGTGGTGTTTGTGCTTGCCAAGCTTAGGGGAGGTTGGTATTTATAGGCAATTTTGGTGTAAAAAGTCCTAAAAGCCTATTAGTTGGAAATGGATGGAAAGTTTAGGATTTTGCTTGGAGTCTAATGGGATAGGAGTAACTAAGGTGCTAAATCATAGGTTTAGGCATCAATTAGTTGATTTTTAGTTGAAAGGTAACTAGTTTTGGAAACATCACCCTAGGTCTAGGGTACTAGGTTGTGTTTTTTTCCTAGAATTTCATGATGATATATCTTGAAAATGGTTTCCTCACTTCTTCCTAGGGTGGCTGGCCTTGGGGAAGTGTGATGGGGTTATTATTTTAATCATTTTAGGTACTAGGGCAGATTTCTCAATGTATACACATATATAGATTTAAATTGATTGATGGTACTAATAGTATTAGGGTATATGTACTAGTTTTTGGAGTAAGTTTTGAAATTAAATAAAGAGTGAGGGCTTGGAGTTAAATACATGCATTGGGACCTTACTCATGTAGAATTAAATTAAATTAGGTTAGGGAACTTAATCTGGCTAGGAAAATTCCAGTTTTGATGAAAATAAAATAAAATGCTAACCGTCAAGATCTGAAATAATCAAGTAACCGAGGGGCTTTTAAGAAAATAATTCAAACATTAGGGTCTTTAAAGTGAATGCATATTTTAGGGGCTTCACACATCTCCTCTCAGATATCAGGTTTGAGGCCTTACGATACTGATGATAGATCATGAAGGTTTTCTGTCACTACTTAAGATAACAAAATATTGGAATGTGAATCCATAAGAGAAGGACATAGTAAAATAGATAGGTGAGTGCGTTGAGTTCCAAAAGAAGGGCTTCTTCCATAGGGAGAATATATCAAAATCTAGCCAGGATGGATATAACCATACTAACAAAGGAAACAAGAGAAATACCATATAATACATTCCTATCCCGCCTAATCTCTTTTAGCCGAAAAGAACCATTCGGAAAAAATAGAAAGCAAGGAGGAACATAGGTCCCACTTTTTTCTTAGAGGCCATACTAAACTAAAAGCACTTGAAGGTAGTTAATGGCAGTACTTACGCTAATATAGATATCACTACTCAGCTCTTCCCTTAGCTACGACAAGGACATGAGCTACTAGAAAGGCAGGAAAGAGAAAGTGCTAGCTCTCCCTTTTTCTACCCTGGTCATTCCTTCTTCTTCTTCAAGCTCAAGATAGTGCACCTATTCATCAAGCCCTTTTTATCCAGATCTAGCCTTCTTGGGATATATACTCTGAGCCCTAATGTCATCCCTTTCCTCTCACGAGCCAACCTTTAGTTCCCTTTTCTCTCTTGCCTCGGGTGGATTAAGCGACTGACCGACTGATTAACCAAACTTCCTGCCTGCCCGCTACCCTAACTTCCTTGTAGTTAAAGTATTACCGGGTATTGAGGAATTAGTTGCAGGAAGAATTCAATCAAGAAATGTTGCTACTTTTACATCAAGAAATCTGGGATTTTCCGTTTCTATTTTCGATCTTCGGTTAATGGGCTAATCCGTGATAGTTGAAGAGTTAAGAATTAACCACTTCTCATTTCCTATCTTTAGGAAGTCAATTGGGTACTTGCTTTTTGCGGAAGTTGGAATCTTGCTTTCATATCTTTTTCACTCTTAATGGGTTACTCCTAATCTTCTTTCGGAAAGGTCAAACTCCTTCTCGATAGAACAGCTTGCTTAGTTTCAGGTGGACTCTGCCCTTGCCCCAATATCCCACCTTTGAACTCCATTCCTCCTTTTCACTTCGTCCGTCTTGCTCGCTTACTCAACTTGGACAGAAGAAAGAGCAAGTCAGGCTTATCCTAAAGAATCCCCTAAAAAGCTAACTAAAGATCTATATAAAGAATGAGTAGAATAAGATATTAAGGAATTAGTCTTCTCTCTGTCTTCCTCCAATACGCAGACACTCAAACTTGCGGAATTCAATCTCTCAAGCTGAGTAAGATGGGCTTCCATAAAGTCAAAGGGGAAAGGAAGAGGGCAACAAAGAAGACCTTTTTCCTAAAATAAGGAAGAGTTTAGTTTTAGTCCTTGACTTACTGGTTCAATCTTTATGGATTTCAGTATTATGAGGTCAGTCCTCTGCGACCCACTCTTGCTCTTCTCCACAAAGCAAAGTGCGAGCTGCAACTTCTAAGGTCCATAAGGAAGTTCTTGGAGCTCCCCCGATTTAGGTACCACATATAAGACCCTTTTAAGAAGAAGAAGAAAAGGAATAGGCTAGAAACCCTGTTCAATAAAAGGGAGAGCCCTACTTGGCATTGGCATAAAAGGGCGCTTCCAGAGGCTGTCATCACATAGAAGAAGCCTTCATAAAGTAGGACAGTTGTAGAAATTCTTCCTAAAGAGAGGGTCCAGAGGAAAGAACAAAAGCTCAAGAGAGGAAAGAATGAATAAGATAGGAGTTTGCTGCAGAGGTGGATTCTTGTGCCTTTTAAGCCTGGAGACCGAGACAAAATTTCATTATGCCTAGCTTGTCTTACCTATGCCATTTGCCCCAAACGTAGGCAGGCAATCAAGTCACTTCAGGAAGAAGAGGAACAAAGTAAGAAAGGATAAAGTGGCAAGCTTTGATGTACGTTAAGATAGAAGATCATGTAAGAGAATATCATTTACTATATCTTCCTAATAGAAACCCCTCATTCTTAGCTCAACTTGATCTGGAGTTGCACTCTTTGTAAGTCTTGCTATTCTCTTTTTGGTAGTCTTAGGAGATATAGGATGTCCATTCTCCTTCAGACCTTATAACTCCTCATGTAACATCGGGAAAGCAGTTGAAATTTGTAAATTAGCTTCATTTTTTGTTGACATTGCAATTCATGATAGAGTTAAAAATTTAAATTGGAGGTTGATTAATGTTTATCTGAGTTCTTATGATGAGATAAGACAGAACCAGTGGAAAACTCTGGTGAATTATAAAGACAACTTAGATTCTTGTTGGGCTATATGGGGGGATTTCAATGATATTATTTGCTCTGAAGAAAAATGTGGTGGGATAGAGAGGGAGCAATGGTCATTCAAGGGATTCAAAAATGTCATTGTGGACTGTGGGTTAGGTGATTTAGGTTTTGAGGGTTATCTGCTCACATGGAAGAATAACAAATTAAGTGGGGCTTGATTCAAGAGAGATTGGACTAGATTTTATCTACTTCAAAGTAGCGCTTACTATATGACAATGCTAGAGTCATTCATCTTGAGGCTCTGGGATCCGATCATTTGCTCATTCTCCTTGATCTGAACACAGGCTAGAAGAGATTCAAAATTCCTTTCAGATTTGATGCTCGATGGTGCAGTGTAAAAGCTGTCAGAGACATTATTGAGCAGAGTTGGAAATGCCCAGTGCAAGGCTCTAAATTATTCTGTATACAACAAAAGATTAAGTTGTGCAAAGAGAGTGTCCATGGAGGAGAAATAAGGATTTAAATTTAGCGACAGAAATTTAGAAGCTAAAGCGTGAAATCAAGAGGTTGGAGTTCAGTGGGAGAGGTGTTTGATGAGCCATCAGGATGGATTTTTGTGGTTCTGTAAACCGGTTCCACGATTGATATCGAGGTACTTCTCCTTCCACTGGTCGTTCTATTGCATCATGTTGCTCAGTCAGTTGGGTAGAAGGAACTCCTGTTGTGTCAATCATGTAACGTCTACGGAATTGTTTTCTTCCTTGAACTGGAATTGGACCTTTGCCTTTGGGGGAGTGATAAGCTGTGAAGGATCAAACTTCTGTTTTCTAATAGGCAAGCGAGACTGGTTATGTTGAAATGCCATTTCTTTCATCTGCTCAATTGCCATTTCCCTCATTCGCTGCATTATGAAAAGATCGATTTATTCTTCTAAAGTGACCTCTGCAACGGTCTGGTTATCTAAACAGGTATCTGTATCGGGAAACTAGGGTGGCTCCTGCTTCATCTCAATGTCGAGTGTTGTTGGTAATCTGTTATTTAGAGTTAAAGCATAAAAGCCAAATCCATTCTAGGACACCTTGAGTAATTCCACATTGGGAATGACCGTGTCATACCTTTCTTGCCTGTAAGCAATGTCAGCATCCCAAGTACAATTCCATGTAGAGCAAGACTCAACAGCCCCTGAAGTTTCTGGATTGCCATCGTAGGGTGGCCGATTCCTAGCCCCTTTGTGGTTCCGTTGACTCTGAAAAGATCTCGTTAACATCGGGAGGGCCTTGCTTGGATGATTCTCCCCTTCTCCTTCTCTTTTCTTTCTTCTTTAAGGCCTCTATTAAGCCTTTGAACGACAGTTTCGCTATCCTCATGAGGGTGTCCCTTTAATAACTTTCTAAAGGCTGCTCTTTTTTCTTCCTTAGGTTGGTCGTAGATCTAATCTCTACTTTTTGAAGGACTTCTTCTGTGATTCCTAAATCCAAGATAGATCAACATCTAGAAAATAAAATCCTATGCTTATCTCATCTTGAAGTGCCTCTTAAAGCAGGACTCTTCTCTGACATCCTATCTTTATATTCCTATCGTCGTTTTATTGTTATGGTTTTACTAGTAAATATGGAATTAGAATCCCTTAGCTGGAGCTAGGCACGTGGTTCTTTCTGTAAGAGAATATGGCAGCTATCGAAGTTCAGAGGAAAGAGAGGTCCTCCCGGTGTGTGGGATGGTAGCTTTACTTCTTTACTCTCTCTATTCTAGTTGAGTAAAGAAGTCCTCATAGCTTCTAGTTTGTGAATGCTTAAATCACTCTTTTTGAATGAAAAATACGGGGTTTTGGTTGGCAACCCTTATTCCCTCTAAAGCTCTCCCATGTTGAGTCAGCAGTAGAAAACCTATTTGACATGAATTACGAAAGTTAAGATAGTGGAAGCCCCAAATTGTTCCACAACGTGCTTTCATTTCGGAGGACTAACTGCTTCTAATGGGACCGTCGGGGAAGGGATCCATGCTCTTGGTCTTCAAGTTGACCATTAATGGGTCTTTAGTCATCTATTCGTCGAGGCGAAGCATTAAGGGAAATAGATGAAGACGTCCTGCTCGGGCCTCTCACCGGGGAGAGTTCCTTCGCGTTACTCCACTCTATCAGGCCAAAGAAAATACCTTCATTCAGCTCCGAGAGAGAAAACGATTGGCAACAACAAGATAAATTTTTCTGAGTTAGAATAGTCTTTTTTTCTTAATTACGTAGTTTTTGCTGCCCAACAGACTTGCCTGTGCAACACCATAACCGTCTTTTAGGCACTATTTTCTTCAAGTCCGGAGACTCAAGCTTTGATAGGAAGTGGACAAAGTCCACCTAGGTTGCCTAGGGTCGTTGGAGTGAACAACTCTCCAGATCTATTTTCAACTGCCAGATCAGTTATATTAATGATTTTTGAATCTGAAGATTGGTTGGTGAAGGGAACAAGTACTTCCTCGTAAGAAGTCGAGTGAAAGGCACTCTGGTCAGGAATGTTTTTAACTCTCAACGAGGCTAGGAGATGAGGTTACTGAACACTTCGAATATGAAAGTGTTGGGAGCCGAATAATTTTGATGTTGGAGATGCGGGGTACACTTAGAAAATCAGGATATATATATATATATTATATTCGGCTCTGTCCTGCTCGATCAAGACGCCAAATATCTAATCGGCCATAGAACTAGTTGAACAAAAAGCCGAGTGAGAATTGGCATAAAATAGAAAGGGCCGAATGAACAATCACACGATGGATTAAGAGTGGGCCCGACCCTGGGGCCCAAGAGGGAATATAAATAGAGGAGCATCAACCAAAGAAAGGTACATGAGAACAGATCCAAAAAACTTAAGCCTCAAGCAAACAATAGACTTACACTAACTTGTCCATCGGAATGCTAATTACGGTACCCCTGACCGAAGTGTTAATCACTTTTTTAGGTGATGATCAGAGCATTAGGGTCGTGCTTCAGGATCCAAGAGTATTTCCAAAACCTACTTCTCCACAATTGGCACCGTCTGTGGGAATACTCAAGCTTATTCATGGCGAGCGTCACGGAAGATCCTCCGATAGTTGCTGACGAAACTACACCAAGAGATGACCTTGCTCCAAGAAACATGCTAGGACCGGAGAATATCGCCGCGCGACGTGCCTTGAACTTTGATTCAGTAGCTTAGACCTCACCCTTAACTTCAATGCATGAGACGATGTAGACAATTATGGATCAGGCAAAGCAAAATGAACAGCGGCTAGAGAACATGATGGTCGAGAATGAGCGCCCACACCAGGATTTGGCCTTGGAGGTGGCGAAGTCCCAACAAACCGCATGCCAAGACCGGGATCGACCTTCGGGAAAGAAGGATGGTCGCCGACATTAACTTTAGAAACGCAATAATGATAGTGATTCAGACTCACCGTCTCTAGAGCCCAGAAAGAAAGGGCGCGTTGATGTATCCAGCTCGTCTAAAGGAAGTCCATACGTACAGCATAGATAAATGAGAAGTGATGATTCAGATGAAGAAGCTAAACATGACCCATTCGTGCGACGAATTGCCAAGGCTGTGCTACCTAAAAAGTTACCCTCTACAACGGAATCAGACCCCACTGATCACATTCGTCATTACAAGCAAACGATGATGCTCCATGCTGACGACGAAGCCCTCATGTGTCGGATATTTCCAAGCAGTTTGGGACCATTGGCTGTGAGGTGGTACTATAAACTGGAACTGGCATCGATTAAGAGCTTTCACCAACTCCAAAAGTCATTCTAGGTGAGATTTATCACTAATGAAGCCCAACCGAAGCAAGTCGATTCTCTCTAGGCTATGCAAATTAAATCGGAAGAAACTCTTCGTGAATACTTAGCCCGCTATTAGGAGTGCTTAATCTGGTAGATGATGCTTGCAATGATTGTATGGCCATCACCGCCTTTAAGATGGGATTGCATCCTGATAGCCCCCTCCACAGTTCGTTAACCAGGTGTCCCCCCAAAACCATCTGGGCATTAATGAAGAAAGTCGAAGAATAATGCAAAGTGGAAGACGATGCGCTTCAAGTCAAAGCTGGACACAAAACCATTGAGACGGCCACGTCGGGAATTGTTCAGCCGATTCACGCCGTGCCATCAAGAAACCCTGAGCGGCGGAATCAACCTAAACGAGATAAAAGGCATGACTCACGCCGATCAAATGACCAATGTTCACATCAAGCTAATGAACAGTATCAAGTGGATAGTAGGCGCACAAGGCGTTCAGGCAAGAAATACACGAAGCTGACAGAGCTGATCAATAAGATTCTGTTGAAAATACAACACCTTCTGTTCTTCAAGTGGCCGCTCAAGATGACGGGACCTCCCAATGCGAGAAGACAGGATAAACGGTGTGAACATCATAAAGACCATGGTCACGACACTGATAGTTGTTATTCATTAAAAGATCACCTTGAAAAATTGGTGCAAGACAGCCGTCTTACGCGATACGTCCGGAAGAACAATTCAACAAACACAGTAGCTCTATAGCCGGAGTCACCTCCTCTTGGTGTAATTCATATGATATACAGCTTGTCGGCGCCACCCAAGGTGCACACAATCCAGTTGCCGTCTAGCAACCATAGCACTTTGACGCCAGTGAAACGGCCACATGACACTGGAAGGATTAGTTTCAATGACAGTGATTTAGCTTGAGTGACCCACCCCCACACTGATCCCCTCGTCATCGAGCTACGTGTAAACAGATTCACCATCGAGCGTGTTCTCATTGACCAGGGCAGCACTTCAGAGATAATGTATCACAAAACTTTTGTCAAACTTCGTTTTACCGATTCGGACTTGTCTCCAGCTGACTACCCCCGAGTGTGTAATACGTCAATCGAGAAGAAATCCCATCAATAGATTGAATAGTAGATAAAGGATCAGAGGATGAGAGGGGTAGATCTACCCAATATGGACCGATAATGGATGGCCCTCGCCAACTGCTTATCTCTCTCCCTCACATTCAATTCATGACCTAACAACTATCTCAATTTGAGGGAGGGAATCACTTGCTGGATTGAACCCAAGGACAGGTTTGATCGGCCTGGCCTCAGGTGGTGGATCGAATGAACACTTAACCGCGTCATCACGACAACGATGCATATCCAACATTTATCTTTGTTATTTCTCAATAAAGACGGGTAAGGAAAGTCAGAAAGCTAATTTGGCAACTGCTGGCTAGAAGGCGAAAATAACTTTTGCCAATCAAAGCCCCAAAACTAGTAAGGGCATGAGTGCCCCAGCAAGATAGGGTGATGCCAAAGCTTAACTTTACTAAATAAGTGAGAAAATCCCTTTCTATCTTATTAGTAAAGCGCTAATGTGCTTTAGAAAGATTGCTCGTTAGCTAGGCCGTTTTCAAAAAAGTTCGCGCTAGGCGCTCACCTTTTTTGGTTGAGCCGTATCTTGCTGGTAATGGATTGATTCTTGAATCTTTCTTGGTTTAGTCAGGTAAGTGTTAAGAGGCTCTTTAAGGCTTTCATTAGGTATACTACACATAGGACTTTCTTGCAATACATAGTGGTTGGCTTCGAATCGCATGAAGCCCATATAGATATCCACCCCTATTCGCCTTAAAGCTCTCCCAGTGGGGAACTTAATCATTTCATACAAGGACCTACTACGTCATCAACCCTTGCATCTATTTGATGCATCATCACATGGCCGTCGTGTAACTCCTTGAGAATCATGTCATTCGCCTGTCACGTGTTGCTACCAGAGCCGTAAATACTCAA
Source organism: Camellia lanceoleosa (assembly GCA_025200525.1). NCBI lineage: Eukaryota > Viridiplantae > Streptophyta > Magnoliopsida > Ericales > Theaceae > Camellia > Camellia lanceoleosa. The sequence goes on along the minus strand of CM045763.1, from coordinate 8,232,068 downwards.
AGTAAGCTCATGGCTCGCCTCTTTAGAGATAGGGGTGAGGGTAGCTTTGATGAGAGCTTAGGGCCGAAGGTGGCTTTGCTTAATACATAAGCTGATAAGACCTGCGATAGATACAGTAGAGCACATGCAAAAAGGAGCTGCTTATAAAGTAGACAACAAAAAGTAAATTACCTGCTATGAGACAAACGAGGTGCTCCTTCACTATTGCAGAGAGGCTTCGCTCAATCAATGTTGCAACATTTTAGTTAAAATGTGGGTTTTTCTAGTGGATTGGAGCGACTTCATTATCCCATGCAAGTGAAGGGCCAGGCAAAGGGTTCGGAGTTTGGTCCTACACCTAAATCGGATTGGCTTGGGTTCGTATGAATGGAACAGCATAGGAAAGCAACCATTATGTGCTACCACACTACAATTTATATTCTAAAAGATTTGATCATTACTATCGGGGCGGGGCCCATCTTTTGAGTCGTTCTTACGACCGTGGTAGTTGCGAGCCTCCCGGGGCTTGCTCTCTCATCTTTTTTCCTCCGCCTTCCTCTTGTAATTGACCCTCTCTTCTCTTTTCTGCCACACTTATCCATCCGTTAGATTGACATTCAGTCGGGTGAGAAATAGCAACTCTTGTTTACTAATAGATTTGCCGCCGCTAGTATAACAAAAAAAAGCACATAAGGATCCGAAATATTAAAAGAAATTGATCACTCATCAGGATCATATACAACCCGGTATTACCGGAAAAGATAGTCGTGATGTTCCTTAATGGCCGGCCGGCTTGATCAGTATGGAGCTGAAGGCGAGGGTTTCCAACAGGCCGCCTTCTCTTGATTTCCCTTTAAGTGACAGGGGGGTGAGGTAAGAAGTAGTATAAGAGTGGCTCGATCATCGATAGGCCTCTCCTTATTCATTCCATAGGCCGGGGCTACGGACCAACAATCCAACAAAAGGGATTAAAAGCTCCTTTATCAAACCTTCCCCTTTCTCTAAGAATAAAAATAATCATCAAAGCTTAGCAAACCCAACCTATACATAGAGCTCTTTTCAGCCCCTACTCTTAACAAGTGAAAGTTGCTGGCACCCACCATACCTTGCTTCGGTGCTGATCTTTTGTATCGGAACAAATTCTATATATTTATGTATAATTTTATTTATATATTGAGTTTGTTATATCACAAATAGATTTCGCCGCATGGATTGGATAGAGTCCCATAATCTCGACATTCAAGCATGAATCTCTTGAGCGCTTTGGTGGTGGATAGCAACATGGGCAAAGCACTCTGCTTCTTATTGCATTCACCAAGATAGTCTAGCCCGCTCCTGAACTCTGTGGCGAATTCAGCCACCACCTCTGGGCCGGAGTTCTACTCGAGCGTAGTCAGCTAGCTTGGTGACTTTGCTTAGCTTCTAGCGTTATAAAGGGATAACCTTTCACTATCTAGGCGCCCTAAAAGGAGGGGTCCCATGGAGTTATTCCCCGAAGGTCAAGTCATAGTCCCTATCCTTGGGAGAAATGGAAGCAGTTAGGAGGAGGGAACGCCTTTTGCCCTAAGAAATAGGTGGCTTCGCCTTCAAGCCATCAAGAAAATCGAGCTAATATGTGATCATGATAGTACATTGAAGCATAGGTCTTCTTTATGGCCTTTTGATCATGATGCATCATGAACATGCCAATATGTGATCGGGGTGAGCGGTGGTTAGATATAGAGGCGGCTTTGTTGGTTTGGATTGGAAGGAAGGGCATCGCTTTCTAATCATTTTTTAGGCTGGTTTGGATGAGCGTGGGCAAGTTTAGGATTCACTATCACTTTCGGCTTGGAGCGGCTCACCCTCCTTTTTACTTAAATGGCGAAGTCGCCGCAGCGAGTCTAAAGGCCAAGATTTTTGAATGCTACTACGCATTCTTACTCATAGTAGAGTGTAGGGTAGGTTTGGGTATAGCAGGACTTGAACCTACGACCATTAGGTTAAAAGCCCAATGCTCTACCAACTGAGCTATACACCCCAAAAAAGATGTAGTAGTAAATAAGGATTGGTGTGGAAGAGAAAAGAGGGTTGCCCCTCTTCTTCTCATCATATTAAAGAGGCGCGACTTTGTATGAGGCTTGTACTGCAAAGCAAGCGAAGAAAACATAAGGGCGCGCGTTAGCTAGGCCATTTTCTTGCAGGAGTGCTAACGCGCCCCTTATTGAAAAATTAAGGAAAGCCTTGATTGATATGAGAAAGATGCGCCCAAGCACCTAACCTATACAAGGGCCTTGGGCTTGAAAGATGGCCTTACTCAACAAGCACCTTTCTTAGTAACGTTTCTTGTTTCAACTCATTGAAAATTCTATCTGAGGTCGTATTTCTTTCCAGCCACCATACAGATTCACTTTAAAGCCTTAAAGACGTAGAAGGGGAGGAGCAGTTACCTGTGTAATTACGTTCTTTGTTGGTCGTTGTTCCGGTCGAGCACTCACTTTTCTTTGTCCAATTCTGTCTTACCAAACAAAACTGACTTCTTTCCAACTCGCGAAGGGTTGTGAGGCTGAACCAGATATGAAGAATGAATCTATATCCATGCACGGAAGTTGCTGGCAATGGCCGCTTAACTCTTAGAGTGCAATGCAGTGGTGGTTGGTTCCAATTTGACAAAGGTAGAATGCCTGGTTGAAGGTCCAATATAGTAGGTAGCAGGCGTGTTCGTTTTGGCTCCCGAGCGAGAACGATAAATAGGTGATGCACCATCCTTGCTGCTATGTAAGTTGACCTTGACTTGACAGATTCATCCAATTGAACCCACACTCAAAGGAGGACCACAAGCTCGGGGCTTGACGAAACAGAAAGTATCAGCATTAAGAAACTTCTTGGGGTTAGCAGTGAAAGAAAGAGCCCGACATTCATTTCTTCATTCATATTCATAGTTAAGTCTACTAAAAGAGGGACCAGCCTCATCGTGGTGATTAGAGGACACCTCTGATCGTTCACCTTTAACGTGACGTGTTCCCCCCCCCCAAGTTATATAATCAACAAGGTCAGTCGGCTAGAGAGTGGGGCTATTCTTCTTCCGGGGAGACAAAGTTGTCCCTTCTACTGACCGAGCCCTCAGTTCAAAGGTCTTCATCAACATGTTATGAAGCCCCAGTCTTCGGTGGGTCACCGTTACTTGACTTAGAAAGGTGAACATTTGGGCAAGGGAAAGCGTAGTGCGCCTGATGCAAATGGCTTTCTTTTTTCATGATAAACCAATCAGAATGGAGGGTCCTACCTATGTACATGATTGATAGAATCACTACGTAGGGGGGCAGTCAACTTGATGCGGGAGAGGCATGAGTGTAGTTTGATCTTATGGTGTATTCGTTTGTAGTGAGCAAGGCCTCTTTCTCGATGATCAATTCGCCTCTGCTCTATTGAAAGCTCTGTATTCCTACGGCGATTTTGTCAACAAATGCGTCTCAGGCTAGATTGACTAACCTAACCCGTAAGGAGACCTTGCCATAGTTGGGTGCTTTGCTTTAGTGTGATTGACGAAGGCTAGGCTAGGTTTGGTAATACCCAAAACAAATGAAAAGAGATCGGGGTCGATAGTTGGAAAGGAACTTGATCCCCTCCCTCCCAAAAAAAAAATGGGGGGTAGCTGTGGTCGATCTCTAATTATGGAAATAAGTCGGGCCCTTTCACTTCGAGTTCTTTCCTTCATAGTAAAATCTGATGATACGCTTTGGCGACGTTACCTTCCAAAGAAAAGGCCTGCTAGGTGATTGAAATCGCTTAGGTCAGTGAGGACTCACTCACTCACCTACTCCTTATCTATCTAATAGTTTCTTCTATCTACTGAATTCAAAAGGCGACACACCGCGTCAGGCTATAAGATAAGATACAGCTCTTGTACTACTTGACTAGAAAGAAAGCACTTCCGTAAGAACTAGAAGACTCTTGTATGTACAGTAACCCTATCTTCCGCTATTGGTGGACTGTTGCATTGAAAGGTTGGTAAAAGCAACGTTTCTTAAGAGATGGGAATGTAAATGGAAAACATCCCCTGGGAAAGCCTCACGGTCTGGTGGTCGGCGTAACAATAATGACATTTGTCGATATGCCACTGCCTGTTTACTAAGATCATCATATATTATTTATGCGTGCATTCCATTATCGCGAAAATATTCCCCCATGGCACACCCAGAATATGGGGTCAGAAATTACAGAGGAGCAAGATCCGAAGTGGTGTCTACTACAAGAATGGAATATTCCAAAGTATTCACTTCTGAAAGAATTTGAACTAATTGTGCCACAGTTGAGCATTTTTGTCCAATCACTACATAGACACAATACAATGTCTCACTCTCAGAGGTGCCCCTTGAGTTCATTTGCTTTTGGTTTAATATGGTATCGATAGCAACAGCTATTTTCCAAATTTGTTGATCCCCGATTATAAGTTCTCGTTGACCACGGCCTATAGGAACGAGGTTATCTACCGCCTCTAACCTTGTTTGCATAGGCTCGTGCACATATTTACGTTCAATAATCTCAAGGGCTTTCACTTCGACACGTCTTCACTCGTGATCGCTTAGAGACCCTCTTCCATCAATAAGTACTCCCAACGCATCGACCACACACCCTAGCACAGCCTTTCATGAGAACATCCAAAGATAGATCCAAAGGCGCTTGACAAGATCTCCTTCTTTAATAGCGGTATCACTACCAAAGACAACAATCCCTACATTCTCATTCTCAAGATTCAATGCTATTCCTTTCACACCACTAGCAAATTCAACCATTTCCCAGGCTTGAATCTCGTTCAATCCATAAACACGTGCAATCCCATCTCCAACTGAGACCACTCGACCGATCTCATCCACTTGAAAATTCATGTAAAAGTTGGTAATTCTACTTTCTAATAGAGTCGTTAGTTTCGCAACTTTGGGAGAGATTTCCACAATAAAAAAGGGATAGAGTCAAAGGAGAATCTTTGTCTTTGCCCAGAATCTGAGAATTTGGCGCTTTGGTATACAAATCACTATACGGGTTAGTGTTCAATTTAGCTAATAGCAAAGTGAGAGTGCACATATCTTCTGGGTCTTTAGGATTCACTAATTTGGTGAGCTCTTCCCCAATGCTTTTCCATGAATGGCCCTCCGGAGGAGCCATGTCATATAATTGATACTTAAATTCAAGAGTAGTTGCAATTTCCTTCTTCAAAGGCTTAATTTCTAAATGTACTTCTAATTTTTTGATATTGAATTCCTCGAAACACTGATCCAACCAGGTATTCACTGGATTTGTTCCTGTATTACTCGTAGTTGTCGTTTCTTCAAAAAGGAGACGATAAAGAGCGTTTCCAATTCTGACTAAAAAAGTCATAGCGAAGTCAAAGTAAAATTCACATGATCTAGCCTGGCCTGGACCGAATCATTCTATTTCGCCACATCGGGGTTTTGGGAGTCGAACCCAATTCTACCACGAACCCCCATAGAGAACAAGCAAGAACGAGACTACAACCCTTTAACAAAGGAATTCGCTTTCCATTGATCTCTTTATACGCAATGCTATTCTCTTTCTTTTTTTCCCTTTCCTATCAGCGGCGGACTCTCTGAAGCGAATGAAGTGAACCGAGGAGAAGGAGTTTGACTACTTAGAAAGTGCTCCCAGGAATAGCCTTTCTCTTCTCTTTTATACAAATATCGAGCTTTTAATCCTAGATGAATAAGAATGATTCAAGTCATCTCAGTTCCAATTAGAGAGAGAGTTGGGTGGATGGTACTTAGGCTATTAAGTCACACTCCTCTCTCTTTCTCTATGATATTAGTTGATCTACTTTGGTTACAGTAGATAATGAGGGAAAGGGCTCTCTCTCTTCTAGACAATGAGAAGGCACCAGAACCTCTGTGTTCCCATGTGGAAGAGCAGCTTCGCTGGCTCTTTAACATTGGAAAACAAAAAAGCATCAGTGACAACCTTTTACAAGTACATTTTACCCTTAAGAATAGATTCATCTTCCGTTTTCTTTTGTAAAATTTTATTGGCACGCCTTGCTTCTCTTCTCCGTTTGAGTCTTTATGTGTGCAGATGTAACGTTAGTGAGGCTGGTTGGATGAAGAGGCCCTATTAGATTTTTACTTTATTGAATATTTGATGGTTCGTTGAGGGCTGACTGGTGGGTACGTCACCAACCCTTTCCCTGACCTTGGTTGGGTGAATTCCAAAGCCAGAACTAAGTACGACCCACTGAAACCTCCTAGAATTAAAATAGGGTTTTCACCCATACAACCTTCCCCAAGAATTGGTACCTTAGGGTGGAGCCCTTCTCAGCCACCATGTCCCATAAACGCCACTGGTGACCAAAGCGTACTAATTATCAGTACGATCAATATTTCAAGACAATTGTAAAACAGGGGCTTTAAAGAAGTCTTATAGGGTCACCTCAGGAGATAGAGCCACTTCTACATACCATTTGACATAGGTCAACCATTGTTCCATCCAGCGACGCATAAGTAAATACTCCAACACGTGTTTAGTGTGCGGAGTAAGACACACATCATCAGGTGGGACCTTCAAACCCTTAGGTTTCATGACTAAACGCATATATTCAATCATTAATCCCCTTATCTAAGGTTCCAATGGATATCCACAACCCAACTACCATTCAAATGATGGAAAACGTTATTTAACACATATCTACCACACCCATTCGAAGCACCTTGAGCGCTTCTGATTAAGGCTGGAAAGTTCCTTATACTTCATCCCTCCAACCTGACACAATGTAGAAAATCTCTTCACAGAGTACATTCCACCAATTGCAATCAGACCATAAGGATTATGGAAATTCCTGACTGCCTTAATAGAGACCAAACTAAGGTCTACAGACATCCCTCGAACTCTAAAGCATTTGGCAAACTCACCAGCCCCAGTCTTTGAGATCAAAGACTTCTAGATAGAAAGATTGACTCGTAAATGAGATAAGGCAGAAGAGTACTGATGCGCCACTGCTTCATCAGCAATGATTACATCATCCCCTAAAATAGCATAATCTTTGAATAGTTGTCCTAGGTGGTTCAGCACACCACCACACCAATAAATGGTGTGAGAGGGCAAATAGAGACCACGACGAATAATATCCTAGTGGTTGTCCTGCCATAAAACTAACAAAGACCCCTTGTTTACTTTTTATAAAAGGGACTTGAAAGATATTATTGGCCAGTGTGGCTTTCACCGTAGCTGATGCGAACCCCCGATCGAACAAATAACATACCATCTCATACATGATTAGAAGAGGCCGCCTATCAGTGGTTGATTTCAAATCATAAGATAAAGTAGTCATCTTGCAAACTAATAAATCCAATGGTTTTGTTTGATTAAAAGTCCCATACATTGGTATCTGTCGTAAGATAGTCATCAACTAATCATGGAAAGGCTTTAATAACCGTTGATTTATATAGTTACCAATGGCAAATATCTATCATTTTGCTCTCCCCTCTAATGTCTGTCCTAGCTTCCCTACAGTTGGGAGTAGGTCAAAGATATTCCCTGAGAAGGGGGATAAGGCAGACATTCCCAGAATGGGATGAATATGTGTGCGATGTTCAGATGCACCACACAGCGTGGCCCCTATTTGTCTTTACCTTATGAAACAAAATAAAAATCCAATCGTTGTTGGAGATCACTCGAGGGAATAGATCCTTAATTCACTGAAAGTTATATAAGGGTAGTTAACCGTCCCACTATTCCTGATAAGAAATAGGATAAGGACTTTAGGAACCAACATAACTTCATTAAGATGAAGAACATTGCCAGAACGAGATGATAAAGAGATCGTACCAATGTCTGAAATAAAGAGTAGGGTGTGGTTACCGGTGAAGACAAGACTTTTTCCTTGATACGGCGAGGATAACACAAATGTAGCCGGATTGATAGTTGAAAGCAGAGGAGGAGTTAATAGAACGAGGAGACTACTTCAAGCCATACAAGGACTTCTTCACGAGTAGTCAAAGGGGAAGTTTGCTTTGCTGTATCTTCTATAATTCTGGTACATCAAGAACAAAGCGTGGAAATATTGTCCGTCTAATAACTAATAAGTAGTATTCCCTCCCTAGAGCTCAGCTCAGCTCAGCTCAGCTCAGCGATAAAGAAAATGACTCTTTCTTCAGAAATCGTATCTATAGCTCAATCATTAGTACGGAGACTGCACCGCAAGGCCAGAGAAGTAGTTTACTTATGAAAACTTCACTCGTCTTACCCTTTAAAACTAAACTATAGACTGTTTTCTTAGCCAATAACTCTATCTCTGAGAAGTAGTGCTATGAGGAGGCTCTTTGCTTCTTTCGTCCCATCAAGTAAATACCCGGCTAGCTCCTCAAACTCTTCAAAAGAAGCCTTCCTTGACTACTTGTCTTTCTTCTCCTAGTTCAGATGAAACCCTAATGAGACAATAGAAGAATGCACTACTTCCAAGAAGTCTAGCAAGAAGTTTCTTGTCTTACTAAGCTTTTAGTAAAGTAATTCCTTGTTACCGCTCCATGGGTGACATAAGAGTGATTGAAGCGATTGGGACAAGAGAGAGCAGAGTGCCTGCTAACTCTTAGCAATACTTCACTATCATATTTCTCTTTAGGAAAGCATAGATTAGGGAAGTCTGGTTTGCGAGCTATATTTGCCTCTCTTTGCTTTTGCCTCTCTGCGCTGCTGCTTTGCTTTGTAGGCTTTAGAGAAAAAGTCCCTGCCGGTAGATTGAATACCAGGCTATCTTGATGGCAGCGAATACCGGTGACTTATTAGCAATAAAGGGATTTCCCTAAAAATCATGCTTTACCTAAGGATTTCCACAATTCGATACCTTTTCTTGAGACCAGTTATTTGGTTCCCATAGGTAGATTGGTCCCTACCCGATTTGCTTCACTCGGAGATAGAGCTATTATTAGGCATAGATAAAGACGGCATATTTGGTGCAAAAGTCGCATTGATTTTGTGCACTAAAGAGGCGGCAACTATCAAAAAAGGCCTACGAAACTTAGAACAGGCTGCCCTTAGCAAGATTTTGATTCTGGGATCGGATTGGCGCAAAGCTTATTTATTATGTTATGTGCCCAAACTCAAAATGAGAGTGAAGGGAACCTATCTATGGTGCCCAAACATTCTAACAAGTTAGGAAGTAGCCTCTCCTTGCTTAGCTTAGTTTTCCTATATCCCAGGTATTAACCGATTCAATCCTCGAAAATTAAACTCTCTCAACGTGCTAGATCTTAAGATTCAACAAGAAAGTATATGTATTTTCTTATTATCTAATCGATTCAACATCCTAATCTCAGAGCCCTAATCAATAAGGGCCGTAAGGTAAGGCAATTCAAATCAAGATCAAGTGAGCAGAAGAGTCTCGTACAAGACTGGACTTTCTATTCGTGAGATATGTCTTCAGTTAAAGATCTGCTGGAATAGTTTCTGGACGCCTTCCTCACCTTACCAACTTGATTAATAGGGCTTCTCCTCCTTGGAGTTTTGGTCAAGTGGGCTCTCAACTCCTTTCAAACCCTTGAAAATTGGCCCGTAGAGTGAACTATCTAAAAGCCCTCTTCCAGTCGTAATAGCTCTTTTGTCTTCCCAGTAGGGATTTTCTTCTAAGGTAGGAGTTCTTTTACAGGTGAAGGATATTCTCTTACCTTTCCTTTAGCAAGATCGATCCCTCACGCCCCTAGTCGTGTACCGATATGAATGCCTCTATTCGTACCTATAAGGCTAAAATCCTAGCGTAGATCTTTAATAGAGGACAGGAAAGGAAATAGTTCTTACTGATTCGGTTAAGGTTGGCTTAAGCTACGGATTAGGTGAATACACTCTTGCTTGAAGCCCCTATTGAGTAAGGGTTCGTGAGTCTTGTTCTGTTGAGTAGTTCAAGAAGTCCTTTCGTAGGCCGGTCTTCTTACAAGTGATGAACCTTCCACAGATTTCTCATATGTTATTTATAGTGAATTTTCCGTGTAAGATGTTCGTCTGGCCTCCCGTCTGTGCCTCTTCTCTATAGAAGAAGGCATAGAAAGTCCGCTCTCATTCTCTTTATTTTTTCTATCGCTCTTTGGGAGGCAGTCCCCCTAGCTTGTCTGGTTTACCAGTCCTAGGTCACTATTCAAAGATCTAGTATCAGACGATTATTAAGATTCTTATATTCACATTCATTTTATGTTAAAAAAAGGTCTACCCGGGAACTCTAAATCAGACGATTCTATGAATACGATTCTATTATGAATTTTAGGTTCAAAAGAGTCCGATATGTATGATAAAAGATGGGGTGTTATCTCATGCTACAAGAAAATGGTAGCCTTCCCGCCTCGTAAGTAGTAAGTATATTGGATGTATGCTCGTAGGGCTCTTACGAGCGCCTTGTATTTTTCTTTGTTGAGGTCTTTTCGTAGGTAAAGTACTACACATAAGGTATTGTTAGAAAGTAAGGGTTGTAAAAGATATTGGATTAAAGGTAGTAAAAGAGGTCTAGGCACAAACTACCTAACTACACGAGTCTCCTGACTGTTGCACTGGTATAATGTATATATAGTATATAGAGACTCTCTCCAACGGTTGCCTTCTTGTGGAGCCAGTGCTAATAAAGGCGTGGGTTGGAAAGGATAGAACCTTTCTTGTACTACTGATCCCAGGTGCCCAAAGTCGATGGTTTCTTAAAGTCAAGTAAATGGTTGGATACCCTTCTAGGTACTCTCTGACTAAAATCTTTATTCTATGGATAATCAAACCTAGGGTAACCTTATCTTGTTCTTAGGGCAGTAGTCGCTGAGCTGCGATCTCCGAGCTCCGATACGAGCAAGGGGTGAGTTGTTATTAATAAAGAATAAATAGGCGTAGTTGGTGGCTTTGTTATGCTATACCTGATTGCACCTTCTTTTTAGTGAAAGGTGAGAAAAGCGGCTGACACCTCCAAGTCAAGTATCTGTTAGGGCCCCCCTACGAGTATGGTTAGCTCCCTTTAAAAGAAGGGTGATTTTCTAGATAATCCCTAGGGCGCCTTTCTCCTGTAGGCATCCCAAAGTTGGGGACCTTTTTGTTTTTGTTAGAATGGACCTAGGATTGCCTTTCCTGTACTAGAAGTTGAGCAAAGGGGCCCATCCTTTCTATGGGATTGGCCAGGGATTACCTTATCATTTAAATATCCTACGGTTCTTTTTCTCATATAACTGAACTAGGTCTTCTAGCCGAGAACTTCCTTGCCCTAAGGGATCTAATTTGTTCATGCCAATAAGCTGGATACCTTCGAGTCCTTGGTAGCTCAAGTAGCTCAATAAGGGTGGATGCTTTTCCTGAGTGAGCTTCTTTCTTTAATTCAATGAGCGATGGGTAATCTCCTCGTTCTTCTTCTAGATTATCTCCCTAATGGGGACATGGGAACTACAAACCGGGCCTTTCCTGAGAGTGTGCCTATCTAGGTTCCTAGAATCCCATTCACTCTGAAGGCATTCAAGGGCCATTCAACGAGGTAACCAAGCCTGGCTATCCCTCTATTGAGGAAACCCCTCCAGTTGTTAGTATAAGTTGGCACTGTAATGGAGACTGTTGCTATTGAATCTGCATGATCTAAACTGTACTTTAAAATAGAGTGATTTTTCTTCCCTTGGCTAAAGGCATAAATAAAGTGAGCCCCCGGGTGATTGGTTCTAGTTCTTCCTCTAGATTGCCTACGAAATAAAATGGAGACCGAGGAACTAAAGTGAAGACCATGCAGCCCCTTCAATAGGAGAGTGTGGAACCTCAGGTTAGGAGGTGTACTAGAGAGCACAAGGCCTCATCTAGATATCCGACTTCAAAGTCTCTTTTGCTTATTGATGAGGGGGAGCTAGAGAGCTTTCAAGAAGCTCAATCTCATAATGACAGGGTTAGCTGGATGAAAGCAATGCAAGAAGAAATGAATTCTCTCCAAAAAAATGACACTTATGAGTTAGTGGAACTTCCCTTTGAAGAACAAATGGGTATTTAAATTGAAGAAAGATGGCAATGAGAAGCTAGTCAAATACAAAGCCCGATTAGTGGTAAAAGGCTTTGGTCAGAAGAAAGGCATAGACTTTGATGAGATTGTCTCTCCAGTGGTGAAGATGAGTTCTATTAGAGTTGCCTTGGCTTTGACAGCTACCTTGGACCTTGAGATAGAGCAATTGGATGTTAAAACTTCATTTCTTAATGGTGACTTAAAGGAAGAGATCTACATAGAACAAGTTTGATTCATTTATGGTGAGTCACGAGTACAAGAGAACAGAAAAAGATCATTATGTTTACTTCAAGAGGCTTAGTGATGGGAACTTCATAGTCCTTTTGCTCTATGTAGATGATATGCTCATTTTAGGTCAAGATACCAAGATGATTGGGCAGCTCAAAGAAGCTTTGGTCAAGTCCTTTGACATGAAGGACTTAAGGTCAGTGCGACAAATTTTGGGTATGCAAATCCGTCGTGACAGGAAGGCAAGGAAGGCAACTGGCACACAAGCATAGAATGGTTGTAGTCTTTCCATATAGAGTACTCATTTAGGAATATGAATAAGCAACCACTTCCGCAACACAAGCCAGCAAGCAGGTAATATAGAAAAGAAAGCCAGCCCTAAGGAAGGAATCAAAAAGCAAGTCAATGCAATGGAAATAGGAAAGAAAACAAACACGAGTAAGGGAACTAAAAATAAAAAGAGGCTATTCCTTTCCTTACCTTATTCGATTAGGCCGAACCTTCTTCGAAACCTCAGGAAATTCGCCTTACCTAGTAAGGGCTTTGAAAGCAGCTTCAAAAACGGGTGTCAAACCTCCAGTGAATCGCTTTCCTTCTCTGGACTGACTTCATTCCCTATCTCCTTGAAGTCTTGAAGTTCACTTCTCTAGTTATCCTTGCTCCGATCACCGCAACTAAGAAAGACAAAGCTTGACTTAGTAGGGGAGAAGGAAGAAAAGAAGAGAAGAGGACTTTTCTCCCTCTCATTCTGCAGGAAAGAGAATTTAAGCTATGGGATAAATGGAAAAATGCAATATCGTCAATGCAATTAGAGTAAGATACATAAGAGTTCTCAAGTCATCCGTCTGCAGGTGTCACATCGCTTCTCCATCAACGTGCTCTATTGTGGAGAAGTGATTTGGAAATACTCTTCTGATCCTCGGGAACGCTCGTGATCCTCTGCTAGTCACCTGAAAATGAATAAACACTCTGATCGGGGGTGCCGGAATTAGCACACCGATAGGCAAGTCAGTCTCAACACTCAAGATTACTTGTATTCTAAGTTAAATATAACGGTTCTCACATACCTTTCTCGAACTAAGGATCTTGTATTTATAGTATTCTCTTTGGGCCTTAGGGCCTGGCTCAACCCTGATCCTTTACATGTACTTATACTCGGCCTTTGTTCTACTGATAGGAATGCCAGCTATTTTATTCGGCTCTTCAATTGAATAGGGTCAATGCCAAATAGAGGTTATGTTCTACATCGGACTGGTCCACTCGTCTGTTGATCCAAGATTATTCGGCTCCCACAATTGCCCCACAAACACCCTACTAGCAACAGTCAGTCGGCGTGTTTGGCTTTTAGTTTGGGAAGTCAAAAACTCGGCGGTTAATCCCCTTGCCGATGCGTATCAGAACGCGTACATGCTTTTTGGTCATTACAACCCTTTCCCGCCCCTTCGTACACTGCCTCCATTTAATGCGATTTGAAATTGTCTCTTCGAATGTATGTTCTGAGTACTCAAAGACATCTGGCTCGCCTTCTAGTGCAACTCCTACATTTTGCGGCTTCTGCAACCCCTTGTTTCTCGTTCTTTCCTTCGTCTCCTATAAGTTTTCTTCTCCTTCATTTTTGTCCTCCTCCTTTGTTTGCTTTTAGTTTTCCATAATCCTTGGGTTGGCCGAAATGGCAAAACATCTGAAGGAGCTCCTTTCTGCGGATCGAATCTCCAGCTTTCAACGCCATATCTCTATCCCCGACGACGTCCATCTGTCACTTTTGGCAGATAGCACCACCGATATGGAGAGGGAAGATGAAATCCCAATCGTCTTTCCTCTCCTATCAATTGCTGAGGGCGGTGTCCACTTTCCTCTCTACCCACTTTTGAGGGCCGTTCTTCGGTACTGGGATCTCATCCCTTCTCAGCCCAATGGAGGTCTCATCCCTTCTCAGCCCAATGTGAACTTCTTTCGCATCATAATGGGAATTGCGGAGATAAATCAGCATCTTAGAATTAATTTAGGTATTCCCGCCATTCGGCACTGTTATGTCCTAGCCAAATCTACCGGCCGACTAGGACGCTACTTTCTTAGAGCCAAGGATACTGATCATCACTTCGACGACGTGATGGTTGTTGTTCGTGGCAATTAGGAATTTGGTGAAGGTAAAGATCGCTTAGACCCTGTACCAAGGCAAAAAGGCGAACCAGGTGGCCGATTAGATCACTTTGTTTCTATTATTTACATATATATTTATTCGGCACTATATTCATCTAATTGTTTTGTTTATGCAGGTAGCGGTTTCAGATGACGATGTTGTGCTCGCAGAAATTAAAACCGCACTACAGTTCGTCAGCCGTCCAAACCTTCAAAAATAAAGAAGGGCAGCTGTAGACGCGCCCGTGGGCTTCATTCTACAGTTCGAACTCCCTTTTGTTTGTTGCGGTTCTTAATCTGAACCAAAGAGTCCAACTCTGGCAAATCGTTTGAGAAAACAGATTTTTAAAAAGTAGTGCCAAACATGGACTGCTTTTCCAGATACAGAGTCGCCACCTAAATATTTTAAAATGGGAAATTTAGGAAACCCTGACTCGGTGCCGAAGGCCACGTGTCCGTCATCACCAAAGTGGTCTTGGCTCGGGAGCTTGGGTACGATCGGGGAAGGTCAGCTATGAGCACCCGTTGCTTCGCCGTCCAAGACCGGCCTCTACTAACCGTGATATCCGTTTTTGAAAACATTATGTGTTCTTATTCCAATTATTAACCTAGAATTACTATGTTATGCGCGCAGCAAACAAGTATAGACTAGATCGCTTAATTTGGAAATAAACATTGTAGATCCGTTTGTTTTGAAATCGTTTCGGGATTTGCTACTCGCAAGTAGGCTAAAACACGAATTTCAACGAGTTTTTCCAACTCAAACAATCCAACCTCCACCCACAGGCATTCAAACAGTTTATCCCATATAAGCATTTAGCCGCATGGCAAGCATACTGTCATGGCAACATTCACACGCATGTGGTATGCTAAAGCGTAAATACTTACATCGTACTCCGTGCCAAAACAAAAACTAGTTAGCAGACATGCATGTCCTAGTTCATGTTAGAGTGACTAATGCAACACAGGCAAGGATGCAATTTAGAGTAGGCTCGGCTAACCCTAAAATGGCATGTGAAATGCGATCATTCGATGCATGTATTCAAGTTGGAATTTGAAGATACAATGCGGTTTGTATGATGTACCGAGTCCGGTGGATGTCAACAAATGCATGGATGCACGCATGCATTGCATAAGGTATGCTAAAATAAACGTGCCCTAATCTACCATCATAAGCGGGTAAATAAAAGGGAGAAAGAAATGGGGGTTGGAAGACATACACACCACTCACCCACACTTATTACAGATTTGCCCTCGCTCGGAGGGACCAAAATAATAATACAAATTAATTAACTACGCAAGCTAATTAAAATATTACAGATAGCCTAATTAGTTGACAAACTAACTAAACTAAGAAAAACAGTAAACCGCCTCGGAAGGAGAGCCAAATGCAGCACGTGCTCGGGTCTTGCTCGGAATCGCACTGCCATGCCTAGCCTGCCTCTGTTTTCCCTGCTTTGCATCTCAGAAGACTGCCAAAGTCACAAGAGTGCCTCCCAGGACACTGAGGGACATCATCGGCTGAGTAGGACTTCCACCGGCATCAGCATGAAGTCACCGGCACAAAATTCATCCATCGGCTGATAATTGAATGCCGGTCGACACTAAACACTGCCGGTCGGCACAAAATGCCTGCAGAACCTGCAACTCACAGCAGCAGAGGGCAAAAACTTGCATGGCAATGTAATTCCAACAATGTGTGCACCAATCATGCCCCTTATCATATTTGTGACTCAAAGGGGCATATGCCTCGATTCTCGGGCCACCAATCACGCATTTCCATGCATGATGGCCCAAAGAACCAAATGTGCAACTTTTATTTGAAATGCATGCAAACCAAACAAACACACAAGGGTGCTAAGCCTCTATCATGACTTGGTCAAGAGGTAGAGCATGCATGTTTATGTGATGCAATCCTAGACATGTCAACTAGCATGCAATCATGCCAATGCCAAGGAGCATACAAGCTAACAAACATACAAGGCATGAAACACCAATATCAACCATCAAGTATGCAAGGTGTAATGTGGGTGTCCAAGCATGCAAACAAGCATGTGACTTCATTCAATCATGTTAGTCCTAACATGCATTTACTTACCAATACATTACAACACTCAAGGAGCATATGCAAGCAACAAGAGGATGGACTTGCACATAGGTTAGGCAACTCTAAATAAGCCTAAAATCAGTGGCCAAATGCCATAGGAGTGAAGGCTAAGGTATATGCAATACATGCACACATGCAAGCATACATAATCCAACACTTAGGCATACAACATATGCTTTCAAAACCTCAAAGAGGCATGCGAGGCAATCATATGGGCATGCCAAAGGGTCTGAAATTACATGTAGGGTGGTTCCAAACCATCAAAATAATGCAAGCAACACATGCTATACATTCACATACTTGAGGCATACAAGCCCGACAAGCCACAAATGCAAAGGAGCTATACTAAGCATGTCAAAATCAATCCAAACGACTATGGACAGACCTAAAGCATGGCAAAATAAGCACAAATCATTCACAAGTCTAAGCCTAAATCATGCTCGAATTAGGGCTAACAACCTAAGACATGTTAAGGGATCACAAGGCATTACAAAGCATCTATGCAAAACATGCAAAGAATACTAAAACCAACATGATACAAAGTTATAATATGGCAATATGAGCACAAAATACAGCCATGGCATAACCAATAAACAACCAAGCATGGGGCTCCCCCAAGAGACAAAATAGGTCCTTTTCAAGGACAACAAGGAGAGGGGGTGACCCTCTCCTTCTTGGGACTTCAAGGCATCATTTTTACCACTGAAATCCCTCAAGATTTCAGTGGTGAAGAGACCCCAACACCAAAATCCCGGAGCTCTCACAAAATAGCACAAAATGAGGCCTTTTCAAGGCCTAAGGGTGGTCAAACCTCCCCGAAGCACAAAACACTCTTAACCAACAATAAAGAGGACTAAAAAACAGGACTTTTTTGTATTAAATGCTAAGCACAAAAACAGTTCTAAACTATGCAAAAATGGAGTGCAAAAATGGGGTAAAAAGAGGTAGTTTCTTACCCTTGAAGACCACCTTCACAAAGGTTGATGTTGTTGCTTCCTTAAGCTCGAATCCAACCAAAAACTTCAAGAACCAGCCCTTAGAACCTCAGGAACCGAAGGAAGGTGAAACACTAGGTGCTTGTGTGCAATAATATGGATTAAAGCACCTAGTATAGAAGCAAGAGAGGAAAAGAGAGATAGGATAGATACACAAATTCTAACCTAGAACCAGAGCTTCTTCTCTGTCTTTTCTCTCTAAAATGTCTAATTTTTCTAACCCTTGAGCCAAGAGAAGAGAGCCTTCCCTTATAGGTAACAAAGCTTACAAGCTAAGCCAATCAAAGGCTCATCCCTCCATACACGTGTATGGAGGGGAAACAAGTGCTATACAGCTGCTTTAAAATATCTCAGAAAGCAACTGAACAGTAGTCGGCAGGGCAAAATTGTCATTTTGACAAAATTGACTGCCGACCGGCACAAAAGAGTGCCGACCGGCACAATATAGTGCCGATGGCAACACCAACCAGCCGGTGGCCTCTAGCCACTGCCGGTGGTGTGTGGGGATGCCTCACAAGGCATTCCCTACCCCTCCAAGGCAAAGCACAAGTGTTTGGTGCAAAACCAGACACAAAACGGTCAAGTTCGGAGGTCCTGAGGCAAGGCGCGCAGCCGAGAACTCCGGGAACTCCAAACGAACACGATCATGGATAATCACCGAGTGTTCAAGCGGTGACGTCCAGGTCTTGAGGACGGTCAAAAATGGGGTGTCTATAGTTGCCCCTCTTTGACAAAACTCGGAAGTCATAACAATGACGGGAGTGAATGTCAAAGCCCAAAGACGACCCATTTTTGACAAGGCCGAAGACTTGGACAAACATACAAAGCACAAATGGTTGAACTCGCAAGCTGCCTACGTATCCCTTCAGGAATCAAACCAGCGTAGTTCAGGCACAGGCATACAAGCCGCAGATAAGGTATGCGCCCGTAGGCGGGGGCAAGATGCAACTGACTATGCAAAAGGCCGAGCATAACTTATGATCATGCAAAGAAAGCTGCAACGAAGCACGCATGCGACAGTTTTAAGCTAGCATGCACCAAACTACACTACAATGCAGAAAGGATGTAAGAGAATTATGCAATTCTCAAAACGTCTCACTCGGAGAATACAATACCTGTGCGGCTCGTCCGGTTGCGCCGGCCTCAAATGAGTCGTACATACAATATCGTGCCTGCAAAGAAAGCAAACTTAACAGGTACAATATTGTTAGCAATATGCATGACAATGCGAAATGAATGCAAGATGATATGCAATATATACAAAATGATGCATGAACAATGCAAATGATAATGCAATGCAATTGAAACTATGCAAACTACATGCAAAGCAATTGAATCATGATTCAATCGTGAGCGATTCGAAACCACACAAATGTCAAGTAGATTGATGGAAGTAACAAGTCCGTCTACCATAGAACGATGTCTGAACTATGAGTGATGTAGACAGACACAAGGACAAGTATTGGGTGGATTGACATAAGTGGGGTGACGACCCGCTGAGGAAAGAACAATGATCCTAATGCCGGATGCAACAATTACACTACAATGTAATATCTACAATGGATATGGCGTGTAGCCAAACCGTATTTTGCCTAGGAAAGGCATGCACACATACAAACCATGTCTAACACAGAAAAGGTGCCGCAACCTCAAACCAACATACCAGCGTGGAGTAGGCGCGATGCACATGCAGAACTGTGCTTTGACGTAAAAAGTATGGACACATACCAGACCAAGCTCAACAAGGAAAGGCGCAAGCCATGGATGGAGGATGATGCAGTGGATGCATGCAACTATAATGCAATGGAAATGGATATTTACGAAAAATGCATGATATATGCACTATACTACAATGATGATGCATGACAGATGCAGTTTTTTTTTTTTTTGAAATGCATGACATATGCACTATATACGATGATGCATGACATATGCATGTTGATGCAACGACTATGATTGCAGCTTTCCCTATCTTACCAACAGGGCGATATACTAGGTTGGTTCAGTATCCAGAATTGAGGCGTACACAGGCCAGAATTGAGGCGTAAACAGGCTGCCTCAACCTATGGGGCTTCCATACAGATTTCAAGCCGAGGGTACACCCCCTGGGTATTTAAACCAGACTTTAGTCTCGGAAATCCCGAACCTTTGTGTTCTAGGCATAAGCCGTTCAAACTCTAGTTTTCACCGTCCCAGTTGGTCTTCTAGGAACTCACCGCATACACAGGCAGGTGGCTTTACCAGACCACCGAAAGTCGTTCAGGCACGACAAACACCAAAGGAATTGCACCTTCAGAGAATTTAAGGTCTCCTAGACCGTGATGCAAAATGTATGCATGACAATGCATGTTGTTTTTTTGTTTTTGTGTTTTTGAAGTGCGCATGATGCATGATGTTTGAAATGCACGCCAACGCACAGCCTTACGAATGCACGACAATGCATGAATTGAGTGTGCCGAAGCAACGAAGGTCTTGCACCTTCCGAGGATTTAAGGTCTCCTAGACCGTATGCAAAATGTATGCATGACAATGCATGTTGTTTTTGAAATGCGCGCCAACGCGCGGCTTTTGAGATGCATGCCAAATGCAATGAGGTGTGCACCTTAATGCACAGAAGGTCTTGCACCTCCCGAGGATTTAAGGTCTCCTCGACCGAGCAAGTACGGTAAAGGTTTCGCACCCTCCAAGGATTTAAGGTCTCTTAGACCGTGCGTGTTTAAGGTCTCGCCAGACCCGGTCGCAACAATTATACAACACTTTAAGTGAATGCGATGCAAGCGAGTAAACTTGAACCAAACTACATCTCATGCAGCAAGGATTAAGAGAATTAAGCAATTCTCACGACGCCTACGCAGAGAAGGCTAGAAGCAACTACCGAGAACACTCGGAGTCTCAAACACAACGTCTCTCTGCGTATCGCACGCAGGAGAGGAAAAAACAAAGCAAAAAGAAACCTCTCAGCGTAGTACACGCGAAAGGGGAAAGACAAAAAGCCTCTCAGCGTAGTACACGTGAGAGAGGAAAGACAAAAAGGCCTCTCAGCGTAGTACACGCGAGAGAGGAAAAACGAAAAGGCCTCTCAGCGTAGTACACGCGAGAGGGGAAAGACAAAAGGCCTCTCAGCGTAGTACATGCGAGAGAGGAAAGACAAAAGGCCTCTCAGCGTAGTACACGCGAGAAGGGGGGGAGTGTGAGGCAACGCACATGGGACACGCATGCCAATGCAAATGAGATACGCATACGTCATTGACTGGAAAATGAAATGCAAAACGAGGCACGCGTACCTCGAGATGCAATGAAATGCAAAATGAGGCACGCATACCTCATTGAATGGAAAGTGAAATGCAAAACGAGGCACGCGTACCTCAAGATGCAATGAAATGCGAAATGAGGCACGCATACCTCATTAAATGGAAAGTGAAATGCAAGTATGACATGCATGCCACACGAAAATGCAAAACGGTGCAAGTCGCAAGGGACGTGCAAAGGCGGTAGCGACGCCTTGCGGACAATGTGATGGATGTGTGCAACGCATACGGGGCAACTTTTGAATCTTGTAAAAGACAAAAGGATACAAAAGGATACAATCTTTGCTTGAACCTGAGTGCCACACACAAAAGACACAGTCCGAGGTCAAAACGGAGGCCGGTTGAGCGTCGGGGATGCACTTTCTTGCACTTTCTTGAGCTATGAAGACCCAAAACTGCTCACATAGCCTAAACAAGGCTGTGGGAACACCACCGGCTGGGAGAGGAAGCCACCGGCTGCAAAATAACTCCACCGGCACAATATAGTGCCGACCGGCACAAAATAGTGCCGACCGGCCAAAAATGCCTGATCGGGGGCAGTTCTGCCATTTCACCACGGGTCTTTTAAAAATAAGGTTTCTAACCCTATTTCTTTACTTCTCCACCGCCGAAAACTATCCCTCTCTCTATCTAGAGCTTTTTCTCTCCTTATTTCCTTGTTTTCTTCGCGTTCCAAGCCCGTTTCGTCGTCAGATTCGCGATTTTCTTCGCGTTTCGGACATTTTCCACCGATTGAAATTCCGTTTCGGAGCATCCTTTGCTATTTCCATTTTTTTGGGACTTGTTCCCCTCGATTTCCTCTTCATTTCCGTGTCTTTCCATCTTCCGACCTTTCCGGCCATTTTCGGCCCGCTCGGGGTTGGCTTTTTCGGTTGACTTTTCACATTCCAGCTTTTCCGGCCATTTTCTCACTACTATTGCCATGGCTGACGATGTTCCACACGTCGGGACTCCCCCGGATCACGAGATGGATCCCGGGGTCGAGCTTCTCCCGTTGAGCGAGCGTCCCTTCGACCCGGTGACATACCGCCCAGCGATTCATGTGCTACCACCGGATGGACTCTGCCATTTTCGCAGCTTTGACCGAGCACTGGACCCGGAGCTCCTCCTACGCGAGCCGACCTCTCACCTATCCTTCAGCGCTTCCGAGGTAACACTCTTTCTTGTTTTACTTTCTGCAATGTAGAACTGTTAACTGTCAAAGTTGCCTTCGTTCTTTAACTGCTTGATTCTGATACACTGTTCACTGTAGTCGGTTGCACTCATGCTTACAATTGATATCTGTTTAAGACGGACACATGCACACACACTGCACTAGCCTCAATCAATCAAACACACGGCACACACCGCATTTCACTGCAAACTCACCAACACTCGATAACTGCTTGAATCCGAAAATATGCACGCATGCCATATCTATGTTGAACCACTCAAACGTACTGACGCATCACACGTTGTAGTTCACTGTAAGCACACTGGCACTCGGTATCTGCTTGAATCTGAAAAACTTGCACACATGCTAGATTGGCACTGAACCATTGTTTCTTCAAAATTGTACATTTCATATTGCTTTGCTGCTATTTGTTTGAAAACAGGGAGATTCCCATACCATCATGGTATGGGAGCGTCATGACTCGAGATTAGTCTGAAGCTTCCAGCGATTCGCCATATTGTAGACGAGGCGGGCTTTGGTTCTTTCTGCAGGGGTCTGACCCGGCTTACTGCTTGCAAGCCTCTTCTAGCTGCCCTGGCTAAGAGGTGGTGGGACACCACTGATTCATTCCACCTATCTGCGACTGGGGACATGACGATGACCCCTTACGATTTCTCGGTGCTCACTGGCATCGGGATAGGGGGTGATCCGATCCCCTTTGATATAGACATGGATGAGTGGACCGCAGCTCAGGTCTACTTACTTGGCGCGGCTCCGCCTCTCGTCGGCCGTCCGGTATTCTGGTTCGAGTGCGATTCGGTGCGGCCTCTTCTTGTTGATCTGACCCGATGACCCCAGAGGCCGTAGATAGATATGCACGCGGCTTCGATGTTTTTGTTGGGGCGACTCTCTTCGCCCGACGGCGAACAGTGCCTCTCTGCCTTCTCAAGACTTGGTGGATGTGGGACATCTTGCGTTTTGAGGGTGGCGCGCTCTGGCCACTCATGCGGATACATGAGCTCGGCCTCTCGGCGTGACGGTTGCTTTCGGGACTCTTGGCGTGCTTGAGGTACATTTCCTTTCCGCTTTACATTTACGCCTTACATTTTACGTACTCACTGCACACACTGCTACTGTAGTCTGTTTCACACGGTATTATCGTACCTACGGCACATACTACTTACTCTGTTATTTCTACTTTATTACGTGATACGCTTTTCGATAAACATTCTGGTATTCACCTTGCAGTTGTGGGTTTACGCCTACTTTCCTAGGCTCGCTGTTGTACCCGATGCAGAGACCCCTCTGGTCGTCCCCTTCTCACGCCGCTTTGACGGGAGATGCGCCCGGAGGCCGTGGGAGACTTTCAGCTTCTTCCGCCGCTACTTCGACACCATCACTCCTGCCGAGGTATGTTTTACTTGCAGTTAATTTAAGCTTCACTTTTCCACTGTATATTTGCAATACCAGTAGGTAACAAACTGTATTTCAATTTCAGATCACCTGGCAGCCGTGGGCTCCTCTGCCAGCGGTGATGCGAGATCGGTTTGCCGGTGCCATCGAGACCACGCGCTATCGGATTCCGCTGGAGGGCCCGGTCTGTCGAGCTTGGTACCTGGGTGAGCGTTTCCTACGCCAGACCCTAGGGTTACTGCGAGCGATCGGTGCACCCTCACGAGCATATGAGGACACCGGCGTTTCACCGTGGCGAGATGGCGGACTACACCATCATTTGGGAGGCAAGCGGCTCTGAGGTGGCGATTACTCGATCGTCCAGACCTTCATTATGCGGCCCTTGAGCGGTGGCCGTCGGTGAAGAGACTGCGGCGCCAGCCGGGCGAGGTAGGGGCGAGGAGGGCTCGAGTCCGCGGCGGCGAGTTGAAGAGGCGGGAGGCGGTTGGCCCACTGCCTACTTCATCGACTTTCGAGGTCGGATGGGGCGACCTATCGATCCCCGCCCCTCCTTGGTGATCATGAGTTTGTCGGTGTCCCCGACTTGCCTCCGGTATGTATTACTGCATTTCTGTACAGTCATTTCATTTTAGTTTATTTGACATTCCACAGAATATTGATGCATCTGATTCCCTTGCAAGCGTCTTCTGGATACACCCGGCAGTTACTGGAGATGAATGCCTCCATGAGGATCTTTGCGGACCTTCGAGTTCCTAGCCTTTTACGGCCTTCCGGTATGTTCTCTCTGTCATAGCTTCAAACCATACACAAACTGTTTCGCATAATCTGATGCATAACACAACACTGGATACCCAGCCTTCACGGCACTTGATACACTGTATTCATACACTGCATTCTGTACTGACAAACTGCTCATGGCATTCATACTCTGTATTCATACATTGCATTCTGCACTGATGAACTGCTCACGGCATTCATACTCTGTATCTTCTGCATTAATAAACTGCTCACGGCACTCACACTCTGTATTTATACACTGCATTCTGCACTGATAAACTGCTCACGGCATTCATACTCTGTATTTTCTGCATTGATAAACTGCTCACGGCACTCACAAACTGTACTCATACACTGCATTCTGCACTGATAAACTACTCACGGCATTCATACTCTGTATCTTCTGCATTGATAAACTGCTCACGGCATTCATACTCTGTATTTTCTGCATTGCTAAACTGCTCACGGCATTCATACTCTGTATTTATACATTGCATTCTGCACTGATAAACTGCTCACGGCATTCATACTCTGTATCTTCTGCATTGATAAACTGCTTCATGTATACTGATGCATTTGCCTTTTGTACTTTTCAACCTCCCTTCCCGATTCCTCCGATGGGTGGTGGCGCTCCGTCTGGACCTCCTATTTCTACTCGGGATGGCAGGATATTCCCGTGCAGGCGTGCTACGCCGGGGCGGCTCGTGGGCTCTAGTTCGAATGGCAGTGCGAGGAGGAGGTGGAGTCGTCCGAGGAGGAGGCCGGGGGCAGCTCGAGCTCAGACAGTGACACTTCTGGTGATGCTCCTGGACTTCTGCCCAGGAAGAGGGCAAGGACAGATCCCCCGGCGCGAGGCCATTGATGATGCTGTTGACCCAGACTTTTGCTGTTTCTTTTATTTCTTTTCTTGTACTTTTCTCTTTTGTTGGTAGATAGAGTACTTTGTACTGCCGTAAGCAGATTTTTGTTTCCAAAACTATGTACTTGAAGAGATTATATAAAACAAACCTTTTGTCTAAAAACAGTGTTATATCTGTACATATCTGCATCTTTCTTACTTTGCACTGCATTGCGTCATGTTACACCTCAAATGTAAATGATATTGATTTGTTGTCTGCAAATTGAGCAATTGTACTATGATAATCGGATAACCAACCCATTAACAACAAAACAACTCATGCAAACCACTGCTCAAACTGAATAGACAGCCCATACTCTACTGGGGATCGATCTGCATACAACCCATAACACAGCACTCGGTTCATCCTGCACATAGCAAACCCTGAACAAACAGCCCCGATCTGACATGATGGACTACAACAACTGAAGCCGGCTGAAATTGAAACACACTCGGATGTCCTAAATTTCCTTTTCTTCCCTTGCCTTGCGTGGATGTAGAGAACGGCACAGCACTCTGAGCATAAACGATTTTGTAATGAACGGCACAACCCAGGTATCGAGTCCATGACTGAATACAGCGGGAAAGATTCGGCAAAGGAAATATAAGGCACACAACCTAAACACAACAAGACACGCTCAGAGAAGACTCAAGACAAAACTTGAGACTGACAAAACAAAAGACACGACGCGCGGAGGTGTTTATGAAAAATAAAAGATCTCAGATCCCGAGGAGCCAGTTCTTCCGGGCATATTTCCCACCCTTTCTGATTTGTGATTCTCACATCACTCGCCCCTTAGGCTCGGTTTTTTTTTCACAAAAACCCTTTCCTCACTTTTCTCTCAACTTACACCTCTCTATTCGTTATTCTCTCATTTTTCATCCCTCCCCGGGGCGATTGACAGATGAATAGGAAGTCACGGGTTCACACCCGATACAGCTAGCTCACGGCTACTTCTTCTGGTAGATAGGGTGCCTTTCTAGCGAGTGCGTTGATAACAAGGGGGGAGGCGGAACACTCGACTCGACTGTGCCCCTAGTTCGTCATTTTGACCATTTTTTATTGTTTTCTAAAACAGTTTTGATCAAAAATGAGAGTTGGATAAACACACTTATTCGATTTTTGATTTGAAAATCATGTGAATCAGGCGGTGAGCACTGAAAATTCTCCTTTTTGGGTCCAAACATGGTCCAATTTCGAAAATGAAACAGTTTTCGAGAAAATAAGTCAACCTCAGTGAAAATTTTCAAAAACTATTTTTGCAAACAGTAATGCTCAAACGAGCACGAAACTTACCCTCGAGATGCGCAACCTCGGATCGGAGGCAATGGAAAATTGCCCCTGGCTTAAAGGGGGATAAGGCAACGGAAAGTTGCCCCTGGTTTAGATGGCAACTCAGGGCAACTTATGGCAATGCATGGCAACGGAAAGTTGCCCCTTGTTTGGATGATGCCGCGGCATATTGGAAGCCAGTCCTCGTTGACGACGATCGGACCCTCGGACGCGGAGGAGACGCAGACGGTTTGAATCAATATATGGACACAGTCACCTGGAAGGTGTTGGTGGTTTGGACTTCGAGAGGAAGTTAATCACGTAGTTCCAGGTTGCTGCAATCGAGGTATTGGATTCGGAGGAGGCAAAAGTGATCAAAACCATGACATGGACTGAGATGCTATGGAAGCGTTGGGGGCTGGACTTCAAGATGAAGTTGCCTACGTATCCCAAACATGGGAATCAAGCCTTACGTAGTTCCGGTTAAGGTACACTCGGGTATTTTAACCTTCACTGTTTAGGCTCTAATTTTTGCCAAGGCGCCTGTTGCAGGTTTTCGACCTTGCAAGCTTTGTTTTTCTTCTCTTTTTTTTTCCTTTTTCTTTTCTTTTGCATTTTTTTTTTTTCATTTTTTTTTCTTTTTGTATTATTTTTTTGTCTTCTTTTCTTTGTATTTTTGATTTTTTTTTTGCTCTAACTTTTGCCTGGGCCGTCCTTCCGGGTTTTCGGTCCAGCGAGCCTCTCAAAGGGTAAAAGTGGAGCAAGCCCCATGCCAAATGGTTTTGAGATTAAAACCTCTCCGTATCCAGGAGAGCGACTGTTGTGTTGATTTGCAGGAAAAGTCCATCACGGTTGCTTCTCGAGCTTTGCCTGGCGGGATCTGATCTCCTTGATCTGGCTTTAGTGCCTCTTGTTCGAGGGCTGCTTCAAATCTGGCCACACAGGCGTTTCATGGCACTGAATGTTTTTGAACAGATTCCGATTTGCAACAGATAAATCAAATCTCGAGGCTGTGAGCGATCCTGGGCTGCACCATCTCAAGAGCGATTCCACACAGGTCTTCGCAAGACTACGCAAAATGTTTTGTTTTTGAAAGTTTTTAAGAAAGCGACAAATCATTCACGTTGAAGATAGTGTGGAACCAGTCTGGATCAAACCAGGATCCTTCTCAGTACTCACGCCGACAAGCATGATTTCATTCATTAAAAGCTTAACAGGCCTCTCTTTCTCTCAAAATGATCAAAATTTTACAAAACCCGAGGAATTACTTCCTCTTCGTTTTCATCACCACAGTGTTCAAAAAGGGGTTTTATGAAAAGCTTAGGTCATTACGACGATGTTTAAGGCACAAGAGAGCAGGCGGTACGCACTGTCGTTCCATTCACATTCTCTGGCACGGTTGATTCGAACAGCAACAAATACGGAACGTGATAGCCACAGCTGTTTCATTCAGATTTGTTGGCATTACTGGCTCCTCGGCAGAAACAAACTCAAAAGAGCAAAAACAACTATTTATAAGACAAAACGGTGTTTGAGGCAACAACCCCAAAATCACCTGGTATACTATACAAGAGGGACTAACTCATTACAACAAGACAAACCCCGTAAGCAAAAAGACTGACTCAATACAGAGAGACAGACTCAAAATAAAACCAAAGGTTGACTCGACACCCCAAGTCAGGATTTACAAAACTAGCGTTGGCAGGTGCTCAAAAGTGCATGCCAAACGCCACATCCAAAAATGTACCAAACACTGCCCGCATGCGGTTCACCTTCTGATTACATACTTACAGTATCTGTATCCTCGAAATCCAACAACTGAATGGTGACGAACTTTGCTAAGGTAGGCGGGAGGATAACCTCATTGTCAATCAAATCTTGCACCTCGTGTCGGAGGCGGAAACAATTGTCGGTAGCATGGCCTGTCTGCTGGTGGTACACACAGTACAGGGCAGCATCATGTGTGGCCGGGAGATTCTTCGGGAGAGGCCGAGGCTCCAGGGGTTTAAGGTGTCCCCTCTCAGCAAGGATTTGCAGTGCCTTAGACAGTGGCATGTAGAGAGCATGGAAGACCTCGCGGGCAAGGTGTACTTCAGAGCCTAAGCACTCTTGCTAGACGCACTAGCAAATGGATCGGCGGGTGCGGCCTTGGGTTTCTGATCCTTTCCGGATGCAAGGCTGGGAGGGGGAAGAACTGCTTTGGCATGACGGGGCCTATCCCGATTCTCTGATTGACTGGAATTGCCCTCAGGCGGAGTGGGGAAAGCGTCCTCCACAGCTTTTGACATAACTGCGGATATCTGTTGCTTGTTCATTCCCTCGGCTTTCAAAGCCTCTACTGCCCACAGCAGTTGTTCGATAGGGTCGGCATTTGCCTTTATCTTGCCTTTGTCTCCGACCTCAGCCTGATTTAGAACTTGGTTTGATGCGTCGTTGCCATAGCTGGAGGCCATCTCCGATTGGCTGAGTTCGATGACAATTCGGCCCAACAGCGGGGGCTCTTGGGGTACAAAGCTTCCGGCGTACGATGCAGCTGGCGGTGAAGCTGACATTCCATAGGCGAGATCTGCCACAGACCTTTGGAGATCACCTATCATCCCCATTAGTTCAAAAGTAGTAGGCTCGCGAGCCTGGTATAGTTGAGGGGTCCAAATTGGATGTGCGGCAGACGACCTAGGCGGATGCGGTATGTCAACAGTAGCTTCATGCTGCAGGGTGATTTCTTGACTCAACGCGGCCGTCATGACCACAATCTCTTCTGAGTTCTGCGTCATGTTGACCCCGCCAAAGAAGGAGAAGGTACTAGCCGCTCGATCGACCCTCAATCTCGAATCAAACGGAAAACAAGCGGTATTTCAGCCCCACACAGATCAAACACGAGTGTAGTCGAACAACTGCACTCTACTACTGAACACTGTTCCCCAGAATCACTGTTCAAAACTGAACTGATACCCGCAGACACAACTGATTCTCAACAACACTGATACTGGTGCCCTCAGGCTAGATACCCAAACTTGCAAACTGATATATGCGTTCCCTGCAGAGATACACTCTAAAAGCACATAACAGGTAAATGAGAGCCAATACACCCCTATGTTGGGGTAGGGTTTCCCTGTCTTATTTTGTCAGGAGCTAGGGTTTTACTATGCACACAGCGGTTTCAAACAACCTATATCGGGTAAGCAACCTGTCCTAGTTTGGAATGGTCACTATGGATTCCGAATATGTACTAGGTCGAATGGTCGAAAAGGGTGCCCCGGTAAAACCAGGGTTTGTGTTCCCATACTGGCAGAGCCCGCAACCGGTCAGCCTTATGGACATGCCTTAACAAGACAAGCCTCCGGCAAACCGCTCAGGAATAGCAGATGGCCAACACGGTGTCCTAGGCGCACCAATGCACATGCAATGCAAAGAGACACATAAACGTAGTCAAAATAGGATATCACGAGTTCGAGTCAAGCTCTCTAAACATCCCCAGCAGAGTCGCCAGAAACTGTAGACGCGCCCGTGGGCTTCATTCTACAGTTCGGACTCCCTTTTGTTTGTTGCGGTTCTTAATTTGAACCAAAGAGTCCAACTCTGGCAAATCGTTTGAGAAAACAGATTTTTAAAAAGTAGTGCCAAACATGGACCGCTTTTCCAGATACAGAGTCGCCACCTAAATATTTTAAAATGAGAAATTTAGGAAACCCTGACTCGGTGCCGAAGGCCACGTGTCCGTCATCACCAAAGTGGTCTTGGCTCGGGAGCTTGGGTACGATCGGGGAAGGTCAGCTATGAGCACCCCGTTTCGCCCGGTCCGAAGACCGGCCTCTACTAACCGTGATATCCGTTTTTGAAAACATTATGTGTTCTTATTCCAATTATTAACCTAGAATTACTATGTTATGCGCGCAGCAAACAAGTATAGACTAGATCGCTTAATTTGGAAATAAACATTGCATATCCGTTTGTTTTGAAATTGTTTCGGGATTTGCTACTCGCAAGTAGGCTAAAACACGGATTTCAACGAGTTTTTCCAACTCAAACAATCCAACCTCCACCCACAGGCATTCAAACTATTTATCCCATATAAGCATTTAGCCGCATGGCAAGCATACTATCATGGCAACATTCACACGCATGTGGTATGCTAAAGCGTAAATACTTACATCGTACTCCGTGCCAAAACAAAAACTAGTTAGCAGACATGCATGTCCTAGTTCATGTTAGAGTGACTAATGCAACACAGGCAAGGATGCAATTTAGAGTAGGCTCGGCTAACCCTAAAATGGCATGTGAAATGCGATCATTCGATGCATGTATTCAAGTTGGAATTTGAAGATACAATGCGGTTTGTATGATGTACCGAGTCCGGTGGATGTCAACAAATGCATGGATGCACGCATGCATTGCATAAGGTATGCTAAAATAAACGTGCCCTAATCTACCATCATAAGCGAGTAAATAAAAGGGAGAAAGAAATGGGGGTTGGAAGACATACACACCACTCACCCACACTTGTTACAGATTTGCCCTCGCTCGGAGGGACCAAAATAATAATACAAATTAATTAACTACGCAAGCTAATTAAAATATTACAGATAGCCTAATTAGTTGACAAACTAACTAAACTAAGAAAAACAGTAAACCGCCTCGGAAGGAGAGCCAAATGCAGCACGTGCTCGGGTCTTGCTCGGAATCGCACTGCCATGCCTAGCCTGCCTCTGTTTTCCCTGCTTTGCATCTCAGAAGACTGCCAAAGTCACAAGAGTGCCTCCCAGGACACTGAGGGACATCATCGGCTGAGTAGGACTTCCACCGGCATCAGCATGAAGTCACCGGCACAAAATTCATCCATCGGCTGATAATTGAATGCCGGTCGACACTAAACACTGCCGGTCGGCACAAAATGCCTGCAGAACCTGCAACTCACAGCAGCAGAGGGCAAAAACTTGCATGGCAATGTAATTCCAACAATGTGTGCACCAATCATGCCCCTTATCATATTTGTGACTCAAAGGGGCATATGCCTCGATTCTCGGGCCACCAATCACGCATTTCCATGCATGATGGCCCAAAGAACCAAATGTGCAACTTTTATTTGAAATGCATGCAAACCAAACAAACACACAAGGGTGCTAAGCCTCTATCATGACTTGGTCAAGAGGTAGAGCATGCATGTTTATGTGATGCAATCCTAGACATGTCAACTAGCATGCAATCATGCCAATGCCAAGGAGCATACAAGCTAACAAACATACAAGGCATGAAACACCAATATCAACCATCAAGTATGCAAGGTGTAATGTGGGTGTCCAAGCATGCAAACAAGCATGTGACTTCATTCAATCATGTTAGTCCTAACATGCATTTACTTACCAATACATTACAACACTCAAGGAGCATATGCAAGCAACAAGAGGATGGACTTGCACATAGGTTAGGCAACTCTAAATAAGCCTAAAATCAGTGGCCAAATGCCATAGGAGTGAAGGCTAAGGTATATGCAATACATGCACACATGCAAGCATACATAATCCAACACTTAGGCATACAACATATGCTTTCAAAACCTCAAAGAGGCATGCGAGGCAATCATATGGGCATGCCAAAGGGTCTGAAATTACATGTAGGGTGGTTCCAAACCATCAAAATAATGCAAGCAACACATGCTATACATTCACATACTTGAGGCATACAAGCCCGACAAGCCACAAATGCAAAGGAGCTATACTAAGCATGTCAAAATCAATCCAAACGACTATGGACAGACCTAAAGCATGGCAAAATAAGCACAAATCATTCACAAGTCTAAGCCTAAATCATGCTCGAATTAGGGCTAACAACCTAAGACATGTTAAGGGATCACAAGGCATTACAAAGCATCTATGCAAAACATGCAAAGAATACTAAAACCAACATGATACAAAGTTATAATATGGCAATATGAGCACAAAATACAGCCATGGCATAACCAACAAACAACCAAGCATGGGGCTCCCCCAAGAGACAAAATAGGTCCTTTTCAAGGACAACAAGGAGAGGGGGTGACCCTCTCCTTCTTGGGACTTCAAGGCATCATCTTTACCACTGAAATCCCTCAAGATTTCAGTGGTGAAGAGACCCCAACACCAAAATCCCGGAGCTCTCACAAAATAGCACAAAATGAGGCCTTTTCAAGGCCTAAGGGTGGTCAAACCTCCCCGAAGCACAAAACACTCTTAACCAACAATAAAGAGGACTAAAAAATAGAACTTTTTTGTATTAAATGCTAAGCACAAAAATAGTTCTAAACTATGCAAAAATGGAGTGCAAAAATGGGGTAAAAAGAGGTAGTTTCTTACCCTTGAAGACCACCTTCACAAAGGTTGATGTTGTTGCTTCCTTAAGCTCGAATCCAACCAAAAACTTCAAGAACCAGCCCTTAGAACCTCAGGAACCGAAGGAAGGTGAAACACTAGGTGCTTGTGTGCAATAATATGGATTAAAGCACCTAGTATAGAAGCAAGAGAGGAAAAGAGAGATAGGATAGATACACAAATTCTAACCTAGAACCAGAGCTTCTTCTCTGTCTTTTCTCTCTAAAATGTCTAATTTTTCTAACCCTTAAGCCAAGAGAAGAGAGCCTTCCCTTATAGGCAACAAAGCTTACAAGCTAAGCCAATGAAAGGCTCATCCCTCCATACACGTGTATGGAGGGGAAACAAGTGCTATACAGCTGCTTTAAAATATCTCAGAAAGCAACTGAACAGTAGTCGGCAGGGCAAAATTGTCATTTTGACAAAATTGACTGCCGACCGGCACAAAAGAGTGCCGACCGACACAATATAGTGCCGATGGCAACACCAACCAGCCGGTGGCCTCTTGCCACTGCCGGTGGTGTGTGGGGATGCCTCACAAGGCATTCCCTGCCCCTCCAAGGCAAAGCACAAGTGTTTGGTGCAAAACGAAACACAAAACGGTCAAGTTCGGAGGTCCTGAGGCAAGGCGCGCAGCCGAGAACTCCGGGAACTCCAAACGAACACGATCATGGATAATCACCGAGTGTTCAAGCGGTGACGTCCAGGTCTTGAGGACGGTCAAAAATGGGGTGTCTACAGCAGCCCACATTCTACTGCGGTATGAGCCGACTTACACAACGTTCTCGGCGGCGGACAACATTCCGATCGCGTGAGGTGACAATCATCTTACCGCCCTCATCTTCCCCAGCTTCAAAAACTTGAGACAAATCGGTTTGGAATAATCTGATTCTGAACATGTGGAAGAACAAGTGGCCAAACCAATCGCTGAGGTCCCGGACCGGTTGGCCGCGGAAGTTGACGAAGCTATTAATTCGGCCTTTGAGGAAGCCGGATTAAACTTTTCTGACCCTCCGTCTACATCAGGCCGAGGGGATGCCTTCGAAGATATTTTTACAAACTTGGGAGACCTTCCCGGCGATTACTCTGAGGATATGGCTGGGGAAAATCTGACGTGGATGGCGCAAAAGAGAAACACCGAACGCATGGCCGCCCGACAAAAGGCCGAGGCCATCCGTTCCGGACTTGTTCCGACTGAATCTGTTCAACCTACTGTTGTAGAAGAAACGGCTCACGTTGTTGTGGCCGAGACGGAAAAGGATGTCGAGCACCCAATTACAGAAGAGCGGCCGATTTCAGAGGATCGGGGCAAAAAACGAAGCGTTGAGGGCAAGGACGGCTCTAAAGAGGGACCCATTGATAAACAGCCACGCTTAGAAGAGTCGGTTGTGGTTGCTCCTTTCGTTATTGAGCCAAAGATAAAAAAAACATGCTGATCTCCTCTGAAGCGTCGGCTTTGAAAGATCCAGCTGTGGCACTAAGCTTGGCTACCTCAGTCTCTTTACCGACTGACAAGGCGACCTTTCGTGCCGAGCCAAATTTGGTAACGGTAGCATTAGCTGCCCAGTCGGCCCTTCTGGTATGTAACTAACTCCTTTGTTGTTTTGGTTTGCATTCGATGTTTTTTGGAATGTGACGATCCTTTGTTTTGCAGACAGTTGGAAGGATCGCCGAATTAGGCCGCTGCCAGCATGAAGCCGTTGAAAGGATTGGCCGTTTGCAATCGGAAGTCGGTGGTCAAAGGAGCAGGGCAGAGTTTGAGGCAATAAGAGCCGCAATGGAAAGTGCATGGGCCGAGGCTAAGAAAGAAAGGGCCAGGACTGCTGATCAACTCAGATCTGACGCCGAGGAGAGAGCAAATGCGAGCGAGGAATCGCTCAAGTTATCCAAGGAGGCGCTTGCGAAACTGGAGGCCGAGTTGGAAGAGTTGAAGCAGGCCAAGGAAAAAGCCGACTCTGAGGCTTCCGCGGCGTTCGAGGCTGGGAAGAGCACCGCCTTTAATGACTATGTAGAAGAAGTCCCCAAATTTAAGAATCGGGGATTCAAACACGGCTAGCTCAAAGCCCTTGCTACCACTGGAGTTACATTGGCCATGCCAATTCCATACGAGCAAGTGGACGTTGAGCCGCTTGAGTTTGATCCTAAGACTTGATTTGGGTGACATTCCAGTTTTGTTAGGTTTTTCTCAATTTCAATGTATGTTTTTTGTTAGTTGACTTTCGTCTTTTTGGATTTTCATATGTAAAATGTCCGCTGCTAGCGCCCAATTTTATATGCTCTCAAGTTATCTCTCGTATTGTTTATTGTATGAGTACATAATTAGGAGAATCAGCAGTTAGAATAAAATGTCAAGATTACGTAAGACGGCAGACTTAGAAGCCGATTAAATTTAGGGATCTGATTTAATCATAAACAAAATGAATTCATGAATATTGTACTGAAGAATAGATTCGTGGAACGACTGGGGCACTCAAGCCAACTAGATTGCTGAATCTGCCCCTGCCCCTGCCCCAGCTGGTTTATGATCGTAGAATGCCGAATAACACATTATGAATCTTGTACTAATAAATCGATTCGTGGAATGGCTGGGGCACTCAAGCCGACTAGATTGATGAATCTGCCCTTCCCCTAGCTGGTTCATGATCGTAGAATGCCAAATAACACGTTACTTATGAATCTTGTACTGATGAATCGATTCATGGAACGGCTGGGGCACTCAAGCTGACTAGATTGATGAATCTGCCCTTGCCCTATCTGGTTTATGATCGTAGAACGCTGAATAACATGTTACTTATGAATCTTGTACTGATGCATCGATTCGTGGAACGGTTGGGGCACTCAAGCCATCTAGATTGATGAATCTACCCTTGCCCCAGCTGGTTCATGATCATATAAGGCCGAATAATGGTTCACAAACATTAAACGCCGAATATCAGTGGTTGATGGGGTAATTGGGGCATATGACTCAGTCGGCGCCGGACTGTTGACGTTTCAATATTAATAAGATTGCCTCGAAGGTGCTGCCCTCGTATGGAATAAATGGGCGTGTACTTCGTGAACGAGGGTCCTATTTCTGTGCTCAGTCAGCAACTCAGTCCAGCTCTTTGAGGAAGATTAAACAAGTCCGAATGTCAAATAGACTTTTCTTCAACAGCAAAGGTGAAGCAAAAATGCTAGCTGAGCTGGGATGAGCTGGGATGAGCCATGAGTCGAAGCCGTGAACCTGCACGCACGGGCAGTAGGACTTTGAGGGATCGGGAGAGACACCAATCTCCTCGTCATCGAAGTAGATCGCCCAGGAGGGACAAGCAGCCACAGCGTAAGTCTCCTCAACCCCGTCCTAGCAGGGAATCCGACACGACTCCTCGCCCATTGAGTTTTGCGGTCTTCATGGGTAATAGACCAATGACAGAGGCGGATTCGATCATTCGAGATCCAAATGTAGCAATCGAGTTTGCTCGACAGATTTTTCCACCCAAAGTTCAGTTGTCGATGGTAGGTCGGCAGGACTTCGAAGTGTTTCATGAAGGCGTTCACAGGGTGGTGAGGGGACTGTACACGACTTATGAGATTGGCATGCGTCTTCACGCCGCTCACCGCGACATAGAACAGAGAGATGAACGCATTTGGAAGTTAGAAGCTAACGCCGAGAAGGCCGAGCGCGAGCTAAGGAAAATCAAGTCTGCCGAGCCCCAATCAACCAACCACCCCAACCTGGTTGTCAAAAATAGGGTTACTCAAAGGCTGATTAGTGATGCGATCGCCGATCGTAACACGGCTAGCATGTTCGTGATTGAGACTGCGAGAGTCGCAGCCTATGAAAAAGGCTTCCATGACGGCCAAGTGGTCGAAATTCAGAAGACCAAAGAGAAACTCGCCGAAGAAGTTTGCCGATGTGAAAATCGTGGATTTAAACACGACTGGATCAAGGCACTTCAGCAGGCTAAGGCTCTCCAAGCAAAAGGGTTGGGTTTTGCGTCGCCGTTGTACCAGCAGAATGATTTCCCCTTCTCCACTTTTGAAATTGAGAAAAGTGATGATGAAGGAGCCACCGAATAGAAGAAGACTTTGTAACGCTTATGTAACTTGATAATGAAATTATGTATTTAATGGCTAATTTTAATAAAACGCTCAGTTTTCAATTTGTAGCGTACTTGTCATTTACTTTAGTACACATTTTATTCTGAATGTTCGCACGTTTTAGATTATGTTTATTCGACTGACTTGAAAATGGTAGGTACGAATGCCATACTTTAATCGACCCAAAGGCGTCATGCGCCGACGGGATTTCATGATATCCGAAGCCTTTTATCCGGAGTCGTTATCTGGAGTCGCTTCAAATTCGGAGTCTTAATCGGCCCAAAGACGTCATGCGCCGATGGGGCTCCGAATCCAAAGGCTTAATTTGGCCAATCGTGATATCCATGAAGGGCGCTCCGAATCCGAAGGCTTAATTGGCCCAAAGACGTCTTGCGCCAATGGGGCTCCGAATCCGGAGGCTTGATTTGGCCAATCGTGATATCCACAAAGCGCGCTCCGAATCCGGAGACTTTTCGACCCAAAGACAACTTGCGCCGATGGGGCTCCGAATCCGGAGGCTTCATTTAGCCAATCGTGATATCCACGAAGGGCACTTCGAATCCGGAGGCTTTTAACGGAACACCTTTGGACTGGATTTTGTAGTAAATAGAGATCTTTGTATTACAGAAAATGAGATGTACATGACGATCCGTTCAGAACAAGTATCATTCCCCACAGGTCGGGTTTAATGATAGAATTTGCGCAAGTGCGTTGAATTCCAAGGCCGTGGCAGACTCCTTCCAGACATGTCTTTGAGCCGGTATGCCCCCACTCATGTGATCGAATCGATCTGATAGGGGCCGTCCCAGTTAGGACCCAATTTTCCATCAGCCGGTTTCCTGGCGGCTGGCAGTACTTTCTTCAGGACCAACTCTCCTGGTGTGTCGCGACGCAGCTAAACACATTGATTATACGACTTAGCAAGTTGCTATTGATACCGCGCCATGGATGTGAGGGCACGGTCTCTTCGCTCTTCAATCAGAATCAAATCCAAAGCCAGCATCATGTCGTTTTGGCCCATATCAAAAATTGTCGATTTCAAGGTTGGGAGGCCGATTTCCAGGGGTATGATTGCCTCGGTTCCAAAGCATAGAGCGAACGGCGTTTCCCCAGTAGATCGCCTCGGCGTAGTTCGATGAGCCCATAACACACTCGGCAATTCTTCGACCCACTTGCCTTTAG
Organism: Camellia lanceoleosa; assembly: GCA_025200525.1. NCBI lineage: Eukaryota > Viridiplantae > Streptophyta > Magnoliopsida > Ericales > Theaceae > Camellia > Camellia lanceoleosa. The sequence goes on along the minus strand of CM045763.1, from coordinate 8,194,218 downwards.
CTTTCTCCAGCCTCTTATTGATGCCATCCAAGATAGATTTGTTAGAGGCTTCAACCTGACCATTGCTTTGGGAATAAGCCGACGTGGAGAAATAAGGCCGGATACCATATTTGCTGCACAATTTTCAGTAGACACCATAATCGAACTAGGTGCCGTTGTCTGAGATAAGTCCTCTCGGAATGCCGAATCGTGTTATGATGTTTCTCCAAACAAAACGCTTCACGTCAGAATCTCAGATGTGCGTTAGTGCCTCTGCTTCTACCCATTTTGTAAAATAATCTGTCGCGACAATCAAAAATCGCTTGTTACTCGGGGCACGAGGCAATGGTCCGACGATGTCAAGCCCCCATTGGGCGAATAGCCAAGGACTGGTTATAGAGCTTAGCTCTTCCACAGGTAGGTGGGTCAAAGGTGAGAACTTCTGGCACTATTCGCACTTTTTCACATAGCATTCGGCATCAGCTCTCATTGTCAGCCAATAATACCCTTGTGTTATAGCTCGATGGGCCAAAGAACGCCCGCCAGAATGGGTGCCACAACTGCCCTCATGTATTTTAGTCAGAAGCTCTTCAACTTTGTTTGGGTGTACACATTCCAGGTATGGACTAGAAAGGGATTTTTTATAAAGCTTTCCTTGCGGGTCCAAGTAATATCGCAGGGCTTTGTTTCGCAGCTTATGCGCTTTTTTTTGTTCGCTGGGAGCTATTCGGAAGACAGGAATGCAGCAATGGGATCCATCCAACTCAGTCCAGCTTCTATAACATTGACTTGGACTTCTTCCGAAGGGCCAATGCTCAGCTCTGGGACGAAACCTACTTCGATGGTCCGTTTAATCTCTGAGTTAACGACGGAGGCTAGGCAGGCAAGGGCATCTACATGTGTGTTCTGATCACGTGTTATCTGGTTTAATTCATGATGGTCAAATTTTGCTTGCAAGGAGTTGGCCGTTTTCATGTTAGCCGCCATCCGATCATTTGTTGCCGCGTACTCCCCCTTTAGCTGATTGATCACCAATTTTGAATCGCAAAATACAAGCAAACGTTGAGCACCCAGAAGATGTGTATTCCATAAACCGGCTAAAAGGGCTTCGTATTCGGCTTTGTTATTTGACGATTCAAAGCCGAGCTTAACAGCCTGCTCAATTATTACGCCGTCGAGAACCATGATTACAACTCCCGCTCCGCTGCCCCACTGATTAGATGACCCATCACAGTACAACTGCCAAATGTCCCCAACATAAATTCTCCAGTTCGGCTCCAGTCGAATCTCATCGGACTTGAAATCGGCAAGACCCCCAGTGAATTCGGCAACAAAATCAGCAAGCACCTGTCCCTTGATTGAGGTTCTAGGTGGAAACTGAATGTCGTACTGGCCGAGTTCAAGAGTCCACTTTGAAACACGTTCTGATGCTTCTGCACTTCGTAGTACTGATCGGAGGGGATAATCTATTAGCACCCCAATGTTGTGTCCCTGGAAGTAATGCATCAGTTTTCTTGCCACTATGACTAGGGCTAAGATGAGTTTTTCCAGCGGAAGGTAGCGTGTTTCAGCGTCAACCATTGCCTTGCTCACATAATACACTGGCCACTGCTCTCCAAGCTCTTCCTTTATCAGTACGGCGCTGACAACCCTATCAGAAACTGTCAGATACAAAATGAGCGGGTCACCAGCAGCAGGTGTTGTCAAGAGTGGTACTGAGCGGAGGTAGGTCTTGAGGCCGTTGAAAGTGGTTTTGCATTCGGCGGACCATTCAAAAGCCTTGCCCTGCCATAGTGTGTGAAAGAATTGTCGGCAGCGATCTGTAGACCGACTGATGAACCTATTAAGTGCAGCGACCATCCCCCATTAACTTCTGAACTTCCTTGACCGATCGAGGGGAGCTGAGTTCTAGGATAGTTGTGACTTTCCTTGGGTTGGCTTCAATTCCTCGGTGGTTGACAATTTATCCCAAGAATTTGCTAGAGCCAATCCCAAACGCACATTTGGAAGCGTTCAGCTTCATTCCATATTTGCGTAGAATGCCGAATGTCTCTTCCAGATCAGTTATATGATTCTGCTCTTCCTTGGACTTGACCACCATATCGTCAATGTACACTTCCATAGTGTGGCCGAGTTGCTCCTTGAACATGGCGGTGACAAGTCTTTGGTAGGTTGCCCCTATATTCTTCAGCCCAAAAGGCATAACCTTGTAGCGGTAGGTTCCTCTTGGGGTGAGAAATGCAGTTTTGTTCTAGTCCTCTGGATGCATGGCGATTTGATGGTAGCCTTTATAAGCATTGAGGAAGCTTATACGTTGATGGCGTGTCGTCGCATCTACAAGTTAGTCAATTCTGGGTAGGGGAAAACAATCTTTGGGGCAGGCTTTGTTCAGGTCTGTGAAATCGACGCACACTCGCCAAGTCCCATTTTTCTTCTTCACCACCACTGTATTTGAGAGCCATGTAGGGTAGGTCACTTCCTTGATTGCCCCGGCGTCAAGCAGCCTGTCAACCTCCTTAACAACGGCGGCAGTGTGCTCTGCGGCCGACCGCCAGCTTTTCTGAATGATCGGCTTGCACTAAGGATCAACGTTCAAACGGTGCTGTGAAATGGACGGATCTATACCCGGCATCTCATATGGAGTCCATGCAAAGACATCAAGATTGCCGAGTAGGAAAGAGATTAGCTGCTGTCTGTCAGCCTGATTCAAGGATGCGCCGACCATGAAGAATTTGTCTGGGCTTCCATCGATTTCATCAATTTAAACTCGGTCTAAGCCTTCTGTGGCCTTTTCATTTAGGAGCCGCCCAACATCGTCGAGGCTCTCTTGATCTGGCACCTCAATAGAATTCACCTGCAGCTCCTTTGGTATTTTTTCAACAAGGAGATAGCATGCTTGTGCCGATTTCTGGGAGCCACGGATTTGCTCAATATCGCGCTCTGTCGGGAAGCGTAGCAGTCGATGATAGGCGCTTGGCACGGCCTGCATAGTATGTAACCAAGATCGCCCCATGATGAGATTATATGGCGACGGCAGCTTGACGACTAAGAATTCCACATCCACTGTTCGAGAGCCTGCTCGAACGGATAGTGTGATCTTTCTCAACGGGTACTCTAGATTGGCGTTGAAGCCGAATAGTGGATACGAGGCAAGAGAGAGATACGATTCGGAGAAGCTGAGTTTGGTAAATGTCTTATAGTAAATAACCTCCGATGTGCTCCCCAAATCGATGAGTACGCGCTCAACTATGAACCAGTTTACGCGTAACTCAACTACTAAGGGGTCATTGTCGGGCACTGTTACTCCGGCCAAATCTGAATCATCAAAAGTAATGCCTGCGGCTTCATGAGGCCGTTTAGCTGGAGTGAGTTGGTTTTGAGGGTCAGAGTTCGACTGAATCGTATGCACCGCTGATGGCATTGGCAGGCTGTATATCATGTAGATCACGCCGAGTGGAGGTGAATCCTGTCTTAAGGCTATTACTTTGGTTAGGTTGCCTTTTCGGACGTATTGTTGCAGCTGGCTATCTTGTACCAATTCCTCCAAGTGATCCTTCAGTGCATAACAACTCTTAGTATCATGGCCATGGTCCTTGTGATACTCACACCGTCTATCCCGTCTTCTCGTGTCGGGAGGTCCCACCATTTTCGACGGCCATTTGAAGAACAGAAGGTGTTGGATTTTGGACATAACCGCACTGATCGGCTCTATCAACTCCGTATATTTCTTGTCAGCACACCTCGTGCGCCTGCTGTCCACTTGCAGTTGTTCATTTTCTCGGTGGGAGCATTGGTCGCTTGATCGGCGAGAATCCCGTCTCTTGTCTCACTTCGCCCGATGACGTGGTTCACGGCTCTGAGGTGCTATAGAATTTAACGACTGAGCAATTGTAGCAGGAGCCGTCTTGTTGGTCACATTGCCAGCTTTAACCCTCAAGGCATCATCTTCCACTTTACAGTATTCTTCGACTTTCTTCATCAATGACCAAACTGTTTTGGGGGGCCGTCTGGTCAAAGAGCTGCGAAAGGCACTGTCGGGATGCAGCCCCATCTTGAAGGCAGTGATGGCCATGGAGTCATTGCAAGCATCGTCTACCAGATTGAAACATTCCCAATACCGCACCAAATAGGCACAAAGGGTTTTCCCCGGTTGAATCTGCATTGCCCACAGGGAATCGGCTTGCTTTGGCTGGACCTCATTAGTGATAAACCTTGCCCTGAAAGATTTTTGGAGTTGGTGGAAGCTTTTAATCAAAGCCGGCTACAGTTTGTAATACCACTTGACAGCTAGTGGTCCCAAACTGCTCGGAAATATTCTGTACATCAAAGCCTCATCATCTACATGCAGTGTCATGGCTTGCTTGTAATAGCGGATATGATCAGTGGGGTCTAATTTACTGTCGTACAAGGTGAATGACGATGCTTTGAATTTCTTGGTTAGCACTGCCTTTACAATCCATCGTATAAAAGGATCGTGTTGATCTTCGTCCGAACTGTTTTTTCTTCGTTTATGCCTTATACGGGGACTCTCTTCATAAGAACTGAAAGTTTCAGATCATCCCTTCTTCTTGGGTTCTGAGGATAATGAGTTGAAGTTGCTATCAGTGTCTTGTTGTCGGGCTCGAGATCATCGTCCACCTGCCCTCAAAGGTCGTTCCGAGCCTTGGTGTATAGCTTGTTTGGACTTCGCCACCTCCAAGGCCAAATCTTGACAAAGACGTTCATTCTCTACAATCATGTTCTCCAACCTTTGTTTGTTTTGCTTTGCTTGTTCCATGATCGCTTGCATTACTTCATGCTCTGGAGCCAAGGGTGAGGCGAAGTTCAAAGCACGTCTTGTGGCGATAGTCTCCGGGCCAAGCATGTTTGTTGGAGTGAGGTCGTCTCTTTGTTTGGTTTTATCAGTGACTATCGGAGGGCCTTCTGTTATGCCTGCCATGGATATATTTGAGTATTGCCATAGACGGCGCCAATTGCGAAGAAGTGGTTTGGAAATACTCTTCTGATCCTGGGGAATGCTCGTGATCCTCTGCTAGTCACCTGAAAATGAATAAACGCTCCGGCCGGGGGTGCCGGAATTAGCACTCCGACAGGCAAGTCAATCTCAACACTCAAGATTACTTGTATTCTAAGTTAAATATAACAGTCCTCACATACCTTTCTCGAATTGAGGATCTTGTATTTATAGTATTCTCTTTGGGCCTTAGGGCCTAGCCCAACCCTGATCCTTTACATGTACTTATACTCGGCCTTTGTTCTACTAATAAGAATGCCGGCTATTTTATTCGGCTCTTCAATTGAATAGGGTCAATGCCAAATAGAGGTTATGTTCTGCATCGGACTGGTCCACTCGTCTGTTGATCCAAGATTATTCTGCTTCCACATCTGTTTATACATGGTTTGGAATAGTTGGTTTGTTGTAATTCGTAACTCAGGGACCATCACTCTACGCCTTGATTGCTTCAGTTCTAGTTAACTTCGAGTGAGCACCATTGGCGTTTGCGGTTAGACTTTAGCCGAATGGGCCACTTGCTGCTAGCTATCGGGTGACCATATGATGTTGACCTAAAGCTATACCAAATGAAGGGGAGAGCTTTGATTCTCGGGGCTAGTGATCGATAGTTTCAGAATGAACGGTAGGATTCATAGGCAAATGAAGATGCTACCTCCATTATGCATGAGGGCTAACTGAAGATGCACATAAAGTCGTGATTAGCAACCTCGCCGTACAAACTAAATCAAAAATGAAAGTGAAATCAGCTAAATCGGCATAGGATGATACATCGAAAATGAGTGTTAAGTCAGACTAGGATTCTCTCATTCCTCCCTGGCTGGTGGGAACTGTTGGACCATTGGCTTCTTAGTCGGCTTGTTCAGATGGGTATTATGAAAACCAACAGAGTGAAGGTATTACTACGGCAATCAAAAGTCGATTAACACATCAATAAATGCACCACTAATCTACACCATTGAAAGACCAAGGAATGCCAATCAAGAAAGGTATAAGGTCCCCCTTATATAGTTAAGGCCAAGCCAATCAAAGGGTTATGGTATAAGCCAAGCAATAAAATGGTTGGCAGTTAATGGATATGGGCATCGATAAGCACTCTTAGTAGGCGTCAATCCAATCAGTGCAATAGGTGTTGAGGTTAAGCAAGAATAAGGGATAAGCCTTTCAAGCAGCTAAGGCTAGCAATTGGTCTATGAATACGGTCTTTAAATAAATCTCTTGCCCTTAAGCACATCTCCTGCCCCTAATGATAATACTTGTGTAATATGCGCATATATGGATAAAGTTGTGGGGTGAGAAGGGAACATACGATGCGTATAATGTGCTCATACTGCCAAGTTAGGAGCTGTCTCCTAAAATAGCTAGGCGAGTCCCTTAATTGAGTATAGTAGCGTAGAGTACGGGACAAGAATATGTTATCTAGTAATAGTAAAAAAAAGCATTTTGAAGTAATGTGTTCCTATATACGGCAATCCCTTAATCCATTTCTTTGTGAAATCTCTTTCCCTACATCCCTTCAAGTGGCCAACCCCACCTTAGAGTGGTGGTTGGGTCGAGGTGCTCCACTTAACCCCATCTTCGGGCTTCTATTATTCACCTCTTACGTGAAGAAATGCATCCAAAGGAGCTCAGGTTGATACCGGATGACCTCTTTGCCACCGAGAAGGTCAAGGACATTCTTAAGTGGTCAATCTTACGATCGTAGATGAAGGAGTGGCTAGTGTACTCTCACTGGTACTACGGTACTGGAATGCAACCGAATGTCCATATAAGTAGCTTCTTTGACACAGCTGTGCTTATACGATCCTGGAGGATCGAGCGGAATGATGAAAATCTAACTCGCTTCGGTCTTTTATGGAGAGTTTATGACCTTGTTACGATAAAAGGAGTTTATTTCCTGATTCCTTTTATGGAAGGGCACCTGGTCTTAAGTAATGGACCATGGCTACTTGGTGGAATCTCTGGTCATTCTTTTATGATACAATCCCGAGGTACTACCCAGCCTCAGGCTGGTAAAGGTGTCGTGGCTCCAGGGGGCACTTTGTGGCCTTCCTTGCCTGACCCTGTAACAAAGGTCATCAAATATAGAAGACTTCCCTCTTTTCTCAAGACCTAGGAATCGGAGCTAAGCTTGGATCAGAGGGGGGCGAACTATTTTTATGTTAAAGGAAATTACTTGTATTTATATCTTGAAGAATGGCCCGATACTCCTACCTGTAGAAAAAAAAAGCAAACCTTTATGTCATAGCCATACTACACCTATTGCACTGAATCTACCGATAGGATTAGACTAATACAAGAGGGCATACAGGCACACCCAACTGAGATAAAAGGGAGCAACGGAGCTCAATCTAGCCAAGAAAAAGAAGTGACACCACTATGGAAGGAAAGGCCAGAATATTATGTACAAAAAAAGAACTTCTACTTTATTTGTTGCAAAAAGGCTGCTCCTCTAAGAGTTATCCTACTAGCAACTGGCTTGAGGTACCCAGGTTTTGATTTTCCTACTTCATAATAAATAGGCAGACGCGAAGTAAAGGAAGAGGAAAAGGGCAGACATAAGCAAGAGATGCCACAACTGATTGCCTATATTAGATAGGAGATAGGATAATGGACCCTTTCTCTTACAAAAATAAATAACAAGAATCTTGGTCAAAAAATGGGACGCTACTCCAATAGCTTTCGATTGAGATTGTTGAAAAAATGAAAGAATGGAGAGCTAACTTGGATCAGAAGGAAGTGGGCTATTCGAATACAATATTGAGGTTTCTCTTTTTCTAACATAATGGGCCTAAGACTTTATATTGACCTCCTACCAAGAAAGAGCCATTAATGGACCGAATACGGACCTTTATGTGCCAAAAGTCACATTGATTTCATGCACTAACTAATTGCTACTCCCGCCTTTAGGACCTCAGATCTAGGGAAAGCAAGGTTTATCTTACTCCTAGACAGGAGAGGAAAGAACCCTGACTTTGAGCCTGGGCCAACCCTTCAATCAACTTGAAGGACTTCGTAAACCCCTCTTCTTTCATTCATTTCTTTATCATATATGGTGAATGAAGACTATTCTAACAGATCCTATTATAATAAAGAAAATTCATCTGCACCAGCATCAAATCATCTTCTTGTAGCGTGATTAAACTCTCACAAGATCGACCTCGACCACCTCCTTTAGTGGTTACATAACCAAGGTGCATCAATCAAGTCAGGTTATGAGGCAAATTCCACTAAGAGTTGAGTTCAAAGGTAGCCCCTTTTGTCAAAGTTGAAAGACTCGTCGCACGGACGTCGAACGAAGGAAGGTCACATTCAAGTGTCAGAGGTTCAAGAGTCGTCTGCTTCATCATTCCACCTGTCTCCAACCTGAGGCCAAACCTAAGTCAAAAGTCGTGCTTTCTCGAAAAGGGAAAGAGAATTCCGAGCCACCCATCCTAGTCAATAAAATATTATTTCATCGAAAAGCTAACTGCTAATAGATTTGGTTGGTTTCTTAGAAGGAGACCCTGACTGAACGATCTGATTTAGCTGGTTTCCGCCTAATAATCATCGGGATTGATTATAAGTCTGGGATCTCCCAGAAAGTTTTATTATCTGTCCCTAGGAACCAAATGTTAAACTACTTCGAATCCTGTCTTTCACGCTAGGGCTAAGGTTGTCCATTCGATTGAGCTTTCTCCCTTTTTATTAATTTGTGTGTTAAATGGTCTTCGAGTCCCCCAATTGGTAATAGGGAAGTAGTCACAATAGACAGATGGATCAAGTAGGTGTATTGGCTTCATATCAATGTCTTTCGTGTTTTGGGAGGTAATCAAAGAACTACAGAAGAATATTCACCGATAAAGCTGTTCTGTAAATTTTCTTCTGTTCTTATACTACTATTTTCGAAGAAACCGACTCCCTACCTTAAAAAGGCTCATAAAGAAAGTACCAGTTAGACAGGGAGCACCCACTGGTAAAACCATTTATTGATCTTTCACAGTAGGCAATGGTTAATGGTAGTTCAAAAAGAGCTTATGAAGGTTGGCCAGCACAAGAGAAAGCAGAAGGATAGCTAAAGAAGTGAGGGACTTATTCAAAAAGTGGTATCAATAAAAACAGGGAACAAGCCCAGTATAAAGCTTTGCGGGGACCAGTTCGAAGTACTCAATGGTGAGGAAAGCAATAGCTTGCTTTCAACCTAAGAGGGAAGCACAAGTGGAAGATCGACTGGAAGAGAGAGGACAAAGGAAGCTTACTCCACCATCGGTGGAAAGGACCGGACCCTAATGAAACAACTTTTTCCTTACGCCCCTATCTTTGGAAGCAAGTGACTTTTCCTTCCAGTGAGACCAATCGCAAATGACTAATTTTTTGCTGTCTCTATCTTTTTGAAAAAGCTCTGGTTTCTCTCGGTGCGAGGGTCTAATTCTAAACCTGCCGGCATGTTGAATACCGATAAACTTGAAAGCATCACCATTCACTCTACTCCTACTCGAAACATCACATGCATTGAAAAACTATTCAACAGACGAACCTAGCTAATTGATGTCATAAGCAATCTTCCTCGTATAGCAACAGCCTGAAATCGAAAGTTCACACTCAATGTGAAGGAAATTCTACTCTCTCTGAGCCCTCAACACATCACCAGCCTTGCCTTAGTTCTCTTCTCGTTCAATGCTGTATGTTCAGCCCTGATGGAAGCATGCCAAGTTGAAGAGGGACAGCGTTGAAGTTTTTTTTTGTTGTTAATACGGTTGTAAATAATATGTGAATCTAATATCTATAAAATTGGATATATATTGAACAGGTTATGTCAGAGGAGCTTGTTTCAGTATCGATATCTCTAGTTTTGGAACCTGAAACCAGCAAGATGTAGTTTGTAGATACAATGAGTTAAGCGCAGAAAGAAAAACTTGTCTATTTCAAAATCTCAATTGGAGTGATTCAAAGAGTTTTAAATACTAGTCTTGAATCTTCAGGCAAACCTGGCTGTAAGGTAACAAAGTCTAGGCCTCTTACAGGAGGTGGTCATAGCGAGGAAGCTCATTAATGCTGAATCAAGCAGCGAATGAAAGCTAGGATCCATGGGAGCAGCAGTAGATTCACTTGATCCATATAATTATGCCCTCAGCAAGAAGAATTCGAAGCTTGGTTGGCTCTTCAGTGGCCACCTAAAGAAAAGAGAAAGGCATCCCTTTTTTGTTTTCTTTGAAGCGTGCATTGGTCACATAAATGACTTCGTTAAGGAAAGCTGCTTGAAAAGTGCTCATCACTTTGCTCTCCTCCTTCTGTTAAAGCGAATATACCGTTCTTGGTTCTTAAAGATATGTCTCTTGCCCCTGTTATGTTAGCGTCTCTAATCTCATCTATTGGTTGGAGCTCTCACTCAACTCTCGTCACCAAAGCCATCTTGTTGTGCTTTAGTGCATTAGTTTAATGCCGTCGATTATTGAATTGACTGCTTGACTTTACTGCATTACAGAACTCGTCTTACCTTTCCTTTCTTTCCAATGCCCAGAAGAATTGGACAAATTGAACTAAAGGAACGATTGGACATCTCTGAAGATGAGGACGAGGAGCGTAGAAGGCCAGGTATAGATTCCCTCGAATCTGCTGTTCACGAAGAAGCTCTTGAGGAAAGAAAGAGAAAGGAAATGATTGTACAAATAAACCTTGATTGATAAGGGCAGATATTGAATTACCTGAACTCCCATTTCTTTTTATTTTGCCTCGATTGAACATTAGTAAGCGAAGGATTTGGCACCTATGAGGTTCGTAGCCTTGCTTTTTAAGTAGTAGGAGTCCCTAAAACTCTCAATTTCAAAAGAGAAGAAAGTAGAAAAGAGAGGTTTTTCTTCAAGGAACCCGGGAAAAAATAAAGCAACGAGAAAGCGTCCGGACTTCTCTTGCTTTGTCGAGATTGGCTTTTCTTCTACTATACTAAGGTAGGTAGAAGATCATTCAGAATCAAAGCATTCCAAGCCCAAGAGAAGAAAAAAAAAGAAGGGGGTGAAAAGAGTGTGGCATGAGGAGGATTCTTGAATGGAGAATTTTCGATGTTATAGGGTGCAGGGGCCGGAGTTGCTACAATTGCATTAACAGGAGCTACTGTCTTGGCTTGGCAAGGTCGTTAGTTCATTAATTCATTCCGTAGCGTGAAATTCATCATTGCCTAAACAAGGAAATTCTTAGGTTATGCCATCTTAGGATTTGCTCTAACAAAAGCCATTGCTTGCCCTAATGATGATCTTCTTTGTATTCATTCTGAAAACTCTTCTGATTGAAATCGTTTTTAGTCTGACTAGTCTTAGGTTCTTGCTATTACTAGACATCTACGAATAGCAAAATCTTTGATAGGCAAGGAATTGATCCAGAGGGAGACGAACAGGAAAAAATTGGACCAGAAATATCATTCGATTTGGCGTTCCTTAAAAAAAAAAAGAAGCAAAGTTCATTCGTTGAGTGATAAATGGGAAATTCATGGAAAGTTACAATCCCTGCCACAGAATAGTGCACCTACACGCCTCCATGGATGTTATTTTTTGACCGGAAGATCGAGAGCTAACTATCGAGACTTTGGACTATCTGGACACATACTTCGTGAAATAGTTCATGCATGTTTGTTGCTCGAGGCAACGAGATCTAGTAAGGATTCAACTATCCCTTCATTTCTATCATTATCAATCATAAAGGGCCCCTTTACCATTCTATATAAATGGGATATTCTATTTGTACAAATATGGTAAAGGGGTGCATCTAATCCCCTTTTTTATTAATTTTCATTCAGGTGCGAGGTAGAGCAGTTTGGTAGCTCGCAAGGCTCATAACCTTGAGGTCACGGGTTCAAATCCTATCTCCACAACATCTTTTTTCTTAGGTTTGCCTCTATTAATCTGTTAACTAGATTTAATTAATTATTATCTTGGGGTGGAGGTCAATCGGGGCAGATACCGCTCCATCAATGGCCTAAGCTCCTCTCGGAGTTCGGCACAAAAACATAAAGCAGCATACAAATCAGTTGGAGAAACTGTACTTGAAAGGTAGTTTTATCTACTTTCTTTGAGAGTTTCACTAAGTGGCTTATCGAGAAAAAGGATAAATACAGCTTAACCAACTGATCTGCCTTATTATCCTTCTTATAAATAAGATGTTGATGAAAAGAAATGATGATTCTAGGGTACCCAGATCGGGTGAGGGACACTGGAGTTGGTAGTAGCTCATGGGGTTGTTTAATGCCAGCATATTCCGTCTGCAAAGAAGACGCGCATTGCTTCAAATAAAACGCAGTAAGCAACAATCTAGAGCCACGTACCAACCGCAGTACCTATTTAGAAAAGAGAAAAGTTGCAATGCATGTTTCCTTGGCTAAACCATCCTGAATGATGAGTAGCATCTTTTACAAGATGCGTATCATCACCAGAGAATCTTCCAAAACTCTTTGCCACCTAATCGGTGGCAGTTTTAGACATCTATCAAAAAGTAAGCATGAGAATTTCTTTGTAAATTTTCATGTTGGTGACATGAGGACTCGTAACTGGGGTGTGGTCGGCCATGGCTCTTGCTCTACAGCAGGACCAGCCCTTCCTCTAGCCCTTCCTCCTCAAATTCAATGGATAATGTAAGTAGCGGGGAAACTTTAGTCACAAGCATTCTACGATAGTAAACAATAATGAATTGGTCCACTACAGAAATGAGACTTCATAAGTTCACAGAATTGAGAATGGAACAAAAAATGGGCAGACTCAACCGTCTTTCGAAAAGAGATGCAGCTATGTTGAAAAGACAATTATCTCACTTGCAAACATATCTGGGCGGGATTAAATATATGACAGGGTTATCCGATATTGTAATCATTGTTGATCAGCAGGAAAAATATACGGCTCTTCAAGAATGTATTACTTTGGGAATTCCAACGAAGAATATGCATCCATACCCAGTCTCATCTACGAGCGTTGGCCTAATGATACAGCAAGCTAGTCCCCCCTTCCCCTCCCCCCCCCCCCCGGATGGAGACCCCTGGGATAAGCCAGGAAGTTTTATGGGAAGCCTTGCAAGAAGTGGAACAGGCGAAAGCCAATCAACAAATGATGGCCCAGATTAGAACAGAGCACAAGGCGATCAGTGATTTGATACAGACCTTAACAGCGGATGAGCACTTTTTTCCTCCGCAAACTCCCCAACATGAGGGTCGAGTTATCAAAGATGTTATACATGCAGATTTCCAGCAATCGAACATTCCACTCCATGAATTGAACTAGGGGCCAACAGAACGGCCAGCTCGTTATTCAATCAATTAGTAACGGCCATGACGAAAAAGCTTAATCGATAAAAGTTATTTGTAGTACTGTTTTACTTGCTCTAGTATTCACTGCCTCTCAAGGAATTGTTACTTTCCAAAAAGGCTTGCTAAAAATCAAAGAAAGAATGTTAATTTTACCACGTAGTTCGTCGGTCAAACCAACGATTCTCTTCTCAAAGTAATAGAGAGATCTTTTTCTAGTTAGACTTCTATCAATGAAAGAACCATCCCTTCCTATTTGTTTGTCCTGTCAGATAGAAAGAAAATTAGACCCCAAAGAAAGAGCCCTTCTTTACCACTTTAGGGGGTGGGGGTGAAGGGGGGGTTTACATACAACCGAGGCAAAGTGGTTTATGATTGAATCTCAGAGGCATTCTTATCATTTGGTAGATCCAAGTCCATGGCCTATTTCGGGTTCACTCGGAGCTTTGGCAACCATCGTAGGAGATGTTGGATATACAAACCTGGTGCATCAAGAAGTCTCTGATCCTGCCTTGCAGTTTCTTTAAGGTAGCATTTCCTCAAAACCTGAAGAACATAACAAAAATGAGTCAAAAATATGACTCGATATGATTTTTTTTCTATAAAAAAAATGAATGAGTTTTCACCTCCTAAATCTCTTCATTTGAATGTTGCTGCAGAGGATCGATGTTACTTCTCATCGTTCCTTGGAATAGAGTTGGGTCCTGAGCAATTATACTCAACTGAGACCTTAAATCCTGGAGGCCTATCTTACCAATGTCTACTCCATCAATCAATATTCGTCCCTCAGAGGGTTCTACAACCCTGAATAGAGCTTGAACTAGAGTGGACTTTCCACATCCAGTTCTACCCACAACTCCAATTCTTTTCCCTCTTGGAAAAGAGCAAGATATCCCTTTGAGTGCCATTGGGAGAGCAGGCATGTATCAAATGGAAAGGTCCTCCAGGTCAATTCTTCCATTTGTTGGCCATAATTGTTTTGGTCTACAATCTTTGATCACCAGTGGTGTTTCAGTTGGTATGTTAGAGAATCTAAGAATTCTCTCACCTGAGATCATTTTGTTTTCTACATTACATAGGTTCCAAATAACCCATGCTAGTAGAACACTCAAATTGAAACCATATGTGGCCACCAAACCTACCAAGCCTGATATAAGACACAATAACCATGAGTTTAGTCTTGGAATCAAACACTATTGAAGCACTTTTATCTTTTGTTATTCAAAAATAGTTCATGAAGAAAAGGGAGAGGAGGAGGGGGAGGAGAAGGAAGACTACTTACTTGGGCCAATGGATGTCCTTTGGAGGGTAACCAGAATGACGAGAACATTGAAGAAAATAAGGTTGAAAAGGAAGTTGATTCTAACACTCAGCCACTCCATAGTTGCGGAGTTATGGAAGACAATGCGAGAGTAGTCATCAATCAGTCCAAGACTCTTTGTTAGGAAGTCATCTTCTCGATTGAAACAACGAATCAACGCATGCCAACCATCCTGGCTGTTTCTCTAGCAGTTGCTGTATAGTAACCCTGTGGAAATAAAATTGAATATTTCAAAAAATGTTTTTGTATGGGGCTTTTCGCATACCAATCATCTTCTGGTTTTGATCCTCAAATTAGGAAATGTTAATAAGATATTATAGCTAGGAAGATATCATTCTTGATTGATCCATTTTTGTAGTGCAGTGAGATCATCGATATGTGTAGATGCAGTAAAACTGATACAAGATTAAAAGATTTAACGCTCCATTTAATGTTTTCCATAGAAAATGTTTTCCTATGTTGGTTGCATCATTGAAACTAATTTATTAGTGGTGAGGTGGTGAAGGTGATGATGATTGTGGTACTGTGGTGGCATTGCCCAAATAAGCTTGTTTATTCAAACAATGTGAAGAAAATATTTTCTGCCCAAACAAATGGAGCGTAAATAAGACAGTTTTCTTACCTGATACCATACAAAGATGACAAGGATGAGAAGGAAGAGAAGTGGGAGTTGCCAAGAAACCATGCACATAAGAATGATGATACTGAATAGCTGAATAAGAGCAAATGCTAATCCAGCTAATCTATAAGGGATGTTTGTGTCCATTGTGCTTTGATCTGTTGAAGACTGATGACAAAGGGAGAAAAAAGAAAGAAAAAAGAAAATAAAGGAAAGGAAACAAATAGACACATGATAGAAAAAGAAAAAAGAGAAAACTAACCCTGTTTAGAATCTGACTTGAAGGTGTTGAGTCAAAAAACGACATAGATGCCCTGAAAATCAAAGTAATCATGCCAACAAATAGATTCTAAGCTGTGTTTAGAGCAATGGACGACAACAGAACCATCCTTCCCAGCATAAAAATGGAGCCACCAGCAGTCAAGGAGACAAATATCCTCAACATCTTCCCGTTGCTCACCCTGCCTGGCTCCTCTACTGCCCAAGTAAGCCAGCAATTGCTTCCCATTTGCAATCCCTGGAAGATAACTTGGCATAAGAGAATAACAGGCATGAGAGCTCCTTTGTAGGCACTAGTTATGAATTTCGAGTAAACTAGCCAGTTTACTCTTCCAGTTTGTGTCTCTTCATGGTCATTAGTCCTTTTTAAACTCTCGGGACTGTTTGTATGGCGCTCTCAAATCCCATTTCTCTTATTGGGCATATAAGCATGATTTTGTATTTGGTGCACTGGATTCACTTGTTTGAGAGAGTTTTCGTGGCTAGACATCATTCTTACGAGTTCGCCTTGTGGATCATCCATTAGTTCTCCATATTTTCCAGATTGAACAATCATGCCGTCTCTCATTACCTATGAAATAATATGCATTCATAAGAACACTGTTCTCGGGTTATTATATTATTAGTACCAGATGAAAATTCAGAGAAAACTATACCAGAACAAGGTCTGCAGCATGGAAAAATTCCAACTGATGGGTGACATAAACAACAGTCTTGCTTGACAAGAGCCGAGTCAGACATTCCTGCAAAAAATTAAAAATTTTAAATTTATTGGCTTTTAGCTTAGAATAAGTTGCAGCAAACGAGGTGGGGAATCAAAATATTGCTTGCCTAGAAATGATGTGCCCTGGTAAGTGCATCAACAGCGCTGAAAGGATCGTCCAGGAAATAAACGTCTGAATCGCTGCAAATAGCCCTTGCCAGTTGATTTCTCGGTTTTTGACCGCCACTTAACTGCGTGCCTCTCTCTCCCACCAAAATCAAATCTCCATTAACCCAGTTCGATACATCCTTGTTCAGTGCGCATGCGCACAGAACAGATTCATACAATTCCTCATCCATTTTGCTGCCAAACAGCACATTGTCTCTGACTGTTCCAGTTTGAATCCAAGCACTCTGCAGAACATATGCTCTGGATCCATAAACTTGAATCCTCCAGCCAGAAATCCTGGGAATCTCACCCAGTATAGTGCAGAGTAGGCTTGATTTACCCGATCCAACAGACCCACAAATCGCAACCTTGTATCCTTTCATGATTTTGAGCTCGTCAGAAATTTGAACGGTTGGTTTTTTCGAATTTGTTTCCCAAGAATATTCCCCTTTCTCAATCTCAATCACAAAATTGGAGGATGGCACTGTGTTATTAGCGTTGTTTACAGGCATCTCAAGGTCTTCTTCTTGAATGAACTCACGGATACGATCAAGCGAGACTTTTGTCTGTGCAATCATTGAAATTAACTCAGGCAGGTTATACATGGGTTCTTGGAGAACCCGAAATGTCACCAAAGCTGGGAAAATTGTGCCTGATGTCAATGGCGTTTTAGCTAGAGCAACGCAAATACCAAAAGTGGTGGCAGAGACGAAAACTGGGGAAGCCCAAATGAGAAAGGCCACTGCAGATTGTGTGTCGCAATCCAAGCAGTTTCTTCAAGAAGCTGGACTCCCAGGAATGCAGTTTCAAGACTCTCATGCTCTTGAATGTCTCTGACGTAGCTTTTATTCTCGAGTCCTTAGCTTCCACTATCTTGCAGTGGTACCTGTTAGGGAAAAAAAAATTGAAATTTAATTTAATTTTTTTTTAGGATCAAATTTGAACCAAAATTAAGGTTGATCCACGCTTGTCCTTTTTCTTTTTTTTTTAACTTTTCTGATTGGTCACTAAAAATGGGGGGAAAGGCCAACCCAAATACTATTAAAAATATATATATTATCATAAAAGCTTCCAAAAAATGACTTATTTTTGTCCTTTCTAAACTAATTTTTTTTCCCCTAAAAAAATTCGAAATTTTAACTTTTTAAAGCTTTCAAATTCTAAATTTACAATTTTTCCAAGAGTAAGTTCCTCTTCTGCCTCTTGGCTAATGGGGTGTTGCAAACCATGACCAAAACAGTTGTGAACAGAGCCACCATAGAAGGGGCTGCACCAAGGCTCCCGTAAAGGATGATGAGAGCTAGAAAGACTTGAACTGGGAGCAACCAAACTTGATGAACCTGCAAACAAAGCTCTCCAATCTTCTCAATGTTAGCATTAATCATGTTTACGATCCTCCAATTGATCGGACCAGATTGAGACAACTTAATCGACAATGATTTCTTGCAAATTAACACCATGAGAGCTGCTCGAATTCGCACACTGACACGTTGAGCACCAAAGTACCACTGTCTTTGAGACACTGATTCCATGTTCTTTGCAATGAAGAAAATGAATGCTATTATCAATCCATGGTTGTAGCTTGATGCATCATCATTGTTCACAGATAGAAAATTTACATAGTGTATATGTGTGATTAGGAATGGCCCCATGTAAGAAGAAACCTCGTAAATTCCTGCAAAAATATATATATATATATATATATGTATAGCAAAAGGATGTGAAAATCAGCACAATCAAGTCTAATAAGAGATGCAAACTAAGCAGGTATGCAAAAAAAAAATTACTATGTTTACATTTTAGGCTTCAATGTGTAAATTATCCGCAAAAAAAAATTAAATTAATCTGATAAGCACAATTACATGATTTTATTATCTTAATGAATGATTTATTTTCAAAATTTTTTTGTTATGTTTGATTTGTGTTCAGAAATTTGTTTTAGAAAACAAAAAAATAAAAAATAGCATAGTGAAAAAAATAAAAAATAAAACTTATGATTTATATATAGATTTATCTTTTTGAAGGTTAGAAATAATTTTTAAAATTTCAAAACTATATTTTTTATATTTATTTTTGTCAAACTAGTTTTTATTTTTTCAAAAAATAATTTCAGAAACTCAAATTAAACATGGCCTATACTTACCATCCATTTTTAAAGATAAAAATGATAAAATCATATAACTATATATTTTTCTCCTATTTGTTTTTTCCTTTTTTGGAATAATTGTTTTATACAAATATACAAATATGGACAAAGTGAACTAACAGGCCATTTATTTAGTGAAAAAATATACCGTGACAGAAAACTCACACCGAAACTCTTTTTTGGGTAGATTACATTATTTAAACTTTCTATTTTTGGAAAATTTTGTTTCCAATTCCTTGGTCTAAACAAATCAGACTTTGACCAGTTTTTTTTTTTTCTTCAAAATATTTCTTTTTGTTTTTAGAAATTTAACCTTAACTCAAATCTGTTTTTATTATTTATTATTATTATAATTTTATGATCTCCTATATTATTAGGGTTTGATTTCTTTTTCTTTCTTTTTTTCTTTTTTTTTGTTTTTTTTTTTTTTGGACTATTAGGGTTTGATTTCATTAAGAAGTTTTTGAGTAATAGTCCAATTTTTTTTTGTAGGGATTTTCTCTACTCTTTTATTCTACTCTTATACATTCCTACTACATAAGAGTGTTTAATTAGTGTCCCCAACATTTAAATATGTGTGAAAAGATATAATAACACATATATTGATCACATAATCAAACTTAATCCTCTTAATAACCCATGTTTAAAAATAGTATGCCCCCAACATTTAAATATGTGTGAAAGAGTCTAATAACACATAAACTGAATACAAAATAAGAAATAACCGTCTCACATTGTATATATAAAAGAATAGCGTACTCCCAACATTTAAATATGTATGAAAAAGTTTAATACAATATAAACTAATCATAGAATTAAAAAAATTCTCTAATATAACCCATGAAAAGTAATAATGTGTATGATTCAGTGATTGTTTTATGTACAAATAGATGAACACTTGCACAAATTGTTTTTGCAAAAGAATTACCTGCAAAAGGGTTTCCAAATGGCATGGGCTATTGCTCTTGGCAATGAAGTTATTACCAGACTTCGCATAGACTCTTGCAACTTTGAAAAAGCTTTCTCTGCTGGTTCAAGCTCTGGAACAAGAGGAATATGGCTTAGTTCAAGCTTCTTCTCTCTTTGACCCTTCTCAAACAATGGGTTTAGCCATCTGAATGTAATGTGGCTCCAAATCCTGGCATTCGAATAACGAACAATGTCCCTTCGAACACCGGTATTTTCTCTATGCAACAATGGCTGATCCATTGAAGCTATCGAACTCAAAAAAAAACCTCAACAAAGCTAGAGAGAGAGAGAGAGAGAGAGGAGTTAGTATATACAGAGGAGGCGAAATAGGGTTTCACAACCCTTTATGTGTCTTGGTTCTTGCCCCTGCAATATCTAACTTTGGAAAGTTTCCATTTTTAAATTATTCACATGCATTTGAAAAACCATATTAGGTAACTTAACTATATAGGCAATAGAAAAGCTTTTTTCTTTTTTAATAAAGAATGGGTGTTTGAGGTTTTTTCTTTTTTTTAAAATTTATTTTTTCAGCTTTTTTGTTGATTTATTTTCGTTTTTAGTAAATTTTTTTATTTAAGAAATCTTAGGTTTTTGGATTTTGCTTGACAGATGAACCGAAAAATTTTTAATTTTAAAAAAAATTAAAAAATAAGCTAAAAATAGTGGATCTTTTTGTGTACTTATTTTGGCTTTCTAATTTTTTTTTTTTTAAAATTAATTTTTAGATTTGTCTACATAAGACAGACCAAAAAAGAAAAAAAAAATTGACCTAATTTTGAAAAAAAAAATCACAAAAGACCAAAAAAAAACAAAGGAGATATAGCTTATAAACAGTATCATGTCCATAAATGTGGACTCGACAGTCCAATTTGACGCCCATGAACTTTATTTTAATGATTTGATTAGTTCATTTTATTATATTTTGTGTGAATTGTTCATACAAAAATTAGCTTGATTAAATAATTATATTGAAAAAAAAAATTAAGTATAAGAATAACTTTGAGTATACATCATACATTTTTTGAAAACAAATATAACTAAATAATATAATTATAATTATCTGATCAATTTTTATTTTATTTTTTTCTATAAGTGATCTACGTAACATTATTTACATGTGGACAACAAAGTGACTTATTAGATCACTTTAACTTTATTAATAAATATTTACTTTTTTTTTTGGTGCTTCGGAAAGGAATTAATAAATATTTACAAATTTATATTTGTTGCACACATTAATATAATGTACTATTTAAGCGTTATTTTTTATTAGTTTAACAAGTTTACTAGAACAAAAATGCAAATTCACGGTATTCTAACTAACGACAGTTGAAATCCACATGCAAATTGAAGAACAAAACAATAAAGTGTAGCCTACAAAAAGAAAGGTATTTTTTTTTTTTCATTTTCTTTGTTTTTTTTTGGGGGGGGAGGGGAAAGGGGGGACAAGGAAAATAAAACAAGAGGCAAACAAAGCCTAAATGGAGCAGGTGAAGGTTGGTGTTAGGTTTTTGTTATTGGTAATTTCGTTTGATAAAATCTCTTTTAGTTGTAATTTTATTCGATCTTTTTTTTCAGTGAGGCTATAAGTTTTAGATACAAATTCAACCTGAATTGTGCATTGCAGAGATGTTTCAAAAGTTAATTCTTTCATATTTGTCACTCCGCTAACTATGTTGGGGATCGATTGTAAAAATATTGAGAAGTTGCATTTCTCGCTCAAGCGACACTTTGGTGGCTCGAGCAAAGACACTTGGAAAAACACGCGTTTTAGTCTCCTCGCTCGAACGAGAGATCCTTCGCTCAAGCGACCTTCGCAGCCCGATTTTTTATAAATATGTGTTTCAGTCAGATTTTCGGGTTACGATTTTCAGATTTTCTTCTTGGGTAATAGGGTTTTCATCTGGAGCTTCTTTACTTGTTTCCTTTGATATTTGTGAGAGTTTTAATCATGAATTGAGTGGAATATATCAAAGGTTTTGTTTGTTTTATTTATTCAATACAAAAGAGAGAGTTATTCTTCAGTGGATTCCGTAGAATTTGAGCCTAAATCTTTGGTGGATTCTGGAGTGGTTCATCATCGTAGATTCGACATCAACGTTGGGCAAGATAATTCTGAGGTGAAGACGGCGCTGGAAGATACATATTGGGGTCGGTTCGATTCGGGTGTAGATTCGCTAGGTAATTGAGAGCACACTTGTGTAAATCCTTTATGTCTTCTTAGTGGATTGTTTTGTAGCTTGTGCCCGTGATTTTTTTATAACAATTGGAAGCGCTCCAATTGTGATTTTTTCATGTTAAAATCATTTTGTTGATTTGTCTTGATTGTTTGATTAGGATTATTATTTATTGGTTAAAATTGATACATAATCACAAATCAATATCTAGGGGATTTCTAGATTTTTCAATTGGGACCCAATCCAGTGGAAGACGACAATGCAGAAATTCTTGGGCCACCTAATGTACTACTATATTTGTTGTTCTTGGACTCCATTTGAAAGAGAAGTTCCCTTGAAGTGCTAATCTCTTGATATCATCAAAAACAGCCTCACACTCCCAAGGAGAAACCTTTTCAGAGACACACAAATGGATGACTTCTTTGTTATCTCCCTCAATTTCCATCTCTGAAAGGTTGCAAGCCTGGGCGAGTTGGCAAGCGCACCTACAAGCTAAGGCTTCTCCCTGAAATGAGGATAAAATGTTCCACTGCTTGACTAGTCCATCCAAGAGCCTTCCTCTGAGTCCCGTAAAATGGCAACTTAGTAGACCACTGACTTCTCCTTGGGTCTTTCCCAACCAAGCTCTAAGTTTGCACTTCTGTAAAGGAAGCAGTAGCACCGTTCAAATTCCACCCTTACTACTCGAGCTTGATGCAAAGTTAAAGAGGGCTCAATCGAAAAGTGATTGAAAACAAAATTGTTTCGGTCCTTCTATATATACTAACCTGTCTAGGCTACCATGCTAAAAAAAAACATTCAGCTCATCAGCTTTCTGAAAACATTCTAGCATGTCGCAAGACCATTTCAAGACTGAGTTGATGGATGCCCAATCCACTCTGCAGCTAAGCTCACTTCCGAACCAAACCACTCTAACCCATTCACAATGGAACAGCAAATGTTCAACACACTCTGGCTCCTTCTGACAAATAGAACAAAGAGGTAAATGTGCATATTTTTGCCTAAAAAGATTTTCTTTGGTGGCCGAAACATTGTTGCACACCCTCCACCAAAAATGTTGAATCGTCGGTGGGACTTTGCGAGTCTAAATCTTGTTCCAAAAATTACCAGGAGGTTGAAAAGAAGTTGAAGGTCCAAGTGAGAGGTGATCAGTCACATCCGCCCATGCAATATGATACCCAGATTTCACTGAGTATTCACCTCTCGATTTGAAGTGCCAAACAAGAGAGTCTTCCTTGTCACCCAAAGCTATTGGAATCGAGCAGATAGCTTGAACTTCTACCTTCGAAACCAACTGCCTAAGAGAGTCCATCTTCCAAGTCTTTCTAGAGCAGTCAATCACATCATGAACCCTGTCAACCCCACTGCCCATTGGTTTTGGAGTGAGCAATTTAAAACAAGGAATAGACGGGATCTATCTGTCATCCCAAAAAAGAGTGGACACTCCACTATTCGCTTGCCCATCTTATCCCTCTGTGTAGAATGTCTCGGGCTTGAAGAATACTAGCCCAAGCCCAAGACAACCAGCACACTTTGCCCGCATATGGAATAAAATGGTTAAAGGGCATCACATAAGGTGAGTGACTCATTCATCAGTTCAACCTCTTTTGGTCTCAATGTTTTCACAGTTTTAAATATGTAAGTGGAGATAGTACATAATCAGAGAGAGTAGATGAACCAAATCTTTCAATTGAAAACAAGAATAAACTATATATTAACATGCTAAACATATACAAAACTCTTTTTTTTTTTATCAGTAACATATACAAAACTTAATGTAGTACACAATTTAAACTCAAAATAACACTTAATTATCTTGATTTGAAGAAAGGTACCTTCAAATTTTCTCCTTTTGCAACATCCCTCAGAGAAACCAAGCTTGGAACAAGAGCAATCCCATGGAAGTCTAATCTATTCCTAATTCCATAAATTTTGATATTCTTATGATGTCTAGTCTTCGGATCATAAAGCACAAAGTGTTAGGAATATAAGGCACCAGAAATCAATCACACACAATAATACAAGAGATTTACGTGGTTTGGCAATTGCCTACGTCCACGAGAGAGATATCCACTATAGAATTATCCCGGAGGAAGATTACAGTACTCACACCTCACAACTCTCTCTATAGCACTCGCACTACAGATTATACACTCTATGTCTGCTCTTCAGCTCTGTGTCTTCAACCCCTCCTCACTTATCTCAATTTATACACAAAAGAGGAAGAGTAGGTGAAGAGACAACAATGGGTGGGCTTAGTTGGTGTCACCCTCACCATCTACCTTTAGCACATAGTGCCACCCTTACTATGTGGATAGTAGGCTGGAGCTACCCCACCATCTTCTTTTAGCATGTGGAGTGGGTTGGAGCTAACAATTCTCCACCTCCACACCCACTTGGATAATTGACTTCTCACTTGAAGTCTATCTCAGCCAGATTCTTGCAAACTTCTAGTTTGTCTCTGGTGACACCCTTGGTCATCATGTCAGAAGGATTCTTGTTCGTGTGAATCTTCACTAGTTTCATTAGATGCTTTTCCATCACTTCCCATATCCAATGATACCAAACATCAATGTGCTTTATACGTAAATGGTACATGGAATTCTTGCTCAGATCAATTACACTCTGACTATCACAATGTACGTTGTATTTTTCCTGCTGTAGACCCAATTATTGGAGAAACCGCTTTAACCACAACATTTCCTTCCCAGCATCTGCGGTAGTAATGTACTCTGCCTCTGTTGTAGATAAAGCAACACACTTTTGTAGTTTGGACTGCCATGAGATAGCTCCCCCTACAAAAGTGAACAGAAATCCTGATGTAAACTTTCTACTATCAAGATCACTTGCCATATTGGTATCTGTAAAACCCTCCAAAATTGGTTCAGCTCCCCTGAAACATAAACACATATTTGAAGTTCCCTTCAAGTATGAAAGAATCCATTTGACCACCTTACACTGCTCCTTTCCTAGATTGGCGAGGAATCTGCTCACAACGCCAACTGCGTGTGCTATATCTGGCCGGGTATACACCATTGCATACATCAAACTTCTTACTATGGAAGAATAAGGGATTGCCTCCATTTCTTTCCTTTCAGAGCTGGTCATTGGACATGAATGCTTTGTCACATTGAAATGGTTGGTCAATGGTGTGCTAACTGGCTTGGCATCTTTTATGTTGAACCTTTCAATCACCCATTCAACATATTTCTCCTCTGACAGCCATATCTTCTTGGCTTTCCTATCAGGAACAATCTTCATGCCCAAAATCTACTGTGTTGGGCCTAAATTCTTCATGTCAAAATACTGCAACAAGTCCTTTTTCAACTTGTTGATCATAGCAGTATCTTGTCCGGTGATCAGCATATCATCGATATACAACAGTAAGATAATGAAGTTTCTATCTGAAAACCTTCAGAAATATACACACTGGTCTGCCACCGTTCTTGTGTACTCGTGATCCACCATAAATGAATCAAACTTCTTGTACCATTGTCTCAGTGCCTACTTCAGGCCGTAGAGACTCTTCTTTAGTTTGCAGACTAGATTTTGTTTTCCTTTAACTTCAAATCCTTTTGGTTGCTTTATATAGATCTCTTCCTCCAAATCACCATGGAGAAAGGCAGTTTTGACATCCATCTGTTCCATATAGATCTCTTCCAGATTCAAGCGAGCTACTAATCCCAAAGCCACTCGAATGGAAGTCATCTTCACAACTGGGGAGAAGATCTTATATACATCAATTCCTTTCTTATGCCCAAAGCCTTTGACCACCAAACGAGCTTTATGCTGCAATAATTTACCGTTTCCATCTTTCTTCAACTTATATACCCATTTGTTCTTTAAGGCTCTTCTCCCTTTTGGAAATAGAACAAGCTCATAAGTATGGTTCTTCTGCAAAGAACTCATCTCTTCCTTCATGGCTTGCATCCAACAGTGTTTCTCTATATGACTCTTAGCTTCCCAAAACCTCTCGGGCTCCCCCTCATCAATAATCAGAATATACTAAGAAGCGGGATATTTGGTTGATAGCACGGAAACTCTTCTAGATCTCCGCAATTGAGGCTCAGTTGCCTTTGGCTGAGGGGGTTGCTCCCCCTGCTCAACACCCTCTTCATCCAAGTCTTCATCTCTTTTCTCTTGATCCTCAATTTCTAGTATAGGATCCTGCAACTCTAGCACTTCTTGTTGCATATCATCACATCTAGAATTTTGTGATGGCTTGGGAGATGAAAGCAAGTCTGAAGTGATGACATTTCTAGATTTTGCAGACTTCTCAAAATCTGGTACTGTTTGGTCTTTCTGGAACACAACATCTCTGTTTCTAAACATCTTATTGTTCACTAGGTCCCACAACTTGTACCCAAATGCTACATCTGAATAGCCCACAAATATGCATGAAGTGGACTTGTCATCAAGCTTCTGTCTGTTTTCCTTGGAAATGTGTGCAAAAGCCTTACACCCGAAGACTCTCAAGTGAGAATATGATACCTTTCTTTTGGACTAGACTTCCTTAGGTATCGCAAAATTCAACGGGGCTGAAGGCGACCTATTGATAAGATAACAGGCTGTATAGGTGGCTTCAGCCCAGAATGACTTTGGCAACTTTGACTCTTTCAAAAATAGTGCAGTTCATCTTCTCTGCCACACCATTGTGTTGTGGGGTACCGGGAACTGTTGTCTCGTGCCGGATACCTCTGCTGGCACAATATGCTACAAAAGTATTGAAAGTGTACTCACCTCCATTGTCTGTGCGAAGACACTTTAACTTTTTCCCGATTTCTCTTTCCACCATTGCATGGAACTCCTGAAAGTGCTAAAATACCTCATCATTCGTCTTCAAGAAATACACCAACAACTTCCTTTATGAATTATCAATGAAAGTTAGAAAATACTTGCGGCCGCCAAGTGACTCCACTTTGATTGGGCCACAAACATCCCAGTATACCATACTGAGCACTTTTGTTTTCCTCTTGCTCGTTGAACTGAATAATACTCGATGTTGCTTGCCATAAATGCAATGATCACACAGCTTCAAGGCACTCCCTTTGGATAAGGGTATCCTGGATTACTTTGCCAATAGATGCAATCCCTTCTCACACATGTGAGCCAGTCTTCTGTGCCATAAGTTCAGTGACTCCTTGTCTTCTGCTGCATTAAGACTTTCCAGACAGATCTTCGTTTGAGTCTTGTACAGTATTGAAGACATCTCTCCTCTGGCGATTGTCAAAGCTCCTCCTGTCAGCTTCCAACAGCCATTTCCAAATGTACTTGTATAGCCCTGTCGGTCCAAGGCACTTCCGGAGATAAGATTGAGGCGCAAATCTGGAACATGCCTCACATCTTTGAGAACCAGTTTATGTCTGACATTAGTCTGAATACTAATGTCTCCAATACCCACAATCTTCGAATAGCTAGAATTTCCCATTCGAACAGTGCCAAAATCTCCAGCATTATACAAGCCGAAGAGTTCTCTATAGAAAGTGGCGTGATAGGATGCAACTGTGTCTATCACTCACTTTGTACAGCTGTGGTCAGCCACATGAAGGCAGTCCTTCTCTTCACCAATTGCAAGAAGTATTTCATCAGTTATTGTGGCTGTCGTGTTCTCATCTCCCTTTGACTTACTGTTTTGGCCTTTATCTTTCCGGCTTGGGCAGTTTCTCTTTATGTGACCCTCCTCGCCATAGTGAAAGTAAGTGAAGCTAGAGTTACCTCGACATTTGTTATCTCTGGATTTACTCCTATTGTTTCAGCTGCCACTACTCATGCTTCTTCCTCTGCCTCTTCCTTTACCTCTGTCTCTGTCTTTATCTTCTGTGACAAGAGCATAGGACTGATTACCTCCCGTGTCTTTCCTTCTTGTCTCTTCATTGTACATGGCGTCTATGACCATACTCATGGTCAGCTTCCCTTCTGGTGCAGAGTTAATAAGAGAAACCACCAACGTCTCTCAGCTGTCTGCTAAAGAACTGAGTAGTAGTACGGCTTGCATTTCATCATCCAAGCGTATCTTGACGGTTGCAAGCTGATTTACCAGATTTTTGAATTCACTGGTGTGCTTGGTGACAGACACACCATTCTTCAACTTCAGATTTACAAGCCTTCTCATCACTAAGGCTTTGTTTCGAGCGGTCTTTGACTAGTACATGTTGTCTAACATTGTCCATAGAGCATAGGCATCTATCTCCTGGGCAACATGATAGTACACACCGTGGTCTATCCATTGTCTAATACAACCGATAGTCTTGCAGTTCATCTTTATCTAGTCATCATCCTTCACTTCGTCTAGTTTAACCCCTTTTAGAAAAATAGGGTCAAACAGGTCCTCATAATACAGGATGTCTTCCATCCACTACTTCCAAATTGCATAATTTGAAGGAGTCAACTTGATCATGGATCCTGAAGTTGATGTGGATTCTTTCATCGTTTTCTTTCTTTTTATAAAAACTCTAAATCAAAAATCTGATCGTACAAATGTGTCCGAAATACACCAAATAGTAAGAAATCACTATTGGATCGTTAGAAACGGACTCAGAATGGCTCAAATCAAGCCAAAACAGTTTGGACAGTTTAGATCTACGGGTGTACCTTAGCTACGTAGCACTGGATCACTCCTCTGACGGGGTGACTGGTCAACTAGGCCGTATTGACCTGGCAGACACGTGGCTCTTGGTGACACGTGTCTGATGACGTGGTGACACGAACCTGATGACATGGCGACACATCGCTGATGATATGGCGATGACGTATCAGCCACGTGGATGACGCAGCTCTGGCATGGCGATGACGTGGCTCATCTTTTATCTTCCGCGCACGTGAGGTGCGTGACTGCGTCTAGGCTGATGCGCCGTCAAGTCAAACGACACGTAAAGTGCGTGTAAGAGACTGGGCTTCACGCGCTTTGTTCAGAAGGCGCGTGAGAGAGCGTGGGGCTTCTTCTGGGCCTGTACTTTGCAGTTTTGGACTCCTCTCAGCAAGTACTTGCTCCTGGTATGCTCAAAAGTGAATTTTGAGCATTTTTATTTCTGGCAGTTTCGAAAAATCGCACTTTGCTTTTCCGAAACGCGACCGATGAGGCTTTCATATCACTTGTTAGGAATATAAGGCACCAGAAATCAATCACACACAATAACACAAGAGATTTACTTGGTTCGACAATTACCTACGTCCACGGGAGAGATATCCACTATAAAATTATCTCGGAGGGAGATTACAGTACTCACACCTCACAACTCTCTCTATAACAATCTCACTCACAGATTATACACTCTATGTCTGCTCTTCAGCTCTGTGTCTTCAACCCCTTCTCACTCATCTCAATTTATACACAAAAGAGGAAGAGTAGGTAAAGAGACAACAATGGGTGGGCTTAGTTGGTGTCACCCTCACCATCTACCTTTAACACATGGTGCCACCCTCACCATGTGGATAGTAGGCTGGAGCTACCCTACCATCTTCCTTTACCATATGGAGTGGGTTGGAGCTAACACAAAGCGCCTTGTTTTTAACTAAAATCAAGAGTTGCCCACTCTACAAAATCATTATCGCCTCATTTCCGTTCGAGTAATCCCAGTCATAGATCACATCTTTAATAACAATGTGTTTACTCCAAGACTCCCTGACCCCATAATCCTTCATCATCCATATTACACCCTGACCTTTGAAATCTCATGTTTTGCTTAATACACAACTTATTATACCAAAAATATCCTCATCTCCTTTATTCTTCAAACCCTAATCCTAACCCTAATTCTCACCATTCTTTATTCATCGTCAGGATAGACATTAAAACGCCCTAAAAGCTAATTGATTCAACTTTTACACCAGTTTTACCATAACCTAATCATTAAAAAAATTATATTAATTTATGCCTAACTTATGAATCACTTACCTATTTATTTATTTATTTATTAAATTGATATAAATAGTAAGTATTTTCATAAGTAAAATAAGAAATATGCACACACTAATGCATATTTATTGAAAATTGTAAACTTGGGTATATGTATATATATATTTATGTTTAAAACTATTAAATGAATAGTTAGCATATTTCTAAATGAAAAAATTATCTTGATTGAGCTGCTCAAAATTATGGGTCATATTTTGGCATTAGCCTTACACTTAATTTAAAAAATGGGTAAAGCACAGTCTCTTTAATATTTGGTCACTTTTTGAATCTTAATTTTTTTTTTTCATTTTGACCCTTTGTATTTTAAATTTTTTTTCAATTTACTTCTAAAGTTAACTTATGTTTAAAATTAGATAGAAAATATCATAATAACTATCACATAATATAAAAATATATATTATTATTACTATCACATAATATAAAAAAGGAATTTTTATTGATAAATCCCATTTAGAAGTGTTTTAACCCAAAAGTCCATGAAGGAATTTTTTAACCCATTTAGTCCCATGTATGTATAATTTTATTCCATAAAGTCCTTTCTCTTGATTTACACTATTTTCTTGGACACTTATGCCCTTATATTTAATTTTGATACCCTTATAAATATTTTTTGAACGGTTAGCAATTTCATGATGTGAACATTCATATTTTAAAATTCACATTGGTAGGAATGTAAAATTGGCCCGTGGGCGGCCTGAAACCCGCCCGCGAGCCAGGGTGGGCCCGGCCCGTTGACAATGTGAATATTCACATTGACATATTAATATTCACATTAATATGAGTGTAAAATTGGCCCGCGTCCCGTGGCGGCGCGAAACCTGCCCGCGGCCCATGGGAAGCCCGGGACAGGCCCGGTCCGGCCCGTTGACAATGTGAATATTCACATTGACATATTAACATTCACATTGATAAGAGTATAAAATTGGCCCGCGGCCCATGGGTGGCCAAAAGCAGCTCATGACGGCGGCCACCGGCCGTTGACAATGTGAATATTCACATTGACATGTTAACATTCACATTGATAAGAGTATAAAATTGGCCCGCGGCCCATGGGTGGCCAAAAGCCCGCTCACGGCCCGGGGCCGGCCCGGCCCAGCCCGTTGACAATGTGAATATTCACATTGACATGTTAACATTCACATTGATAGGAGTGTAAAATTAGCTCGCGTCCCATGGCTGCCCGAAACCAAGCCACGGCCCGTGGGCGGGTCCGGCCCGGCCTGTTGACAATGTGAATATTCACATTGACATCTTAATATTCACATTGATAAGAGTGTAAAATTGGCCCGCAGCCCGAGGCGGGCTTAGCCCGACCCGTGACAATGTGAATATTCACATTGACATGTTAACATTAACATTAATAGGAGTGTAAAATTTGCCCGCTGCCCGAAACTTGCCCGAGGCCCGGGGTAGGCCCAACCCGGCCCAGCCCGGCCCGTTGACAATGTGAATATTCACATTGATATGTTAACATACACATTGATAGGAATGTAGAATTGGCCCGCGACCCGTGGGCTGCTCGAAGCCCTCCCACGACCCGGGGCAAGCTCGTTTGGGTCCGGGCCCGAGCATGTCCGAGACCCTAAGCTAGGGCCTAGGCCATCACTTTGAAGCCCGGCCCGGCCAATCAATCCGTTTAAGGCCCATTCAAGGCTCGGTCCGAGGCCCAGCCTGCCCGAGGCGCAATGTCTTTTTTTGTGGAAAATAATAAAATTTTGGTAGAAAAAATTAAAAAGAATTTAAAAAAATGGCCAGGCCTGCCCAAGCCCGACCTAAGCTGGAGGCTAGGCCCAGGCCCACCGACTCGACCTGAGGCTCGATCCATCGGCCCGTCCAAAGCCCGAATACCCTTGTGCCAGGGCTAGGGCCTGGGCCTAATTTTTTGGCCCGTGGGCCGGCCCGGCCCGGATTTTTTCAAACACCCACGAGGCTCAATATGGGCCGGCTCGGGCATCTACGCATTGATGATATGAACATTCACATTTACGATGTGAACATTCACATTATGGGTATTTTGGTAATTATATCTCCCATAGGACTTATTGAAATATAAGAAAATAATGTGGACTAAATAGAATATAAGTAGATAAAAATGATATTTTGGTCTTCTTACCTCAAATAGGACTTAATGGAATAATCAAAAAGAACATAGGCTGCCCGAAGCCCGTTTGTGGCCCGAGAAAGGCTCGTTTGGGCCCGGGCTCAAGCCTAGTCCCAGACCCTATGCTAGGGCCTGGGCCATCACTTTGAAGCCCGATCCGGCCCATCAGCCCGGTTATGGCCCATTCAAGGCTTGATCCAAGGTCCGGCCCGTGCCGAGGCCTAGTGTCTTTTTTTGTGGAAAATAATAAAATTTTGGTAAAAAAAATTAAAAAGAATTAAAAAAAAATGGCCAGGCCCACCCAAGCCCGACCCAAGCCTGAGGCTAGGCCCAGGCCCATCGGCCCGACTTGAGGCTCAACCCACCGGCTCGGGCCTAGACCCAAACGAGCCTGCTCCCGGCCGTGGGCGGGCTTCGGACAGCCCACAGGCTGCGGGCCAATTCTACATTCCTATCAATGTGCATGTTAACATATCGATATGAATATTCACATTGTCAACGGGCCGGGTCGAGTTTACCCCGGGCCGCGGGCAAGCTTCGGGTAGCGGGCAAATTTTACACTCCTATTAATGTTAATGTTAACATGTCAATGTGAATATTCACAATGTCACGGGTCAGGCCAAGCCCGCCTCGGGCTACGGTCGGGCTTCAGGCCGCCTACGGGCTGTGGGCCAATTTTACACTCTTATCAATGTGAATATTCACATTGTCAACGGGCTGAGTCAGGCCCGCCCTAGGCCGCTGGCCAATTTTATACTCTTATCAATGTGAATGTTAACATGTCAATGTGAATATTCACATTGTCAATAGGCCAAGTCGGGCCCACGGGCCGTATGGTTTCGGGCGACACCACGGGCGGGCTAATTTTGCACTCCTATCAATGTGAATATTCACATTGTCAACGGGTCAGGTCAGGCCCGCCCCAGGCCGCGGGCCAATTTTATACTCTTATCAATATAAATGTTAACATGTCAATGTCAATATTCACATTGTCAACGGGCCGGACCGGCCCGCCCCAGACCGCCCATGGGCCGTGGGCGGGTTTCGCGCCACCACAGGACGCGGGCTAATTTTACACTCCTATTAATGTGAATGTTAACATGTCAATGTGAATATTCACATTGTCAACGGGTCGGGCCCGCCCCGACTCGGCTCGAATTTTTCCAGGCACCCACGAGGATCGACACGGGCCGAGCCCCTACACATTGACAATGTGAACATTCACATTAGAGGTATTTTGGTAATTATGTCACCCATAGGACTTATTGAAATATAAAAAAATAATGTGAACTAAATGGAACATAAGTAGATGAAAATGGTATTTTGGTCTTCTTATCTCAAATAGGACCTAATGGAATAGTCAAAAAGAATATGAGTTAGATGGAATAAAACTCTTAGAAAGTAGATTTATCAAAAAAATTCCCTATAAAAAATATATTATTATATCATGAAATTCAATTCAAAATATTTTTATTTATTTATGTGTTTTCTGCATTCGATTTTATATTTGATTTTTGAGAAGTGACTCCTCACTAATCTGATTGCGGGCGAGACATAGGTTTAATCTAGCCCATAAATAGAATCGTTAATCGAGCTCAAACTTATTCATCTTTCTAAGCAATTGCTGCAATTTATCTGATTTTAACAAAGCAACACTTCACGTTTGTTTTACTTTTGTTCCGTTTATTTTAGTAACTAATTTTTTATTATTTTTTATTTTTTCTATATTTTAATGTTAGGTGTGATAGAAAATGAAAACTAACAGAATATTTTTCTTGATCAATTTTGGGGTTGGATTTTGACAATGGATCCCCTATATCTTTTGTTTGCTTAGGAAATTTAAGAAGGGATTTTGAAATAGAAAGGAAAAATGTAGATAAAATATGAATAAAATATATGTATATTTTATCTAATTTTATTCATCTTTTCTTTTTTCTCTTTTAAATTCTTTCTCAAATTTCTTAATCAAACGCATGGATAAGGATTGCTTTAGGGATATGTTTTGGGCACGTTTGACAGCAAATACCGAAAAAGGCCCCAATAGCTATACTCTTGGATGGTGTTGGGGGAGCCAATCAGTTGTAAACCCAGGGCCCAATGCAAGCCCTCTTAGCCTCCGTTTGGGAAGTGAGTTAATTTTTTGGCTTTTTTAGTTATTTTAGCTTAGGTTTAAAAGCTTAGTTTGAGAATGACTTTTTGACTTTTTGACTTTTTTGAGTTTTTTTTGTGAGAAAAGAATGTAATGAATAGGGGTTGGATGTGATATTTTATTTGTTATGGCTAAAATAGCCTATTTTGTTTTTTGTGGCTAAAATAACCAAAAAAGCCTGCAAACCCACTTGCCAAACACAGCCTTACTTTCTTTTCTTTTTCTTTTTTTTACTGTATTTTTTTTTCAATGTAAACTTATATAATTTATTACATAACATCTATTTTGTCGTAAATATTAGTTTAATTAACTTTCTTAGCAACAATATACATGTATGAACTTATATATCTGGTTCCCATCTAAAAAAAAAAAAAAAAACTTATATATTTGGTTAACATATTATTGTATATATATATATATTTAAAAATATATAAACATTTATTTTTTAATTTAAATATAATTTTAATATATTTGTGACATAATTATAATATTACGATTCGATTTTAATTAACTCAATGTTTGAACCAATGACATTTGAGTCAATCTCTTTTTTGGTTTGGCCAATTGTCTGAATTTCAGATCATTGCTTGATGGATTTTGCATATGCCTAGTCTAAAGTTGTTCTATGAACTAATTTTTGTTGTTTACATATCAATGTTGGTTCTTTTAAATTTTTCATTATATAACCTAATCCTAGTTGACTTATAATTGTATTATTATTTATTAGGAAATAATTGTATTATTATGTATTATAAAGAAGAGATGACATAAAAGTGTCACGCCTGCTAGTATACTTTTTTTTTAAATGAAAAATAAATAAAATTTAATTAAGAGGTTTAGAATCTTCAAATTCGCTTTATTTTTTTTAAGATGAATGAATGAAACCGTACCAAAAGAAAGTAAATAAAAAAAGTCAAACATCAAAAGCAACCCTCAAAATTTGACAATAATGACATTAATTTATATAATAAAATAGATCAGTTGATAGGAACAGTTATCATAGAAATTAATTAACAATATTGTTAGTCTTCTAGGGCTTGAATTGTAATTAGCCTTGTTTGGAAAGTTGGCTATTTTAGTTAGCTATTTGGCTTTTTGGCTACTTTAGTTGTGTTTGGAAAGTTGTTGGTTGATTTTTTTTTTTTTTTTTTTTTGGAGTTGATTTGATGGTTGCGGGAGAAAAAATGAAATGATTATGGGTTGGGTGTGACAGTTTGTCTTATTAATTATTTTAGTCTATTTTGTTTTTTAGTGGGCTATTTTAGTCCAACCATCTTCCCAAATACTCCCATTATGTTAATAGAAATATAGATATGTGGTTTCTATTATCAACTTGTTTTTTGATCACAGAAAGTAAGTATAGAGGGGTTTAAGGTTAGAGATGTGATTAGAGAGGCAAAACTATGCTAATAGTCCAACAATGGTGGAAGCGGCTGGAGAATGAGTAATAACAACTATCTGGGAGTTGGAGAGTGTGTAACTAGGTGAAGGTGAAGCAAGTGGCTCAAGAAAAAATGTATGGCAGTGCCAAAATGGGTAGCATCTCCCCCAAATTTCCAAAATTCCTCTTTTTTTGAACCTTGGGAAATGGGTCCTATTTATAGGCTTCTCCTTGGTGCCAAGGGGACACCAAGTGGCCAAATAGAGAGAAGACATGTGTCCCAAAGAATCAGATGGAATATTCTGCCTTGAGCCACTAAGCTGCAGGTGTCACATGTCCCTCTGCATGTACTGTGTACTATCTGTTTGCCTCAACAACTAAAATGGTTTGAATTTGCTACCTCAAGTAGGCTTAAAGTTTACGGATTTGCCACCAAACATACTGGGCTTAAAATGGGTTTGCCACTCAACAAAGTGGGCTTAAAACATGCATCCGTTGAATCGTTCCAATTTAAGCAGCAAGCTTTCATCCACAGGCATTCATGCAGTTAAACAAGTAAGCATTTTGCCTCATGGCAAGCATGCTAATCATGGCAACATTCACATTCATACGAATATGCTAGAGCATAAAAACTCACCTAGTACTCGAAGCTAAGAAGATATGAGTTAGGAAAAAAATATGCATGCTTTCTAACTATACAAAATGCCTAATGCAACACATTCAATATGCAATTACTAGGCTCGGCTACTAATATAGCATATGAAGCAATGCGGTTAAATACGTATTCAAAGATTATTGAAATAACAATGCAGTTTGAATGATGCGCCGAGCCTCGGTGCATGCAAAACGAATGAATGGATGCAAGCATGACGTATGCTAATTGAAACATGTCCCTAATCTAACCATCAAAAGCAGTTAAATAAAAGGGAGAAAGACGTGGGGTTGGAAGACATACACGCACGCACGCACACTTATTACAACATTACGCCCTCACAAAGGAGGGTCCGAATGAAACTAGCTAAGCTACACTACTTAACTAATTATTACAACACACTTAACTAATTAACTACAAAGCAACTAAGCTAAATAATTACAACATGAATTAATTAA
This sequence comes from Camellia lanceoleosa, assembly GCA_025200525.1. Lineage (NCBI taxonomy): Eukaryota > Viridiplantae > Streptophyta > Magnoliopsida > Ericales > Theaceae > Camellia > Camellia lanceoleosa. Next base: position 8,157,927 of record CM045763.1, on the reverse strand, counting down.
CTATTCTACTCAAATAGTTACAACATTTGCATGAATTAGCTATAACTAATTAACTGAGCAAATTAACTAAATAGCCTCGGGAAACGAGGGATGCATGCATGCTTAGTTTTTCACCCGAAGAACATCCACTGTCTGCCACAAATTGCCTCTGTCGCACAGCACTCACACTATTTTCCTCCTCTAGATCAACACTGCTCTGCTTCAGAAGCACAATACTGAATTTTTTACTAGTGGCTGGCCGGCCACAAATGAGGGTTAGCCGGCCAACACTGAGGGGTTACTGGCCATTGGAGGTGGCCTGCCAGCCATTGATGAGGGTTTGCCGGCCATTGAAGCCAAGTCTTCCCTTGCTGCAACAGAGGATAAAACAGAGCAAGAAAAGGGTGGTCTCACAGGTTGTTTGTACCATGTATCACCCCTTTTCATCAACACAAGCTCAAAGGAGTGATACATTTGGCCCTCAAACCATCAATCAAGCAATTTCCATGCATGATGGCTAAGGGACCAATTTGTACAAGTTCAATGAATGCAAAACAAGACTCAAATGCCATCACCCTATCATGCATGATCAAGGGAACGGAGACCTAGGAAAGTGGCACATTTCATCACTTTTGAGTATAAAATGTCCCATTTCCTTGTGTTCAAATTAACGTCCTATTTGAACACATGCAATGCAACACAAAAAAATGCTTATCTTGCCACTTTTACTTGCCAATTTTGTTTACACATTTTAGTTACCAAATCATTCTTTAATCAATTTTTCCATTGGTGAGTGTCCTATAAGGTGAAAGAAGTGTCAACCAAGGGATAATGTAAGACAAGAGAGAGATCATGCTGTTGATAATGAACCCTCAAAGAGATTAAACCATTAAGCATGACCTCAATCTCAAGTTTAAAGGATCCCAAGCTTAAAACAACCCTCAAAAGCAAATGAAAGAGTGAAGCAAAAATGGAGGTTGCAGAGTTTATAGTGCTGAAATGGAGTGAAAAACAACTCTAAAAGATGCTATCAACTCAAACAAGAGGTGTCTAAGACCCTAAAACACTAACTTGTGAAGACTATTACTCTACAACCATGCAAAACAAGACTCAAATGAACTAACCAGCCCAAAACAGAGCTAAAGCAAGCTATTTCAAAGGCTAAAACATGCTAGACTTGAGCTAAGTTAAGCTAGAAAAACATGCTAACTAAGCATGCAAACAAGACACAAGGAGAGGAGGCTAACCCCTCCAAATTTGGACTCCAAAATGAGTTTGTCACTGAAAAACCTCTAAAAATTTAGTGGTTAAAAGGCCCAAAAAAGTTGGTTTGAAAGTTGTAAACAAAGGTACAAAAGCTTTACAAACAAAGAAGTAAGAAGGGTGAACCACCAACTAACTAAAAATGGCCTCAAACCACCACCTTTAGGCCACAAAAACAAAGTTTTTTACAGTTCAAAACCATCCCCAAAACAGTAGAAGAAGATTGCAAAGCAAGTATGTAAAACAAGCTAACAAAGCAAGTGTTATACCTCTTGAAGCCAAGGCACAAATTAGGCAACAAAGCAAGCCACAACCACCTTCTAAAGCTCAAAGAGGGTCTCAAGTAACCTCAGCCCAAAGAGAAGCAACTTTGGTCAAGGAAGTGTATGCAAAAGTATAGGATTTGTGAGCAAATGTATACAAAATTGCGAGAGAGAGAGAGAGAGAGAGAATTTTGCTCCGAAATTTTCTAACCTTCTACAATGGGGGAGAAGGTTCCATATTTATAGAAAAACATGCTTACAGCTGAGTTAAATCAGTCCATACACGTGTATGGTGATCAAGCCCATTGTGCCAACAGCTAGAACAGCTGTCAAGAAAATATCTACCAAAAAGGTCATTGGTGGCCAACAGGCCACCAATGATGGCCAACAAGGCACAAGGGTGGCCGGCAGGGCACAATTAGTGGCCGACAGGCTCAAACAGTGGCCGGCTGGCCACTAGGGGTTGCAAGCTTGAAGCATTAAAGTTTTGGGTTTGAAATACTAAGATTTTGGTCCAAAACAAGGCACAAAACATACACGGTTTCAGCGCTCAAAAGCAGGGCACTCTGCCGAGGACTTCGAGCACTCGAAACGAACACATGCAATCACAATTATCATGTGCACAAATGATGACATCCAAGTTTTGAGGACGGTCAAAAATGGGGTGTCTACATCTGGCCACTGATGCAAAACTCAGCAGAGTGTTGGTAAGGTGGAGCAAAGTTGTTCTGGAAATGTTCAACTATGCAAACAGAGGCGTTTCGGAGCAAAACGGTGGTTTTTTCTGAGCATACGCATGCACATCTCTCGTTTCCCGAGGAAGGGTAGTTAATTGCTTAGTTCAATTATTAATTGCACTTGTGTTGTAATTATTTAATTAGTTAGTTAACTAGTTAGTTAATTCAAGTGTTGTAATAATTAGTTAAGTAGTTTAACTAGTTATTCATTTTGTTTTGTAACAGTTAGCTTAATTAGCTTTGCTTTAATTAGTTGCTAGTTAGCTTAGTTTATTCATTCGGACTCTTCTTCGTGAGAGCGAAATGATGTAATAATGTATATGTCTTCCAACCCCAAGCCTTTCTCCTTTTTATTTATCCGCTTTCGATAGTCAGTTTAGGGACATCACGTTTTGTTTAGCATACTTCATGTTTGCATTCACTTGTCTTACATGCGCCAAGGCTCGGTTCATCATTCTAACTGTATTTGTCATTCAATACTTCATTGAATACGTGCTTAGACCGCATGCTATATCATTGATTCATATGCCATAGTAGTAGCCGAGCCTATTAGTTGCATATCGCTTGCATTGCATTAGCTATCTTGTATAGTTAGGAATCATGCATATTTTTCTAACTTCTTTGTTTTCTTTTAGCTTGGAGTACTAGGTGAATTTTTAGTGCTTTAGCATACTTGCATGAGTGTGAGTGACTACCATGTCTAGCATGCTTGCCATGAGGCTAAGTGCTTAAATGTTAAACTGTTTGAGTGCCTGTGGATGAAGGCTTGTTGCTTGAATTGGAATAATTTGAGTAAGTGTTCATATGCGATCACTTTTCAAGTGGTACATATTTCGAAACAATTTTGCAAACAAACATGAATCAAGTGTTCCAATTCTTGCAAGTTAGTCTGTACTTATGTGTGCGCATCATATAGTAAATGCTAGCCTAATAAATCGGAACAAGAGCATATAATGTTGATAAAAACCATATCATGATTAATAGAGGCCGATCTTTGATCGGGCAAGCAGGGGTGCTCAAATGTATTCATGACCTTCCCCCCTCGTACCTAAGTTCCCGAGCTAAGACAATCTTGGTGATGACGGACATGTGACCTTTGGCACGAGTCATGGGTTTCCTAAATTTCTCCAAAATAAAATATTTAGGTGGCAACTCTGTATCTGGAAAAGCAGTCCAATTTTGGCATTTTTTATTCAAAATCGATTTTCCAAAACATTTGTTGGATTTGGACTCTTTGGTGTTTATCAATTTCACATTGCACTTGTGAGATTAGATTCAGAACCGTGGAAGTCCAAACTGTAGGGCTTCTTTCAAACTTCTGAAAGGAGGAACGAAAAAGTTGAGCTACACTCCCTTCTTGGATAGAAAGCCCTACTCTCTTATGCTATTTGGAGGATAAACAAGAGTACGCTGTCCTTTAGGAACAAGAGCGCACTAGTCTGGTACAAGAATTTTATGGCACAGAATTGGATGCTACTCTAAGAGCAGTCTTACATAGGAGATGCACCAATGACGGCCTATAGGAGATAGCAGAAAGAAAGAACAATGAAGAAAAGCACTTGGAAGAGTCCTGACCTCTGGAAGAAATCAAAGAAGACAGCGGGGTCCGGGCTTGGCTTGAATTGACCCTTTGGGTTACGAGAGAAACAAGAAAGAAGGCAGAAGGGGATTTCAGCGCTTACCTCAGCTCCATGAATGGCCGTTAAATTAAACATTCTGATTGTCTAACGAAAGAAGTTAGCCTTCGGAAAGAGGCTCCTTTACTATCTTGACTTCTCTTTTACCCTAGCTCGAGAGAAAGAGGCACCAGGAGAGAGTCTATAGAACTTAAGCCTGCTTTTAGGGAGCTAATCGGCTGCTGCTTGTCCTATAGGAGACAAGCTACCTGGGACAAAAAGTATATTCTTCTTACTTTGGAGGGCAGGACGAGAACCTCTTTCTTTGACTACCTTTTAATAATAGAGCAACCCAGAGCTTAGGGCACCTTAGCTTGACTTACAATACAAGGAAAGAGGCTGCTTTAGACTTATGAAAGAACACGACCCTACCTTTATAGTTAAAAACAACAGACTAAGGACGGGGGCTCAGTCCGAGATAGGAGAACGAACTCACCTAACAAGAGCAGCAAGCCAGAGCTTAGCCCTATGATATATATATTCTATAGAACTGAATCCGCCTTTTAGGCAGATAATCGGCTCGACTGGAGGGCTTCCTTCTCTTTGATAGTTCTTTTATTTCATAACCTGTCCATCCCCTATTTATTAACGCGTATTTTTAGATTCTTATGAGATTGAAAGCTTGGCATTGATCCACCATAGACCATTCAATTTCAGTTCATTGAAGACGTCTTCCTCTTATCGTTAGCCTTTTCTGTCTTTACTCCTTCGTCTCCTCTCCTTAACAGTCAAGTTGATTCTCTCCTTACTCAAATATGGCTTACGTACGAAAGAGAACCCTTCGAAGTAGCTACTCTTTCACCTTCACTTTTTTCCAGTCCTTTACTTTATCTTGATTCATAAAGACCGTCTTTTTCGCTTAAAAACTCTTTACGCAATCAAATCACAAAGAATAGGAAGCCTTCTCGCACTAAACTATACCAGACTTCTCAGACGAGACGAGTAAAGCGAAAGGTCAAGTAAAATGATGACAAGAAAGCCTTCTCTGATCTATGCCCACCCGGATCTAGCTTGATCTAGTTTGGATAGCTTGAAGATCTCTTCATTTCTTCAAAGGGAACAAGGATTGTAATTGGGCACCAAATCTTTCTATCCTAAGATCTAAGATTGTACGCAGTTAAGTTAGTTCCTAGCCTAGCATCTACCAATCCTCTCCTATTCGTATTAGCTCACTTGCTAGAGGGTTTCGGAATCAATCCAATCATCCATCATATTCTCCTTTCTCGACTTAACGTAAGCTAGGGACTATGCCAAAGAACCTGATAAAGTAAAGAAAAGTTTGGCGAGGACCAAGTATAGCTCCCTCTCTTTCCATAGCTTTGGCCTCCTATCCTATAAAGGTATTGCTTGATAAACTGTATTGCCAAATAAATATTTGCTTGTTTCTCTAAAATGATTGTATTCCACTTCATTTTCTTTCTGCTATTCCCCTCGTACTATTCTTACCATCTTAATGTTCTACCAATTCTTCTATCATTATATATATCTTTTTGTTATGTGCAGTCCTTCTGTATGTAGAACATTGGCTCCAGGGTCTAATGGGTGCACCTGACCGTCCCCGGTTCAGTTGGAACAGAAGTCACCAGCTTTCATTGGTGGGAAGCTGATTGAGGTCTTCCTAGTTGGCAACAATGGTCAACCTATCACGACCGTAGTGGGTCAAATAGAATGAATCTAATATGTTCTTTCTATTTTTTTCTTATCCCATAAGATGGAAAATATACCCATATTGTGGTATCGGTCGTACCTACCTAGCTCCTCGTTGGTCCTCTTTCTTTATGATATTAGTGGATCGACTTCGGTTACAGTAGAAAATAAGGGAAAGGGCTTTGCTTTCTACAAGAGAGAAGGGAAAATAGGGGCTCCAAAGGCTGAGTCCACTCTGAAACCTCCTACTTGACTGGCCCCAGAGGTCTCTCTCCCTTCACTCTATCAATTGCACTATCATGGGTTGTTGATCTAATCAAATCCTCTCTCAAGGCAGGACAAGAAGGCCTCTAGACAAAGGCATTAACACTAGAAGAGGAAGAAAGTGACTACCAACATGGTGTCTAGAAGGTTTGGAGCACTGCAACCAGTCTCTATACACGTCGAAGAGATGGATCCTCTAGACACCGAAGTTCAAGTCATCCCTGATGACTCAGAAGAGATATAGCGGGGGTTAGTAGCCTTCAATAGCCCAGATGGAGATATAATGTGGGAAGACCCCGATCTCAATGAGAAGGACGATTGGGAAGTGGTTACCTCCAAAGAAAGTAAGAAAACCTAACAGACAGGCCATGCCCTATTAGTAAAAACTCAAATTAAAAGATGTAAGATAAGTGAAAGATGATAAAAATAGAAGTAAGAAGCAGCCTAAGAAGAAGGAAAATGTGTCCGATGACTCCCCAAAGCAAGAATGAAGGGTTCCTGTCACCCTTGCGGACCTCCTAAAATCCAAGAAAGCAACAAAATCACTCCTCAGATGAAGACCAAGAGGTTTCATTATGCAACATGATAACGGTGGGCCCTACTTCGACAAAGAAAGAAGAAAGGCTAACTTCCCTAATTCCTATTCTAGAGCCGAGAGAAGAATGCACACTGCCTACCCTAATCGAGTTGCTTGAAGATTGCGAGATTAGCGATAGCGATGCTATTATAAGGGGAAGGCTTCTCTCAAATGTATAAAGGGGAAGAGATACTCAAAAGCATCTTTTCATAAGCATTTCTTACCCCGCCTAAAGCTAGCATATACTTGTCATGGCGGAGAGGCAATATGTTTCAAAGGTGTGTCGAGGCTTACTATGCGGAGGATCACGGGGAAGAAAGAAGGGCAAGTTAACCCTAATAGCTATAATGGACATGGGGCGTGGCGGCCGTGGTCCTTTTCTCTTATGGAGGAGGAGGATGATGAGGATTTACTCACTGACGATGATGCCATAAGTCAAGATGAAGAAGAACAGCAGCTATGGCCAAACATGTGCTCGCCCATTCGTCTTTCTTTCTTTCTTCCCTCATCAAATGTAGATTTTGTCGTAGATCTTATTACAAAGGAAGATGGTGTGGATGACTGAGCTATTTTTTCAATTGTAGTTGTAGGACTTTCCGTATTAGTGGAAGGGATAGCGAAATCAAGGAGTTCTTTGAATTCTTCTTTTGTTTCAAATCAAGTTCATTGCTTCTTGCTTGGTCTTCTCATCTATCTCAACCAGCTCATACTGAATCGGTGCTTTACGCTTTAACCAATCGGTTATCCATAGTTTGAGTATTGCTTCGAAAGTCCCTCCTCAAACCCACCCACCCCCTCTCCTCGTGAATCGCTTGCAGCTTTCGAGCCCTTATGCTTTATCCAGCCAACGTAAGGTCGTTGTTCACCTGTAGGTCACGACTCCTTGACGGAGAGCCTAGCTTTCCGGAAAAGGAATGAGAGGCTCTAAAATCAATCAAGTCTGGTGTGCTTATCCATTGTACGTGTGCCATTCTGGTGCTTATCCATCATAGTGAGCCAAGTTTGGCCCATCAATGAATGGGCGTTGATCCCCTTGTCGGGTAAGCCTTATCAATTAGAAGCCAAATCATAAACTTAGTTTTTCGTCACACGAAACTCAACCTCGAAATTAGGCCTTTTTTCTATTTCGAAGCTGCATAACGATAAGGCTGGGCAAGCTGCTTGTGTAGCTAACGATCTTTCATTTAGTTCAAAGTTTTTTCCAAATAGTTTGAGTTGAATTCCATTAGTTCCTATAGTAGTCGTTGAAGTTGACTGGGACGAATGTCGAAGGCTAGTTTCAGTAGAGTAGAGGCAAGTGATGAACTTGTTGTGCCTTAGTTTCTCGATTTGGTGAGCGAGTCAAGTTCACCAAATCGCTTTCATTCTTATTTTATTCTAACGATACAAGTCATTGATTGTGTCCTATTAGACGAGAGCTTTATCAATCGATTTCTTTATCAAAATAATCTGATGTCGCACGGGAGAGGGCAGTGGAAATTGGAGAAATAATCAATCTTGTGGCAGGAAGCAATCGACACCTAAGTTTCACTCAAACTCTTCTAAATGAGACTTGGGACGCATGAACTGGCATTTGCGCTTCCTCGATTTCAAAGTCAAGCAAGAGAGAATGTTTCTAGATCTTTCTCTCTTCGACCACTGCGGATAAATGGAAGAAAATGGAATGTGGAATCACTAAGCCCGATTAGTGACGAGCAACTAACGGAAAATGTGTTCATTTGGCACCTTGAGGCGTCAAACCCGAATCGACTATAGGAAGAAATATGTTGAGTGCTAGACCGGTGCGAGAATCGAGCACCCTAATGGATCGAGCAGTCACTTCACCTATGAGAAAAAGTCCAAACTAGGAGAGAATCTCTTTCGTGTTGTAGCCAAAACATAGGAACAATAACTCCAGAAAGAGCGATAAAAAGAAGTTGCTATTATCAGTTTGAGTTGGAACGAACTACAAACATACTGCTTCGGGTGGATGGAAATAGTAAAATTCCTTATTGGGTGGGAACAATAGCCAGAGAACAAAAAAATGGGTGAGAGTGGTCCACCGACTCCTCATATCGATCACTAAACTGAGGTCGGCTCGATCACGAAGCCCAGAATCTAGATATGAAATATATGTGACTGCTTCCACTTCCCTGACCGCTCCTTCATTGAGTCAAATCTTACTAGGAAAATAAGCCCCACTATACATATTGATTGCTCTCACCATCAGTCAATGACTCGCAAGTGAAGACCAATCTAAGCCATTGCTGATGTGACCCAATTAGTTTTGGTAGGACGTACGAGTGGGAAGCTTGACGCATTCACTAAGCGAAGAGTTTAATCTACAAGATTTCGTATTTGAAGTAGGGATGATATCCGATCTCCCACTGACGTAGTGTAGACACCCCATTTTTGACCGTCCTCAAGACCTGGACGTCACCGCTTGAACACCCGGTGATTATCCATGTTCGTGTTCGTTTGGAGTTCCCGGAGTTCTCGGCTACGCGCCTTGCCTCAGGACCTCCGAACTTGACCGTTTTGTGTCTGGTTTTGCACCAAACACTTGTGTTTGCCTTGGAGAGGCATAGGATGCCTTGGGAAGCATCCCCCACACACCACTGGCAGTGGCTAGAGGTCACCGGCTGGTTGATGTTGCCATCGGCACTATATTGTGCCGGTCGGCACTTTTTTGTGCCAGTCGGCAGTAAATTTTGTCAAAATGACAATTTTGCCCTGCCGACTACTGTGCAGTTCCTTTTTGAGATATTTTTTAAGCAGCTGTATCACACTTGCTTTCCCTCCATACACGTGTATGGAGGGATGAGCCTCTTGTTTGCTTAGTGGCCAAGTTTACAAAGTTGTCTCCTCTATAAGAGGAGGCCTTGTCTTCTTGGTTGAGAGGTTAGCCATTTGAGAGACTAAAACCAGAGCTCACATATCTCTCTCTCTATATTTTCCATCTCTCTCATCCTTGTGTGTGTGTTCTAAGCCTAAAAGGTGTATTTTACCTTACTTTTGCACCATTACACACACCATTACACCTTAGCTCGAGATTGGGAGACTTAGAGGGTTGTTTGTTGAGGTTTTGGACTGACTTTGATCACTAGAGAGTGGCTGGACCACCTGTTCTTCAAAGGATCTTCAAGGGTAAACTCTTTACTTTAGTTTCCCCATTCTTGCAACTAGTTTTTACCCCTCTTGCTTTGTATTTTGAGCTTTGTTTATAACTGAAAAAAATCTTGTTTTTACTTTCTCTTGAACCTTCATTAAGGTCATTTTGTGGTTTGAGTAAAGACTCACCCTCTTAGGCTTTGCTTTGGCCATTTTAGCCCCTTTTCTTGAGGCTTTGTTTACTTGGTGTTTTTGGTCTTCTCACCACTGAAAACCAGTGGATTTTCAGTGGTGAGGAAGGTGTCTTGAAGTCTCATATAGGGGAGGGACACCCCTCTCCCCTTTGTCCCTTGTTTGCCTTTGTTTTTGGCCTAAAGAATAGCATGTGTGCATGGTTGGTTTTGGCTTCATTTCAGAGCATATTTGTGGTTAATATGATATGTTATACCTCTGTTTTAGGTTGGATTTATGGCCCTTAACATGCCTCTCATACTTGCTTTGTAATGCTTTACTTTGCTTGGAAGTGTGCCATGCCATTAGCCTACCATATCCTCATGTTTTAGCCTTGCATGTTATAGTATTTGATCTTGATTTGCCATGAAAAGGGGCTGTTAGCCACTGTTTTTGCCATGTTTGGCATGTTTGGTATTGTTGTCTTGCTTGTTGGCTTGTAAGTTTTGGGTGTGTGAGTCCCTAACATGTTTAGCCTACCTTGATCTCATGATTTGGCATCGTTTTAGATCACATTTCAGTCCTTATATCATGCCTATAAGTTTCCATTTACCATCTCATTCATGCTTTGAAATGTTGTGATGTTATGCCTAGGAATAGGCCATTTGCATGCTTCCATGTTTCAAGGCATTTTGGGACTGCCATATAAGGGGATTAGGTGTAATTTTGCATGCTAAGAAACTGTTTTTGGTTGTCCAAAATGTGCCATGAGTGGTCATATTGATGGTAGTTAGATGCTCTCTTTGGTGCCCTTGGTTTTGGGCCTATTTACTTGCATGCTTGTATAGCATTTCGCTCATGTTTTGGGGCACTTTTTGCCACTGTTTTGGGGAGATTTGAGAGCCGCCCCATTGTAGTTAAATCCACCATTGTATGCTTGTGTCATGTTTGTTGCATTCTTGTTTCATTAAGTGTTATAGCATGATGAGCCTATGCTTGATTTGTCCATGCTTACATTGCATTTGCACCTTGCATGTTGCATTACATTTGGCATGTTGGCATGTTAGCATTGGATTGCGTTATGGAGTCATGTTTGCATAACATGCATTGCATTACTTGGTTTGGGGTTGTCAAACCAAGCATAAAGGTTGAGGGAAGTTCACACTACAAGTGGTGCAACTTGTTTCAACTCTTGGTCACCAAGACCTTTGATCTATACATGATAAGGTTTTGGTCTCATTTGTGTGTTGCATGCATTACCATTAAAATGCAACCTTGGTTCCTTAGGCCATCATGCATCAACATGCATAATTGATGGCCCAAGAACCAAGGGTCATGCTTCCTTGAGTTCCCAAACATGATAGAAGGCAATGGCCGTGCATACATATGCCTAAAAACCCATGCCATGCATTGCTGGTCTGCTGCTGCTGTCAAACTGTCCCCTGCAGGAACTTTCTGCCGACCGACAGTATAATGTGCCGACCGGCACTATATTTTCAGCCGATCGGCACTATATTTTCAGCCGATAGCCTCCAGAGCAGCCGGTGGTCAATTTAAGCAGCCGGTGGTCAATTTAAGCAGCCGGTGGCCATTTCCTCTAGCCAGTGGTGTACTGCAGTGCATTTGGAAGATGTCCTGGGACTTTGGCAGTGTTTGAAAAGGCGGTGGAAGCGAAGCGGCGATGGTGCGGTGTGGGCTTTCCAGGCAAGTTGGATCGAACATGCATCATTCACGCATCCCGAGGCAGGGCTGAGGCCTCTTTCTCTTATGTTAACATTTAATTTGATAATTAGAAATTTCTGTAATAATTAATTTATTCTGTATTTGGACTGTATTATTTTTGGACTGTATATTCTTTTGGTCCCTCCGTGTGAAGGCATAATTGTAATAACTGTGTGTGAGTGTGTGCATGTCTTCCAATCTCCATTTCTTTCTTTCCTTTTATTTATCTGCTTATGATGGTAGATTAGGGCATTGTTTAATTTAGCATACCTTATGCAATGCATGCGTGCATCCATGCATTTGTTGACATACATCAGGCTTGGCACATCACGCTAACTGCATTGTATTTCAATTTCCAAATTGAATACGTGATAGTTGTAGCATTTCACATGCCATGTCTAGGATAGCCGAGCCTGCCTAGATTACATCTTTGCATGTGTTGCATTAGACATTTCGGTATGTTTAGGTCCATGCATGGATTTCTAATAAGCTTCTGTTTTGGCACGGAGTACTAGGTAAGTTTTATGTTTTAGCATCCCACATGCGTGTGAATGCTAACATGATAAGTAGGCTCACCATGCGGCTAGTTGCTTATATGATATAAACTATTTGAATGCCTGTGGGTGGAGGTTGGATTGCTTGAGTTGGGAAAACTCATTGAAATCCGTGTTTTAGCCTACTTGCGAGTAGCAAATTCCAAAGCATTTTCAAAACGAACGGATATGCAATGTTTGTTTCCAAATTAGGAAATCTAGTCTATACTTGTTTGCTGTGCACATAACATAGTAATTCTAAACTAATAATTGGAATAAGAACATGTAATGTTTTCAAAAACGGATATCACGGTTAGTAGAGGCCGGTCTTCGGACCGGGCGAAAGGGGTTGCTCATAGCTGACCTTCCCCGATCGTACCCAAGCTCCCGAGCCAAGACCACTTTGGTTATGACGGACACGTGGCCTTCGGCACCGAGTCAGGGTTTCCTAAATTTCCCATTTTAAAAAATATTTAGGTGGCGACTCAGATTCCGCAAATGATCCATGTTTGGCACTTCTTTTCAAAAAATCTGTTTTTCTCAAAACGATTTGCCAGAGTTGGACTCTTTGGTTCAGATTAAGAACCGTAACACAAAAGGGAGTCCGAACTATAGCGAGGTCCCCCGCAGACGTGCTACAGTTTCTGGCGACTCTGCTGGGGATTTTAGAGAGCTTGACTCGAACTCGTGATATCTCGTTTTGACTACACTTATGTGTTTCTTTGCATTGCATGTGCATTGGTGCGCCTAGGACACCGTGTTAGCCATCTGCTATTCCTGAGCGGTTTTGTAACGACCCTCGTACTGATTACCGTTAAGCCACTGAATTATATACTGATTACCATTAAACTGAACTGCTAATGACTGATAAGTGAACTGGATGAACTACTGAACAAACTGAATGAAACTGAAACTGAAAACTGAATAAGTTTGTCTATTGAATTGCGTGTTGCATCTGTTTGAGTGTATGATTATCTGTTTGCATTTTATGTTTAAACTGCTAATTAAAGGCCTTATCGACGGCCGATTTAGAAACCGTTTAATGTTTTGTAATCAGCATAATATTTGTGATTTAATGATATTTTTATCTGAAAATTGATTAGGAATGATTACATTAGATTAAAAGAGTAATTATGAACTTAGACGTATTTACCGAATTGCCATGGCTAGTGGACAACTTGTTTATCATTGTACTTGAGTCTATACACTTAGATAGACATTTGATCAGCCATTTCTTTCACACCCTAACCGACCAAACAAGAGAGCATAGAGAGAGAGAGAGTTCATCTTGGGAGAAATTGAATTCATCTTGGAAATTGGCTAGGAATTGAAGTGTAACTTGGCCTAATCTAGCTTCCTACCTTGAATCAACACTTAGGTAAGTGAATACATCATCTTCTTGCCATCTTGGAGCTTCATTTTGCATGGTTCTTGCTCAATTGTGGGATTAAACCATGTTTGAGTTCACATAGGTTGATTCATGCTAGAATTCATGCATGCATGTTGAATTTGTTGACTTTTGTAGTTGAATTCTTGGCTAATTAGTACATGCAAGCTCATAGTCATATTAAGTCCATGATTTCATCTCATTTGCCAACTATTGAGCTCTTTGGAGCAAGATTTAAAGATTGAAATTGGTTTGAAACTCATGCATTGCATGTTTTAAAGTGTTCTTGGATTGTTCTTGGAAATGGTTTGAATTGACCAACCCTTGGCCCTTGCATGTGCAAATTAGCTTTTGAAACTTGTTATACATTGAGTTTGAAGTGTTTTTCCAGAATTTGGGGCCAAGAGGTTGAGTGTTGGATGGTTGAATACTTGGTTCGAACTTGGGAGACAAATCTGGAAATTCCAGATTTTGCTTCCTCGCTCGAGCGAAGGATTCCTCGCTCGAGCGAGCCCTGCGATTTTGCAAGCTCGCTCGAGCGGACATCGAGCGTGGTATCGCGCGTAAAAATTAAACATCCAGTACTTTTACTGTTTCATCAGACCGCTCGAGCGAAGGGAGGCTCGCTCGAGCGAACCCTTTGACTTTGGAAGCTCGCTCGAGCGAGAATCGAGCGAGCATCGGGCGAAGAAAATCTGTAACCAGTACTTTTACTGTTTCATCAGACCGCTCGAGCGAAGGAATGTTCGCTCGAGCGAAGCCTTTGATTTTGCAAGCTCGCTCGAGCGAAGGAAGGCTCGCTCGAGCGAGACCCCTGTTTTCAGCAACTTTTGAAAATGCCTTCCAACTGTTTTTTTTGCATCCTCATCGCATCCTAGGCATTCTTAGGCCTAGTTTAAGGCATCTTAATGAGGATTTGGACATAGGACCACACCGAGGGAATTTATGGATTTCATTATCGTCCTTTCCAACTGTAAACTCAGTGTGTGTTCTATTTGTTAACTGTTTAGGGTTGGCTCACGGGGACGCGCTCTAGCTATTGATAGCCCAATCACTGTGAGTAACAGATTGTGGAAAGATATGTTCAAAATGGTTATCTTTTGAATACTGAACTGAATTGTTTATTGAACTAATATTGTTTATCGAATGAATGTATGTCCCTTATTTCGAACTGTATTGTGGCATCCTTAGCGCCCATTGTTATTGACTGTTACAGAGCTCTGTCGGTTTCCTTGTGGAACCATACTGATTGATGGCCATCATTATTGTTGGGTCTGTTAAGACTCGGTCCTTTGGACCATACTGTTTATAGGCTAATGGATGTACCACATATGACTGATTGAATGTAATACTGATTGACTGAAATATTGAAAGATTGAAATACTGTATAATGAATTGATTTCATTACTGTAAGGACATTCATTCATAACCTCTTTACACATTATGTTATTCACTGGGCTTTAGCTCACTGTTTATATATATATAGGTTCTCAGCAGCCGGACCAGGGCTAGGAGCGTGGGTTAGTCCCCAGTTTTGTCAAGCCAGCCAATGTGCCTCACTGTGAGGTTCCGAGACGCCATGCCATGGCTTGGGGTGTTTTTGTGTCCCCACTAGTCTCCTACTGTTTTGTCTTGTTATGCGTTCTTGTATAGACTGCTTTCTTGCTGTATGTCGAGGATTAAGTCCGTCTTGAATGTCTGTAATGGTGGTGGATACTGTACTGGTTTCAGTGCATAGATGTCTGCAAAAATGTTTTTGGCATCTGATTATCACACTCAGCGGACACTAGTTATTTCTTGTATTGGCTTCCGCCAGCCCCGAACTCGTTTCTCAGTATTCTTTTCTGCAGCCTTGGTAATCTCGGATTCTTGGCGATTCTGATACTAAACCCATAGGGTCGGGTTTGGGTCGTGACAGGTTTGCCGGAGGCTTGTCTTGTCAAGGCATGTCCATAAGGCTGACCGGTTGCGGGCTCTGCCAGTATGGGAACACAAACCCCGGTTTTACCGGGGTGCCCTTTTTGACCATTCGACCTAGTGCATATTCGGATCCATAGTGACCATTCCAAACTAGGACAGGTTGCTTACCCGATGTAGGTTGTTTGAAACCGCTGTGTGCGTAGTGAAACCCTAGTTCCTGACAAAATAGGACAGGGAAACCCTACCCCAATATAGGGGTGTATTGGCTCTCTCTTACATGATTATGTGCTTTTAGAGTGTATCTCTACAGTGAACGCATATATCAGTTTGCAAGATTGGGTATTCGGCCTGAGGGGACCAGTATCAGTGTTGTTGAGAATCAGTTGTGTCTGCGGGTATCAGTTCAGTTTTGATAGTGATTCTGGGGAACAGTGTTCAGTAGTAGAGCGCAGTTGTCCGGCCACACCCGTATTTGATCTATTTGAAATTGAAATCTTGCTTGTTTTCCGCTTTGATTCGAACTTCAGAGATTTGATCGCCTAGTGTCTTCTCCTTCTTTGGCGAGAATTTGAACATGACGCAGAACTCAGAAGAGATTGTGGTCATGACGGCCGCGTTAGGTCAAGAAATCACCCCACAAGATGAAGCTGCTGTTGGCATACCACATCCACCTAGGTCGTCTGCCGCACATCCAATTTGGACTCCTCAACTATACCAGGCTCGCGAGCCTACTACTTTCAAACTAATGGGGATGATAGGCGATCTCCAAAGGTCTGTGGCAGATTTCGCCTGTGGAATGTCAGCTTCACCACCAGCTGCACCATATGCCGGAGGCTTTATACCCCAAGAGCCCCGCCATAGGGACGAATTATGTCGAACTCACCATAGGAGATGGCCTCCAGCTATGGCAACGACGCATTAAACCAAGCTCTAGATCAGGCTGAGGCCAGAGACAAAGGCAAGATGAAGGCCGAGGCCGACCCTATCGAACAACTGCTGTGGGCAGTAGAGGCTTTGAAAGCCGGGGGAATGAACAAGCAACAGATATCCGCAGTTTTGGCAAAAGCTATGGAGGATGCTTTCCCCATTCGCACGAGGCGATTCGATCAATCGAAAAATCGGTAGGCCGTCAAATAAAACAGTTCTTCCCCCTTCCAGCCTTGCATCCGGAAGGGATCAAAAATCCAAAGCCGCACCCGCTGATCCGTTTGCTAGTGCATCTAGCAAGAGTGCTCCAAAGTACCAGCCCCGAGGGCGCAAGGTCTTCCATGCTCTCTACATGCCATTGTCCAAGGCACTCCAAATCCTTACCGAGAGAGGACACCTTAAACCCCTGGAGCCTCGGCCTCTCCCGAAGAATCTCCCCAATACTCATGACTCTACTCAGTACTGTGCGTACCACCAACAGACGGGCCATGCCACCGACAATTGTTTCCGCCTCCGGCACGAGGTGCAAGATTTGATTGACAATGAGGTTATCCTTCCTCCCACCTCAGCAAAGTCCGTCACTACTCAGTTGTTGGATTTCGAGGATACAGATACTGTGAGTATGTAATCAGAAGGTAAACCGCCTGCGGGCAGTGTTTGGTACATTTTTGGATGTGGCGTTTGGCACGCATTTTTTTAGCATCTGCCAACGCTAGTTTTGTAAATCCTGACTTGGGTGTCGAGTCAGTCTTTTGTTTTGTTTTGAGTCTGTCTCATTGTTTTGAGTCAATCCTTTTGCTTAAGGGTCTGTCTTGTTGTAATGAGTCGGTCCCTCTTGTATAGTACATATAGATAGATATATATGAGCCTTAGTGTTAGACTTAACATAAAATAAAAATCTGAGAGGGAGACTTCTAGAGACTAAGAGAAAAAAGAAGATAGAAAGAGGAAAAAAAAGATCCAAGAGGGGATTAAGCTAAATCTTCACCAAATCAAGCATCTAAGGTGAGAATCCATCCATAATCTCTTGAAGCTAAGTGGAATTAAAGAGTTGAGTAGTGTAAATTTTGGTTAGAACTCACATGAGTTTAAAGAGAGGAATTGTAATCATCCATGGCATTTTCATATTTAATCACTTGTTTTCTTGCATCAATTTTCAAATGGAAAGGAAACTCCACAAGAGTTGATGTTTTGCAACTCAAGAATGCAAGGTTTAAAGATTTACATTTCAATTCAAGTGTTTGCTTTGTTCTATATGGAAATTAGTTTGATTTGAAACTATGATTTTGTTTGAAGCTAGAAATTGATCATTACCATGTTTTCATGAGTTTTGTGTCTTGATTTTCATGAACTTGAAGTTGATTTGGCAACAGATTGAGTTCTCTTTCAAAGTAGATTTTCATACTGGAATTGCACCCAGCCCGCTCGAGCTGCCTGGGCCACCGCTCGAGCAAGCAATCCCTTTTTGGCCAAACTTGCATTATGAAGTTCCACCGCTTGTACGGCCAAGGCCACCACACATGTGGCCAAACAGGGTAGTAATTTTTAGATTTTGTTTCCTTTTCATTTTCTGACTATCGGGCCTTTATTTACACGGTTTTTACGTGTCATATACATCCATATGCTTTGCATGAGCATAAAAGAAATTAAGAAAGAATAGAAACGCTTTATTGGATATGTAACGAATGAGCCGATTGAACGAATTAAAGAAAATGTGTTTTGTTGTGCTTGGTTATATTTCTGCGGGTTGAACCGTTAAGGTAGATCATCCGACCAAGCACTGTGAGTAACAATGTTGTAAAGTTATATTTATTTCTTTTTGTCTACCATTGTTAAGGACTGCTTCGATATGATTTATTAAGTAAATGAACTCATGCAATATGTTCACGTGGCCCTTACCCGGGGGTAATAATACCGTAGTATGTGTTCCCGTGGCCCTTACTCAGGGGTAATAATATCGTGATATATGTTCACGTGGCCCTTACTCAAGGGTGACAATACCTTGGTATATATTCATGTGGCCCTTACCCGAGAATGACAATACCGTGATTTATGTTCACGTGGCCCTCGCCTGGGGGTAATAATACAATGGCTTTATGTATATAAGATATTGATTTATATAATCGTCTGTACCAACTATGATCTTAAAGATCGCTACATGTACACGTGACCCTTATGAATGCTATGCTTGCTTTTAGCGAATATGCTACTGCTGTGTGAACGGACTTGCTACAGTAACTGATTGATTTTAATGTCTCCATCCATAACTTCTTCACGCTTTTGTTATTTACTGGGTTTTAGCTCACTATTTTTATGTATATGTATAAGTGAACGTTCTGAAGGACAAGCCTAGGAGGGGCCTTTAGCCGAGCCACCATTTTGAAGCTTACTGGGTTTTGGGGATTCCTGGTTGAAGCTAGGCCGTGATGACCGTTAGCAAGTGTTGGTCTCGGTTTCTTCATGTATGTGCTTTACATAAGATGTTATAAGATATGTATATGTATGTGGGTAAATTAACGTTTATGTATATACATGTTTGTTCATATAGATGCACAGCTCATTGAACTATTTGTATTGTTGTATATTATTTCCGCTAGCCCCATTTATTTTTGATCTGTACAGGAAGGCCTTTGGTAATCTCGGATTACTGGCCAGTTACGATGTCGAACTTTTAGGAGCAGGTTTGGATCGTGACAGTTAACATCATGCTGATCAGCTTAATGACAGTCAAATTTTACTTTAAATTATAATAAATTTTACTCTAAATCCGAATAAAGCTTACTATGATTCAAAGTAAAATTTTATTCTAAAACACGCTACGAAAAGAAAGAGATAGGGAGACAAAATTTGAAAATAGTATGTGCAGAAGAAGAAGAAGAAGAAGAAGAAGAAAAGAGATAGATAGATAGAGAGAAAGAGAAAGAGAGAGAGAGAGAGAGAGAGCATAAATAGTAGGTGACACACACACACAGAGCATGAATCATCTGAACTAAAGACAGAGAGAAAGTGTGTAAAGGATCTCAGATCTAAGGTTTGCAAACCGTCACAAATGGTCTTTTTTTTTTTACAACGACTATAAATAATCGCAAATCTAAGGCCATCGATGGGACGAGCGATGGTGGCAATGAAGACAGTATAGAAAGAGTTCCATGGAAAGTAGCGATGGCGCCAATAGAGAGCAACGGTGGTAAGAGAACGAGACAAAGAGAAGAGAGATTGAGATACGATAGAGTGTTTGATTGCGAATTGATATACATATACATATATATATATGAGGGTATTATAGTAAAAAAAAAATTTAATATTAGAAGATTTTGAAATGATCCATATAATTCTTATCTTTTTTAAGAATAAGTTAGATAATGAGGAGTCTATCACCAAATCCTCCTATTTTTTAAGCTTATGAGTAGATCATTTATGTGAAAAATCATATTGCTATGATGATTGTAATATTATGATTTTATTGTATTTGTCTTAAAAATATCTACACGATAAAAATAATTTAAAAACTGAACCATCTATTTTCTTGCCAATAAACATAATAAAATTACAGTTGTGATTTGTGGCACTAATTTTTTGAGCACTAATGGCACTAATTTCTATATCAGTTAAAAAAAAAAAAAAACAAAGTTACCAAAACAGAAAATTAGTGCCATTAGTGCCAGCAGTTTTAGAGCCACAAATCATTTTTCATAAAATTATATGTCTACAATTATTAAATCAATCTCATTTTTACTCTTAAATCTTTTTTACAAAATCACAATGACTCTCAGATCAATCTTATTTTTACCTCGTAAGCTATAATTAAAAGTTACATCAAATATTCTTACATAAATTCTTAATATATATATATATATAACAACTCAATAAGTTTCACCATTGTGACACAAGCATACTGCTAAACAAATTACAAGATGTATAAATGTCATTACTAAACGAGTAATGCAGTACTACACTTATTACTTTTACATTGTGTTTAAATCATAAATAATAAAATAAACAGCACTAATATATCACCTATGTATCAGTATAATATTGATATAATGAGTCTAACCACTCTTACCTATCTCCACTGCAAATCTGCAATGCTTACTATAAGATAATATAAATAAGTGGCAAGTGTAAAATGCTAACGCAACATTTTGCCATTCTTCAAATTCCCAAGCGACATATGCTTGCTTTGGATCGTACAAGCTGAAGTTGCATATGTTAATGTCCTGTATGCATATGCATATGCATATGCATATGGCTTGCCTGTGCCGCATGTGCCATATGCGTATCGTGTGCGTGCGCCGCATGTGCCATATGCATATGGTTTGCGTGTGCTGCATGTGCCATATGCGAATGGTGTGCGTGCGCATGGTGGTTCTGTTGATTTCGACCAGAATTGACAGGATCATCAAGACAGGCGAAGAGAATCATTGATATGATGGAGAGTGAAACCACAACAGCACACAACAAGAACAAGCCGCCGGAGACTGGAATAACACCGCCCCCACTGTTGCCGCTGCCGCCGATGAGAGCATTCAAGATTCTAGCCATTTTGGTCACTTATGTCATGCCTTGGCCAATTGTGTCTTTATATATGAGTTTATAAGCCTATCTTGAACTTTATACCCTGTTTGATTAGAATGATTGATAATAAGAGAATTAATAATTTTAGAGGTCAATGTAAGATTGCAAAATATAACACCTCTTTCATTATTGAATATTCTACATTTTTATGAAATAAGATGTCCACTGAATATCTAATTTGAATAGAAAATTATAATTAACTGTTGAAATATAAATCCCAAAAATTATAATCTCAATCTTATTCGTTACTTTGGCTAATCAAAACGTGCCTCTTATGAACTTTCTTGTGCTTTTTCTAGAGTTCTGACCTTGTAATTCATTTTTATCAATTGAATTTGAAAAGTCCAATTTATATTGCGTGCAAGTTTGATATGCATACTTTTCCTATGGAATTGCTTTGTTCCTTCTTCATCAAGTGTTAGTTTGACAGGCAAGATCATAAAACGAGTGTGAAAAATTGCACGTATTCATTCACATTTTCATATTTAAAAAATCATTAAATACAAAAAATATATATAAAAATTCAATATTTTTTAAAGAAAATTTACATATAAATCTCATAATGAGGAATGGTGATCCGTTTGTCCCAAGGTTTTTTTTATCGACCAGTTAGTCCCATTAATTTTAAAAAGGTAAATTTAATATAATATTTAAAAATTAGATTTACGGTTATACTCTTATTTTTATTTATTTTTCCTTCTTTTTTTTGTCTCTTTTTTTTCGCTTTTGTACTAGAAAGGTAAAATATACAATTTATGATAATCAAATTTGGGATAAATTTTTATATGAGAATCTTTTTTATTTTGAAAACATTTTAAAAAGAATACAAAAATGACTAGAAATATGAAAATTTTCAAACATTTCAAAAGGATGTGGGATTCTTCAAACATTTCAAAATGAGTACAAAAACTCCTTAACAAGTCTTGAGCAAATGTATAATTTCAAGCTGTAACACTCTAAAAAAACTCCTTGTTGTATTTTTTCTAAATGTAACACTCTAATATAACACTTTAAAAAAATTCCTTAGTGTAAAACTCCAATGTAATACACAAAAAACTTTTAGTGTATTTTTTCCAAACGTAACACTCTAATGCAATGCCCCAAAAACAAGATGTGTGATTCTAAAAAAAACATTCTAAAAGAATGTGGGATTCTTCAAACTATTTCAAAAAGAGTACAAAAATTCCTTAGTAAGTTTTGGACAAATGTATAATTTCAAACTGTGAGTATTACGTTTAAAAAAAGTACGCTTGGAGTTTTTTAGTGTTACATTAGAGTGTTAAGTTTCGGAAAGGTACACTAAGAAGTGTATTACATTAGAGTGTTGCATTTGAAAAATGTACACGAAAGAGTTTTTTTAGAGTCTAAGGTTGTTATATTTGAAAAAAGTACACTAATTTTTTTTTTAATGTATTACATTAGAGTGTTATGTTTGTTCATAATGTATGATTCGTTCCAAAATGAGGGAAAATTCAAAATCTCTATAATATGGGTTGCCAATTGTGTAATTTTACATTTGGAGAAACCCACTCAGGCCCGGCCCTAAGATTTCCGAGGTCCAAAGCCAATAATCAACTAATAAATAATATTATTAGATCATTTGGGACCCTTTACACATTTTTTTTTCATTCAACGAAATTTTTTTTTGAAGGTAAAGGACAAAAGATTTGTGTCAAAATCACAAAAAATATTTAGCATTATATTACAATAATTAATAAGTATCATTTGATCCTCGCTCTTTTTACATTTTTAGAAGCAAATAAATCAATCATACTTGCTTTGAATTTTTTAGAAATTCATTAGTATTTTGTTGTGCCGCTTCTCTCAAATTTTTGAGAAAATTGAATTAAGAGTTAGGATTAGGAATTAGATAAGGAGAGAAAATGGGCCATTTTAATTTTTTAATAGGTCAATTTATTTGAAGTTAGTTTGGGCCTTCTTTTATTTTTTTTTAGACTTAAAACATACCTAATATATTACACTAAATTGTAATAGGAGGAGCTCCTTTTTTGGGTCTATTTTGAAGGGCCCTAAGCCATATGCCTAGAGCCAGCCCTAAACTCACTTTTATTTCTCAAAAATTAAACACAAACGTGCAACTAACTATCTTTTTATGTAATTTCTACTTTAATGGGACCTTTGGGTTCATAAAAATAAATAAATAAACAGTTTACAAGATTACAATTTAAGATATATTAATATTTCACCCATTTTTTTTTATATGTTTTTGTATTTATTAAATTCTTTTATTTTATATTTCCTTGCAAATATTTTTATTTTTTAAGCGCATCATCCATTTAAAAAGTTTAAAAAAAAAAAAAAAAATCTTAAAATATTAAAAAATTTCACTACACAAATAGAAGGTAAATTACAATGACCTCTCTTGATGTTTGAAAAAAATAAAATCAGCTATACAAGTTTGGTATAATTATACTAGGCTCCCTTAGAGTTAAAATTCATATAACATTTGTCCATCTTTTCATCAAAAATTCATCAGTTGTATAAATAAAAAAATGATATTATTATCTCTATTATATTGATATATACATTTTACATTGTACATAGTTCTGTTCTTACACCATTTGCATTAATTTTGTCTCTTTAATCTTACTAAAAGAGAAGTTTGAGTAATTATATCAAAATTATGGAGTTTGTTTCATTTTTTCCCAATCTCAAGAGAGGACAGTGCAATTTATCTAAAAATAAAAATTAAAACAAAAATAAAATTAAAATTAAAATTAAAAATTAAAAAACTCAAAAAACTGTTTTTGAAAACTCAAAACCACACAGAATGAATCGGGAATGAGAACACACAACACAAATTCCATAGCCAATTAGTTATTTTCTTATTCGGTTGTTTGCAAAACTTGACTATATGATTGAGCTAGTTACTGTGAATGAACAGAGTTATTAGGACATGTTTGGGTGATTGGAATCTGAGGATCAGAGAAAGAACCATCAAGAATGTGGTTGGCTACCCACTGGTTTGCAGCTTCAGTGTAATGAACGCTATCCCAGCTGATGTATTCAGAGGGATTACTGCAAGCAGATCCATACAATGGAGTCCCATTCACCACTGCTATTTCCCCACATTTAACACTGTAATCCCCATGATGTCCACAGCAATACTTAAAAGGATTAACAAAGCCTGCATCCCAAACAGAGAGGTTAAATATGCAAAGATAATAATGTGTGATCCAGATTCATTTTAGGCACTGGGCGTATCATGTAAGAGTTAAATTTAGACTACAAATTATGTGAGGGTTTATAAGATCTAAGTTCAGTCCACACATTATTTTCTAGGTAAATTTACCTACATTTACTCATGCAAAAATAGCACAGTAAAACTCATAAAGCTTCAACAAGGATGAAACTAGACCACATATTATTTTTTTTGAATAAATTTTCACAACTAGGGTACCTAACTTCATTGAAGCAAAAATAGCCATGTTTTTAAGACCTTAACAGAGAAGTCACTTAAATGTTTTGTTTCTCATTAAAATTAGTGAAGTTTGGTTTTAAAAAAAAAAAATTATATTTAAAATTAATACAAAGTAAGAAAGAAAAATAAAAAGGCATCTGTCCTCTTATATTTCTTGTTTCTCCAAACAAAACAATAAAAAATCATCATTATAATATTTTTTTTCCTTTTCTCGCCTAGTCTATCAAACTTTAGATTGTGTGTTTGAATCATGAATTTGAGTAGAGATTTAGAAAGAGAAAAGATCATTAACTAATTAAACTTACCATACTCTTTAGCTTCACTGATGAGAGAATATTTGGCAGAGTAGATATCAACATAGACCAGTAATGCATCTTCAAATTTGGTCCTTAGTTGGGACACCTTGTCCTTAAGTTGTTTGTTAAACTCTTGAGCCACCTCATTATGAGACTTGAAACAACCATTTTGGTCAGCATTGCTAGGCTTTAGTTGATAATTCACAATAAAGGTGGGCATGCAGCCTATTGGGCCTGTGTTGTGTATCCAAAAATATTTTGCTCCTTGTCTATAGAGGATCTGAAACATTACTAAAAAATTAGACAGTTGAGTTTACTAGACTCTCGTCACAACGAGGTGTGAAGACAGTTAGATATATGCAATTGTGGAGAGACCGCTAACAAAACAAAACAGTCTTTCAAATTTTACTTAATCTTTATCCCACTTTAACCAAACAATCTCAAGTCTTATCCCCTAATTCAGTCCTCCAAACAAACGTGGCTAGGGGCTGTCCAGATCTAAAAATTTGTTGAATTTAAGACTTTCTTTGTTTCATTAACTGTGTTTGGGCAAGATTTTACCTCTATGCCCAAAGAGAATTCATCGATTAAACCAGGAATAGATGTCAGAACTTGATCCTCTGTCGTGTTTGTTAACCCGGCAAAAAGATCATTCTGTCCAGTATCCAATATATAAAGAGCTTTTGACAAATCCTCGGGTGTTGGGAGGCTGGTTTTGGCACATGAACTCTTCTTAGCTGATATACCATGAAATCACAAGGCATATGAAGTGATTTTCTTCAAAATTAAAGCACATTGTTATATAGTATTACTTGAAGCCAGAACAAATTACAGTAAATATATGCCAAACCTTGGTTGTATAGCTCAATCGTGCGCGCTTTGAATTGATCAAACTGAGCAAGCTGTATGGTGAGATGGAGAAGAGACCCTGGCTTTATGGTTGATCCAGCTGCTGCAAAATTCGCTCCATGTTTGAAATTTGATCCAATTGAATCCAGGTATGGACTCAAGTATGGCACTCCCAACTTCTCCGCTGCACAAAATTCATAACCAAAGTAAGTGAAGAACACACACACAGAGATTGAGTTGCTCCTAAGATTTAGCTAGCAACTGGTGACAAGCTCGGAAAGGTTTTGCCGCCAATGTTGTTAACGGTGTGTTGGGTTTGTGGAGCCTAACTAGTATTGTACATATGGTCATGCATTGGCAAATTATACTATGGCACTTCTAAATTTAATACTTGTATTGTAATTTTCTCTTATTTCAGTATAATAGAACTGGTATGAGCCATAGACATAGGCAATCTTGATGAAAGTAATTTTGTATCGTGTTTTTCTTGTTTGTGATTGATTCTTCTTGCCATTGTGGGTGTGGGGTTGATTCTGTTGCATCTTATTTTAAGTTCAAAGCTACTATAATTTGACAGCCATTATGGTACACCACTGGAGATCATTTTTTTTTCCACAAAGAGCTAGAGATGGCCTAAGATGTAAGCAAACATTATAACAAACAATCTAGAACAAATCCCAAAATATAAAAATAAATAAATTGAGGGAAAAAAAATCATATGCAACACACACAAGTTGCCGCAAACAAGACCTAAGCCAACCTTTAATTTACCTATAAAATCAATGATAAGGCGCCCGTCAGAATATCGGCCAGAAGGTTTACCGAAGAAGGTCTGCCCGTATGGAGATGGGACCCGGGGGAACGCTGCCGACATGGAGCCAGTGTCAGAATTAGAATCGCCGAAGCCAAAAATTGTTAAAGAACGACAGTTTCCTGACAGGTGGCCAAGGCCTGGTTTTCTGACCTGCATCACGGCAATGGTGAAAACAGAGAAAGCAGCAACAAAAGCTAATACAATTGCCAATGCTTCCATCCTCTTCATCTTCCTCTGGGTCCAATGAACTTTAAATCTCCTAACAATGCCACAGTTATTACAATCCATAGCATGGAGCTCTTGTTTCATCAAACAATGACTTGTTGATCTCTTGAGATTGTGAAAACACAACCATCTTAAAGGTCTGGTGATCTAATGTTCCTTTTGATTTATTATCATCATGGTATGAAGTGAAATATGCCTAGATAAGAATGCATTGTCTCAAATGTTACGTGGCATAAGGTTTCAAGGTATATAAATTAATAATAAATGGTAATAATAGTAGACGTTCAGTTCTCAAATCATAAATTTAGTTCTAGCTGAACGAATGAAATAAATTTAACTTCTTTCATTTTATTTTCTTTTATTATTATTTTTTTTTATCTTTTTACAAATTCAATATCCAAATACAACGTTTTCTTCTGTTATTTTATTTTTTTATTTTTTATAAATTCAAAATTCAAACATAGTTTCCAAAGATTATGAGCCAAACAGCTAAAGCTCATAATCAAAAATTAGAAACCAAAAGTATTAGTAGATAAAATAAAAAATAAAAAAATTAACTTGTTTAAATTATTTCGACTTAATAAATACACCAAACAATTTAATACACACTCCCAAAATAAAAATAAAAATAGTTATGAGCAACTCAAATATGCTATACCAAACAATATATTTGGAACTTGGATTTCTGAAAGGATCCAAACATAACAATAGCATCTTCCTAAGGCTGCTTGGAAGAAAGATAAGTATAGGATTTGTTTAAAACTTGAATTTGTGATGCACTAGGAGCATTTACTTTTCCCCTCCCCTGTCATTCCTCTCCGCATCATCATGAACCAAACATAACATTAAAATTTTGGCTTCCAATTTTGAATTTCTGTAAGGCCATATTTATTTGGCTCAGTGAGGGAAGATCACATAAAGGGTGTTTGGTTGTGAAAGGTTGTGGTGGGATTAACATTTTAAGATTATGTTTGTTTGGATGGATTAGATAAAACGGGATTATAATCCATCATACTATTAATTTTGGGATATATAATCCCTAGACTATTTGGTTGGACATAATGTGTATCCCATGTTTGTTTTATCATGGGATTAGATGTCCATAAATGACTATTCTATTCAATCTAATGTTTGATTGAAATATTATGAAGAAAGATAAATGTTTAATAAACTATTTTACCCTTTTTAATTGTTTACTACTAAATTTGTCTTTAATATTTTAATTATTTTTGGGTAGATTAAATAAAAAATTATTTTATTTTATTTTATAAAAATTAAATAAATTTATTTTTTTAATTAACTAAATTAAATAAATAAAAAACATCAATAAAAATTTATGTTATTTTTAAAATAAAATTTTAAATAAATTTATTTTAAAAAAATATTAAATATTAAATAATGAAATTAAATAAAAGGGTAAATTACATTGACACCCCCTGAGGTTTATATTTATTACAGTTCTCCCCCTCACCTTTTGAAAATTACATCTCCTTCTCTGATGTTTAAAGTCTCATTACAGATTGCTCCATCCAACAATTTAATTTTTTTAAATTTCAATTTTGCCCTCACTGGATAAATTGCATTGACACCCCTCACATTTTAAAAATTACAGTCCCCTCCCCAAGGTTTAAAGTAGCATTACCAATTGCTCCATCGGTTAGTATTAGTTTAAAAAAAATTCATTGAAAAAAAAATTATTTGAAAAATAAATTAATTGAAAAAAAATTTGTTAGTCAAATTTTTAAATTTATGTTTGTAAACTCATTTTTTGAATTTATTTTTTTTCCTCAAATTTACAAACTGAGACTACTATTTATAAACCAAAAAAATTATCAAACAAGTTTTTATGACAATTTTTAAAATTTTTGTAAATATAAATTGAAAACTAAAAACGAAATGGTTACCAAACAAGCCTCAAATGATAAAAATGTCGTAAAATTAACAAATAATTAAATAAGTTGCCAACGTAAGAAATGACTTGTCAAAAGATTCTTAAGCTATGTATAATTTGATTTTTAAAATTTTTTTAAAAAATTAAAAATTAATTTGGTTAAGAAATAAAAAATAAAAAATAATTATCATTTTTATATAATTTTTATCTTTCGAGTGTAATAAACATAAACCTCAAGGGGTGTCAATGTAATTTTTATCTTACGTTGATTTTTAAACAGAAATTTAAAATTTTGACTAAAATTTTTTTTTCAATTAATTTTTTTTTTCAAATAATTTTTTTCCAATTAATTTTTTTTTCAACTAATACTAACCAAAGAAGCAATTGGTAATGCTACTTTAAACCTTGGGGAGGAAATTGTAATTTCTAAAATGTGAGGAGTGTTAATGTAATTTACCCAATGAGGGCAAAATTGGTATTTAAAAAAATTAAATTGCTAGAATGAGCAATCTGTAATGAAACTTTAAACCTCAAGGAAGGGGATGTAATTTTCAAAATGTGAGGAAAAAACTGTAATAAACATAAATCTCAGAAAGTGTCAATATAATTTACCCTAAAAAAAAAAATTCAATAAAAATTAAATAATGAAATGAAATAAAATATCAATTAAATAAAATATCAACAAAAACTTAAAATAAAACATCAGTCATTTTACAATTTAATTACATAGGATTTTTCTTTTTTTTTTTTTTTTCTCACTCTCTCAGCATCTCCAGGGGTCATGAGAGAGAATCACAGGAATTACATAGGATTTCAATCCCACCATTTTTTTTTTTTTAAATTTTTTTTTTTTTTACAGGAAAATCCTCCCTACCCTCCCGCAGGTCCAAGGCAGCGCCCCTTGCAGAGATCACCAAGGTGGCTAAACCAAGGTGTCTTGTTAGCCGTTCCGAGCGAGGAGACTATAACCTGAGAACTTGCCCCGACCTCCCAAGACAATCCCACCATTTCTATCTCACATCCTCCTAGAAATGGACTCTCTGATAGGCTAGATATAAAGTCTAATCCCTCCCTTTAATCCTTCTAAACAAACAGCCCTAAAGAGACTAGCAATTCCCAATCCCTGAGGAGACTAGCAATTCCCGTCATTGATTGGGGTAGCTTGGAAAGAAAACCCATGGGATTAGAAATCTAATGAGGATATTAATGATTAAAAGACCATTATGCCCCTTGTCTTACATCAAATAGAATGATAAAAGAAGATATTTATGAAATTTCATAAAGTTTTGATTTTTTTCTAAGATGGATTAAAATATTTTTAATATTATTTTTTTCAAATAATCTGTTTGTGAAAGAAATATTTAAATTTTTTAATAAATACTAAAAAAAAGTATTATTTTTTATATGAATTTTAAATGATTTTTATGCAAAATTATATTTATGCAAAAATTTAAAAATATTAATTTTATATATTAATACTATTTATAGTATTATTAATTCAGTGGCATACAAACAAACTCTTTATCTTACACCTCCAACATAATGCCACTACATCAATAAGCCTAAGAGAAAAGGGCAACTTATCCCAACAATAAGACATGTCATCAACATCTTGTTGACATGCCCCCTGAGCCCCAGAAACAACATTCTCCAAAAATTAGTTAAAAAAAATAAGAAAAAGAAAAAGGTTCAACACCCCCGGGCTCCAATTCCAAATTTCAGTTGAACAGAACCAGCCACATGGGCTCATCTATTTTTCAACACAAATTCTTCAGCATATGGAAAGGATGGGCTAGTCAGGGTTGGTTGAGGAACACATTTAACACCACAGTAATCAACCAACACAAGCAGGCATGAGAGAGAGAGAGAAGCCATGAATGTATATCATATCACAAATTAAGAGTCTTAACAACAATAAACAAAACAACTTTCCGATGTACCTAAAAAAAACAACAATAAACAAAACAGGCTTGTTGCCTTGAGACATGACTGAAAAGAAGGGAAGAAAAAAATGCAATTTTACAGTGTTCCAATCTGTAACACTAGATCAACGCAAGAGTTCGTACTCAATAATTCTAGCCCCATTCCTCAGAGCAAAATCAAAGAGAAAAAATAAATTAAAAGTAAGTTGACAAAATATTATTTGTTCTAATTGTCAAAAGTAGAAGAGAGAGACTCAATGAATCCACACCGTCTGGAGCGCTTACCATCTATCCCTGGACCTTGGCCTGCCACAAAACAAGATTACACACATTAACAGTATTTTGAGAAAATTCATTATATTTTACATGCAAATGTATAGCAGAAGCAGTAAGTGCCATTGCTGCTACTGTTTCTTTAAAAAAAATGTGTCTAGGTTGTTATATGCAAGTGTCTAGGTTGCAATCTTCCTTTTCTTTTTTTTTCTTTTTTTTGTTGAGACAATTCTAACCATGTTAGATACAAGTGTCATGCACAACAAATGTATCTAGGTTGTTTACACATTAAAAATAATTTAATTACATAACCAGGAAGGTTTAAAATCCATTGTTGTCATGATTTTGCAATAGAACCATCATATTGAGAAATCTCTTCAGTTCAATCTATTTCTTGACACTAGGAGAGGGTGAAAATCTAGGTATAACCAATGGCCTGACCAATGTTACCAGAAAACGCTAATTCCTTAGCAATTTACATTTTGGTATGAACATTTCAAAATACGGTACATTTTCGTTTCAAAATAGTAAATTTAATAATCCAAAGCGATCCTATTTTTTGTCTCCAATATATTTCAAATGCCCACACTTCACAACTGACTTCACTGGTATTGGTACCCTTGCGGGAAACCTTACACAACAGTCAATTCTAATTTTTGGTACAACTACCAGTCTTAAATGAATGAAACAGTGGGGGTAAAAATAAAAAAAAAAAAAGAAGAAAAACATCCATTAATACTTCATGACATGCTAATTAACTCGTTTAGAACATTTTTGTAAATGTAGAGTAGAATATATAACGCAAAGGAAAAAATACAAAAACATACAATAGTTGTTTAAATTTCAAATATAATATTGCAAAAGAACAGTGTGTTGCAAATGCGATAATCATATAATAACAGTACAATGAAAATGGAAATTTATGTATACAATTATATAATTTATAAACAATACCCCTATTCCAAAAAATGCACAATACAGAGAACAGTGACATGTATACTATGTCAAATATGGTGAAGAAATATATTCACATTTGTGAGTCTCGCTACCCTTGCAAGACCTGGCAGAAGAATTTACATATTTTAGTCTCCTGATATTTATTTCCAAAATTGATAAATAGATTCAACAAGTAAGCTGATGATGAGTGTGAAAAGGGTTGGTTACAATTGATTAGAGAATCACTCAAGTATAAAGATTATAGAAGTTACGTCACAGAAAGGATTTCAGAACTGTTATGGTAAAAAGAGTCTTCTTAATAGTGTATAACATATAAGACGTTATTACTTGGTTTTCATCATACAGACGCTTTGTGATTTGTACATACTTACATGTATCAAATATATGTAACACGAGTATTTACACATATCATGTACAGAATACATATATCAGAATGCAGACACCTTTCATCATATTTATCGTACTTGCATATTTAAGCATGCAAATGGCCATTTTCTATATAAAAAAAAATGTTTAAATCCTATATTTTCTCATCAGTTAATAATGGTAATAATATTATTGACTTTTGTGGACTCATATTCACAACAAACAGTTATAAATGTTCTCAGATCCCGAATCAAAATTCATAAATAATGGTTTTGGTTGAAAATTATCAACTTCCTCACTAAAACTGATGGGAACAAAAGCACAGACATAAGAAAGAACAAGTGGTGACATTCCATACCTGTCCATATCTCTGTTGCCCAGAAATCCTCTTTCTCTGCCACCTTGAAAACCTCTTATTTCATCACCCTGCCTTGACCACATATCTACAGTGCCACGTGATCTAGGCCTTTCCATGAATTCCATACTTCTAGACTCTTCAAATGCTCCAGACTGAGAAGGAGGTCTCTCAGGAAAGCTAGAGACCCTGCCTGCTCCAGAACCCGGCCTGTCAATGGTTTTCTGAACAAAGCGGGCTTTTTCATCAAATTCCAGGATCAACTGTTCCAAGTCCCTTTCTTTACCAAGTATTATATCATGTAAACTGGTTTGGCCTTCACCAGACACTTCCAGGGATTCCCCGTTAGCATTTGAAGCAGATTCTTTCTCCAGTTCCTTCTTTAGTTGGTCTATTTCTTCTTTCAAATTCTTCTCTGCCTCTGTCTCAGGCCTGAAACAATTTCTCCTCTTTAAAGACAAATAATAATGTCCATCATCTACTTTACCTAGTAAGCCTCAACACATGAATAGCCTACAGCAAACTCACATAAAATTCAAAAACAAATAACACTGAATCATAGTTTGTGCACAAGCATGCATGCCAATGTTATGAATCCTGCACCGTACTAACCGGTATGTACCATCTCGAAAACACAACCAGTACACTGAAGGCTTAAGACCGTTTTCAGGAGAAACAACTTGTTAGGGGTAGTTTAGAGATCAATGTTTCAACATTCTAGTTTTAGCAATGTTTATTGTTTTGAATTAAAAGGACAAGAACACCTTTAGTAATTTCAACTAATTTTGAACCTGCAACTAGGCCCAAATCTTTTATAGGTTCCCACAACTTTCCAACTCTCCGTCTTTATCTCACCCTTTCTCTCATTAGTAGATTTGATCATGTGTATGTGCATCACGCATACATTTCTCTAGGCGTGTAGGGTAAATTGGTAATTAATTTGCTACACACGTTGTGAACGCCACATTTCTGGTATACATGAAAAAGATGGCATGCAACTTTCTTCATCTACATGTCACTATCAAAAGCAGAGATTTTTTAGATTCAAAAGAGGAAAAAAAATATTTATTGGAAATCATGTGAAGAGGTACAAGTTTTTAACTTCTTCCAAGAAAGAGAAATTGGCATTGACCACAAGCCAAATCTTTTGACACTTCAAAATTGTATGTTCCACTTAAATGGTTCTAAATGTATGAAGTATCCATGTTGGACACTAAACACTTGGATAAGGGCATGGGAATGTGTCTGACATGTGTAACAAGCACATCTACTAATTCGAGTTTACCATAAGACTATGCATAAAACTGTCATTCCTGCATCACAAATTCATATTAACAGATTTCATTGCATCAACAATAAAGACATGAAAAAACAAACAATCAATCTACCAATACCACAAGACAAAAATAAATGAATGGTGCTCAAGTAGCTTCAGCAGCAAATATTTAGAATCAGCCATACTTAGACCACTGTAGAAAGACACTAGCCACAGAAGCTACAAGAACAAATAACCCACATTTATACTAAATAAAGTAACAAGGGAAGTCTGGGTAATTCTACATGAATTGGTTAGAAATATATATACCTTGACTAATGTTGTTCATGTATCAAGGATTCAATAGGATAGGAGGAAGGACCTAACTAATTTAATAATATCTAGCAATAAATAATTACAAATGCATTACATCATCCTACTCATTTATGCAAGAATCATAAAACACAAAAATTTAAACAATGAAAAACAATTACTAATAAAACCTTTCAAAACTTTGCTCATCACATTCCTTACCATAAATGCAAGTATCATTCATGTTGCTTCCCATCAAATACTTCCTTTTGTGAATAATTAAGATAGCTTCTACAACATGCTTTGTTTTTTTTAATCTAACAAATGAGAAATACAGGTTGTTGCAGTAACATTTTAATTTTAAGCAATCACATTTTAAGAACCTGGAAGATTTCTACGGTGATGAATGCTGATGAAGTGAAATCAATTATGAATAATACCTAAAAAGTACACCAAATTTAGTCCCCATTGGATGGGGCTTGGAAAGGATAAATTGGATGCAGACCAAAGATTTGGCATTATTTTGACAACATGGTTGACCTATCATTTGAACCCACAACCCCAAATTGATAGACAAAGTTTTAACCACTGCACTAGTAGCCTAATTATGAATAATACATGATAACAAAATATGGGATTAGGGATTTGGGGCTAATGCATAACCTTAACCGTACTTCATCCCTTTTTTATTGCCATCACAAAGACTGTCTCAGTCCCTGATCCTAAAGGATATATAAAATCACAATAATTTAAATTTATTAAAATGGAATTAAGTAAACTCAAGTTGTTGCTGCCACAGATATTTGACCTTCACTAAATCAGGGAATACACCATACATGTAACATCTTAACCACTCCATGAAGACATTGAGGAATCAGGACGTGAATAAATTGTCCAGGTCTATTCTAATGTGGGAAGTCTTGAAAGTTTTCTCCTGTTGGTTGGCATTAAGCTAAGCAAGTATCCAAATCTCAAGCTAAATAGGAAATACGAATTATTAACAAGAATGAATTATAAAGTATGAATAGCTTCATAATATTATTTCTAATTATCATATCAACAAACACATAGACATTGACAGCTTATATAGCAAGTATTACAGCAATTTTAAACAGCTTATAGACATAAAACAACACACTAACATAATGAGATTTAAACAATGAATAGCTTCAGGGTGCACTAAAACAAAAATGCAGCTGCAGGTGATCAAAGAAAGACAAGGAAAATATACAAAACAAACCTGTCAACACGACGACGCTCCAATTCCAAATCAATTTTCCTCCAATCCACACCTTTCTGTTCAAGCAAGACTTCCCTAGGCTTAGCATCCCCAAAAGGATTCACCTTTGGCCTTGACTGCAATGCTGGACCCTCAGACCGACTTGATTGTGCACTCGAAGGCCTGCTAGACTGTGAGCTCGTTGGCCTACTCGTTTTCTTCGCCTCAATTTCCAGGTCCTGTTTCTTCCAATCCAGACCCTTTTCAGCCAATACATCTTCCCTAGGCCTCGCAGTCCCAAACGGGTTCGGCTTATTCGATGTAGTTATCGCGGTCTTCACATTCTCAACAACAGCTTCCCCAACTCGCGGCGGATCCAATACCAATCGAGGGCGTTCACGTTCTTGTTCCCGGTCTCCATCACGAAACCCTCCTCTGGTCCACCGATCAGGTTCTGGACCCGAATCGCGGAAATTCGAACCGAAATTCGAAGATCTTACCCCAATTGGCTTCTTCCCAGCTGCCCAATTATCAACATCGTCAGCCCTAGACATACCTCCACCTCCACCTCCACCTCCACCACCACCACCACCACCACCACCTAGCGAACTATACCGACCAGAACGCCCAGAATCAAAAGAAGGCATCGATTTCTTCCCCATTGCCCAATTATCATCCTCATCAGCCCTAGATGTTTGATCAAAATCCGAAACCCTAGGTGAACCTCTACGATCATCATCGAATCCACCATAAGATCTACGACCACCACCAGCACCGCCCCAAGAAGTATCACCATCAGCATCTCGATCACGATTCCGATTCGGCATACCGCCGCCGGAGCGGCCGTAGTTGGAGAAGCCTCCGCCGAGGCGGCCGTACTGCATTTCCTCATCGGAGCGCTCCTTGGGCCCAGTCGGGAGGCGGAGCATCTCTTGAGGCGTCAAACCCTGCGAATCTCTCCGGCCTCCGAGTCCTCGTGCGCTCGAAGTCTGCATCGAGAATTCTTGCAGAGTCATCTTCTTCTTCTTCTGTTTCGTTGCCGCCGCTTCTTTCAGGCTCGGAAAGCTCTGCGAATCTCCGCCGGACGCCGCCGCCAAGGCTGCCGCGGCTTCTTGCTCTTGCTCCTCTCGCTCGGCTTCGGCAGCCCATGATGCGCCGATAGGTCCCCAAGATTTCGACATTAATATTATAGCTTAAGATCTAAGAAAATTTTGAGAAACGTTGCAGATATATAGATATGTGTATATATATATAGGTGAAGATAGGAAAATGATTGAGAGAGAAACTATTTTAGAGAGAGAGAGAGAGAGAGAGCGCTAGGGCTCCGTATAAAGGAGCCGGAGCTCCGAGAGCATGCGTAGGGACAGAAGAGTTACAGTTGTTGGTGTTGGTGGTTTTGCGTTTGTGTGTGTGTGTGTGTGTGTGTGTTTGTGTGTTGGTGTGTGTGTGTGGTGGCGAAATCGGCTAACGCCTCGTTTGGCGTGTTTTAGTTTAAAAATTAAAAAATTAAAAAATATTTTAAATATATTAATTATTTTATTTTATGTTTTAATCAAAAAAATTATAAAATAATCTGTTTAGAAAATGTGAGACCACAGCACAACAGTTAAGGGATGGTTTGGCATCCTCTATATAATTCATCTTTTTATTTTTATTTTTATTTTTTTTCATCACATCATTTTTTTATTTTTTTGTATATCTTTTTATAAAAAAATAAAAAATATACTTATTTAAATCATTTCCAACAGCCCCTAAATATACGCTCTTGTGTGCGCGAGCTAGAGAGAGAGAGCGCATAATTTCTCATGTGGTTGGTATGTCTGCCTAATTACAACTATTTTTTTTTTTTTGGTTTATTTTTTTGGTTTATTTGTTTTTATTTTTAATTATCTTATTTATGTGTTTGTACTTTCGTACCAACTGAATTTTTCTTTTTCTTTTTCTTTTTCTTTTTTCTTTTTTTTTTTTTTTTTTTTTTATCTTTCCAACAAAAGTTAATGACTAGCTATTAAAATCTCCTTTGAAAAAAATACTTGACAGTCAAAATGGTAGCCACATGTTACGAATTCTTGATTTGTTCGGAGTCCTCTTACTTTATTAAAAGATAAATCATTTTATGTCAAAATTATAATGTCAAGTAGGTTGAATACAAAAATAGCTAAATTCAGACTATCATATTTTTTATTTTTTTTTAGTCATATCTTTTTTTTATTTTTTATACATTTTTTTATAAAAAAAATATACTTATTTAGATTAAAATTAAAAATAACAATAACCTTGCTTGTTTTTATTTTTCAAAAAACACTTTTCAAAAATTCTACTTTCTTATTTTTCGTATTTTTTTATTTTTACTGAATTTTTTTAATATTTTCAGCTATTTTTTTACTTTTTAGACACACCTAACATAAATATACCTAAAAAGTAAAAAAATTGTAAAAAAAATCTTTTAAAAACTCACTGAATACCAAAAATACAAAAAAAATATAATAATTCAATACATTTTTTTTTATTTTTATGTATTTATTAATTTTTTAAAATATTTTTTCACAAATTTTTTACTTTTTAGATACATCTAAGTAAGGTGTACCTAAAAAAATATATAAAATGTTTAAAATTTTAAAAATATTCACTAAAAACAAAAAAACACGAAAATTAAAAAACTCAATTTTTAAAAAATTTAATCCAAAAAACCTAAATCAAACACACTGAATAATATCGTGATTTTATTGATTGACTGAAGCACTCTATTGTGATTAACAATCAAGCACAATATTTTGTGTTTGTATTATAAATTTAAATTTTTGAAGAAAAAAAAAAAAAAATCTCCATCTTTTATATAAATTCATAATCCAAAAAATATCGTAGAAGAGCTCGTTTGGAAAGTGAGTTGGCTTTTTTACTTTTTAACTATTTTAGTCTGGGATTAAAAAGCCTGATTTGAAAAGGGTTTTTGATTTTTTTAACTTTTTTAATTTTTTTGTGAATGAAAGAATGTAATGATTATAGATTAGATGTAATATTTTGTCTTATTAAATTAAAAAGTCTATTTTATTTTTTTGTGACTATTTTAACTTAAAAAATCTCAAAACCACCTTCCCAAACGGAGGCTTAAATACAAATAGTTTGACACGTACCAAATACCAATGACTATCTAATTTCAAAAGTCCCTTTTCTGTCATTAGCATGATGCGTTTCAATATCCAATAACAATTAGCATCTCCTTTTCTTCTTATCATGTTTTTCCATTCCTTTTAGAGGTTTTTTTTTTTTCTGGTTTCCCTCTTATTCTCTCAAGATCGCGGGCAAGCCAAGCCTAACGGATTTTTTTATTCAAAGAGCAAGATGGCTTGAACTGCAAGCAAAAATCTTAAGCCTGCTCTTGTCTAACTAATTTGGTACAAATGAGTTGGGTTTCAAACCTAGGCCCCATTAGTCTTATGCCAATGCGTGAACTAGGTAAAAGCTCACAAGGCAATCAAACTTGTGTCAAACCGCATGCCTTTAAGTCAAATAGTGACCCTTAATAAAAATTACTCCTCAACATTGGTTTTTCTACATGGTTTACTTCTCGAGGTGTGCATCAATCATCTCAAACACCCGGTTATCACACACACAAAAAAAAAAAAAACATGAGTTCCTCGATCTTCAAATTTTATGTCTCTATATTTTAATACATTTAGTAAGGATTGACCCTCTGATCTTTCAAATAAAAGTGTATAGAGATGACCAATTAAACTATCTCAATTACATAAAAAGGATAATTGAGATAATGATTTTCTAAGTTCCTTAAACTCTCCATCTTACAATGATCACCTGACCTTCCACCTTACTGGTAGGATCTAATGAGGTAGGTGGGGCTGTGTTTTCCTTCATCTTTTATCATACTTGAGAGTCTAGCTAGTCCTTCAAACATTAAAGTTTTGTTTGGTTATGTTCTTACCTTACTGATAATCTAATGGGACATAAATTTGTGTTCTATTCTATTATGTTGTGTTCACATCAAAAAGTTCGAAATGAAAGTATATTCTAAAATGAAATTAACAAAAGGTTCAAAAACAATCATAGTTCTCTTTTTATTTTTTTTAAATGACTTTTTTTATGTTCCTAAAAATGGGTTATTTTCAAGAAGAAAAAAAAAATTCTGAAAACATTTTTAAAAAACAACCTGTCATATAAGTTTTGTATGTTGTTTGGAAAAATAAGAATAGAATACAAAAAATGGAAATACAATGCAACAGACCCTAATAAATGGAAACACAATGCAACAGACCCTAATAAATGGAAACACAATGCAACAGGTGCTTAGTTGGGTACCAAGTTTGTTAGGACGAGATTGAATTAGGTGGGACTAGCATGTCTAGAACTATCAATCCCTTTGGATTGTATATCCTATGTCATGTTTGGATTGATAAAATCCTATCAATTTTGCAATTTAAATAATTAGTTCGAACTTCTCCTTGAGCTCCTATTTTGTACCTTCCTCATATAGGGGATACTATGCCTGGGTGGACTACTAGTCCGGGCCTCAATTTCTTCACCAAACATCAGATATTATTAGCCTAATTCCAAGATCATGTCCACCCAAACAAATATAGCCAAAGAGTAATATGAGAGGCTAAAGTCAGACCATGAAATGTCAAACTAAACAACTGTTAGCAATGTCAAAGGGCCATTGCAAAAGGTTAATATCATTATCGTAGGACCATTTCCCATTGCTTTGTTAGTCCTCAAAGGCTGCTCAAGCAAGTGTGGACACATTTGTCTTTTGAGACACCTTTGTTTCCAATATAAAATGGAGAGCATCATCAACTCTCTCCTCTTCCATGGCCTAAGAAGCTATCTCAGAGTTTACTTTTACTCTTTCAAAAAACAAAAACAACTTCAATGGAAACTTGTTTCCTCACAACTTTTGTTATTATCCTCCTCTTCTGCTTAGCAGAGACTTGCTATGGTGGAGGTGTGCTGTTCTCTTCCCTTCCTCAAACACTTGTTGTCTCTGCTTCTCCTCAACAAGGGCAAGGTAATTGCAGTACTCTCCTTTACACTGCTGAGAAAACCCATAAACACGAAGAGTCCAGTGGTTAGTGTCGTTTGATAACGTTGTTAGTTTATTGTTTTCTATTTTGTATTTTGCAAATCTAATTAAAGTTTAAAGTTGCGTTTTGAAAATACTACTTTATCGTGTTGCTTGAAGTCGTGTTTTCATTTCACAATTTTACAACATAACTTGTCTTTGAGAAATATGATCTGGGTTTCAAAATTACATATGAAAAAAGATTTAGGTTTACGAAGGAAAAAAAAAAAAAAAAAAAGCCAAACCAATGATTTAGAAACTGTCGTTCTTTTGCTGTTAGGCTAGTCAAATTGAGAAAAATAGCAATTCATTTACACACCCAAATACACATCTAAACACTCACAAAGAAACATCTACTCTTTATAAGTGTGTGGTATGTGTTTGAATGTGTAAGATGGGGACTACAAATCCACAAAAGACTCAAAATCTCTTATGTTGTTTTGCTAATATAACCAGTCCAATTATTCCGTAGAAGAAAGGAAAATTACTGTTGGTACTTGTTTGATATTCAAAAACTAATCATGTAATTAGACGCTGTTGGATTGAGAGACTAAGGAGGATGATTGAGTATTAACTAGAGAATTTAATAGTTTTCAAAAACAAAAAACAAAAAAAAATTCTAGAAAACGTCTTCCACTAAATATGTTGTTGTGTTTGGTTGCGAACCTGAAAATAATGGTGATTGGTGGTTGTTGGTAGTGTGGGTGGTGGTGGTGGTAATGGGGCGGCGTACTGGTTGTGGTGGTGATTGGCAGAAGTGGATATTGTATGATACGTCTCATTAGGTCCAAAAAATGTTTTCACCAAAATTAGCTCATTTTCACTTGACTATCGTTTTCCATCCTATCAAATGGTGAAAAAATGCAGAAAATGTTTTCTGACAAAACAAACGCAAAGTGACTAAGGTTGTAGAAAGAACCCAGCGCAGGTTGGTCTAATGATATCCTCTAATTCATTGTACAGTCCTAAATGCTGGAGAAGACACGATAACTCTGACCTGGGGTTTGAACCAGAGTTTCACAGCAGACATGGCTGATCAGTTGTACAAGAATGTCAAAGTGAAGCTTTGTTATGCACCGATCAGCCAGGTTGACCGAGCATGGAGGAAAACTGTGGACAATCTGAGCAAAGACAAGACATGCCAATTCACCATTGTTAACAAACCATACCAAAGAAATCAGAGCTCTGATCAGTGGATGGTTGAGAAAGACGTGCCAACCGCGACTTACTTCGTGAGAGCCTATGCTTATAACTCTGCTGGTGAAGAGATGGCTTATGGCCAAACCACTGATGATGGAAAGAAGAGCAGCAATCTGTTTGAAATCCGGGGAATCACTGGGCGCCATCTCTCGCTCAACATCGCTTCTGCTTGCTTCTCTGCTTTCTCTTTGGCGTCTTTGTTCGGGCTTTTCTGGATGGAGAGGAGAAAGGTGTCAGTGAAGAAATGAGATTGAAAAGCAGAGATGCATTGTTGATCGGTTAATTTCATAGAAATTGTGTTTTTTTTTTTTTTTTTTTTGTCTCCATTGAATTTACTGTGAAACTCGTCGGTGTTTTGAGAAATGAAATGCAATCTGCAGCTTGAGGTTGAATGATTTGAAACTTGCATTCATCTAGTGAGCAATCTGTTAATTGAAATGATTTGAGTCATTGCTGTTGTTGCCAAGGTTATGAAGATCAAAAAACAAAAAAGTTGTGTGTCCTCAATCAAACAAAATCAATTATCACCGTTATTGCACCATGTAGTGTATATAAGTACTGGACACTAGTAACTCGACCACACATTCAACTTTGCAGTAAGTCAGCAGGAGTTGTAAGGGGCAGAGCCCCCCTTGCCTGAAGGTGAGGGTTCAGCAGCTTGCCCTGACTCGAATTTTTGAGTAAGGGCATTTTGGTAAATCCACACTTGTGTCATGTAGCCCTACTCTATATAT
Source organism: Camellia lanceoleosa (assembly GCA_025200525.1). NCBI lineage: Eukaryota > Viridiplantae > Streptophyta > Magnoliopsida > Ericales > Theaceae > Camellia > Camellia lanceoleosa. The sequence continues at coordinate 8,116,012 of CM045763.1, read as the reverse complement.
TGTAACCCTAATTTTGGAGTAAACCATATAAATCTTCTGTTTTGGTGGGTGGGTGTGATTTACAATTATTGTGTATTTGTTCTTCTATATTTTTATGTCTCACCAACCCTAGTTAGGAGTTCTGCAACTCCTAACAGTATCTGCATTTGTTGAAACAAAATCAATGTTTGTGCTGATGTTTGCATATCAGAAAAGTTCAAACAATCAGCATAAACCAGGAGATACTAAACTGAGAATAATGACGGTGGTAATGGTGTTTAAGCTATGAACAAACCAACAGCATAAGAATACGATAGGAATCAAACAAAACAATCACAATAGCCCGCGCAAACAGATTAACGAAATTCAAATGAATGTGTTTCCAAAAACAACCGGAAAGAGCACACAAAGGATAAATTATGTTTTGAGCGAAATTCTGAAAAAAAAAAAAGCATCTTATTTCCTCAAACTTCTCATATAGAGAAAGCCATACAAAGTGCCACATATATCATCCAGAACGAAGTTACATTAATGATGAGAATACAACTTAAAAGTTCCTTTCTAAACCAGCCTGGTCAAAAAAAAAAACCAGCCTGGTCAAGGACTGCACGCATACTTTCTTAGATAAAAATTCAGATGTAGGAAATTAATTAGTATGATGTCCAACTTCTTCCATTTTACTGCCGAATCTGCCAGAATTAATCGGATTTATGGATATGAGCAATTCTGAGTAGCAGTCAAGACACCCTCAACTTCTGGATCCATCTAGAAACGGCTGAGAAAACAATTACAGTTCTTACCTGCAATATAAGGAATCAGATTACGATTATGATGCTTTCAGGAAAATCAAAGATAGCGACTAGTAGATTGATTGAAACTCACCTCAGCAAACCGAATAACTAACTTTGTGAGAAATTTCTTGCTTCGACCAATGACTTAAAAACTTCTAGAAAGTTCTCTTCTACAAGAATACTTCTACCAACATGCTTGTGCGGGAAATGCTCAAACAACAAAAGGCCAACAGAAGTATAAAACGATAATTTGAAGAATATGAACCAAAATGAATCACTCCTTACCAAATTATTTATAAATAAAAAAACTGATAGACAAGAAAACAAAAAAACAAAAAAGGGAAAAAAAAAGATGCAGTTGGCTGCCAATGGTACTTTATTGGTTCAAGGAACTCCAACCTACTATAAAAGCAAGCAAGCACAAGTACATGATCGTGTATTCATTCTGATATATCAAATCAAACCTAGAATTCCTGGAGTCCTGTTTATTCAATCACACAGGCTTGATGAATCCAATATTCTGAGTGGATCCAAACCATTTAATAGTAGCTCCATGCACATAAATAGCACTGAACTCCAAGAAAATCTTACATGAAACAATCAATTTGTATGGACCTGGCAGGTTTCTTACAGTTTTCCATAAACTTTATATATAGATGACACAAACAATCTGAGCAAGATTGCATTTGATTATGATCATTGAGTAATGATGCCTATCTTACCTACCAACTTAGGGTGTTGAGAAATCTATTTTACATCCCTCTGCATATATGATGATTGATCTATGTTTTTCAAACATATACACATCAAAATGCATCTAACAAGGAAATTATGAAACAGACCACTAGGATGATTTCAAAGCTGTTGCTTCTTCAGGTTTGATACTTTTGCTATTACAAATCCCAACAAACTCTGAAAGCAATTTTGAGCGCAAGATCAACTGTGATACCATTTGATTCCAATCAAGACAACTGAACTACTTCAGGACTGCAAAGTCTTTCCTACAATACACAAGGATAATATTGTCCAAATGAATATCCAGTTTGAACCATAATGAAAGGATTAAAAGAATATAAAATGTAGGTAAGCATAAGCTAATCTCTTGCCACCAACCTCAGAAAAATAAAAATAAATAAAAAAATCTGACATGGACCACTCTAAAGCCTGACTTCCTTTATAAAACAGGTGGGACCTGTTTTTCTGTAGAAAAAAATAATCTTGACAATGATTTCACATCTAAATTGTCTGGTAAACTACCCGGAAATCACCAAGAAAGTTGGATTTGCTTTAACTCCACTTGCTACAATTTATTCTTAGCCGGAAGCTGATAATCTATAAGCAAAATCTTAAAACATCTTTCACTCAGTTTTATGATAATGAACTCTTTTTTAAAGCTTATTTAAGCTTTTTTTACCCAAAAACAACAAGCTCAAACTACAACAAACATAAAAAAAATTCCAAATTAAAATTTTTAAAAAAGACTTCCATATACTTTGAATAAAAAACAACATCCACTACACAAAAATTACAATCTCTCACAAGATTTGTGGCTAATTCCTAAATCAATTTTCCATGTCCTGTCTCATAAATTGAAGTAAAAAATCAAACTAAACCATTCAAGACAGAACTATGATTCCTACTTATATAATCATCAACTAAAAACAGAAATATAAAAGCATTTATATATGTAAAGAACAGAGCTAAAAACAGAGAAAACAAGTTGCTGCAAACCTGTGTTTCTGTGTGAGTTCCATTACCATTGATATCATCAACATTAGTGACCATTAAGGAAGAAAAAGGTTCGGAAATCGATTTTCCTTCTCTCTCCTCAACCAAAGTTTTGGTCCTCTTCTGCATACTCATCAAAACATTATGCCAAGTGTTGACCCTCGAATGAGCCCTACCTGACAATCCCACATTCATATCCACCAAATCCTCACCCCTCACCGTCAAAACCTCATCCGGAACCGCCCCATCGAGCACCCAAATCAAGCAAGAACAGAAACCCTTTGTGATCTCCGAATCGCTATCAGCTCTGAACCTCATTAGCCCCTTTGAATCCATCTTCGCCTCTAACCACACCTGGGTTGTACACCCTTTGACTCGATTGGACTCCAATCGAGCTGATTCATCGAATCGAGGAAGAAGAGCCGCGTACTGTAACAATCGTTTCACGCGATCGATTGGCTGAGACAGAGACTTGAACTCTGATACTAAACATTGCAGCTTATTGCCTGCAGATGAGCACGAAATCAAAGAACTAGTGTTTTGGGTGTTCGGTATCGATGAAAAATACTGTGAATTGGGGTTTTGAATACATTTCAGAGACCTAAATGGTGTTTTTCTTGGATTTTGTTTTCTGGGTGTTAATTGAATCTGTCTAGGGTTAGGGCTGGGGAGTTTTGTTGTGAAAGTGAGGAAGCAAGGTGGTGTTTTTGAGACTATGCAGTGCATGTTTGGTTAGAGAGAAAATGAAAGAAAGTTGGGAAGAGAAGGGGAGGAAAGTATGGTCCGTGACCGTTGTTCATTCACAGGGAAAAAATGGCGGGGAAGTTGGTTGGAAGCAAAGAGTTTGGTCTGCTCAACCCCCCTCTTTGTATAACCAACAATCATTTGGACCATTAAAAAATACATCACTAATAGCACTAATACATTAGAAATGATAAAATAAAAAAAATTAAAAAACAAAATATAGAAAGTGGACAGAGCCCACTGCCACATCACTAGTGCTCCTCTTAGTGCTCCCTTTTAAATGCTCTCAAACATTTTTCTTATATGACTGTCAAGGGATCTCTCTAAATTTATTTCCAGTATTTAAAAAAATCATTTTAAAATTTCAAATATAGGTTTTGAATTTCTTTTTAGTGAATTTTTTTATTTTAACTATCTTATTTTTTTAAAATACACTTAATTTAAATATACTTAAAAAATAAAATATTTGTGAATGAATTTTAAAATGTTACACTTAATTTTAAAATTCATTCACAAATATTTTAAAATATTTCAAAAAAATACAACAATATACATAGTTTTTATATTTTTTTGTATTTAGTGAATTTAAAAAAAAAAAAAAGATCACAAAATTTATACCTTTTAAGTGTATTTAGATTAAGCGAATCTTTTTTTTTTAATTTTTTTGATTAAAGTATTAAAATAACAAGGTGCCAAAACATTAGGACTAGAGGAGAAGAACCATACATTGGTACCTAAAACTAGAGTAATATATACTCATATTTGATGCAATTTTTATTTTTATCTTGGCAGAGATATTGGAGTTTTAAAGTAATCTTGGACTAGTCTTGGAAACTTCCATCAAACCATGTTAGCACTTCCTTAGACGCAATTGTTTTAAGGAAACTATATGGTGGGTTTTCAATGAAAACACACAATAATAAATATATAAGTGTTTTTTCATATATATTTTTTTCAAATGGTGAAAATTAAAATTAAGTCAAAGTAATAATTCTTTTTTTTCCTTTTTTTCCTTTTTTGTGACACTAGCACCGCCACCTAAGTAAGGATACATTTGGTAATAAGTTAATTTAGTTAAAAAGTCATTAAAAATTAAAAAATATTGGAATGTCTAAAGTATTTTAAAATATGTGAAAAGTATATTAAGATTATATATTTTTTAGACTTTTGTGGTGCTTATTGACGACTCTTAGGCCTCGTCTGGGAATAAATTATTTTAATAATTTTTTAATTTTTTAGCTAAAATATGAGATAAAAAAAAATTAATATGTTTAAAATGACTTTTTGATTTTTTACAAAAAGATATGCAAAAAGTAGAGAGAAAATAAAATCTTTAATTTTTTGGTATAGATTATAGGTTTTTTGGTTTTTTAATAACTTTTTGACTTTTAAACTAAAAGTGTTACATGTCAAACGAGACCTTAGGGCTATCATTAGCATGATTCTTAGCCAAAAAGTAGCTAAAAAATCACTTCCCAAACCAGTCTTAAATTATAAACAACATATTTTATACTTAAGGAATTTAAATTAACAAGTCTCGTTTGGCAACTTTAGTTTTAACAAAAAAATTACTATAAATTGTCACATTACTCTATCTATTTTTTTACACATATTTTTATAAAAAATTAAAATAATATTAAAATAATATATTCCCAAACGATTATCTTTTGAAAGAATTGTCAAAACTTAGAAGGTAGGAGCTCAAAGTTGGGCAAGAAAAATTTGTAAAAAGGTTGATTTTTATGACATGTGTTTAAAGAGTAATGATATTAACACTCTACTTTGAACTTTATACATTCTATTTTTTTTAAAAAAAAACTTATTCAACAATTTGAAGTTTATTTTGGTGCAGTCTCACCAAAAGCAATCAACAAAAGCAAATAATTGAACCTTTTTGTTTCTTATTCCTCTTCCTAATAGTCTTGTGATCAATAATTGAACCTTGTTCAGAGGTGGATTCGATTGGTTAGGGTATGAGATCTTCTGTCTCATATTTTTATATCTTTCGATTTTAAAATATTCATAATTATTAGATCATATTTTAATATTTTGATATTCTTAATTGATCTATCGATTATAAACCAAAATAATAATAATTAAGAATAAGGAATCCTTGACTTTTTATACAACAATTAGATTTGTCGAAAATAATAATTCTTGACTTTGTACCTATAATGATTATCAAAATATAAAGATCTTATGTTATGCTTGAATATTAGATTTGTCAAGGAAAATTATTTTATTTATATATATTTCATTTTTGTGGGTAACAAAATAAATAAATAAATAATTTAACTTAGATTCCTATTCATTTTCTCCAATATTTCCCAAAAAAATGAATAAATTTAGCTTCTTCAACTTTATTTTGTTTTCCTATCTATTTTCTTTCATTTTCATTTTCTTTAACATGTCTAAAATCTAAACATATCATTAGGGAGATGATTAGTTTTTTTTGTGAATTTATCTCTTCATGGCTGTAATTTACATTCAAATTGAGAATCAATGAACTTAATGATGATAAAAGGATAAATAAAAAATTTTTTTTTTTTTTTTTTTTTTTTTTTTTTTTCTTCTCGAGACGAGAGAGAGGAGAGGAGAGAGGAGAGGAGAGAGAGAGAGAGAGAGGAGAGAGAGAGGAGAGAGGGAGGAGGAGAGAGAGAGGGAGGAGGAGAGAGGTGGGAGTCGAGTCGTCGAGGCAGTCGCAGTCCGCTGTCGCAGTCAGTCGTCGTCGTCAGCGTCGTCGCTCGAGCGTCGCTCCGTCTCTCTGCCGATCCTCGCTCCTCCGCCTCTCCTGATCACGTCTCGGACGATCTCAATCCTCTCCTCAAATCCTCCGCCCTCACGTCCTGCTGGAGCCCCTCCCTTCCCTTCTCTCTTTTTTCTTCTTTCTTTCCTTCTTCTTTCTTTTTTTTTTCTTCTCTCTCTTTTTTTTGGGATCGGCTCCAAATTCGAGCCCCCTAGCACAGCTCTAAATAAAAAGTGGTCCCAGCACTAGTTATTGTTATAAGATTTTATTACTTGAAATAAGTGAAAAGTAGAAGTTAAAGGTGCGCTTTTTGTTGCTGCTCAATATTATACATTTTAAAACTTATTTATGTTATTTACGTTTTATAAATTGCAAGTAAAAATTATTCCAATCACTCTAGTATATGTTTTTAAAATAAATAAAAAATTATAAATAGTTTCATAAATTGTACTAAAAATGGCGTGTAAGTGGGCTCTTTTGGAAAGAGTTAAAAAAGCCAAAAGCTAACTTTTAATCTATTTTAGATCATATCACCTTTTATATTTTTTACACGTTTTTAAAAAAATGTTAAAAAAAATAAAAAATTATCTTTTAACCATCTTCTCAAAATAAATAGAGAGATAATATTTTATGTAATGAAGACACCGTAACAGAGTATATTTGTCTCTTTGTTTTTCACGTGCACATATACATATCCGTGAGGGAGAGATACACTGTAAATGACTTTTCCTTGTGAAATATAGAAATTTTTGATGCACATATTAGCCAGGTTTGATTTTAAGATGCCAATGCCAATTTTGTTTTTTGGGTAGAAAATGTCAATTTTGTTAAGACGGCTTCTATGTAAAATTTGTGGCCCACTAGCTCCCATCAGCCAAATTAGTTGGAATAAAGGACAGAATAATAACAAAGAACAAGGCCCACAAATCATCAATTAATAAATATAATTGATTTTGAAGAAATTGTATTTTAATTAGACAATAAAATAATAATTTCATTTTCATATAAATCTTTTATGTGTCAAATTTATTCCAACAAAATACTACATTTAATATAATTATTTTAAAACTCACTTTTCAATTTCTTTTTTTGTAATTATTTTAACTCATAATATGTGTATGAGGAGGAATAGCAACATCATTGGACCACAAATGACACTATTATTTAATAATGCGAAATATCAAGCCGCCACTAAATTCCAAAACCAGCAATGCTATGGACCTACTTTCTAAATTCATAAATCTACTTACAATGACGTGATAAAAAAAATCTCTTTTTAGAGTCTCAAATATTTTCTTTCCATACCTTATTTATATTCAATTAATTAATGATAATTTTCTATTTTTATTTTTATTTTTATTTTTTGAAAAAAACTAACAACTAGTTTAGTAAAATAATAATAATAAACATTTGTAATTTTTGTATGATTTTCTCTTTTATGATATAAATATTTGAAAATTTTAAATATTTTGTTCCTGTTTATTTTCATCAAATTAATTTCGTTTTAATTTTTTAAAAACTCAACCAAACATGTGCACCTAGCTCAACGTAAATTTTACTTTAAAAAAAAAATATAAAGATGATTTTATTAATAAAAATAATATTATCATATCATTTTTATGATAAATTTAATGTATAAAATTTCTTAAGAATAAAATTTTCTTTTTTATATTTAATAGTGTAGCACGTAGACATTCAATGAACCTTTTCTCGAGAAATTAAAACGAAACTACATCTTGGTGCCTGCATTGTAAGCTTCACTAACATAAAACAATAAAAAAACAAAACCTCTTTTTGTATTTACCTTTCGTGTCTTTATTGACGTGTGTGCATATGCACAAATGTGTATTTATATAATATTTGGTCCAATTAGGAGATACATTAGTTTTATGTGTTGAAATAATCATTAAGTAAATTAAAGAAGATAGGATATGTAATTCATTGTTGACTTCCCACATCCACTAGTATATTCTTTTCTTCCTTCCCCATTTTTTTTTAAAAAAAATAGGATAGTTTTTAATACATAACTCATCCCATAGACTAGGAAGTTTATAAAAAAATTGATCTAACCAAGGTTGATTTGCTGGTGGATCAATAAGATAATAATATTTTTTAAAAATATGAACATAGTCTTCAAAAAGACAAATATTACATAATTCTAATTTAGTCAAAATATAATTTTCGTCTGTTTGCAAATTAGTATCTCCATAAAAATCACATAAATTTTATTTTATGAGTTTTGCAAATTCAGTTAAAATTGTGTCAAGTGTGAGAAAATTTGTTAATAAAGTCGTTTTTTGACTTTTTTCAATTTCAGATTTTTCCCACTGTCTTAACCATTGCAACACATCTCCCTGGAGAGTTGCTGCAATATAGTCAAGGAATTTTTCCTTTGACCAACTATTTTTATAATTTGTAATAATGATGGACAAGGATTATGCCCAATCATCTATTGGTTGTGGTTGATCCTTAAATGGAATATGGGACAAGTCTAAATAAGTACCATTTTGAGCTATTAGATACTTATGATTATTATCTTTTCTAGATATTACTGGTTCAGGTGTAGAATTGGAGGTACTTCCCATGTTAGTATCATTTTTAACTTTATTTGTTTGAATAAAGTCAAAATTTTCTCCATCTCCCCATGTGCCAAATAATTCGGGATCAATTAGCTCTTCTGCCTTTCTTTTCCCTCTATTTATTTCTGATGAAATATCTTGATCTATGGATTCTTCAGATGAGGATGATTGGATGTCATCATCATTAGTTGACATATTAATATCATAATTAAAATGTTGTAAAAGGGCTTTATTTTCTAGATAAGTTTCTCTTATCTGATCTAATAGCCTATTTCTTTCATCAATACCTAAATCTGGGTCTTTATATAATTTTCTCCAATAATCCAATATTTCAACAATATTTTCATATTCAGTTCTATTATAGATATTGGTTTGAAATACCATAATATCTTCTGTTCCATAAAATAGCCTAAGGATGTTACTATCTCCTGGACTATTCATTCCATCATTGTTTATGAAGGATATAGTTTCCAATTTTGTCACCAAATTGTTTATTTGGTTTTTTGCTTCTTTATTTAAGTCAACATTTATTATAGAACCCAAATTATCTATTTTAGATTCTATAGACTCAACTTTAGTCTCTAGATAATTTTGATTTATTTTTTTATTTTTATCTAATTTAGAAAACCAATAACACATAATATCAGTAATATTATTTAAACTAGAACACACACTATTTATATTTGCAGACTCTTTAGTAATATGCAAACTATGATCATATTTATTATTAACATTATTTTTTGTATTTCCAAAACATATTATATCGTCAAAATTAATTACCATTTTAGATTGTTGTTGGTACCTAAGACCCTCCTAGTGTATTTTCTAGTACCTAAAACCTCTCTTTATGATCTTAAAGACTTAATTATAGCCAATAGTCAAAAGATCTTAATGAGTATATGGGCTTTGATATACACTAAGCATATAGGTTTTACAACAACTAAAAATGAAACAAATAATTATGAAGATATAAAATACGAAGGATTTACAAAAAACTTAGACGAAAATTTTTTAATTTAAATTTTTTTTTTTTTTTATAACATAAAACACACCATACAAACTTAAAATTTATACATAGATAGAAATACTTACCTAGCTTCTTTCTTTAAAAAGCTCTTCACCAGGCTCTAATACCAATTACAAAACTAAAAAGGAAATGAACTTTTTTCTAATTTTATTATGGAATTATGGTGGAGTTATGGAATAAGAAAATATGATAGAGAATTTAGAGATAAAGGAGAAAGCACAACGATGGAGAAAACATAGAGGGAATTTAAATACATTTCTTCATTGGCGTGAATGCCAATTTATAGAATACATAAAGTATATACAAACAAAAGCCAAAAGTTATGGCATATCTAATTTCTACCACTTTTGTCAAAACCTACAAGCCTAGGCATTAAATACAAGGACGAAAGTCATAAAGGAGAGTCTAAAATTATATACATATACTGTAGCTATTTGTCATCTTTTTACTACAATTATACAATTATATACATACACTGTCTATCCTCCCCGGTTTTCAAAAAGATAAACTGTTATAGATAAGCTTGGGCTGATCGGTTTTGGCGTGTAGCGTCGGCTGAAAAGATTTGGTTAATCACTTTCCGCCAAATGATGCAGGTTGCTCCACGTGTCCTGGATATGGTTAGAGTCGATCAGGAGACAGCTGCATTTGATAGTGGGGTCCACTATGCTTCCATCATGTTGATGAGATTGTGATATTCTTCATCAGTCTCTGATGGAGGGGAATCCGGATCTTGGTTGTATTGCTCGTTCCGGAAATGTTCTACATCATCCGTAGTCATGGCTAGTTCCAACGGAAGATCCAAATTATTTCTCTTTTTGAGATTTATTAACATGTCAAGAGCCTCATTAATTTGCGTTGGAGACCTTTGATATGTTATGGAAAAATGGGTTACAAATAATATTCTTCCATCTGTAACCATGAATGGCAATTTTGTTGAGCCATGGATGTTGGACGCTGATTGTGAAACAGATATTAGACTGTTTATCCAATATTCTGTCAAAGAAAGTTTTTGGATATTTTCCAATCGTTCTCTCTGGTGATCTTCATCTAAATAATCATCTTCAAATTCAAAATCTTCAGTTTCTTTAAGATACCAAATCTGGTATGGTTGGAAAAAATGTTCTCGTTCTCGCCAACCAACAGTGCTGGAAATCCAGAAAGTAAAATATTTGCTCCATCGAAAGCCTTTTACTATCCATGAGAGCATTGCTTTGATGATGTGGGGAAGTGGTTTTGGAAATACTCTTCAGATCCTGGGAGACGTTCTTGATCCTCAGTTAGTCACCTGCAAAGACAAACACTCCTATTTGGGGTGCGGTTAGCACTCGACGGCAAGTCAGTTCTTATACTCAAGAAAGCTTGTTTACTAAGTTTAGTGAAGTGATTCTTACATACCATTCCAAGAACGCTGCTTCTTTATTTATACCTGATCCTTCTGAGGCCTCGGGGCCTGGGCCTACTTTTCAATCATTACCCGTTCTTCTATTCGGCCTCAAAGATCCTTTCTTAATCGGCTTACGTATTGTATTCGGTTCATCCTAGTCTTGCAGGATGCAGCCGGTTAATGTCAATCTACTAAAATATGCCCCTTCCGATTTAGCTATTTATTCGGCTCCCACAGATGATCATTGGAAAATCTATCCATTGGATTGGATCTAGAATTTGAAAAATAACTTGATTAGTTATTCCCCAATATATATCCTCAAAAAACCACATGTCATGGTTTGCCATGATGGTTATTTTGGGAATTCCATCTTTCAAATTTAATTTATCATAAGATCGTTCTAAGATTTGTCTAATCTTATCATGATGATCTTCAACTCGATTTTTGATTAACATAAAAATTTCTTTTGGAAGCAAAGTTCTTGCGTTTTTAAAAAGACAAATTCTTTTTATTTGTTCAAAAACTGGATCAGAAAACTCTTCTGATATGAGGTCTGATAGTTGAAGAAAATTGTTTATTTTTTCAAAATTAAAATCTTCATTCCAATTCATTTGTTTAAGAATATCGAAACAAAGATTTTGCAAATCTTTTAGTTTAGCTGTTTGCTTAGCTAATTTGTTGGCCAAAACTCCCATGTGTTTTCGAAATTTCACTTTGTTGTCTACGATGTGAGTTTTCCAAACTCCATTGAGTTCTGTATAAATTTCTCTGGATATACCAAGGTTGAAAAAATCTTTTATTTTAGATTCATCTGGTCTAGATGTCTAAATATTAGTTGGAACTGGGTTAGTTCTCATTTGATTCCTTTGAAAAATAGGCATGGCTGGTGCACTGTAAAAAGCTTTTTTAGCTTTGGTCATGCTATCATATGCTTTAAAGCTTGCTCCTGAGTATCCACAAACTTGAAGATTGGCTTCGTTCCAGTCTGTGTAAATTCCAGGTTATCTTCCTGAAAACACAACATAAACTTTTTCTTCTCGGGGTATTGCTTTTTTAGCAATTGTCACCCAATCTCCTTGAGCGGGTTGTTTACCCTTATCCATTGTTTTCCTCTTGATCTAAAGGTCTTCTGCAAAAATTAAATTTACTTGTTTAGCAATTTAATTTTCTGAAACAATTTCTGCTAAGAAAATCTGCAAGAAAATTGTTAGTACCTTTAAAATGTTCTACTTCAAAGGTATATTCAGAAATTTTATTATACCAGGCTAGTCGTCTTCCTTGCTCAATAGGTTTTTTATTGATCAAGAAATCTCTTACTGCCTTATTATCAGTGCGTACAATAAAATTTTCTGGGGCTAAATAAATATGAAAACTTTTTATTGCCAATTTTATTGCAAGTAATTCTTTTTCGAAAATAATATATTTTTGTTTATTTGGTTTAAATGTTTCAGAATTATATCCGCAAATTAATTCTTCTTTTTGTAATTTTATGGGTATTGAATTTTTTCTTGGTCTAATCCCATTTTCTGATAAAGGTATCTCTTTATCATGCCATAAATTACAGGGTATAGCTTTAAGAACACATCCCCAACATGCTTCTGAGGCATCTGTTTCTAAAATTAATTTATCACATGTTTTAGGAAAATAAACATCTGGTAAAGTTCTAACATGTTCTTTAATTTGTTTAATTAAAGCAACATTTTCTGTTGTCTATTCAAAAATAACATTTTTCCTTAATTTGGTTAACCAAGGAATTTCTATTTTTGAAAGATTTTTTATAAAATTTTGTCCATAATTTAAAATGCCTAATAAACTCTGTAATTGTGTTATATTTTCAAGAGTATCAGGAAAATCTCATACTTTGGACAAAATATGTTCTTGTAATTTTAAACCTTTCCAGTCTAAAATTATTCCCAAAAATTCAATTGATTCTTTTTCTAGTTCAATCTTTTTTGGAGACAAAATAATTCCATGTTTTTGAAATTTTTCACAAATTAATTTTAAATGTTTCTTATGTTCCTCCTTAGTTTTAGAGAAAATAAGTATATCATCAATATAAACTACACAACAATCTTTAAGGTCTTTAAAAATTGTATCCATCTACCATTGAAATACCTGTGGTGCAATATTTAACCCAAAAGGCATAACATTCCAGTGGTAATGTCCTCTAGGTGTACTGAAGGCTGTCAATTTTTTTGACTCTTCAGTCAACTGAATTTGCCAAAATCCACTTTTACAATCAAATTTGCTAAAGATTTTTGATCATTTAGTTAAGTTAATCAAAATATCTTTTCTTGGAATAAAATATCCATCAAATTCTAAATTTTCATTTAGCCGTTTATAGTTAACTACCATTCGAGCTTTTCCTCTTTTAATTTCAGCATAGTTTCTTACCATAAAAGCTAGACTAGAATGAGGGCTTCTAGTTTCTTCAATTAACTTTTTGTCTAAAAGTTCCTGGAGTTGAATATCAAATTCATCTATATCTTGTCTAGTATAGATCATTGGTCTTACTCTAATGATACCATTAGGGTCTTTTAATTTTAAACTACAATAACGTGGACTACGTTGCCATAGTTTTAATGGATGTTCACTACTAAAATTTTTTTCTAAAATTTTATAAATCCAATGTGATTCATCAATGGTTTTGATGATGGGAGTTAAGTCACCACGCGGCACGGGCGCAAACTCTTTATCACAAATGTATTTATGTTGTTCTAACAAGGGAATATGAATTAAGACATTGTTTATGCTTAATGAAATAACATTTTCCTGTATTTGCATTGGAAGGTATTTATATATAAAATTATTTTCAAGAAGAAAATCTCCATGCATATACGGAAAACATAAAATTTTTGGTATAATGAATTTGTTGTCATTTAACTAAATAGCTATATTTTTAGCCTTGAATTGTATAGAAGTATGGTTGCCATCTATTCCAGTGACTAAAATTGGATGTTTCATTAGTGTCTATTTTTCTTTTGGTATGGCATTCCATTTACATGAGCTGACTGTAGCTCCTGTGTCTATGAGAACACTGAGGCTATAGGGTTTATAACCGGAAAAATTAAATGTTCCCAATACATATGTATATCTTCTTTTTCCTTGGCTAGGAGAAAAAATAATATCATCATTTTTTGTTTGAAAATGATACATATATGCAGATTTAATATGTTCAAGTTTTCTTGTTCCTGGAAAAATAGGAATCTGAACATTATTTGAAGTAATAGATTCTTGATTAGAATTATTACTTGATTCTCCAATACTTAACTTTGAAAATGATTTGTTAGTAAAATCTTTTTCAAATACAGAAGTTGATCTTTTAATTTTTGGAATTGTATTTTCAATATATAAATTTTTTCCTGATGCCCGCATTTGTAATTGTGCAGGTTTTTTTGTTTTAGAAGATTCTCCGTGTCCCACTAGGTCTTGGATTAACCATTGTCGAGGAACTTATAAATCACTCCAATTCATTAGACGAGGTTGTATTACCGTGTCAAATGGTCTTGGTTCAAAGATTTCAACGATTTTATTATCGTTTGCTCTTGTTTTTGTTTCAGGAAATTTAGTTAATTCGTGAATTGTTTTCCAACGAATAGCCAAATCATGAGAATTTGATTTCATTCCTAATCCTTGTGTTTTAATTCTTATTCTGATTGTATCTTCAAGATTAGGATCATTTATGGAAATAAAGAAATTTGGTCTAACATTAAACCAAACTACTCCATTAGCCAAATTAGACTAAATTCCTCCAATGATTGCTTTCATTGGGTCGAAAAATCTTTTGTCAAAAATTACTGCCAAAATAGGAGTATCTATCCCTTGGCGAAATAAAGCTGTTATGGTTACTTGAATTAATCCAATATGAATATATTGAATTTCAGGATATTTCTTTTTCCATCTTGCAACCTTTTTCTTATCAAAAAAAGGAATATCAATATTTCCTTCTTCTGACCATTTTGCTTGAGTGTTACCACTGTATTGTTCAAACACTCTTGCTGAAAAGAAGTTGAATTTTGAAAGTTTATAAATTTCTGGAACAGCAACTTCTTGCATTTTTTCGAATTTTGCTAATTCTTCGTCGGTAAAAGTTTTTTCTTCCCCGATTACATCTCCAAGTCGAATTGCCTGCAATTCTTCTTGAGATATATTATCTACTTCTTGAGATATTGCTTGACTATTATTAGTCATCATGAAGATTAGTTCTTCGTCTGAACTTTCTTCATCACTAAAAATTTCATATAAGATTTCTTCTTCATCAGAAATTTCTTCTCCATATATTATTTCAAAGTCTTGTTCTTCAAGGACTTTGATCATTTTCTTTGCACTTTTTCCCCTTTTTGGGCATTCGGGTGCATAGTGACCTTCTTCGTTACAAATGAAACATTTACAAGTTTTCTTTTTTGAAACACTTGTTGGTTTCTTTTTTCGAATATATTTTTTCTTTTTTGAAAAAGTTTTGTTCTTTTTCCAGGATTTTCATTTATATTTTCTGCGTTTTTTGGAAAATCCTTTTCTTTTAGGAAATGTATTACAACCAATTTTTCAATTTTCTTTTAAAATTTTATCACAACATTTTTGACCATATTGTGAGTTGGAAATTTGATTTTTTATTTGTTTTTTCGCCTTTACTTCTAAACATCGATCTGCTATCTCTCTTAGAACATAATTAATGCGAAAACCAAGATTATTATTTTCTTCATTAATTATTCAATAGTTTTAGAATATCAATTCAGTATATTATCTTCTTGTTATTTTTGTTGGAAAATTAGTTTTTATAAGTTTGTTTCAGGTTAATTTTAAGTTCAAATTTAAGTGGGTCCCAAACGTCTTTTGGGTTAGGTCCGAAGAGGTGACGTGTTCTTTATCGCATGGCAAGTCACACGGTGAAAACGGTTCGTCAAAACCATTTATAAGTGAATGGGAACTTGACGTCATTTTCAGATTCATGGAATTGGACAATTAAAAAATAAATGTGAATTTTCTTGTAAGGCTTGTCCCACATTGAAACTTGAAGAAATATCATGAAAATGATCATGAAAGATTCTCCACATTTGGATTACACCTAGAATAAAACACCACACACTAATCAAGGGATGAAAAATCTTCATGATGCATTTCATGATATTTTTTTCATGACTCCTAGTATTATGAATATAGGTTCTAGGTGACAACACTTGAGTTGAGCCCCAAGGGACACCCCAAATTTGTAAAAATGAGGAGTTATGGACAAATTAAACATTGGGTCAAACCACCACACGCACGCGGGCCGCCGCTGCCGCCTGTCCGACCGGGTGTGGGTCGAGTCGGTTCTAACATTAATTTTTTGGATAAATTTTTTTTGAAAATTTCCAAATTCTTATAGGAAATTATTTGAATTTCAAAATGTATTTGAATTCAAATTTTTTGTCCAAAAATTGTGCCCCCGAATTCCACTAAATTCCCAACTGTTTAACAGGTTTTTTAACTACCAGATAAATTCAAAACTGCCTAGCAATTTTTTGGACAGATTCAAAACTGTTGCAGTTATCTGTGCAAATTTGAAACTACACCTATTGAATTCAAAACCAATCTGTTCATTCAAAATTCACACTTGTTCGGACAGATTGTTTGCCTATAAATAGAGGCCATTTCTAGCAGTTTTTTGCATCCGAAAACATCCAGAAAATATTTTATTTCCTTTCCATTTTGCTCTTTCTTTGCATAATTCTTCATATTAATTTTTAGGAAATACTTTGAGAGTATAGAACATAGGTTTGGTTCGCCGTACAAATTGTTTGAAGTGTTACTACAATTTGTGAAGATCATTATATCCGGGGAGATAGACGCCATTTATCCGTAAGCACCGTAACAGGGCGAATCTGTCTTAAGGACAGAGTGTCACACACTTGATTTGATCTTTTAAAGTTTTATTCGGTTCGGTAAAATAAATCTTGTAAGTGATTTATTTTTATTTATTTGTTTGATTTGTTTCAATTTATTTATTTTACACAGAAGATTGTTCAACAATCTTACGACAGATTCGAATAATTTTGTTTATACAGAATTTTTTGTTTGTTTCCTTTTCTCTTTTTTCTTCTTACAGAAATTATTTTCTGTGATTTTACAAAATAATATTTTAGTTAGAAAAACAAATAGTAGTAATATACTGTTTGATAAATAATAGTAATATACTGTCTATTTTCTTTGACAACTAGCAGTAATATATTGGTGTCACTAACAATTCAGAATATTTATTTGTGAAGTTTGCCAGAAATTAATTTTGATTTTCAGAAATAATTTCTGAGTGTTCATTAATTAAAAAAAATCAGTATTTTAATTTTTGAAGTGTTATAGAAATATTTTTCTGTGTGGAATTAATTTGTTTAATTAAAATTTTATTTTATTTTCAAATTAATTGAAAATAAAAGTTACAATTCTTGTTTCTTTTATTTTTACATAATTTAATTATGTGGTTTTGGTTTAAATTTTCTGTGTAATATACAATTCTAATTATAATTTTGTTTTATATTTTAGAATTCATGGCTACTGAAACTAATGCTCAAACAAATACTGGTGAGGTGACTGCAATTGCTCCAACTCATTCTCTAGTTATGACTGTACCAGTTAACTATAGTGAAAAGCCAGAGAAGTTCTCAGGAACAGATTTTAAAAGATGACAGCAGAAAATGTTGTTCTATCTTACTACTTTCAACTTGGCACGTTTTCTCTATGAGGATGCTCCTACTCTGAAAGATGATGAAACCGACCGGCAAATGATTGCTGTGGTCGATGCCTAGAAGCATGCAGATTCCCTTTGCCAGAACTACATCTTGAACGGACTTGACAATATATTATACAACGTCTACAGTCCTATCAAGATAACAAAGGAACTTTGGGAGTCTTTGGAGAAAAAGTACAAAACAGAAGATGTTGGTTCAAAGAAATTTGTGGTTGGCAAATTCTTGGACTTCGTGATGGTTGATTTTAAGACTGTGATCAGCCAAGTTCAAGATCTCCAACTCATTCTACATGACATTCATGCAGAAGGCATTTCTCTTAGTGAATCCTTTCAAATTGCTGCCTTAATTGAAAAATTACCATAAAGTTTGAAGAAATTCAAGAACTACCTCAAACACAAACGTAAAGAAATGACTCTAGAGGAATTGATTGTGCATTTGAGGATTGAAGAGGACAACCGCAATTCTGAGAAGCGGGCTGGAAAACATCCAATGGAGTCTAAGGTAAATATGGTGGAACATGCTCCAAAAGTCAAAAAACGAAAGTTTTTTGGAGAAAGTTCCTCACAAAGCTCTAAAAGAGGAGAAACTAAAAATTACAAGTTTAATGGCAAATGTTACATCTGTGACAAAGAGGGACGCCAGGCCAAAGATTGTCGTAGCAAAGGCAAAAGCAAAATAAGAACAAGCAAGAAGCCTGCTTAAGCCAATATGACCGAAATACACAAAATTTTCAATGGTGTAGATGATATAAATCTTTCTACAGTTATTTCCGAGGCAAACCTTGTCAGAAATCCTAAAGAATGGCGGGTGGACACTGGTGCTACTCACCATATTTGTGCCAACAAAAAGATATTCACATCTTACTCTACAGTGGACAACGGTGAACAACTTTTTATGGGCAACTCCTCGACTTCTAAAGTTGAAGGACAAGGAAAGATTATTCTGAAAAAGAACTCACTCTCAATAACGTGTTGCATGTACTGGACATTTGCAAGAATTTTATTTCTAGATCTTTGTTGAGCAAAAATGAGTTTAGGCTAGTTTTTGAAAGTGACGAGTTTATACTTACCAAAAACGGGATGTATGTAGAAAAAAGTTACATGTCTGATGGCTTTTTCAAAATGAATGTAATGACTATTGTACCCTCTATTATTAATAAAAATACATCTTCTTCTTACTTGCTTGAGTCTTCAAATTTATGGAATAGTAGATTTGGACATGTTAATTATGGATCTTTATGTAGATTAATTAATATGGAATGTTTACTTAAATTTGACATTGATTTAAATCATAAATGTGAAATTTGCGTTGAAGCAAAACTAACTAAAGATGGGAAAAACTATTTTATCACTTTTATAGATAACTATACTAGATATAGTTATGTTTATTTAATTCGAACTAAGGATGAAACTTTGAAAACTTTCATTCAATATAAGAATGAAGTTGAAAATCAATTTGGTAAGAAAATTAAAAAACTAAAAAGTGATAGAGATGGTGAATATGAATCACATTTTGATGAGTTTTGTAAAAAACATGGAATAATTATCAAACCACCGCTCCTTACTCACCTTAACAAAATAGAATTGCTGAAAGGAAAAATAGGACTTTAAAAGAAATAATGAATGACATGTTAATAAGTTCTGGATTACCTCAGAACTTGAGAGGGAATGAATACTTTCTGCTAATTATATATTTAATAAAGTACCTCGAAAGACAGTAAATCAAACACCTTATGAAATATGGCATAGCAGAATACCATCCTACAAATACTTAAAAGTATGAGGGTGTTTGGCTAAAGTAGCTATTCATGGTCCTAAAAAGATTAAGATAGGTCCTAAAACTGTTGATTGCATTTTCATTGGTTATGTCATGAATAGTAATGCATATTGATTTTTTATTCATAAGACAGAATATTCCAAAATGCATGTAAATACTATTATTGAATCTCGGAATGCGTCTTTCTTTAAACATGTGTTTCCAAATAAAACTGGACAAGAAATTAGTACTGACAAAAGATCTCATGATTCTATTACTAGTCAGGATCAAGAACATGATCAAGAATATGAGCAAGAAATAGATCAAGATGAGGAAGAAGAACTTAGACGTAGTAAACGTGCTAGAACCTCAAAATCTTTTAGTCCAGATTTTCTAACATTTTTGTTAGAAAATGAGCCTTCAACTTTTAAAGAAGTTATGTCCAGTCCTGAGGCTCCTTTATGGAAAGAAACTGTAAACAACGAAGTTAAATTCATCTTACAAAATCACACTTGGGAATTGGTGGATTTGCTACCAGGTTGTAAACCTCTTAGGTACAAGTGAATTTTCAAAAGAAAAATGAAAGTGGATGGATCGATTGACAAATACAAGGCAAGACTTGTGGTCAAATGTTTTAGACAAAAAGAATATCTTGATTATTTTGACACATACTCACCGATTACTAGAATAACGTTCTGTAGAATACTAATTGCTATTGCATCGTTGTACAATCTAGAAATTCATCAAATGGATGTAAAAATCGCTTTATTAGATGGTGAGTTAGATGAAGAAATTTACATGGAACAACCAAAAGGATTTTCTGTTTCAGGAAAAGAAAATAAAGTGTGTAAATTGGTTAAATCATTATATGGTTTAAAACAAACGCCAAAGCAATGGCATGAAAAATTTGACAAAGCAATGATGTCAAATGGATTCAAAATTAATGAATGTGACAATTGTGTTTATATTAAAAACACTAGCAACAGTTATGTTATAGTATGTCTTTATGTAGATGATATGCTCATCATAGGTAGTAATAATGACATGATTAAAACTACCAAGAAAATGTTGAATAAACATTTTGACATGAATGATATGGGGATTGCAAATGTAATACTTGGTATGAAAATTACCAAAATATCAGAAGGTTATGCTTTGTCACAATCACATTATATTGAGAAAATACTTGACAAATTCAACAAAGATGATGATTATCTTGCTAGAACACTTATGGATGTTAATTTGTTTCTTTCTAAGAATGTACAGGAATTATTTCTCAATTAGAATATATCCAAATTATTGGAAGCTTAATGTACTTGATGAACTGCACTCTCCTAGATATAGCTTATATAGTAAGTAAATTAAGTAGACATATGAGTAATCCGATAGTAGAACACTGGAAAGCAATTATAAGGGTTCTAAGATATCTCTGATTTACTCATAACATTGGGTTGAATTATACTAGATATCCAGCAGTACTTGAAGGATACTATGATGCAAACTGGAGATCGAATACTAAAAACTTAAAATTCACTAGTGGGTATGTCTTTACTCTTGGTGGTGCGACTGTATCTTGGAAATCTTCCAAACAGACTTGGATTACTAGGTCTACTATGGAATCAAAATTTATAACTTTAGATAAAGCTGGGGAAAAGGCAAAATGGCTTCGCCCCTTTCTTGAAGATATTTCGATGTAGCCAAAATCGGTGCCTGCTATTTGCATACATTATGATAGTCAATCAGCAATAGGTAAAGCATAGAGTCATATGTATAACGGTAAGTCGCGACACATTCGTCGTCGACATAACACCGTGAAACAACTACTTTCTAACGGAATTATTTCGATTAAATATGTGAAGTCTAAAGACAACATAGCGGATCCACTAACCAAAGGGTTAGCAAGAGAGTTAGTTGAAAATTCATTGAAGGGAATGGGACTTAATCCTATTAAATAAGAGTTACCACAACGGCAACCCAACCTAATTGACTGGAGATCCCAACATATCTAGGTTCAAAAGGACAACCGAGTTGTGCATGACTCATAAGGATCACTGGGGAATCAAACTCCTACACATTTTTAAGATGAAATAGTGATGTCTATAGCGTTTTAGGTTAAGTAAAATTTTAATGACTCTTATATCTAGGTAAACCTAGTGGAGTATGGCGAGATACTTTTCATAAGAATCACCTATGTAAGTGTGAACTGGACCGGTTCTATAAGATTTGTGAAGGGCTACAATTCTCTAGAGCAATCATGAAAGACCAGGTTGTTCAGAGCCAAAATGAACACCATAGTGAGAACTAAACTGTGTTTGGTGATATACTGTGTGAGTTATATGGTCTTGGTCTACACAAATGGTTGAACAGTTCAAGACATCATGTTCACTGATCAGCTAGTAAATGCGATAGTGTCTCACAAGGGAAGATTCAAAGCCAAAAACTACCTATCCTTTGCAGAATATTTCTAATTTTTGTACTCTCTGTAATTAGATCATGTTGTTGCATTTTCTCTCCGTCAAATTCCATTCATATAGGAGATTGTTGGAAAATTGATTTTTATAGGCTTATTTCGGGCCAACTTTGAGCCTAAATTTGAGTGGGTCCCAAACGTCTTTTGGGGTAGGTCCGAAGAGATGACGTGTTCCTTACCACATGGCAAGTCACACGATGAAAACGGTTCGTTAAAACTATATATGAGTGAATGAGAACTTAACGTCGTTTTCGAGTTCATGGAATTGGACAATTAAAGAATAAAGTGGGTTTCCTTATAAGGCTTGTCCCACATTGAAACTTGGAGAGAACTTATGTGTGTATATAAGTTCTAGGTGACAACACTTGGGTTAAGACCCAATGGGCACCCTACGTTTGTAGAAGGGAGGAGTTATGGACAAATTAAACCTTGGCTCAAACCACCACAACTGCGCTGCCACGCCCGACTGGCCGAGCCGAGCCAGGCGCGGGTGTGGATTGTGGGTCAGTTCTAACATTAATTTTTTGGACAAAATTTATTTGAAAATTTTCAAATTATTGTAGGAAATTTTTTGAATTTCAAATATTTGAATTCAAATTTTTTGTCCAAAAATTGTGCCTCCAAATTCCACTAAATTCCCAACTGTTTAATACGTTTTTTAACTGCCAGATAGATTCAAAATTGCCTAGCCGTTTCTGGATAAATTCAAAACTGCTACAGTTATCTGTTCAAATTTGAAATTGCACCTGTTGAATTCAAAACCAATCTGTTCATTCAAAATTCACACTTGTTCGGACAAATTGTTTGCCTATAAATAGAGGCCATTTCCAGCAATTTTTTGCATCTGAAAACATCCAGAAAATATTTTGTCCCCTTCCCATTTTGCTCTTTCTTTGCATAATTCTTCATATTAATTTTTAGGGAATACTTTAAGAATATAGAACACATGTTTGGTTCGCCGTACAAATTAATTGGAGTGTTACTACAATTTGTGAAAATCCTTGTATTCTGAAAGACCATTTATCCATAAACACCATAACAGGGCGAATCTATCTTAAGAATAAAGTATCACACACTTGATTTGATCTTTTAAAGTTTTATTCGATTCGGTAAAATAAATTCTGTAAGTGATTTATCTTTATTTATTTATTTGATTTATTTCAATTTATTTATTTTACACAAAAAATTGTTTCAATAATTTTCAAGTTATTGTGCATATTTTTATGTGATGAATAGAATTGATTTAACCTATTTTGATCAGTTGGTGAAAAATAAAGTCAGCCTAACCCATCATGGTCGTTGCCTTTTGTGTGATCTCATTGGTCGACAGTACAACGCGTACAAACCATTGTGCTGCCCTTGCGCTACTAAATAATTTTCGGTCAAAGATGCAAAGGGCGTCAAATGTTTGAATGATTAATTACATTTACACCTTTATACTTTTATCAAAATTTCATTCTAATCCTTGTAAAAAGAATACGTTTCACGGATTTGTTGGCTTTCGGAGTTTTGGTATTAGCAACACAAAGAAACTGCCAATTCTACAGTCAACTAAAATGCATACTAGTCATCATACAAATAATTCCAGACATTTTGATGTTCCTGATAAAGACATTGTGAAAATTCAAATTCATAATTTACATTAATCAGCCATGCACAAAAAAATGAGCTACAAAATTGTAAGTTGTCACTGCAAAGGAAGAGTGTCGTATCCGATGATCTTCACAGACGGCATCAAAAAACTGATCCTTCAAACCTGTACCGACACAATTTCCAATTAATATTCAACCATCTCCTAAAATTGAAATAGGGAGACTCAGAAATCTTTCCACAGACCAATTCTCAAGTGTATTTTAAAAAATGAGTAACTGTCAAGGTCAGGCTCTACACATGCAGGGAGTCAAAGGGTTCTCCCAGAGATCGTAGTTAGGAAAGGTTTCTTCAGGCAATCCTGCCCGTGTCTGGTGGGTGATGATAGCATCTTCCACAAAGGTGGCCCAGCCCATGTAAGGGTCCCCTAAAGATTTGGACATAAGTCCCTTGTCTGGTTTTATGGACTTGAGCCGGTGACCCATGTACCTACGAGCCCCAATTATCAGTTTCGCAAAGTTGCCACCATGGGTCATCACAAACACATCGGACTTCAAGCAGACCAAGAAGTCGAGTGCTGCCAAGCTTGTCACATGCTTCCTGAAGCCATCCAACTCCTCTTTGCTAGCCAACTCCTCCTTTGTGACCTGTTAGAAACACCCAACATAATCATATGAACTACAAAATTCAAGTAAAGAATACAAATAAAATATAATCAGAGACAACTGGGCAGTAGGTTCATTTACTGACACCAAACAGAATCAGAAATACATTGGCAATATAACTAACTATTTCCATAATGTTTGCTCTGCAATTCATCACAAAATCAATAAGAAGAAACTTAGGCAACATCATTTGATGACATTCTAGAGATGATTCTACATAAAACATGAATATTCATTTCAAAGATCCAACTTGAAATACACAAGAGCACACAAACAAACGAATAAGAAAAAGGGAAGAAAGAACTCAAAGTTTCATGCTTGATTTGCTATTTAAAAATGTGAATAACTTGATTTCTATGGCACACTTCTAATAACCTAATACTAAATTGCATACTTGTACAAAATCATCGTCTAACTTAGGCTAAAGTTTCTTAGAAGCACTAAAGAGTAGCAAAAATTGGTTTAGTGAGATTTTCACAATGTAAATTTTGAAAATGGTAGCTATGCTTTATATTTCAGATGGCAACAAGGGATCGCACAAGAAATCAAGTAAAAGGCCTTACAAGATTTGGGAACATGTTCCTGAGAGGTGCCATGCGGTTCTGTCCACCATAAACCTGCCCAGAAGCAACATAAATTTGAGTTTCTTTGGGATAGCCCATCGCGCGAAGAATGACTGCTACTTCTCCAGGCTCTAAAGGGCACCGTCCTTCCTTCCGCTTTTGCAGGGCCAAAGACCATAGATGGGAACCATTCTGCAGGCCAAATCACCACAAAGAAAAAAAATCATATCACACATCCACGTCTCTTCAGTTCTAGTCCCAAGAAACCAACTAGAAAATTAAGCTCTAGGTCACCTTAAACCGTCGAGGCCATTCTTTCTGTCTATATAATGCCATTAAAGCTTTTTCCTCCCTTGTTCCCACAAAATCACAGAATGATAGGCCTACCATCCCTTTTTCGAATCTAAGATGGAGAGCCCTGTCAAGGAGGAAGTTTGAGTCTTGCAGTAAGTGAAAAAATAAAACAAATCAAACTATATGGTTGAGCCAAGTTTCACCAAGGAACATAACCAAGCCACTTACATGTAAGGATTTGAACTGCCTGTGCGGTTTCTCATTCTTGATGCAAGTAGATCAGCCATCTGTTCAATATGGGGAAGAAATTTCAGAGCATGATAGTTCACCCTGCACCTTAGCTTGTTGATTCCTGGAGGAACATTGTCATACCTGAACAAGAAAGACTCAGAATAACAACTTAAAAATAAATTACCTTAAAAGAATATAAACAAAGCCCGTTTTAGTGATAGATCCGTACAACATCCACAACTTACCCGAGTCGATCAACAAAAGGTTTTAGGGACATTATCTTCTTTTCCTTGACCCTAGGCAAGACGTTGTCAATGTAGAATTGTGCTGGAGCATACTTGGGGATGTTTTTAACTGTCCGTCTATCAAGCAATGGCAAGATCTTTTAGAGATATTTGTGCCACTTGGAACATCATGATAATCATAAAAATCTTAATACAACATGTAGTTAGAAGTTCCATTTCTAGAACTATTTTGAGGTTTGAAGAGTTAAGTAAGACCATCTCCAACGTGTCGTCGATTCTTTCATCAAATTCCAACATTTTCCTGTTCTAATGGTTTCATCAGATGAGTATCAAATTGAAGATATCATAAATCTTTCACCAAATTGAGGACGCCTAGGACCTTTCATCATTTCACTGTTCATAGCTGTTGGATTTGCATCACCGGATAACCAACTGTACGTCCTGCCGGATGTCCACCTGGATGACTACCTCCTTGCAAAAATTTGTGAAAAAATGACACTAGCCGGTCAACCGGCCAGACATCCTCCTAGTCGTCCACCCGGTCGACTGGTGTTATGATGAAAGCCCGTTGGAGCACGTGACATCAGATGGAGTTTTTATTCAAATTTGGGAAAATAAAATATACAACGTTGGAGATGCTCTAACAAACATCACCACAAAGTAAACTTTGACAATTTCTGAAAGTTCTAAAAAAGAAGTAAAAAATAAAAGCTGAAAATTTGTACTAAACATTCTAAAAGAGAAGTCAAACATTAATTTCTGAAGGCTTTGATATGGATCTTTTCTTGAAGTTAACCTCAATCAAAAGAAGATGTTATATCCTAACTTTATTTAAAACTTGGAACATATAAATTTAGATGGAAAAATTGAAGAAACAGAACTGGATAAGCATGGGAATTTTCCTTGCAACTTCTGGAAATGTAAAAGAAGTTAGCAACTCAAATTTTTATAACCAATACATCCAGGAAATACCATTTTTATGCATAAAAGAGATACCCCCTTTTCTCAGTCTGTGTTTATACTTTACACCAAAACCTCTTACACAACTTCTGTTAAATAAAGGCTTCCACATAGTTCACTTCAACCAAGGACCAAAACTCCCCTAGGGCAAGTTTGGTTGGGTGGGGGAGACAAAACCTTGCTCTCTTTGTTTTTTTGATCCTTCAACAACAAGAAACAGGGTATTTTGTATTCACAATGGGGGAATACCCAACAAGGGTTTTGTAAGGGTCCACCACACAAGCCAAAAGGACTAATTTGACTTCAGGGAGGTGGAGGGCCCCTTATGTATTCCTCACATAAAGGGCTCACACCCGATGTCAGACAATACAAGAAATACACATTTTCTCTCTTTTGATTGGGAAAGGGAAGAGTATCATTAACTTGCATGTTTTTTGATTTTCGACATTTTGTGAGTTAGTAATGCAATAAGCCCAAAAAAAAAAATTAATAATAATAATAATAATAATAATTAAAAAATTAAAAAGAAGAAGAAGAAGAAAGGAAGGTAGAAATTCATGGATCTGTTTAGTCCAGGCTTAATAATTAACACTATTATTATTATTATTATTGATAAATCATAACTAACACTATTATACTTGAGAAAATAATACCAAAGATGAGAAAAGACAAAATGATCAAACCTAATACTAGTGAACAGCTCTGACTTATCAGTAAACCACTCGGGGATATCACGAACAATTCGGACATCATCCTTCAAGTAGTCAATAAAATGCTCTACATCAAATATGTCTTCGAATTTCCTGCAAAAATTTTATAAAATTACAATGAAAGCAAAAACTGGATTATCTGATATAAACTTGTCACAAGCAAAGCCTAGTGGCATACAAGATAATCTCCATCAACTGAAAGTCAAAAAGAATTTGAGAGTTTCTTCAAAAAATAGGGGCTTAGCACTCAAATTAATCGTTAGGCCCCTTCAACACAAGAAATGGTTGACTAAGACAAAACAATTAAGCATTCAGTATGCTGGCAAATTGCTGTTAGCCTTATGGAGCCGACTGATTCAATAACAACTTTAAAAAAAAAATTGTTTGGTTTTGGTTTCCAGAAAACACTTTTTAGAAAATTCTACTTTTTTATTTTTCGTATTTTTTTGTTTTCAATGATTTTTTTAATATTTTAAGCAATTTTTTTTAAAAAAATTTAGACACACCTAACATAAATACATTTAAAAAGTATAATGTTTGCGAAAAAAATCTTTAAAAAATTCACTAAATACCATAAATACACGAAAAAAATACGAAAATTCAATACATTTTTCGTATTTTTGTGTATTTATTAATTTTCAAAAATATTTTTTCACAAATATTTTATTATTTAGATATATCTAAGTAAGGTGCATCTAAAATGGTAAAAAAAAAAATTGCTTAAAATTTTAATTATATTCACCAAAAACAAAACAAAAAACTGAATTCAGAAAAACTGAAACCAAACACACTGAATAATAAATAAATAAAAAAGATTAGCAAAGTTCCTTAAAAAAAATGATTTGATTTTACTTCAGATGCATTCAGAGTAGGCATACAAAAATTGGAAGAAGTGACTTCAAGTGGTTTCTACTTCATCCAATTATATTTCGTGGAAAAAGAATAATGTTTTCTACTTTTGAAAAGTATACTGCATTTTGTGCATTACATGTATATCTGTGTCTCCATGTCTTCAATTTTGGGGTTGGTAGTGTCCTTGTGTGCCTGCATTGAACCATCGATGCTCAAAACTCATGCTTAGGTCCACCCAAATCATAAATATAGTGCACTCTCAAATAGTTCTTCAATGATGCATATCACTATTTCTCTGGTCAAACCAATAATTTATATTGCGCATGGGAACAAAAAATCAAAGTTCGTTCATTATTATCATACTTTCTGTTAATTTCTCATGACACTCGTTGTAATGGAAACTTTCAACTCCAGAGATGATAAAGTTCCTTGATTGCTTATTCATACATAGGGATGGCAATCTAAACCCGACCTGATAGGGACCCGACCCCCCGACCCCAATTTGAGTGGTTTTTTCTCGAAAAATATTCCCCACGGGCCAGGGATAGTATTCGAAAATGAATCCCCAATGATATTTAGGTCGGGGACAGTGAAACGTTTCTCAGCCCCGGCCCCGAACCCGAACCCGTTTCCCCCGATGTAAAATTACTATTATGCCCCTGTCTATATATATGTGTGTGTTTAGGGTTTGGTTGACACACCCACACACACATCGCGTCCCTCTCTCTCACACATGGCGGTTGCTCTGCTCCCTTACCCCCGATTGTCAAAGGTCTCTCTCTCTCTCTCTCTCTCGTTAAACTAATAATCGATCTCTATTTTCTTCTTTTAAATAGTCAATCTAGCATTTTCGATTTAGGGATTTTGATATAGGATTTACATACATACATACATACATACATACATACATATATATATCTGAGTGTACAATACATGAAGATCGAAGAGTGTTGATTTACGATGTGAGAAAAAAAAAATGAAACCTTTTCTGTGCTTTTCTTGGGACTGAGCTGTGTGTATATATGGATAGTGTCACTCTCTCTCTCTCTCTCTCTCTCTCAATTCCAGACGATGGAAGTTGGGGAAAAGACGATGGAAGTTGGGTTTTCCCCATAATTTCTCCTCAAGGTTTGAAGATCCAAGTCAAAGGTAGTTTGCTGCTTCTTTTTTTTCCTTTTCTTTCGGAGGGCTGTGTGAGTGTGTGTGTTCTTCCTGATAATTGTTTTTTGTACTACTTTAATTCATGTATGCTTGTGATTTTGTGTTCAATTGTTGTTGAATTTCTATCTCATTATTTAAAATACATGTTTGTAGATGAAAGATGTGAATTTTAGTCTGCCTTTTGATTGAATACAACACTCATCATAACAGCGGGTAATTTAGATGGAAAGCATGTGTGTTTGTGTAGAGAGAGAGAGAGTTCAATGTTGTCTACCTTTGGCTGTCTAATTCCAAATTGAGTTCAAAGGGAGGCGGTTAATGTTTGTATGTGCGTATATATCTGTATGTGCTCTGTATTGATTGGTGCATTAATGGTTTTGTAGTTTAGTTTTAAATGGTTGGTCATTCTATTGGATTTATTCAGTGTTGGGTAATTTTTTTATTTATTTTAATTTTCTAATTATAATATACTAGAGGACAATGATTGAAAATATCATTATTGTGTCGTTGGTTATAGTTGAAGGATCTTCAAGTTTTCACAGTTGTTCGTGTTATCTTCCAACTTGCTGAAGATATTCCTTGCATATATTCTATTGTTGTTGCTCTACTTTCTGATGGGCTGCCTCTGTTTATTCATTTCATATTACTTTTATAAAGGTTAAAAATGTTAGATGTTAATTCTCAAATACCAGTTAACTCTCAAGTACCATTTGAGTGCGAGGCCTCAGAACAATCATTGCCAGCTACCAACTCACCTACCAACTCACCATCTTCCCTCTCTAATCAAAATGTTATTGACTTAGAAGAAGAGTCTATGAAGACCGATGTTGTTGGTGAATCTTCTATCTATCCAGAAATTGTTACAGAAACCTTCAGAATATGATTTGTTTATTAATAGAAAGAGAAGTAAAAAAATAAAGAATGTAAGATCAGAGTTGGACCATTATCTAGAAGATAATGTTTTGCCAAGAACTTCAAGTTTTGATGTTTTGAATTGGCGGAAAGCCAATGGACCAAAGTATCCTACCTTACAGGCAATAGCTAGGGATATTTTAGCTATTCATGTATCCACTGTTACTTCTGAGTCAGCATTTAGTACTAGTGGAAGGTTGGTGAGTCCACATCGTATTAGACTTCATCCAAACACATTAGAAGCATTAATGTGTGCACAAAGTTGATTGTGGGCTGCAGAGATGAAAGATACTAAAATAAATCTACATATTATTATTTTAATTTTATATTACCATGGAATAATTTCAATACTTAATTTATATTCTTTACTTTTTAGGAAATTCAACATTATAATAGGTGGGTTATACAACTATATATGATGATGATGAGATCGACTTGGATGAGGCACGTGGCACTTTTGTGTTAGTTGCCAACTTTTTTGTTTTAATTGTTAATATTTTTTACATCTTATTATTAATATTGATTTTTTTTTTCCTTTTGTTATTTAACTGGAATTCAAGTTGAAGCAGATGATGAAAGTTGTGGTTATATCAGAGTATTGGATAACTTGTTTTCATTTTTCAAAAAACCCTTTTCAGAAAATTCTACTTTCTTATTTTCCGTTTTTTTTTGTTTTCACTGAATATTTTTTAATATTTTAAGCAATTTTTTTACTTTTTAGACCCACCTAACATAAATACACCTAAAAAGTAAAAAAATTGTAAAAAAAATCTTTTAAAAATTCAGTAAATACCAAAAATAAAATTAAAAAAAATACAAGAATTCAGTACATTTTTTGTATTTTTATGTATTTATTAATTTTTAAAAATATTTTTTCACAAATTTTTTACTTTTTAGATACATCTAAGTGAGGTGCATCTAAAAAAGTAAAAAAAATGTTTAAAATTTTAAAAATATTCACTAAAAACAAAAAAAATACGAAAACCAAAAAATTCAATTTTAAAAAAACTTAATCCAGAAAACTCAAACCAAACACACTGAATGTTTTTTTTTTTTTTTTTTTTTTTTTTTACAATGGATTTGGTTTTTTTATTGTGGCTACTAGCTTGCTAGGTTTTTCAAACTTGTGGCATTGTATAAGGATATGTTATTTAACAGTTCAGTTTTCTTATATTGTAATGGATTTTAATTTTTTTTTCTCGGTAGCCTATTCCTTGCGGGCTGTGCTTGGGACTTTCTTTTCTCTTTGCAACTTGCTCAATTCTCCTTTGTGTGGAGCTTGAATAGGTTATGGTTTCTAAACAAGGTTGTTAAAATCAGGATCCTACGTTGGATCGTTGGAAGTGTTTATAGGATCGGATCGTAGAATCGGATCGAGGATCGTAAGATCCTACCGAAAAAGACAAATTACACAATAATTTAATTTAAATAAATATTTCTTATAAAGTATACACAAAATGAACCTATATTCTATTAAAATGAAGTGAAAATATTGTGAAAAATATAATACTCCATGTAAAATGTACATATAATATTATGCAATAGAAAACTCGATGGTAAAAGTTCTGTATTTTATCAAAATAGAAGGTGAAGAAGAAGAAGAATTCTATAACAAAATACTTTATAATGTACAATAATGCATAAAAAGTGAAGAAAAAATATTTAACAAAATTGGATATGAAAATAGATTAAGAACTCAAAAGAGCAACTTAGTCGAATGATAAGGTTTGTCGTTAGCATCCCTGGTGGAGCGGATTCGAGTCACAAAAATAATTTCTCTAGAAATTGAAATAAAGTTGCAATCATCTTACCCTTCTTAGACTCCACTAAAGCTAAGTTTGTTTTTCCGTCTATTTAATTTTCTTAAATTACGGCAATATTTGAATGTTTGTTTCCTAGTTTGTTTTTCTTAGTCTATTTGATTTGATACTACTTAATTTTTATTATTTATTTTGACGACATAAATTGGTATTTAGACAACAAACATAAAATTTATAACAAAATATGTCATACAATACAAAACAAGGCTTGTAAATTGGATCGGATAGGATCGGATTCAGATCGGGATTGCACGATCCTATAAGATTCCACTACCAGGATCGAAAGATCCTACCTATAAGGAGTTTTTTACATGATCCGGATCTATTGTACTCAAATGGATCGTAAGATCCGGATCGGGATTCTGATAACCATGTTTCTAAATGGATGGAATATAGGGCTGCTGTATATATTTTTGAGTTGTGGCCGTGTGAACAACTCATTTGTTTGAGACCCTGTCTTTTTCTTTTGAAAGGGCTTAGATTATTTTTGAGTAGTGGCAGTGTGAACAACCCAGTTGGAATATCTTGTGAAAGGGCTTAGATTGTTTAGCCTTCTGATATGCTTTCTTGGTTTGATGTTGTTTTGGTTTGCTTTGTAATCTTCCCTTTGAATAAAAACAAAAAAAAAATGTCAGTATCAATTTTTGAATTTAAAGATATGGGAACAAATGGAATTGTTATTTCAAGATCTGGAAAGTTCGGGGATTTTTCGGGGGAGGGGGAGGGGACAGGGACGGGGAATTTAGCACCTTTGGGGATTGGGGATGGGGAGTGTAGTCCCCAGCCCCACCCCGCCCCATTGCCATTCCTATTCATACACACACACACACACACATATATATATATATAATTGTGTGTTATAATAAGTACAATACAGTATACAAAACTATATGTCAAGAGAACTCACGTTTGGTCTTTCCAAATCTGGTCTTGCTTCAACACTGGCAAAATAAGGGTGGCATTCATTATTTTGGCCACGCCAACAGCATTACATATCTGCATGCAAACACATGCAATTATAGTATGTGATCAAGAAGCTCCATCAGTTTTTGAGGGAAATTTTTATGAATTATTCACCCAAAAAAAGGGGTGGGGGGGGTTTAATTTCATTTCAATGCACAAGGAGAAACAGCATGGAAACAGGAAAAGAAACGATCATCTTGACAAAAGAAACTAGCCAGTAGCTAGCACTATGGCCAACACAAGAAAAGATACAACAATAAAGTGGTCAAGAAAATAAGATTTTGCTTGAGTCAGTACTTGATTCGAAACATTATACAGCTTTTACGTACAATTACATAGCAAATTGAATTGCCAAACATGATTGTTTGTAGCTACTTCAACAAGACATGCTAGTCATATTCCATGTAATGCAACTACCCCATGCCATACAAGCCCAACACGAGTACTTCTCACATGTAGAGAGGTTTATGTAGCATAGATTAGAATAAAATAAAAATACTGACCACAATAGCAATAGCCTAGAGCTTCATTCATCAAGAGGGAGAGGTGACTTTTTGTCCCCAGTAAAGCAAGGCACAAACCTATAGCTTGAGGCATATCTGACTTTACTTTATCAAACAATTTAAAATAAATCGAAGACAAAAGTTCAATTCGATAAAAATGAAAACCAAGAAAAATAAAGAATACATCCTCAGAGCTTGAAAGAACAAAGACATACAGCAATTCTTTGCTGGTTTAGACCACCCTCGGCATGTATAAATATATATCCGTTTGTTTCATTCTCAGGTGGAAGATCTGCAGTGAGCCAAGAAAAATTATAGGGGTGTAAAAAGAATAAATAGCAATAAGGAAGCAGAACTTCGAGATCAAAGTGAAACTAATGTTTTACAAATGAACATACATATATACACAAATCAAAAGAAGATGGGAAAATCAAAAATTAACCGAAAAAATAATTTTTCAGACATATTCAACCAACAACAACAGATACCCTAATTGCTTCAAGAATATCTACATGCAGCAAGCCATGTGACTTCTAATGTTCATGGTTGATACATGAACTATGTCACTTCAAACAAGGACCTAAAATACAAACTGGTTTTTAAAGACAGGCTGGGTCAAAATTTAGGATTGTATTGTAACTTCTTGTCCCCAACATCCAATTCAAAGTATGACTTGAGGCACTCATTTGACAGTTGATAAGCCTATAGCATTTTATATATTTATGTTGGC
The DNA here is from genome assembly GCA_025200525.1 of Camellia lanceoleosa. Lineage (NCBI taxonomy): Eukaryota > Viridiplantae > Streptophyta > Magnoliopsida > Ericales > Theaceae > Camellia > Camellia lanceoleosa. The sequence continues at coordinate 8,081,885 of CM045763.1, read as the reverse complement.
AAATGAAAACATTAAAACCCTCAATCTGAGGTATTTGAGAAATTGAAAGAAGAAAACCCACATATATTTCACATTACTGATTACTGACTTCAAAATTAGAACCAACAGTGTTAGGATTCGAGTTGGAAGTCAAACAACATCAGGAAAACGGGTAAGTATTACAGCCATGATCCAACACCAGTTCAGATAAGCTTTCCACAATCAAATACAGATTGATCAATTCACTCAGATAAAATAAAAACTTAAAATTTAAAAAAAAAAAAAAAAACATATATGATGCCACATAGAGTAAAGAACTTCACTTTCTTGTTGCTAGGTTTCCATCTACCATTTGACAAAACAATCTTGATATCAACACAAGTGTAACTATCCACAAATTAACTAGAAAATATCTAGTGTTACCTGAAATCACACCATTGTGTCGCTCGGCACAAGGCTTCCATGAGCTGGTGGCTGAATGAGGGTTCTCCCAGAGTGAAGGAGGCTCCTTAACCTTGTTAAATTACGGTTAAAAATAAAAATAACAGAAGTTACTACAAGAATAAAACCAATTAAGGTATTAAAAACAAATTATCATCTCATAACTTACTCGAGGACACTGAAGGACAATGCCATCTTTTTGGCACAAGTATGGAGCATTCTGTGATTCATTATAAGAAAATAAGTTTAGTAAATTGCATTGGTCAACATATAGAAGAGGACATCAGCATTTAAATTTTTTTCTTCTAGCAAGCTAGGTAGGCACATGTTTCTTAGAATCAATAGAATGCATAGCCTTCTAATGTATGAAACGTGAAAAAATAGACAATGTAAACGCATAATGTCAACAATAATATATTTACTACTGTCAAACCAAAAGATAAAATTAAAACATAAAAGGAATCAGAAAGGGTGCATATTGCATAGCAAATTAGTTCATTTTGCAATAAGCAAAGAACACTCTGAACATATCAGAGAATCCCAAAAACTTCACAATGATATGGTGAAATGCAAGACCACAAAGTAACCAAATACCCTTTTAAATAATTATGCATGAGTTACATGTCCATAAGGCCTAATTTATTGCTTATTAATAAAATGAACAAGAAAAGTGCAACTCTACTCAACTCAAGCAGGCCAAATGGCACTACTAGGCTTGCTCAAACTCAACATTTCTTAATTTTCTCAGGTCCCAAATATCTCATTTCTTCTCATCTCTTACAGATTCCTAGTATTGATTTCCCTATGCTATGCAACGAGCACAAATCCAAACCTTCGAACAAAACAAAATAAAAAATAAAAAAACCTTTGATCTCTACAACCCGTCTTCTTATCACGACGATGAAATTTTCAGACTTTGACCACAAAAATGCCAATTAGACATGCCACATCAATGAAAATTGGATCCACTCCAATAAATTGATTACAAATTCACCGCCTTTGAAACCTTGCAAAAATTCAATGTAAAATTTATAAACCTAGAAATTAAAACAACCAAATCGCCGATATACACGGTACTAGATACCAAATCAAGAGTAAAACACTATACAGATACATAGATGCACAGAGTTTGCAAAGATTACCAGTCGATTGAGGATTGAGAAAACGGAAATCAATCCAGCGAGAAGGACCACAAGGAGGAGACAAAGTGAGATCTTGGAAGTGTGGGGGTGAAACCTGGCATCGTCAACACCGAAGAAGGGGAACATAGATTGGAAAGTGGAGAAGAATGAGCGGAATCGATCTCTGGAGTGACGATCATGGCCGTCGTCGGGGAGGTTCTCGGGGACCAATGGGGACGCTACGTCGTCTCGCTTCCTAGGAGACGACACCGATCGGCCGCTCATCGAGCTCGAGTGCCGGAGCTCCGCCATCGCTCGCTTCGGACTGTACACCAGCTTCTCTCTCTCTCTCTCTCTCTAACTGTGAATCTGTGATTACTGCTGTCGTGGTTCTTCACAGTCCTCCATGGAACTTCTTGGAGTTCAGATCAAGTTCTGTTGCTCTTCAAGGCCAACATCAGTAAATTAATGCTTATAGCAAGGGTAGAATAGTCATTATAAACAGTTTTCCATTTTTACAGTTACCTCCCCTTCTAGGATCCCGAAAATTCTATTTCCACACATTAAATTTTCTTACTCCACACACTTAATGAATTTTTTAAGAATCACAATTTTATCCTTTAACAAAATTATTATCTCATTCATCACCATTTCATCCACATCTCATAATTTCTCTATACGCATCTCACCCACCACCAGACACATCTCACCCACCAATAAACCCATCTGGGCATAGAATCCTATAAATGATCAGTCCATCGTTACCTTAGTCATCTCTATCATTTCCCTGTCTCTTCTGATTCTTTCTATCTCCATCATTGTCCCTATAGGAACGATATCGCTTGCCAGTCTCACTCATTCTTCTATATTAATAATTGTCTCCTGATGACACCAAAAATAAGTTTCAAAATAAGCCATCCATCAAAATCAATGAAAATAAAAGAAAAAAAAACCAATGTTTGATTTATAATCTTTAGTATAATAATAAATATCTTATAGATTTGAATACTAATTGCATTAGTCTTAGTTCAGTCACCCCAAACAACAGATCCCACAAATTCTTATCAATGAAACAGAAAAATTCAAAGTTAAGAGAGGTAGAAAAGAGAGAAAGATCTGAATTTGTATAAAATTCATAAGACCCATTAATGAAACTGGAAAATAATATATATATATATATATATATATATTAGAACTTTAATAGAGATAGATGGTTAATTCAGTTACCAACTGTACTTCAAACAAAACAAGAATTCTTGAGAGAGACAGAAAGAGAACTGTGAGAAGACAATAGTTTTAGACAAACAAGGTTACAACACATAAAAAAAAAATTAAAAATTTTTAAAAATTCTAGCAATGGCATATTGCAGATGCATTTACAAGTCATGGCACTCTTTAGTTTCTGAACCTTTCTTCATCAGCAAGCACCTTCTTCATCGTTCAATCAGTGACAGAGATAATAACACCAGCAGCTATGTAATCCTTCAATGTGGACATCAAAATCGATTGATCGTGGTGAATGAGGGAGGTTGTGTCGTTGCCGCCGTCGCCGGTAGCTGATGTAGTTAGGGTTAAGGTTTTTGAAGTGAGAAATGATAGACGGAGATTTTGTGCACAGAGAAGGTGAGGGTATATTTGGAATGTGAAGTGTATGAATTGAGATAAAGAAGTAAAAATCAAATTACTAAATGTGTGGATTGAGAAAAAGATGCATACAAAGATAATTTAGTGTGTGGAAATAGAATTTCCCTATGATCCCATTTGTTTAAGAAATGGGTAAATTATAACTTAACCCATGTGGTTTATCCAAAAAATATGGAGTTCACTTAGTTCAGATCAAGTTCTGTTGCTCTTCAAGGCCAACATCAGTAAATTACTGCTTATAGCAAGGGTAGAATAGTCATTATAAACAGTTTTCCATTTTTACAGTTACCTCCCCCTTCTAAGATCCCGAAAATTCTATTTCCACACATTAAATTTCCTTACTCCACACACTTAATGAATTTTTTCAGAATCACAATTTTATCCTTTAACAAAATTATTATCTCATTCATCACCATTTCATCCACACATCTCATAATTTCTCTATACGCATCTCACCCACCACCAGACACATCTCACTCACCAATAAACCCATCTGGGCATAGAATCCTATAAATGATCAGTCCATCATTACCTTAGTCATCTCTATCATTTCCCTGTCTCTTCTGATTCTTTCTATCTCCATCATTGTCCCTATAGGAACGATATCACTTCCCAGTCTCACCCATTCTTTTATATTAATAATTGTCTCCTGATGACACCAAAAATAAGTTTCAAAACAAGCCATCCATCAAAATCAATGAAAATAAAAGAAAAAAAAACCAAAGTTTGATTTATAATCTTTAGTATAATAATAAATATCTTATAGAATTGAATACTAATTACACTAGTCTCAGTTCAGTCACCCCAAACAACAGATCCCACAAATTCTTATCAATGAAACAGAAAAATTCAAAGTCAAGAGAGGTAGAAAAGAGAGAAAGATCTGAATTTGTATAAAATTCATAAGACCCATTAATGAAACTGGAAAATAATATATATATATATATATTAGAACTTTAATAGAGATAGATGGTTAATTCAGTTACCAACTGTACTTCAAACAAAACAAGAATTCTTGAGAGAGACAGAAAGAGAACTGTGAGAAGACAATAGTTTTAGACAAACAAGGTTACAACACAAAAAAAAAATTAAAAATTTTAAAAAATTCTTGCAATGGCATATTGCAGATGCATTTACAAGTCATAGCACTCTTTAGTTGCTGAACCTTTCTTCATCAGCAAGTACCTTCTTCATCGTTCAATCAGTGACAGAGATAATAACACCAGCAACCATGTAATCCTTCAATGTGGACATCGAAATCGATTGATCGTGGCGAACGAGGGAGGTTGCGTCGTTGCCGCCGTCGCCGGTAGCTGATGTAGTTAAGGTTAAGGTTTTTGAAGTGAGAAATGATAGACGGAGATGATGTGTACAGAGAAGGTGAGGGTATATTTGGAATGTGAAGTGTATGAACTGAGATAAAGAAGTAAAAATCAAATTACTAAATGTGTGGATTGAGAAAAAGATGCATACAAAGATAATTTAGTGTGTGGAAATAGAATTTCCCTATGATCCCATTTGTTTGGGAAATGGGTAAATTATAACTTAACCCATGTGGTTTATCCAAAAATACGGAGTTTCCTTAGTTCAGATCAAGTTCTGTTGCTCTTCAAGGCCAACATCAGTAAATTACTGCTTATAGCAAGGGTAGAATAGTCATTATAAACAGTTTTCCATTTTTACAGTTACCTCCCCCTTCTAGGATCCCGAAAATTCTATTTCCACACATTAAATTTCCTTACTCCACACACTTAATGAATTTTTTAAGAATCACAATTTTATCCTTTAACAAAATTATTATCTCATTCATCACCATTTCATCCACACATCTCATAATTTCTCTATACGCATCTCACCCACCACCAGACACATCTCACTCACCAACAAACCCATCTGGGCATAGAATCCTATAAATGATCAGTCCATCATTACCTCAGTCATCTCTATCATTTCCCTGTCTCTTCTGATTCTTTCTATCTCCATCATTGTCCCTATAGGAACGATATCGCTTCCCAGTCTCACCCATTCTTCTATATTAATAATTGTCTCCTGATGACACCAAAAATAAGTTTCAAAACAAGCCATCCATCAAAATTAATGAAAATAAAAGAAAAAAAAAACCAAAGTTTGATTTATAATCTGTAGTATAATAATAAATATCTTATAGAATTGAATACTAATTGCATTAGTCTCAGTTCAGTCACCCCAAACAACAGATCCCACAAATTCTTATCAATGAAACAGAAAAATTCAGAGTCAAGAGAGATAGAAAAGAGAGAAAGATCTGAATTTGTATAAAATTCATAAGACCCATTAATGAAACTGGAAAATAATATATATATATATATTAGAACTTTAATAGAGATAGATGGTTAATTTAGTTACCAACTGTACTTCAAACAAAACAAGAATTCTTGAGAGAGACAGAAAGAGAACTGTGAGAAGACAATAGTTTTAGACAAATAAGGTTACAACACATAAAATAAAAAATAAAAAATAAAATTTCTAGCAATGGCATATTGCAGATGCATTTACAAGTCATGGCACTCTTTAGTTGTTGAACCTTTCTTCATCAGCAAGCACCTTCTTCATCGTTCAATCAGTGACAGAGATAATAACACCAGCAACTATGTAATCCTTCAATGTGGACATCGAAATTGATCGATCGTAGTGAATGAGGGAGGTTGCGTTGTTGCCGCCGTCGCCGGTAGCTGATGTAGTTAGGGTTAAGGTTTTTGAAGTGAGAAATGATAAACGGAGAGGATGTGTATAGAGAAGGTGATGGTATATTTGGAATGTGAAGTGTATGAACTGAGAGAAAGAAGTAAAAATTAAATTACTAAATGTGTGGATTGAGAAAAAGATGCATACAAAGATAATTTAGTGTGTGGAAATAGAATTTCCCTATGATCCCATTTGTTTGGGAAATGGGTAAATTATAACTTAACCCATGTGGTTTATCCAAAAAATACGGAGTTTCCTTATAGTTTTATTTGTAACATAAACTCTTTATACTTCATACCAAAGTATAATTTTGGACAGACGTGACAAAAATTGTAAAAAGTCTAAATCACCCTTATTTATTTCTCTAATTTTCTTCTTAATGCCATTACAAACCATAATATTCTCTGATTTTTCTTTAAATTTTTTGTATTCCTCTTCTTCTTCTTATTTTTTCTCATCCCATGGCAAACCACACACCTCTCATACCATCATCAAATACATATCTCTCTCTCTAGAATTTAGATCCAAACAAAAGAATTTAGATCCATGGCCTAGGGCCCCTCAAAATAAACTCAAAAAAAAGGCCCCTTCTATTATAATTTAGTATAATATATTAGATATGTTTTAAGTCTAAAAAAATTAAAAAAGGTCCAAACTAACTTAAAATAAATTGATCTATTAAAAAATTGAAAGGCCATTCAAAAAAATTAGCATAGTTATTCATTGAAAATATATCCAAAAAGAGGTCTCTCTTATTATAGTCTAATCTAATATATTAAGTATATTTTTAAGTCCAAAAAAAATTAAGGAAGGCCCAAATTAACTTAAAATAAATTAATCCATTAAAAAATTGAAAGGCCCATTTAAAATAATTAGCATTGTTATTCATTGAAAATGATTTTGCAAAATAATTAGATTATGCAAGTATGATTGAGGCTTGGTTTGGGAACATGCTATTTTAGTAACTTTTTAGCTTTTTACGAAAATGTGTGCAGAAAAGTAGAGAGGTGATGTGATGTGTTTTAGTTGACTTTTTGGCTATTTTAGCCACTTCCCAAACGAGGCTTGATTTATTTGCTTCTAAAAATACAAGAAGAGTGAAGATCAAGCGATACTTATTAATTATTGCAATGTAATGCTAAATATTTTTTGTAATTTTGACACAAATCTTTTGTTCTTTACTTTCAATTTTTTTTTTCATCCAATGAAAAAAAAAATGTGAAGGGCCCAAAAAATTTTTTAGTTGATTATCGGCTTTGGGCCCCGTAAATCTCAGGGCCGGGCCTGCATATATGATATATAATACATAAATAATGCATATGAAATAATTGATGGGTAGTTTCAATTATACATATATGATATATATGCATACATATTAATTGATATATATAATACATATTTCAACAGTTATCTTGTATAAGGAAAAGTGATCTTGTATTACTTTGTATCTCTCTCTCTCTCTATATATATATCTTCTCCCTCACCGTGACTACCATCTTTGTATATATATATATATCTTCTCTTTTACCATGACCACCATCATTACTACCATTGCCCAGCTTCGTCAAAACCAGGAACCACCCTTTACAAAGTGCTATAGATGAAGCAACAGAAGAGAGTAGATGATGAAAAATAAAGAAATAGACTTGGAGATGTTTCTTTAAAATGTGTAAAGTTAGTTTTCGGACAACTTTCGGTATGCTGAAACCACCCATTTCAAGAATAAGTGAAAAAACGAGGTAGCATAGAATGAAGTATAATGCAAGGTGAGGAGATTGGTGAAAGAATGGGATAAAATCGTTAAGAATCAAGAAAATTATAAAGTCCGAAAGATGGGCCGAAGAAGTGTTGAAAATAGGAAGAAAAAATGGGTTTGGTTGGTATGAATCCCATCAATGCTATTTCAAAAATCTAAATGTTTACACATATTAATTGTTTGATTTCATAGGTTGGGTTTGTTACTAATTTGAATTATAAGAAGAAAGTGGATTTAGATAATTTTTAGAGAAGGAAGTTCAGGTGGTGATTTTGAGTGGTGGTTTTGCATAGAATAAGAAGTTGGTTGTGGACAATTTTTAGAGAGAGAAGTTGTAGTGGTGATTTTGAGTGGTGGTTTTGCATGGAATAAGAAATTGGTTGTGGTTTTGCATGCAATATGATGGCGGTGATATTAATTGGTTGTGATTTTGCATGAAATGTGGTAGTGGTGAAATGAGAGGATAAATAAAAGGTGATGGTGGTGGTTTTGCATGGAAGGTAATGGTATTGCATATTTATATAACGAGGGAGAGAGAACATGTGTGATGGTCCAAGAGTATAACCCATGCTCTGTTGCACTACATCATTCTGTGTATATATATGACAATAAGGGTATTTTGGTCATTTGTCATATGTTTTTGGGTGGAAAAAACTGCTCTACTCATTATTCATGGTCTTGCAACACATGTTCTGTTTAAACAAACAGTTTCGTCTAAAATTGCACTTCGGTATGAAGTATAGGGGGTTTAATTGTTACAAATGAAACTATAGGGGGGGCTTCGTATTTTTTAGGCAAACCACGGGGGGTTAAATTATAATTTACCCTTGGGAAATTATATTTTCATAAATCTATTTACCTTAGTGTATATCATTTGCACACACTTATTAATTTAGTTATTGATTATTGTTCTTATTCCATACACTTTATGCTCTAATTATACCCTAACTCATATTCTTGCACACACATCACATAAACCCTTATTCTATGCACATTTATCCATTTGGTTTAAAACCCTCTTCCACACACCTGATGTATGAAAATGACCTATGGGTTTTTCTTCGATTTTTTTTGATTTTTCATTCGGCACTAGTTTACTGAAAAAAAAGTAAAAAATAAAAAAATCTTACACTGTGTTTGGTTGGGAGATTTGGGAAAGGATTTGGAAAGGAAAAATGAAAAAGTGTGCGAAACTAGGTGAAAGTTTAATAAAATTTATTCACATTTTATCTACTTTTTTCCTTTTTTATTTCCAAATCCCTTTATAAATCCCTCAACCAAATACAACATTAATTAACTGTTAACTTCTGAAATAATTAGATATTTTCGAAACTACTACCACATCTGTATCACTTCTACTAGACTTATCATCACCAAATCAACACCTAAATCCCCTATACAACACCATACCTTGTTTCTACTATAACTGTCACGCCCCGAACCCGCCCCCGGAAGTTCGGTAACGAGACTGGCCAGTAATCTTAGATTACCAAAGGCCTTCCATATGCATGCCATAAATAAGCTCAAGGGGGCTTAAAAAGAAGAGACTAATAGTCCAAAATATGAACATATATTTACATGACAAAATGATGTTAATTACCTCATTGTACATAACAAAAATCCATATATACAATACATAACACAAAAGGCTCAAAAAAAGCCCTCGCTTCAGGGCTGGCTTTCGAGGCACTCAAAACTACGGTGGCTCTGAGAATGGCGGCTCGATCAAGACTCGGGCTCTCGACCGAGAATGCTCACCTATAATACATAAATACAAACAATGAGCTAGAGACCAAAAGTAACATAACGAAAAAGGGGTTAATGAACGAAGTCCAACATTTCATAATTTCCATAATAAATCAATCATAAACATGTATCAATCATCATATAAACATACGTAATGGCATACTCCACAGGGACTTAACATGTGTTGTCTTAGAGTAGTAGTAACGGTCCCGGTCGATTAATAAATCTGACGAGATCTCGTGAACCCGTCGTATTAGGACTACCTATGGATGCCATACTAGATTCGCAAACTAGGACCTTCGTTCACAGAAAACATTTATCATTTCAATCATATCATATCATATCATATAGCATTTAAAACTTAAGTCATAATAACATATCTTTACGGAAAGCGTATTTACAAATTGTTTCGATAATCACGGTATTCTTCCTTTCTCGACCGCCAACAACATCAACCGTATACCATATTGCCTTAGCATTCATCATCAATAATTCCCATCATTCATATCATTCTTTTCCTTCTTTACATCCTTTCATATTCATTTCATGTTCATAAGACGTTAAATGATGCAATTAACATGTTTAAATCTTCCAGTGAATTTGAACGAATTTAAAAATTCCTCCCGCCGCCGAAGCGCTTTTTCCGGGCCGAGCGATGCGACTTCTCTCCAAAAATTGAGGAGAGTTTTTTTTCCGCCCGGCTTCCCTCGCCTCCCTCCGGCGGACCCTCAAACCGTAACGGTTTTCTTTTCACTTCCATTTTCCTCTTTGCAAAATCCATTTCAAATACATGAAATCTAAATCCCAAAACACTTAATCAACATCATGATTTAACCATTTCATCTTCAATCCAAACCCACATGAACCATAAACAAGATCAAAACCCATACACTAAAATGAGAAACCATAATGATGATGAAGCTTCATTTCTTCTCTTTCATGGGGAGGTTCTTCCTCAACTTGCCAAATAGACATGATTCATACCATTTTAAGCCATAACTTTGAGTTCAAATGCTAGATGCCAAGGATCAACAAGGAATTTCATGAAAAGCTTACCTTGATTCTTTGATTGGAGATGATCTACACTACTTTTCCTCTTTCTTTCCTTTCCTTCTCTCTCTCTCTCTCTCCTCTCTCTCTCTCTTCTCTCTCTTTCTAGATTTTTCTTGAGTCAAATGAGTCAAAAGGTAACCAATCCTTATCTTATAACATATCTATCAATTAAACCATTTGTGCCAAAACTCTAAAGCCAAACAAGGCCCTTGTCATCACATATAATCTATTTGAGCCCAAAAACGTGAACCAAAGCGATGGCGAAGATAATAAATTTCAGTCTTCAATTTATCGGCCTAGATGGTTCTAAAAATTCCCGGTATCACATCAACATGTTCAATTTCATTTTCTGAACCCATTTCGTCCATCATTTTCAGAAAAGTTATCATCCCAACAGATATTTTCCTAAATTCAACAGATATTCTTCAATTAACTCACATTTAAGCATAATTAATCTCTGGTAATTACAACATATGATTCCGGGTCGTTACAATAACCACTATCAACACTCAAATATTGTTGGAAAAAAGAAATCAATACGGAGATGGTGTCCACTATTGAAGACAAAACGAGAGAGAGAGAGAAAGAGTGTGTGTGTCACGACCCAAACCCGCCCCTAAGGGTTTAGCATCGTAACTGACCAGTAATCCATGATTACCAAAGGCCTGCTTAACAGTAATGACAATAGTACAAATAAGGGGTTGGCGAAAGCCAAACAATAAATAAAAGATGTCCAATGAGCTGTGAAAAAATCTGAATGGAAAAGACTTTTATAGACTAGTCCACATTCATAACCAAAAACATATATATACATATCGGATACACATAACATACAGGTTAGAGGTCCAATCCCTTTATCATAACTGTATAGTCAAAAGTCTTAAACATTCATTACAAAACAGGGACAAAATGGTGAATCTGAAACACCCCAAAACAGCCTGGCTTGAGCGGACTCAGAACCTCGAAGTGAGGCACAAGGGTTGGCTTGACAAAACATGAGCTTATTTGACGCTTCTAGCTTCGGTCCGGTGCCTGGCCACCTACATACATATATAAATTGTGAGTTAAAGCCCAGTGAATAACAACTATGTAAAGGGGTTAAGAATGCATGTCTTTTCAGTAATTAAAACAGTCATTTGCATCAGTAGATCAGTTATTCAATCAGTGTCTCATATTTCATGCCATATCAGTCGATTAGAAATCATAGCAGTCATATGTGGTACATCCAATAGTAAAATAGTACAGTAGGTCTTAATAGACCGAACAGTCAGTTAATGGCCATCGAGCGATGTGATAATAGTTCCCAACATTGGGCCAGCAGAGACTCAGAATAGCGATAAAGATGAAAGTAGCGAGAATAAAGAATGAAAGAAGTTGCTATGGATGCCACGAATACAGTTTACAAATAGGACAAACATTCATTCAGTAAACAATATCATTTTAGAAAGCAATATAGTCAATTGTTCAGAAATAATTATAATTGAACGTATCTTTACAACATTGTTACTCACAGATTACTGGGCTATAGGCAGGCTAATCAGCGTCCTCAGGTGCCAACCCTACACAGTTACAGAACGAACACACACTAAGTTACACACTTGGGATTAATAACTTAGCCCCTTAACTCGACTTGGTGTGGTTCTATAACATTATCCTCATTAGGATGCATTAAATGTAAAAACCTAAATTTTTAGACAACTAATCAGTTTATTAATAATAATGTTAAGCCAATCAATAGTGATTTTTAACTATTAAATTATAATATTAATAGCACCATAATTGATATCAATATTAAATTCTTTTTTTAAAAAAAAATTATTTATCTTGATGTGATTAAAATTTTGTATCAAAATACAGTTGTGAAAACTAAATGGATTAAATTAATAGTAAATAAGCTAGTTAGAATTTAGTAGGAAGAAAACCATCCAGTTGAAAATAATAATGTTAAATAAGTAAACAAATAAATAAATAAATTATATATACATATTAATATTTTATTGACACCAATTCAATTCAAAAAAAAAAAAAGAAAAAAAAAAGAAAAAAGGTGATCTAGTTGCAAGGAAAGTGGCTGACTGCCACTTCCTTTTCTTTTTATCTAGGTGCATGCTTATTTTTCCCAAGTCCACACTCAACATCCCTAAGAGAAGTAAGCATGCAATGTCATTCCAAGCCTTGAATAAGGCAGCCACGGCAGGCAACTTGTAAGCTACCATCTATGCATTAGATGAGAGTTCCTAAGCAAAAAGGAGAAGTAAAGTAAAAAAAAAAAAAAGATATATAAATAAATAAATAAAATAAAATAATAATAATAACAAATTAGGCCTTCAAACTCCTATATTAGGAGCACTATTCAGCCTTGTCACACACACTTGTAAGAGCAAAACAAAGAGAGAAGAGAGGGAGAGAAAGCAAGAGGGAAAGGAGAGAAGAGAAGGAAGGAAGGGCCAAACACTTGGGATATTTTTTTTTTCTTCACTAAGGTAAGAATACACCACCTCTATCCTCCCTTAGATACCTCGAACTGAATTTATATAATTTATATATGCAAGAGTAAGCATGGTTAAGTCATCTATAGTAAAATAGTCCATGCATGTTTAACGCTATGTTTGGTAACTTAGGAGAGAAAAGAAAAGAAATGATTACTTAAGTAATAAGAGAAAAGAAAAGAAAAGAAAAGATTGTAATTTCTCTCCTTTTTGTTTGAACAAGTAAGAAATAAAAGAAAAGAAATGATTGTGATTTCTCTCCTTCTTGTTTGGTTAGATTTCATTAAGAGAAAAGAAAAGAAATTATTTTATGTTATATTACCAAAATAACCTTTTTATATTTTCAATCATTTTATTTCTTTTATTTTTATAGGGGTAAAATTGGTATTATGAAAATATAAATATTTGTGGGTTTCTTTTCTCTCCCAATCTCTCCACTTTTGGGAAGATTGAAAATAAGGGTTATGAGAGAAATGAGTTTCTCTCCATTTCTTTCTATTTCTCTCCATTTCCCTCCACTTAAGATAACCAAACAAGGAAGAGAAATACATTTCTCTCTATTTCTTTTCTTTTCTCTCCAAATCTCTCAATCCAAACACAGTGTAAAACTTTGATAGGATGAGGGTTTCATTATGTTATAATTTCATATTCCTTCTTTCAAACATAGATATATGGCTTAGCTACTCTTTTTTTTTTTTTATGTGTTCAATATTTTCCATTGTTGAAATAATCTTGCAAAAGAGTAAAATGAGATGAGAATGGCTTCCCTTTACTTCAAGCATAGATTCTTCTCACTGTTTCACACTTTATCGGGTGAAACGAGGGCTCTAATAAATTGACAATAATGGATGCTAAAAATCTGTGTATACTGAAGGTATATATAGATGTCATACTAATGTAAAATTTTTATAAAATCATCGGATACCATTTTCTTACGAAACAAATATTTTCCCTAAGCGTAAACACAACACTGGCCAGTAGTGGCTTCAAACAGGTCCCATTTTCTCTACAAATGGTATTTTCTGCACGACCACTTGGAAAAGTAAGATTTTTAAGTTACCTTTCAAACGCCACTGGTTTCATAAATTTTTATTAAGTATTGAGAGAGAAACACCAAATTTTCCAAAAGGTGACAGAATCTGTCCAGTTTTCTTATAAAAATTATTTGACCTCTTTCGACTGGTTTTCAGTCTTCATACTCTTTGGAAATATGTTTTAAACTCAAAAATTTAGCAAACAGTTCTGACCATGCCTCTTTTCGACACCATTTGAGGATCCTTTTTATTTTCTGAACACAGAACACCTGTGCTGGCGTTTTCATGGCCTGAATATATTTTTAACTTCATTGTTGTTTGGAGGCAGCAGCAATGCTGACTTTACCAGGTCACCGTTTATTCCACAGAATAAATTTTCAAGTGATTCACATTGGAAAAGTTATATTTTTAAGCTACCTTTCAAACACCGCTGGTTTCATAATTTTTTACTAAGTATTGAGAGAGAAACACCAATTTTTCCAAAAGGTGACAGAATCTGTCCAGTTTTCGTATAAAAATCATTTGACCATCTTCGGTTGGTTTTCAGCCCACACACTCTTCTGGAAATATGTTCTAAACTCAAAAATTTAGCAAAATGTTCTAACCGTGCCTGTTTTTGACATCGTTTGAGGCCCCTTTTTATTCTTCAAACCCGGATCACCTGTGCTGGAGGTGAATGTAACTCACTGTCCCAGCAAACCAGTTTTCTTCCAAAAATTATTCCTCCATTTTAAAATCGTTTTTAGCCCTGTTATTCTTCTTGAAATATTTTCCTAACTTGATGAACTAGCACCAGTTAAAATATTATAATGGTTGAACATCGTTTGGTATGGGTTTCATATTTGTTTTTTGTTTAACTAAACAGTGTTGAAAGGAGAAGTATGTGAATTCTTAAGAAATTTTGTGATGAATCCTAAGAAACTCTATCACATTTATTTTGGTTGCCATATATGATTGTGTTGTGCTATATAAACATTATATCACTGTGATTCTCGAACTAAAACTCACACATGCATAAAAATGTGAATTCAAGAAAGTAAAGAAACACAAAATTGAACCGATGATACATTAAAAATTTAAAAGTAATGGGGTGAGCCCGGTTTAGAATTTTGCGCAATGCGTTGCGAACCCTAACATGGCACGGGAAGGTATTTCGGCTCTTATCGGTGTAGGCGATATAAGGTTAGTGGTGCGGGTGTCACAACATAGACCGTTCCCTTGGGGCAGACCGTGATGTCACGACTCGGGTACGTAACCCTGGTGCGTGGGCATCATTGGTAGTTACAGCAAGTAACATTTGAATATTTGACCAAAGGGGAGTTAGAATTGCCCGTGGCCATTGCTTAGCGGTTGAGTGGAAGTAGTGCTCCGCGGGGAGTTACTTAAATTTATCTGATAAACTGAATCTATGAGAAATTAAAAAGAAGAGCATGTATTTTCCTTATGATGAACCACTATTTCCGTTTGCCATTTTATTTATTTATTTACCTATTGTTATTATTTTAACTGTTATGCTTATTAAATGCTGCTTATTATTCTGTTATTATACAATATTTATTATTTATGAGTATTATTATTGGGGTGGGTATTTTCGGGTTGTAGTATATTACTGAGCTCGTCGCTCATTGGCATTCTTGTTGCCCTGGCATTTTATGCCAGGTACCGAAGAAAACGAAGGAAACACTGAGGTCTTGCAAGGTGACATTCGGCCTTGGCTAGCTTGAAGAGTACCCAAATTCCACGAACCATTTCCTATATTTCCTAGCTTTCTCTAGCTTTTTCTTTCGCAGTTGTTTTAATTTCTTTTTGTGTAATGAGACTAAGTTTTAAGTTTTATTGGAATTGTAATTTGAAAACTTTAAATTTTGGGTTGTTAAGGTCTGGATAATAGTGATGGTAAATTTGGTGGCAACATTGATGAGGATTCTTAATTACGAAAATTGATTTTAAGTTTTAAACCTTATTATGATGTCCTAAAATTTTGGGGCGTCACATTAAACATGGTCTAGGAATGCCTAGGGTGGAATGAAGATGCAAAATTGTACTTTAAAATTCTTTTCAAAATTTGCTGAAAACAAGGGTCTCGCTCAAGCGTGGCTTTCTCCGCTCGAGCGAGCTTACCAAAACAGAAGGCTCATTCGGGCGTAGACTTCCTCGCTCGAGCGGTCTGTAAAAATGCAAAAAGTACCGGTTGCTGAAATTCTCCACTCAATGCTCGCTTGAGCGTGAGACACAGTTCCTCGCTCGAGCATAGGTTTCGTCGCTCGAGCGTGTGTCTGCACACGCAAAAACCTGAGAGCTTGCAATTTACGCTCGAGCTAGCATTCTGTCGCTCGAGCGGAGCTCTGAACACAAAGGTGGTCGCTCGAGCGTGGAAGCCAAAATCTAGGTTTTCCAGATTTGCTTCAAAAGCTCAAACCAAGAATCAAACATGTCAAAACTCAATCTTTTGGGCAAATTTTCTGGAAAACACATAGAAACTCATAATACAACATGTTTTGGAGATCATTCCATAAAATCAAAGCTCAAAAGTGTGACAATTGAACACCAATCAAACTCAAAATTCAAGAACATGATGTAAATATGTCATGCATGCGTTTATTTGAATTCAAAGCTTCTAACACATGATCAAATGAGCCATTCTTCCCAAGAACATGATGAATTCTTAGATTACAACTATAATCTAGACATACATGGAAGAATTTCATGCAAAACAACTTCAAAACTCTATAATATGGACATGCATGTCTGAATGGACTTTTAAATTAACACTTTAAGCTAATTCTTGACTCTAATCACCAATTTTTCCATAAACCAAGCATGAAACAACTTAAATTCATAATTAAGGGAGTGAATTTCCTACCTTAAGTCTTGAATTCCAAGTGTGGTAGCCCAATTTTGCAAATCCTCTTCAATTCCTCTAAATTCAAACAAAATTTATTGTTGAACTCAATTTTTCTTCCAATTCTCTCTCTCTCACGTTTTTGTCAAGAAGATGGCTGAAGAGTGGTGTCAAACATGTGAGTAATGGGAATTAAAACAATGGTTTTTGAGGGAGCCCGCTCAAGGGCAATTATGTAGATAACCTATACTCAATTAATCTAGCATTATTTATTATAATTTAATCATTCAAAATTGAATTTTAATTAAACCTACCATAAAATCATATAATTCCTATTTAACATATAACACTAAACAATTTCTAAATCGATCGCCGATAAGGCTTTCAATTCGTAATTCGAAATTAAAGCATGAACAGATCATTCAATAACAAATAGATAAAAATGCATTTAAAACAACACACTCATGTAATCAATTTAGGATTTCATCTTAATCCATTACTTATCATACTTAATCACAATTTAATGCTAATCTAAGGTAAGGGTTGTCACAGTCTTCCGCCCTTAAAAGAGTTTGGTCCTCCAAACTCGAATTACCTTCATTTTGCAAGAACACTGGATCCAGGGGGAACAATTCAGGATATCTTTTCATCATATCATCTTCCCTTTCCCAAGTGGCATAAACTCCACCATGGTTTTGCCAATCCACTTTTACTAACGAAATTTATTTATTTCCCAACTTCTTGATTCGTCGGTTTACGATCTGGATAGGCTGTTCTTCATAAGTGTAGTCATCACTCAGTACCACACGAGTAGGCTCAATAACATGGAAGGGATCCCGAAGATAATCCCTCAACATTGAAATATGGAAGACATTATACATATGCTCCATCTCAGGAGGAAGTGCTACTTGGTACGCCATTGGATTGATTTTTTCAATGATTTCATACGGCCCAACATATCTCGGTACTAGCTTACCCCTAGCCCCAAAACGAGTCTGTCCTTTCATTGGTGTCACTTTAACAAAAACATGATCACCCACTTCATATTCCATGTCTCGCCTTCGTACATCCGCATAACTTTTCTGTCGGCTTTGTGCTGTTTTCAATATTTGTTAAATCAGTTTTACCTTTTTCTGTGGTCTCGTGTACAATCTCGGGCCCAAGTAAAGGCCCATCTCCAACTTCTGCCCAGCAAATACAAGACCGACATTTTCTGCCATATAAAGCCTCGAAAGGCGCCGTACCAATGCTCGAGTGAAAACTGTTGTTGTAGACGAATTCAGCTAAAGGTAAATGACTTTTCCAATTTCTTTGGAAATGAAGAACACATACGCAGTAAGTCTTCCAGAGTCTGGATGGTTCTTTTTAATTGGCCATTTGTCTGAGGATGGTATGCACTACTCAGTCTCCATTCAGTACCCAATGCCGTTTGCAGACTTTGCCAGAATCTTGATGTAAATTTCGAGTCCTTATCAGAAACAATAGACACAGGCACTCCATGTAATCTGACAATCTCATCAATACAAATTATAGCCAATTTGTCCGCATTATAAATTGTTTTGATAGGTAAGAAGTGAGTAGATTTAGTCAATCGATCGACAATAACCCAAATTGAATCCATACCTTTATTGGAGCGAGGCAATCCAACAATGAAATCCATAGTGATATGTTCCTATTTCCACTTCGGTATCGCTAAGGGCTGAAGTAAGCCTGCGGGTCGTTGGTGTTCAGCTTTGACTTGTTAGCAATGTAGGCATTTTGACACAAACTCGACAATTTCTTTCTTTATTCCCGGCCACTAGAAATCAAGTTTCAAGTCTTGGTACATTTTTGTATTTCCTGGATGGATGGAAAGTTTTGAATTATAGCCTTCCTGCAAAACTCGCTTTTTTAGTTCAGGATCATTTGGTACACACAGCCTTCCCTAAAATTTCAATACATTGTTTTCAAATTTAAAGTTCGGCCTTGGTTTGGATTCCCATTCATCAATGACCTTCTTCAAAAAGTCATCTTGGTGTTGTTTCTCTTTAATCTCCTCAATAAGTGCCGGTTAAGCAGAAATAGCGGCCAATGTCTCACCTTGTTCTCGTAAAACAATCTCAACTTCTAATTTCTCAAGATCACATAGCAGTTCTTTCTGTCCGGTGAGTAAACAGGCCAAATTCCCAATTGATTTATGACTAAGTGCATCGGCAACGGTGTTAGCTTTCCCCGGATGGCACAAAATTTGTAAGTCATAGTCTTTTATTAGTTCTAACCATCTCCGCTGTCTCATGTTTAACTCTTTCTGTGTAAAGAAATATTTCAAACTCTTGTGATCTGTGTACACCTTACATGTTACCCCATATAGGTAGTGGCGCCAAATTTTTAATGCAAACACTACGGCAGCAAGTTCTAAGTCATGAGTTGGGTAATTCTTTTCATGTGGCCTCAGTTGTCGGGAAGCATACGCAATAACTTTACCATTCTGCATTAATACACATTCCAAACCCTTATAAGAAGCATCACTAAAAATAGTAAATCCATCCGTACCTGAGGGTAGGGTGAGAATCGGTGCAGTCACAAGTCAAGTCTTTAATTCTTGGAAAGCTGATTCTCTCTGATATGTCCAGTCAAATGATATTCCCTTTCGAGTCAACTGGGTCAATGGCAAAGCAATTTTGGAAAAATCTTTGACAAACCTTTTGTAGTACCCGACTAAACCCAAGAAACTGCGAACTTCAGTAACATTAGTCGGTCGAAGCCAATTCACCACTGCTTCAATCTTCTGTGGGTCAACTGAAATGCCATCCTTACTAATCACATGTCCCCAAAACATAACATTATCAAGCCAAAATTCACACTTTGTTAGTTTTGCATACAGTTTCTGTTCTCTTAGGGTCTGTAAAGCAATTCTCAAATGGTGTTCATGTTCCTCCTTACTCTTGGAATAAATCAAAATGTCATCTATAAAAACAATCACAAATTCGTCGAGGAATGGTTTGAAAATTCTGTTCATAAGATCCATAAATACAGCAGGCGCATTAGTAACTCCGAAAGGCATAACAAGAAATTCATAATGTCCGTACCTCGTTCGAAAGGCGGTCTTTTCAATGTCCTATGCTTTTACTTTCAACTGGTGATATCCGGATCTAAGGTCAATTTTGGAGAAAACCTGAGCACCCTGTAATTGGTCAAATAAATCATCAATACGAGGCAATGGGTATTTGTTTTTTGCTGTCACCTTGTTCAATTCACAGTAGTCAATACAAAGCCTTAATGAGCCGTCCTTCTTTTTCACAAATAAAATTGGCGCGCCCCACGATAAAGTACTAGGCCTAATGAACTTCTTATCCAACAATTCTTGCAGCTGAATTTTCAATTTTTTCAATTCAGTAGGTGCCATTCTGTACGGAGCTTTAGAAATTGGCTATGTACCCGGTAACACTTCAATAGTGAACTCAATCTCTCTATCAATCAAATCCCCTGGCAAATCATCTGGAAAAACATCTGGGAATTCTCTGACTATAGGAATACTGTTCACATTAGCTTTAGTATCAGCAGGTACAATCAATATGCAACATAAATACCCTTTACACCCCTTTTTAATTAATTTGAATGCTTTCATGGACGAAATCAGATATGGGGGAGGTACTCCACCAACTCCGTTAAATACAAATTCAGGCAATCCAGGTGGACGAAAAATAACTTGTTTCGTTACACAGTCTATGGAAGCATGATATTTTGTTAACCAGTCTATTCCCAAAATTACATCGAAATGATCAATATTCAAAGGCAGTAAATCAATATACAAAAGTATATCCCCAATAACAATCTCACATACAAGATATACATAAGCACAAGTCATGGGTCCCCCAGCAGGTGAAGATATTGCTAACAAATAGTTCATGGGTTCCAGTGGTCTATTTAATTTTCGTAAAAATGCATGCGAGACAAACGAATGTGTAGACCCCGAATCAATCAGAATATAAGCATTTTGGGCACAAATTGAGAGTGTACCTGACACAACTGTCTCGGTGTTCTACACGTCTTTCGGTACAAGTACAAACACCTAGCCTTGCCTTAAAGGCTCTTTTCCAGTAGCTTTTGGATTGGGTTTCGGTGTAACAGTTGATGCTGCGGCACTAGCTGTAGCCTTACTATTGCCTTGAGACGTGGAAGGGCAATCTTTGACCATGTGACCCACCTTGCCACATCTATAACATTTCCTAGAAATTTTGTAGCAAACCCCCTTATGTCTTTTGCCACATTCGGAGCAGGGTGGTATGGAACTATTTCCCTAACTAGAGCTGCTTGTTGACCCCGTGTTTTGCTTTTTATTCAATGAGTTATTTCGGCCTTTTTTGAAATTCAAGCCTTGACTCTTACCCCGCCATTCGGTCACCGGTGTCTTAGTCTGTTACAATGCAATGACATTTGCCTCGGCCATAATTGCTCGGTCAAGGACATCCACATAATTGAGTAGTTTCAAAACATTGATTCGATCAAGTATCTCTACATTAAGCCCGCTTTCAAACTTTCTGGCCTTTTTATAATTAGTATCAACCATTTGTAGTGCATATCAGGCGATTTTAGTGAACTTAGATTCATATTCTGCTACTGACATGGTACCTTGCTTCAACTGTTCAAATTCAGTTACCTTGTGGTCTCGGACACACTGGGGAAAGTATTTCTCATAAAAGGCCTCTTTAAACTGAGCCCAAGTCATAGCATTGTTAGTATCACGAATGAGCATCCACCACCGTCTAGCCTCTTCTTGTAAGGTAAAGGTAGCCAGTAATACTTTATGTGCCTCCGAACAAGGAAATACTTCAAACAACTTTTTGGTTTCTAAAACCCATGCTTCGGCCTTTAGTGGCTCAAGGCCTCATTGGAATGTTGGTGGCTTCATTTTGTTGAACTTCTGAGTCAAAGCAATTACATCATCATTGAGATTTAGTTCTAGCTGTACTGGAGGAGGTGGGGGCTGTTGGTTCTATTGTTACCTTAGAGCCTCGGTCAACAGTTCAACCATTCTTTCTAACCTTGCCATTCTTGCTTCAGATGATTCAGGTTCATCGGCAGTTCTTGCATTCTCCATTTCACTATATGCAATACGGTAATAATAAACATAGGAAAATTGTTTACTTAAGCACATTAGCACATACATTCATATCCTGGCCACACACACTTTCACATGCTCATGCAATGCCCTAATTACTTTTCTAGGACATCCTATAGCTCATTTGGACACGTGTGTGCGGTATAACTCATGCTCTATTACCACTCTGTCACGACCTAAACCCGCCTCTAAGGGTTTAGCATCGTAACCGGCCAGTAATCCGTGATTACCAAAGGCCTGCTTAACAGTAATGACAATAGTACAGAGTAAAGGGCTGGCGGAAACCAAACTGTAAATAAAAGATATCCAATATGCTGTGAAAAAATCTGAATGGAAAAGTCCACATTCATAACCAAAAACATATATATACATATCGGATACACATAACATACAGGTTAGGGGTCTAATCCCTTTATCATAACTGTACAGTCAAAAGTCTTAAACATTCATTACAAAACAGGGACAAAAGGGTGAATCTGAAACACCCTAAAATAGCCTGGCTTGAGCGGACTCAGAACCTTGAAGTGAGGCACAAGGGCTGGCTTGACAAAACATGAGCTTAATTTGACGCTTCTAGTTTCGGTCCGGTGTCTAACCACCTACATACATATATAAACTGTGAGCTAAAGCCCAGTGAATAACAACTATGTAAAGGGGTTAAGAATGAATGTCCTTTCAGTAAGTAAAACAGTTATTTGTATCAGTAGATCAGTTATTCAATCAGTGTCTCATATTTCATGGCATATCAGTCGATTAGAAATCATAGCAGTCATACGTGGTACATCCAATAGCAAAATAGTACAGTAGGTCTTAATAGACCGAATAGTCAGTTGATGCCCATCGAACAGTAAGCAGTAACAGTTCCTAACATTGGAACTTACAGAGATCTCTGTAACAGTAGCAGTAACAATAACAATAATAGTACAAGATGCGATAGCGATACTTGATAAAGAATAAAGAATAAAGAAGTTGCTATGGATGCCATGAGTACAATTTACAAATAGGACAAACATTCATTCAGTAAACAATGTCATTTCAGAAAGCAGTATAGACAATAGTTCAGAAATAATTATAATGGAACGTATCTTTACAACATTGTTACTCACAGATTACTGGGCTATAGGCAGGCTAATCAGCGTCCTCGAGTGCCAACCCTACACAGTTGCAGAACGAACACACACTATGTTACACACTTGGGATTAATAACTTAGCCCCTTAACTCGACTTGGTATGGTTCTGTAACATTATCCTCATTAGGATGCCTTAAACATGGGCTAGGAATGCCTAGGGTGGAATGAGGATGCAAAAATGTACTTTAAAACACTTTTCAAAATTTGCTGAAAACAAGGGTCTCGCTCGAGCGTGGCTTTCTCCACTCGAGCAAGCTTACCAAAACAGAGGGGTCGCTCGAGCGTAGACTCCCTCGCTCGAGCGGTCTGTAAAAATGCAAAAAGTATTGGTTGCTGAAATTCTCCGCTCGATGCTCGCTTGAGCGTGAGACACAGTTCCTCGCTCGAGCGTAGGTCTCGTCGCTCGAGCGTATGTCTACACACGTAAAAACCTGAGAGCTTACAATTTACGCTCAAGCCAGCATTCCATCGCTCGAGCGGAGCTCTGAACACAAAAGTGGTCCCTTGAGCGTGGAATCCTTCGCTTGAGCGTGGAAGCTAAAATCTGGGTTTTTCAGATTTGTTTCAAAAGCTCAAACCAAGAATCATACATGCCAAAACTCAATCTTTTGGGCCAATTTTCTGGAAAACACATAGAAACTCATAATACAACATGTTTTGGAGATCATTCCATAAAATCAAAGCCCAAAAGTATGACTATTGAGCACCAATCCAACTCAAAATTCAAGAACATGATGTAAATATGCCATTCATGTGTTTATTTGAGTTCAAAGCTTCTAACACATGATCAAATGAGCCATTCTTCCCAAGAACATGATGAATTCTTAGATTACAACTATAATCTAGACATACATGGAAGAATTTCATGCAAAACAACTTCAAAACTCCATAATATGGACATGCATGTATGAATGGACTCTCAAATTAACACTTTAAGCTAATTCTTGACTCTAATCACCAATTTTTCCATAAACCAAGCATGAAACAACTTAAATTCATAATTAAGGGAGTGAATTTCCTACCTTAAGTCTTGAATTCTAAGTGTGGTAGCCCAATTTTGCAAATCTTCTTCAATTTCTCTAAATTCAAACAAAATTTATTGTTGAACTCAATTTTTCTTCCAATTCTTTCTCTCTCACGTTTTTGTCGAGAAGATGGCTGAAGAGTGGTGTCAAACATGTGAGTAATGGGAATTAAAACAATGGTTTTTGAGGGAGCCCGCTCAAGGGCAATTATGTAGATAATCTATACTCAATTAATCTAGCATTATTTATTATAATTTAATTATTCCAAATTGAATTTTAAACCTACCATAAAATCGTATAATTCCTAATTAACATATAACACTAAACAATTTCTGAATCGGTCACCGATAAGGCTTTCAATTCCTAATTCGAAATTAAAACATGAACAAATCATTCAATGACAACTAGATAGAAATGCGTTTAAAACAACACACTCATGTAATCAATTTAGGATTTCATCTTAATCCATTACTTATCATGCTTAATCATAATTTAACGTTAATCAGAGGTGAGGGTTGTCAGAGAGAGAGAGAGAGAGAGAGAGAGAGGGTAAAATAGTGTTCACAAACAGAACTTGTTGAAGAACATTCTCTATCATTTCATCACCTCCTTGAACGATTTAACCCACCATGAATAGTCACCATCACCGCTACTTTCCCCCTACCCACCATTACTTAAACTTCTTTGTGTTCTCTATCTCTCTCTGTGTCTCTCTCTCTCTATATATATGTTGTTTGAATTTTGCTATGGTGGGAATATGTGATGGCCTGTTAGATAAAAGTTTAAAGTAGAGTATTTCATATTGTTGGATATAATTGTTAGGTTTTGATTGAAGACAAGACTTGTTCAAAATGATATATTTTTCATTTTGCTGGAAATTCAAAGGTGGATATTCAATGGAGAAATTAGGGCTTAGATGTGGATTGAGATTTTTTTTGTTTTTAAAATATGTGTACAGATAATGTTTTGATATAATATCATGGGTGAGTTTTGATATCCATTATGGTTATTTTACTTTAAGATATAATTGTCATTAAAATAATATTTCACTAAGTGTATGCATGGGTGGGTGAAAAGATAATTTGCCCATTTGTTTAGCGGATTATGCATTATACAGTATTGTATTCCATTGGTTTGGACACACACATGTACTTCTAACAAAAAATTTAGTAAAAAATCATCAACATCCAAACTAATGAAATTTATTTTTTTTTAAAAATTTCGTTAAAAAAATTCAAAATTTATAAATGTGCGAAGTTTTTTTGATTGTAGCTTGTTTCAATGTGAACTACGGTTTTGTTTCGGGCCAAATAAGAACCCTAACACACTGCGAAGAATCTTAAAAATGAATTCGATTATGAATAAAGTGTCAACTCTCTTCTCATGACTTGGTGTTGCATTGAGCTCTATGAATTGAGAGCTTTAATAGAGGATTAGGGTGAGGATGTATAATGATAACCTATAACATACTTTAGTTTTTGTGTATTGGAAGATGCAGTTAAGTGGTGGGTGAATGATTGATAAAGCACAAGTAGACTTATCACCTTAAGAACTAAAAAAATGTGTTGGCTTGCAAGGACCTTGAGAGAAAATATTCGACTTCGAGACTTTACTTGCAAAATCAAGTCCATCATTACTGGGAAAGTCAAATAATAAGAAACAAACTTAGCCTCCATTTGGGAGTAGGTTGGCTTTTTGGCTTTTTGACTTTTTTGGCTTTTTGAGCCTGGGCTCAAAAGCTTAGTTTGAGAAGGGCTTTTTAGTTTTTTGACTTTTTTAACTCTTTTTGTGAGAGAAGAGTGTAATGATTATGGGTTGGATGTGATATTTTGTCTGTTGTGACTCAAATAGTCTATTCTGTCTTTTGTGGCTCAAAGAGCCAAAAGAGCCCAAATGAGCTCTTCCCAAACGACACCATATGATTCATGCCTTTTTTCAAATTAAAAAAGCACTCAAAAATCCTATGGAGGCTCTTTGTACATCTTTAAAATTTTAGGATAAATTACAAATACACACTCTGAGGTTTGCTTAAAATACGAATTGTTCCCTGTAATTTGGAAAATTACAAATACTTCATTGTCAGAATTTTTTATTGAACTGAATTAATTGAAAAAGTGAAATTTCTAACTGTTCACCTATACAATAATAAAATTCTATGAATTATTAATTGAAATAAAATTTTATTATTAAAAACTGTTAATTAACTTGATATTTATTAATAAAATGACATATTTGTTATGAAATTAGAAATCTTAGGGGCATAATGTAATTTTTAGAATCATAAGGGGTAATTTTTAACTTAAGTAAATTTTAGGGGATGTGTTTGTAATTTATCCAAAATTTTAAAAGAATTTAATATAATTATAATAAAGATATAAAATTAGTTTTATTTATTTATTTATACATTTAAAAGAATTAAATTATAAATAATAAAAAAAGAGAGGGGATTATACGTATTTTATTAACGATGCGAGATTTATGTCGAGGGTTTTAGAAGGGAAGGACTGAGGCGAGGCAGTGTGCGAATCTGCAATCTCCCTCTCTCTCTCTCTCTCTCTCTCTCTCTCTCGCTCGCATGGAGAGTATGGAGGCTGTAAGATTTCGTGTGGTGTTCGAAGATGGTCACATTCTGAGCAAATCGCAGAGATCGGAGGGACTGAATCGAAGCTGGCTTCTCCTTAAACCTCCACTCGATACCATCTCTGATCTCTGCTCGTACCTTGCCCACGTTTTCAACCTCTACGACTCTTGCCCTAACGGCATCATCCTCTCTGTAAGTCGAATGCAATAGCACGATTGATGACGATTCATATGTGTCCAATCTTGCTGCCCTCTGATTTCATGGCATGTATTGGACAAATAGGTGTGTTTTTATATCATGAGCAATAGTAATTTTGTGTTGCTTTTATTGGAGATTGAAAATACAAGTGGTGGTCTGTCACTTTGATAGGGTTTCGACCAATCTGCTTTAAATTTTGTATTTTTAAGAGTTATTTTGTTAGGATTTTTCTAGGGTCCCAAAAACCACTCCTAAGATTTGGTTAATGCAAAAATATAACCTTTAATTGATATTGATCGAAACCGGATAAAAAAAGCAAGACATTTTTTTTTTCTTCTGCCAGAAAGCAATGTGATTACCACTGAAATTGAACTTGGTTCCCACCCAATGTCACCTTCTATTCACCATTGGAACTGAACTGACTCTATTTTATCACTGGAACTAATCAATATTACCACACAATATGACCATACTTATCAATTGTTTTAGGCATGGTAGCCAAAACCACTAATTTTATACCATAGTTGGACCCACTTTGTTAAAGCAATTTCATCCTAAAAACCCATCATTCTTTTCTATTTTAGGGATTGATTACATTCGAGTTTGCTTCTTGTGGTGTTTTCAACATTGGATTTACACTGACTGAGCGCATTGTTATTATTTTATTGCAGATGGATGGCTTTGTGTTGCCACCATTTGAGTCTACGTGTATTATAAAGGATAAAGATGTAATCAGGTCAGTTTAAACTTGAAGTTCGTATCTTTTTGCTACTGTTTGCTTATATATTGAAAGTAACATGTCATTTTTTTCCAAATATCTTTGTATCAGAGTCAAAATGAAGGGAGGAATGTTGTATGAGATTGTCGAGGTAGGTGATGGAGCAAATATAATTGAAGAAGGCGAAATTGTGGAGAAGCAACCTGCACTCACAAGTGTGCCACTTTTAGCAAATGAGGAATTTGAGAACGAGACGGGTGGTTACCAAAGTGAACCTGAAGAGGATGAAGACAACCAGTCAGAGGATACATTACATGTAGAAAATTCATCTGACAGAAAGGTAGTTTCCAAGAAAAGAAAAGCATCGAAGAAACTCCAGAGCTCTAAGTATGTTTTACAACCCATCTTTGACCCTGTTCTTGTGATGTGCATAATAACTGCACTAGTTGTGAATCATATTACCAAACAAAGAAAGCATGAGAACCCACATCTTTCCAGCCACTTTGAAGGGATAAGCAAGTGATCCACCAATTTTCCTGTCTCCTTGCACTCATAACACCACTAAAGGACGATTTCCCTCTTTTGTGTTGCAAGTTGTATTTGAATTCCAAATACCTTTTGAAAGGGAATCATCCTCAGTATTCCACTCCCAAGGCCCTCTATTGGGACTTAAGATTTCCCTGATCTCAATGCATCCCATCAGATTTCACCTTTCCAGCTCCCAACATTATCTTCTTTGAAAGGGATCTCCAAAAGTTCCACAATCTTACTCCTCACACATACTACATTTATTCATCCAATTAAAATTCTTGTGAGTTAAGTAATGCTGTTTTACAGGGTTCATATGTCTGTTGTTTTGGAAGTTAATTGTATCTTCCATCAATTAGTTTTTGACAATAATGAATATTTTTTTTTGCTTTCTAAGTACATCTGTTCTTTAATTTACCAACTGTTGCAGATTATTCGACTGATGCTTGCAATCATTCTTTTAGGAATCTTGCATGAGCATTTTCTAGGCATGTCAACTGCTTATTTATGTTGTGAATCACAGGAAGAAGCAAAAATGCTCTACAGATTCTCAAGACACTGAAAATGATTTTCATATAGAGCAGGAGAGGTGTGAATTCCACCCTGGAAAGAGTATTGACAAGAAGAAGAAAGTATCTCTTAAAGGATGGAAGGGTAGAGGCTTGTGGTGTCCCCTCCAGCCAAGAATTGGGGCCAAACAATCACTAGTTAATATGCTTGTAAAGTGTAAAACTAAGAAAACAAGTACCCCTAGAAGTGCTGAAAGAAATAATGGCATCGTTGAACCTTTGCCTAGCACAAAGAGGTAGGTTGTGTAGGTTCTTTGGCATTTCTATGTGGATTAGTGCTTGGATTTTTGTACTTCTATTTTCATTTGTGAATTTATTTATTTTTGTTTTTGAGCTAATTGACAATGTCTATGTAGTTGAAGTACAAAACCTGACTTAATTGAGTTCTTTATTCTTTTGTATTTTGAGTGGTAAGGCAGCTCTAACTTCAGTATAGATTTGGCTATGAGTTTTGTGAACTCTTGTTATACAGCCAATCTTCAATTCCATTATTGATTTATCTTGAAAACTCTAAATGAAATACAGATTGTACAAGCAACTCTACAATGCACATGCTTGAACATGCATGCACATACAGTTATGGGGAAGAGAGAGAGAGAGAGAGAGAGCTCTCTTTTGTGTGATTGCCCTTTAGGCAAATATAATTCATAGCATACATGAATAGTATCAGATAAAAGTCGCAATGGCTTGCCAAGTCTTAGTTATCTTGATAATGTGCAACAATGTCAGTTTTTTCATATAAGCTTCTCTGTTCCGTTCGTGTGTATATAGCACACAACAACACATTAATTTTGTTAGTATACTACCCATATGGGCATCTTTGTAGCTTAACATCCGGATCCCCTTTCTTTGTCTCCATCTTTTCTGTGGCCCATGAATGATTCTTATGAATCTCCATTTTGTAGGTCTGATCAGCTTCAAGAAAATGGCACAATTTGTATTGATGATGTACATCAGATGCCTGATGAAATCGGCAAGGTCTGGTCACTTTGAACCGTTATATTTTAATCTATCATTCTCTTATACTTCTCATCTGTTTCAGTTAATAATTCACTTTGCAGATTCTTTACTAACATTAATCTTGAGGTTTAACTAATGCTTACCTGATCTTTTATGTCAGGTCCCTAGTAGAAGTGCTCGGCGGAAAAAAGCCAAGAGGCAATGGCTGCGGGAACTGGCCAAAACTGAAAAGAAAGAGGTACTTTGGCGCTGAGGACTTCAGAAACCTTTTCCTCTGTTTAAGTGAAGGTTCATCTTTTGCATTCAACACCATCTCTTTTTCACAGCTGGTAATCCCTAATATGCAGCTACATCAGGTGCAATCTCCTGAAAAGGATGTGCACAAGGATTTCATGGAACATCAACAACAAAACCAAATCCCTAATATGCAGCCACATCAGGTGCAATCTCCTGAAAACGATGTGCATAATGCTTCCATGGAACATCAACAACAAAACCAAGTCCCTAATGTGCAGCTACATCAAGTGCTATCTCCTGAAAAGGACATGCATAATAATTCTATGGGACATCAACAACAAAACCAGAATAGTGAAGCAGATAATGAGATTGTTCCCATTGTGATTAGGCCAGGACATATTCGCTTTGAGCCTTTGGGAAAGGGTGAGGTTCTCTCTCGCTCTCTCTGTGAACAGATTCTGTTTGAATGTGTTTTGACTTGCCTAGATTGATTTGATTAGTGAGAATATTGAGGAGCCAGGAAATATGGGTTATCCTGTTTGATTTGGCGCAATTGGCCTGTCTTGTAAGTTTGATTTGAATGCCTGCTTGAATGTCTTCATGGTCAACAAGAATGGAAAAAGGATACAATGCCATCATCTCATTGGGCTATTTATTCGACATTCTGAACAATTTAGTTTGATTACATGATCTTTGACTATCTATTTTTTGACATTTGTTTCCCCCTTTGAAACATTGTCAGAAGTTGTATTGCTTGAAGAAAAGTAAGATTTGAAATTAATTTGCAAGAATCATTACATCATTATGTTTTTTTTTTATTTTTTATTTATTTTATTTATTTTTTTTGAGGGTTAATCTACTCAGAGAACAAACATGCATGACAATCCCCACTCTTTCTTTCTTTTAAACGACAATATGGCTAGAGGTGAATATGCTGGATGAAGAGGAACACTCTGTCTTTTCCATTTCCACCTTTACACTTTCTTCAATAGGTTTATTAAAACTTACTATTAGTTACTTCTTTGCATTTAAGTTCATCAGTTTCCTCTGATTGGCAAATGGCTAGAATTTCAAAAATGGAGCTACTTGATGTTCCATCTTTTGTTGCCAAATTATCCAAGGGTTCCTCCCTTGGCAATGAAACTTTTTCCTTTCCATTCCTTGCTTACTCCTTTCACTCCACTCTTGTTTTGTTTTATGAGAAGGTTTAGGAAAGGATGGGCAGGTGGATTTGAGTGTGGCCAAAGATTTTACACAGAGCTACTGATGTTACTCATTCACTTCTTAAAATTGCACAACTACATGAATACCATATCACTGCAGATTTTCTAATATACTACTATTCTGTTGGATGCAGACCAGGCTGCTCAGCAAAACCAAGTTTCCGTGGTATGTTTTGTTGTTATACACCAGTTCTTTGCTTTTAAATTTTAAATCTCTCAACAAATTCTTCTTGAATCATGCTTCAGGAAACATTTCAGTGGAATGGAATCACCAGCAAGAAAAAGGGTCAAAAATGGGGTAAGGAAAAATTTTCATCTCGGAGGAATGACTATAAGGACTCCAACAAAGAGCCTTCTGAAGTGATGACTATTGAAAGTGTGGGTCCTCCAAATAATCCCATTGACTTAGATAAGCTTGCACCATTCACTAGGTTGCCTAAGGTAGGTTTATCTATTCTATTATATAAATGTTACATCTCATTTGGTGTGATCGCTGTCACGCCTTTTTTTACCCCTCCAGAAATGCCCTTCACATCCGGTGACTGTCTCATCCAATTACTACAGATGGTTTTTCTCATTCATCAAACTGTCCAAAACTGGGAAATGATTTTCTTCAGTCATCAAACTGCCCCCCAATTATCAAACCATCCAAAACTCTAAATATAAAATTGCAAATAGATATATGTGTGTGTGTGTATATTCTACTTGCATGGACCCTTGGATTTCTTCTCTTAGTTGATGTATGGTGGGCTTCGTTTGTCAAACCTTTAAACGGTCTACCTCCTAGCAAGACTGCAATTTGTTTTAGTCGTAATTTATCCAAAAAAAAAAAAAAAAAACTGTTTTAGTCGTCTGCCTTGATTAATCTGATTAACATTCATTCACTATCCCAGATAACATTTTTAATTAACAATAGCACTATATTTGTTGCTATTATTTGCAGGAAGGTGATGTGATTGCATATCGTTTACTGGAGTTGTCATCAACGTGGACGCCTGAGCTTTCCTCTTTCCGGGTATAACTCTGATAGCAATTAATGAGTCTTATCTCATATTAGGTCAAATAAAATGTGGTTTTAAACATTTTCTTTTTGCTTTAGGTTGGGAAAACGTCACGATATGATCCTGAATCCGATAGAGTTCTACTCACACCAGTCCCAGAATATCCAATTATTTTTGACAAGCCAGATGAAGATGACTGTGCACAACCACCAGATGACTGTCTTTATGGGGAAGATGGATCTCTAGAGGTACTCAAGCTATACATCATGAGCTCTTCTTCTTTTCTTGTTATTTTATTTCTTTCCCAGGAAGCACAGGTGCATCCATAAAAGAAAATATTTTTATAAAGGAATATGGGTACAGTTGGGTACATCCATAAAAGTAAATTTTTTTTTTTTTTTTTATAATTGTAAAATACCTTATAATTTTTGAAGTTTTTAAAAAATAGGCAAAATATAATTGTTCTAGTATCCGTATACTCGTACTGCAATATTTTTGGAATACACATGCTTCAAAACTTCTCCCTTTGATATGTTAATCACTGAATAATGACATCCGTGTGGATGTGAAGTGTGACAACTTTGACCTTGTAAGCAGAAGCCAAGCTTCTCCATGGAAATACATAACATGTTTCCTATGCAGATAGAATTTTCTTCACTTATTGATACCCGGATTGTCAAGCATGGTAACTCAGATCCTGCAAAAGCAGTGACTGACTGCGTTAATGACGATCCTGTGAGCAATGAAGTTGGTGTATCAACTGTGGTGCCTAACAATATCAATACACAAACACTAGCCCCTACCCCAGGTACTTGGCATAGCTTGCTTCAGTGGTTTAGATTTGGTTTCTATTGAATCGAATGTCATGAAAACTATATATATATCTGTTTTTTACTGGATTCCCGACTCCATTGTTGACTCTGCAGAAAAAGACATGAATGTGTGGGATGAATTCAGCGAGGCTCTAAACGCAAAGAAAGAACAGCTGATTCGGGAGAATGGTTGCAGTGAGAGTTCTGGCAAGAGCTCATGGTCATTTAGAGCCATGAGAGGCAGTGCACTTGGCCCAACAATGGCTATTCTAAGAGCAAAGAATGCTATATAAGTATATGACAACCTACATCTATTTGGGCCTATGAATATGTAATATACAATGAGCATTTTTACCAGAAGCAGAGAACATCCTTTGTAGCTCTATAGCTCTACGGAATATGTCACATTTGAGCTCAGTGTTCATATTAGGGGGGCTTGAACCCTAGTTTGCTTATTGGTTTCCATGTTTTAATATATCCGTTTTCCAACTGCTGTATATAGACCAACCTTCCCAGATTCTGTAGAAAATTTTGATATCTTGTTTTCCTTATTTTCATTTTGTATTTTCAAAAACGAAAATGATGAAAATTTCCAAAACACCCACCATTAACATGTAGGGTAAAGTACACTTAGGCCATGTTTGTTTGGGTGGACATGAGCTTGGGATTGGACTAATAGTCCAATAAAATTATTAATCCGATGTTTGGTTAAAAATTAAAGTACGGATTAATTATTTTAAACTTGATTATTAGTTAAGGTAAGATACATAATTCAACGAATTCATAGTCCTAGGACTATTAGTCATGAGAATGCTAATCCAGTCCGCCCAAACAAACATGGCCTTAGTGTTTATGTTTGACTAATTTTTTACTTTGGCCCTTCAAATTAATTTTTTTTCACTTTAGCCCTTCATGTTTTAAGTTTTTTTTAGTTTACTCTTAAAGTCAACTTTTGTTCAGAATTAGAAAGAAAATGCCACGATAACTGTCATATAACATAAAAAATATATTATATGAAAGTTTGAGTTTGTATTAGAGATGTGAATTATATATAATAAAATATTTTTATGTCACATATATCATTTTTTATCTAATTGTTAATAGAAGTTTGTTTTAAGAGTAAATGGGGAAAAACTTAAACATGAAGAGTCAAAGTGAGAAAAAATAAACTTTAAAGGCCAAATTGAGATAGTGATCAAATATGAAAAGGGTAAAATGTAATTTACCCCTACATATATATATATATATATGAAAAGGTTTTTGAAAACAATTTTTCTGGCATTTCTTAGAACTGAGGAGGGTTTTCAGGAATTTTTTTGAAAAAAAAGTTAGGAACAATTCACAGAAACTTGTGTTTTACAGAAAATGGAAACAGAAAATACAGAAGGAGAATAATTCCAAAGAAGCTGCGAAATAGATTATGTTAAAATCTAATGCAATGATATATATATACATATGAAGAAAATGGAACTTTTTTTACCATTTTCAAAACCTGCAACAAGTAGGAAACTCGAGCAAAGTTTCATTTAAACAACCCTATTGAGAATACTGAAAAATGCAAAAAGATTTTCCATAAAGGTTTCAAGTATTATGCTTCTTAAATTCATACCAAAAAAAGCAACACCTTCGGTGTTGGATATAACAAAAGCTATATAAATAATACAAGGTTAAAAAGAAAAATTGTTTGCACTTTATATATTATTCATCTGAATACAACAATTATTTACTACCAATTCCTATTTGCGTGCAGTGCAGGGGGGCCTTGTCCTTGTCTTCTGTACATGCTTTGTCATAGTGATGAATTGAATTCCCTGCATACATCACACGAGCAAAAAAGAAAGCGCTTCCTATTGCTCAGGATGCCAAACTTGACTCAAAAAAGCTGCAATGGATCGTTGATAGTAACCCACGAGGCAGGAGGTTTCTGGAGGTTGACAGTATCTTTTTCACTCAGTTTGTAGCCTGTGTTAGTTACACCTTTTGAAATGAGAAACAGTTGAGATACTTTAGGAGCTGCTCTGGTTCCTCTCCTTCTCTGACTATCTGTGCATTTCATAGAAAATTACATCAAGAATTTGGTCCATTATATCTAATGGAAGAATAACCCACCACCACAGATGTGCTGAGAAAGTTCAACAAGATGAGACAAACAAGGTTTCATTTTTTAATAAATGACAGCCAACACACTCTGTTCGTTTCAGCAGAAAACATTTTCCAATGGAAAACATTCCTACTAGCAATTGTATAAGTGGTTGTAGGGCTGCAGTAGCGGTGGATGTAGCAGGATGGTGGCGGCAATGGTGGTGTGGTAGGATTGGTAAGACTTTAATTTAAGAAAATATTTTGCTACCTCTAAAAAGAAGAAAACATTTTATATCCAAATAAATTTGTTTTCCGTTGTACCAAATGTCTAATGTTTTTTGTCTAAACAAACAGAGCATATGAAGAATCAAATAACGATGACTTTAAACAAAAAGTAGATAAACAAGAAACCTAATAAAAGGAAAGGATTGCCACACAAAAATAAATGTTTCGGTGCTTCAATAGTTAATCTTGACTCTGAACGAGCTAGGGACACCCTTGCTTAGTCACAAAGAAGAAAAAACAGAAAGGTCCTTCTTGATTAGCACAATTGATGGTGAGGGGATTAACAATCGATGGGATTAGTGTAGGATTTGTTATCTAGTTGGATTAGTGGCATACATAATTCCATCTCGTCCACATTTGTTTTGCAATAGATGTAGACATATATAATCCGAATTATATGTTTGTTTTGCATTATTAGTTATAAGATTAAAAAATCTGCCAATTTTGTGACTAAGCAAAACAAAAATGGCAACCAAACACCGAAATGTAAGTCCCATAGATTAATAATCCTAATCCTATACTATAATTCACCCAATCAAACAGGCCCAGAGAGTGCTTTCAACTTGTTTTAATATCAAGTACCTAATAAATCACGAACTTTCTTTTATAGGCAACAAAAGGAATATATTTATTAAAAAAGCAAGGAAATTACAAACATGTGAGGACAATTAGTTGTCCTCAAAGAGACGATAAAGGAAAATCACAAGTCACAGACTGTCCTCCAATCACTATTAATTAAATACGGAGGAATCCCCTGAAAAGGAGGGATATACCTCACTAAATTTGCAGGATAAACGAAATTTTTGCACCTCATGTTTGACCAAGTGAACTTTAATGTTTAAATAAAGCATTGGACAAGACAGAATCTGAAGCATAAACTCTGGATCAACGCCAATGCAAGCAATTTCTTAGGAAAATGATATATCAAAGATTTTCATATTATTACATTGGACTAGGAATTTTAAGCTAACATCAGCGCTGTCCAGCAATATATTTTTGTTAACAATTTTAAATGGTCTGAATATCATCAAAATCTCATAATATTGATTAGTAAATAATGGTTCTCAAGGAGAGTTTCCATATTTACGAAGTGTGTGCATGTGTGTCTGAAATTTTAATAGCTAAGACAAGATCATGTACTTGAGGGCCAGTTTGCTTTCAGAGATAGAATGGAAGGGATTGATAGTGAGGGAATTAAGTAAAATTGTATTTATTTTGACGATAGTTGTTAGTGTGGAGATTGTTAAATTATTTTTATATAAAATAATAAAACAAATAAAACTATGATTTTTAATTAACAAAAAATATAAAAACATTAAACATTAATGTTAAAAAAAAAAAAAAATGCCCAACATTAAAAAAAAAAAAAAAATTTGCTCTTGGCCGGTTGACCAGCCGGACGTCCTTGCGAACAACCGGTAACACCTAAGCTGAATAGACTATTTTCCCAATACCATCTCCTAGCTAGACTCGAATCCGCTCCGCTAAGGCCTTTCATAGTCCGTTGGGACTGTGAGTCTGTTGGCCAAAGAGGAAAACAAACATGAACTTAGTGAGGGAGAGCTCATTGTTAGTCCAGTCTGGAGGCATAACTCGGAAAACAAACGGGGCCTAAGGTACTTAGATATTCAAACAACAATGTTAATCATAAATGAAGCTTAGTTTATATTTTGAATTAAAACATGCTTAGGGGGAAAAAACAAAAACAAAAACAAAGAAATTATGTAGTCTAATTGGCATACCTATTTGAGAAAGATCTTATCAATGAACTTTCTAGAGTACCTGTACAATATATCAAAAAAATTATCCAATAGCTCTAGTTCTATCTAGGTAGTTCACAGTGGAATCTCTTTCACAAAATACAGATCTACAAAATAATTCTAGCAAAAACTTCAAATTCTTCAAACAAAAACAGAATTAAGAAATCTACATCGACATGTTTAAATTAATGCTAAGAAACAGGACATAATGATATTACATACCTGCACAGAGGAATTCAATGGCAAACCCATTTGTTCAAGAAACTTGCTGCCAACTGTTTCCCACTGGACAAGATTATCTTTGCATGAGCCGTCACTATTGATCAGCTGATTCTGCTCCTTCCCACTTGAAACTTCACGCCCCAGCCAGATATATACAACATCACGCTTATTTGTGCCCAAATTTACATCCGATATGAATGTTATGTACACAGATCTAGAATCTAGGAAGGCAAACCGGTGCATCTCTACTTTATCCATAGTAGGCCACTGATAAAGAACCAAGTTAGTTACTTCCGCTTCTAAAACCCTACTCCTGGTGTCACTAGATGTAAGATGACTTGTATCATAATCTCTTCTATGTTCAATACGACTGTGTAATTCATTGCCAGCATCAAGCATATCCGCATCTAACGTTGACTCTTCACTATTTAATTCATAAATTGCTTCTTGATCACTCCGGTTGCGCTCGACATCACTCATCACAGTATCTTCCAAATCTGGTAGAGAAAATGACCATGATCGTACTAGGTGTCGTGGAACTTGGGATGATTCATCCACTGAGGGTAACATCATTCGGGGTGGAGGATTGCTCCCCCTCCGCTCTGCAATAGAGGGGGTAGTTCCCTTACATCGAAAACAATCATTTGCCTCCCTCTGAGCATGGTTATCAGAAAACGCCTTTTCCCGTGCAGGGGACATTGTTGTTCCTTTGCAATGTAAACAAGCTTTTTCTGACAACAAAGCATTGTTAGCAGGAAAAGGACCAGGAGATTCCAATCCAGAAGGTGAATATTGAGATGAAGGATATGACAAGTCAGACCAGTTAGAAGACGATGGTGAGAAAGTAAATGAACTGGTGGAGTAATCAGAGGTTGAAGGCGAGAGTGAAGGAGATTTGGAACTGCGTTTTGGGCTATTGACAAGAAAAGATGAAAAAGAATCTTGCGAACTACAACTTGGTGTTGGCGACGATAAAGGATCGGTTAGAGGGTCTGATTGTTCCTCTTCTTTACAAATATCCTTTATCCTATTGGGGCTGCTTGTTGGAGAACAGAAGAAGATAATTGAGGATGAACCAGCTTTAGAGCTTGAAGGCAATGGAGGATCGGTTGGAGAAACAGGATAGTCAACTTCTCTATGACTTGATTGAGTAGATGATGTGATGAATTCTTTCATAATCCTCTCGCTTGCAAACTTCCATCTTAATCTCCCCCACCCATTTTCTCTAGCAGGAAGACAAATCTCGGAATCAGTTCCTGACAAAGGACAAGGCGGTACAACCCCACCAGCAAGTGCCTTGTGAAAAATTTCAAAATCTTTATCATATAGATCAACCTTCCTTTCACCGACACCCAAACAAGTAGCGGCAGAGTCCTTATCTTCCTCTTTCATCTCCGCTTCTCCACAACCATCTGGTAAGACTTCTCTATGCACAAGAGCATCCCAAAATTCATTTGGCTCTTCACCTTCTTTGATGGTTACAACTGGTCCCTGTGCCATCTCATACTTGATTACCTGAAAGGCAGCAACCCTTGCATAATCTGACATCACAGACACGCAATACTTTCCAATCCAGACATAAACAGCTGAAGCAACATGAACAACAAATGCTCCCCGAGAGTCAAGGCCCTGTGCACCTGGCTCGCTTAGCATTTTTGGTACAAGATGAAGTGGATCGTATGGGGAGTGAGGTGCCATATGATACATCCGTAGCACAGAATTGGGGCTCGCTAGAAATGCCAGCGTCCGGTTTTGGCAAAGCAACAATTGGCAAGCAAAACCCATATTCGGGTTTGTCACACCCCTTGCTGCCTTCACATATTGGAAAGCTTCTTCAAAGGTTTGTCTCTCCCTCCACATGAGGTATGCAATGACCAAAGAGTTTGATCGCGACACGCCTTGCCAACAATGGACAAAAACTCGCCCACCTTGCTCTCTAACGTCTTCAAAGTAATCAAACACATCGTAGAGCAAACTCGTGATATCCTCGGAGGGTGTATCTTGAAGCCAAAGTGTCTTGTACACAAGCTCATTCTTAAAGTATTCCGGACAAACGAAACCAACACAATTCAACACATGGGTTATACCATTCTTGTGAAGAATTTCACGATTCTTTGCGACCGCATCACTTCCCAAATATATATGATCAACAATTCTCGAACACTCCTTGTCGAAAAAAGCAATCTTGTCCTTCCTGAACTGAAATTCTACCTCGGTTTGTTCAGATTCAGAGTTGTTAAGTTTTTTAACCGACCCTTTTGCCCCCGGGGTTGGGGCTTGAGGCCATATACCAAGATCATCAGACCCTGCTCTCGGCCATTCCTCAATACTCCGCCGAGAGATTGAAAGGGGCTGTAATGGAGGAAGGCACAACCGTGACTTGGTATTCGTTTGGGGCCGAGGATTAGGCGTTCTGGGTGACCTGTCAGTCCATGAAACCGACCGTAAATAGGCTTTCCGATTACCACCACCACCACCACCACCAACCCCGCCGCCGCCACTACCACCGGATGGGCGGTCTTGTTCTTGTTCTTCCCCTAACATATCTCACTAACCCTGGTTAAATTCTAGGAATACAATGAAACCCATTTGAGGATAGTTCTAGGAAAGGCCATAGAAGTGATCAATTTTTGGGTTTTGACTACAAATTCACAAAATTGAAAATTCTAATTTGTCTGTGTTGCCTTTTCCCCCTCAACTAAAACCATTGACCCGCTTTCTCTCTCTCTAAAGAGAGAAGAAGAGGAGGAGAAAAAATCAAACACAAATACGACCAAGTAAAACCCTAAACAGA
The DNA here is from genome assembly GCA_025200525.1 of Camellia lanceoleosa. Classification (NCBI taxonomy): domain Eukaryota; kingdom Viridiplantae; phylum Streptophyta; class Magnoliopsida; order Ericales; family Theaceae; genus Camellia; species Camellia lanceoleosa. Next base: position 8,041,830 of record CM045763.1, on the reverse strand, counting down.
GCTTTCGCGGGACATAGATTGAACACAAACAGCTAGAGAAAAAAGAAATTCAAAAAAGAGTAAAGTGCAAAGAAAAAGAGAGGTGAGTTTGTTACTTGAAGAAGTAGATGGGTCGTTCTGTATTTGCAGCAGACATTTGAAAACCTAGAAGATGGGAACGAAGAAAAATAAAAATCAAACCATTCAAAGCTTGCGTACGAAGAAGGAGAGAGAGAGAGAGAGAGAGAGAGAGAGAGAGAGTTTGAACAGGAAGACCAATCCAAGAACGACAATAGGAAGGTTGGTGGATTGGCAGTTCTAAACCGAACAGACTCAGTCAAACTGCCACGTCATCAGTATATATGCATGCCCATACAAGCATGCATGGCAAAACCAGTGATGTCATTAAAATCTTTTGAAAAATAAAAAGTTATTATTTATGTACATGGGTAAATTGTAAAGCGTTAATCTTTTGAAAAATAATGTTCACGTTTTAATACGAGAGGATTCGAAGAAGTCGTAAAATTTATTATCGCCTTTTTTTGTTTGTGTTTCTAGAGTAATTTTTTGAAAATGTGTTCTATAAATACTTTTTAAATAGTGATTAAATTAAATAGATTTTCTTAAAATTTTTTTTTAGAAATGTGTTTGGTTATCCAATTTTTAGTATTACTTTTGAAACATGTTTATAAAAAAGACAAATTAAATAAGTTTTTGTATTTTTATCTCAAAAATTACTCTACAAAAAAGCAAATCAAACAAGTATTTGTATTTTTTATCTCAAAAAGTACTCTACAAAAAAAACCAAAGTTATTTTAGAAAAAATATTTAGAAAAAAGCAAACCAAACAAGTTTTTGTACTTTTTATCTAAAAAACTATTCTACAAACACAAACCAAACTATATTTTGTTTTGATAATTTGAATTATTTACTTTTTAAGATTTGTTAAATAAAATATTCATTTAAAAATTTAAAATGATCAGATATTAATAACTATATGTTTAAATCGAATTTATATTATAAAAAATGGATAATTATTCTTGAAATTATATTTATTGTTTATTGTTTAAAATAAATATAATTTAAACATATAGCTACTGATATTCAATAATCTTATTTTTTATATAAATATTACACTCAATGAGTCCAATAAGTGAACGGTTCAGATCACCGAAATCGATTTTAAAATGGACATGTCAAGTCTAAACGTTCTCTCAAGTTGAGATGACAGCTTGAGAGAATCCAAACCTAATTATAAATACAATTTCTGTTCTGAAATTACATCCTGCTTTTTGAAATTTCTAATTTCTAATTTCATAATAAATTATTAAGTCAATTAACGTTTTTAATAATGTTATAAATTTATTTCAATTAATAATTCAGGTAATTTTATCATTGTGTAGGAGAATAGTCAGGAATTTTGGCTGCGTTTGGTAGAACTTTCTAAATATGATTTGAGAGTAGGAGTTGTATTTTGAGTTTGTGAGTTTTGGAATTATGATTTGAGTGTGAAAAATTTATTTGGTAAAAGAGTTTTGAAAAGAGTTTTGAATTGAGTGGAAAATTTTTGATGTGACATATAATATTTGATAAAAAAACTTATAATTTATAACCAAACATACAACTCAAAATACTATTAAAGCACATAATTTTTTTTTAAAAATTCGGAAAATATTTTTTCGAATATATAAAAATTAATATATGTCAATTGCAAAAAAAAAAAAAAAAATTGCACTGTTCCGGTCAACAGGTGGGACAATTGGTTAGGCCAAATTTAAAAAAAAAAATCTTAAAAATCGTGCCTCACATAAAGTTTTTTAAAGAAAAATGATTCGGATCCCCACAGGGGGTCACCCCCAAGACCCCCACTGGCTTGTGATTGGCCAGTTTTTTTTTTTTTTTTTTCTCCAATCACCAATCCTCACGTGTGTGTGGGGTGGGGGGGGAGAGAGGGTCTCAATCACTTCCGTTTTCTAAATGTCGTGGAAATGTGATTTGAGAATACTATCCAAACATCATATTAGAATGTGGGGAGTACAATCATAGTTTGGAAATCGTTCCAAACACCGCCTTTATTTTTTCAATTAATTCTATTAAATAAAAAATTCTGACAATGAAATATTTGTAATTTTTTAAACTGCAAAAGACAATTCGTATTTTAAACAAATTTCAAGAGATATATTTATAATTTACCCTATAAATTAATATAGTGTAAAAGATATTTTTTTTTGGTGCAAATAAGAAATTATCGATTTTGAGAACTTTTATATAATTATTACTTACTAATTTTGCATTTGTAAAGAAATTATTACCAAAGAAATTTATACAAGCAAGAGGATGATCATTATTGCTCTTTAAAGTTCGGAAGTTGCGTGTCATTTTCTTTTGTCCAAAAAATTAAGACTTGAGCATGGCCAATTGGGGATGACAATTAATCCCATTGATGATGACTTATTTCGATTTGTGTAATTTTAGATATACCCTTAAGTTTATTTAAAATCTTATTATAGCCCCTTAAAAATTAGATTCAAGCAAAACGAGACAAAAATTACTACTCTCCATTATAATCGAAAACAGTGGTGTTACATGTACCCATAATGTATACATTAGTATACCAACTAGTGTTATACTATTATTACTGACTCCACTTATTAAATAAATTATAAATACTTAAAACTTCTAAAATTATGTCACATTATTTGTTAGTATACTAATTAGTACATTAATTGATACATATAACTTTATTCAATTGAAAATGATAGATTCAAAGATCTTTAGCTGCTTATTTTTCTCATAACGTTCATGTCTTAGAAAAAGAGCTTATTAAACAATACAATGCTGCTTTGTTCTAAGAAGAACTATTATGGTTTCAAAAATCTAGATATAAACATATCATTCTTGGTGATAGAAATACTAACTATTTCAATGTATACAATGCTGGCAATTGGATCACTGAGACTGACAGTGTATTAAGACCAATATTCTTGATTATTTTCAAAAACATCTTTAGTAGTGATACTATCTACCACTTGGGCCATTGGAATAATTTAGCACCAACCTACTTCACTCAAGAAGACAATGATAGAATGGTAAAACGCTTCTCTAATTCTGAAATTTTGAGAGCTATGAAAGACATTGGTGCCTTCAAAGCACCAAGTAGGGATGGTACTTAGGCTATTTTTTACTAGAAATACTGGAATATTGTTGGCCATTCTATGTGTGATTTTGTCAAAACTTGTTTTCATAACAAAATGGTCCCTAGTGAAGTTAATGAAACTCTTATTGTGTTGATCCCTAAAGTGGAGAACCCTGAGAACCTTAAATAATTCAGACCCATTAGCTTATGTAATGTCATTTACAAAATCATAACCAAGCTTATTGTGGGAAGAATTAGACCCATTCTTGACAACATGGTGAGCCCTAACCAAAGTAGCTTTATCCCTAGTAGAAGCACTACTAATAACATTATCATCACACAAGAGATTTTGCATACTCTGAGGTACAAGAAAGGCAAAAAGTGTGGCATGATTTTTAAGATTGATCTAGAGAAAGCCTATGACAGGTTATCTTAGGACTTCATCAAAGATACCCTATTAGAATTCAAACTCAATGGCACCTGGATTGACTTGATCATGAGTTGTGTTTCCAATAACTATTCATCCATCTTGTGGAATGGTGAAATTATTAATAGAGTCCATAATAAGAGGGGCCTTAGATAAAGAGACCCTCTTTTACCTTATCTTTTTGTGCTATGTATGGAAAGATTATCCAATATGATCAACTGGAAGGTTAAGGAGGGCTCTTAGAAAGGAATCAAGGCTTCTAGAAACCGTCTAGCCTTATCCCATTCAAGATGACCAAATGAATTGTGAAACCATTATGGAGGTCCTCTTTGAATTTTGTGAGGTATTTGGTTAGAAAATCAATAATTTAAAGTGTAAACTTATGTTTCTCCTAATATTCCTAGAAATTTTGCTAAGTCCATAAGCTTCTAATGTGGCATTCCCATAAACTAAGACCTCGACAAGTATCTAGGCTCTTCCCTTCTTCACCAGAGAGTTTCTAAGAACATATTTAATGGTATCCCTGAAAAGATGAAAGCTAGACTTTCAGGATAAATAGCTAAAAACCTTAACTTGGCAAGAAGATATACTCTCATTCAATCTGTCACTTCTGCCATCCCCTCATACAATATGTAAACCATAGAATTGCCTAGAAAACTTTGTAATTGTCACGATCCAAACTCGCCCTTATAGGTTTAGTGTTGTAACCGGCCAATAATCCATAGATCACCAAAGAGCCCCTGACAAAACAACATATAGTAAGAGGTTGTAGAAGCAAATATTGAGGATATACAATGTCCATAGAGTTGTGTTAACATGTATGAAACGGAAAACTTCAAATGAACTTGTATATAAAAACATAACGTCATAAATATATTAACCATGTGTCATCAATTCATAAGGATGAAACCAAAAGGGGACTTAGCCCTGTTTACAGATAAGCAAACAAGTAAAAATGACTGTGGTAAAGTTATAAAACTAGACATCTCGAAAGGGAACCTCCCTGGGAGGCACAAAAGGATGGCTGACAAAAACTGAAATGTCCAGTCCTCAACTTTGTGCTTGGTCACGTGCCTGCTCACCTACATACATAATATAAATAGTGAGGTAGAGCCTAGTGAATAATAACAAAGTAAAGGGTTCTATGAATGATGTCCATAATAGAATCGGAAACTAAAATTCATAACAGAAACAGATTGATATTCATTTTCTTGTTCAACTTCATACAGAATTAGAGTTCATACTTCATTATACATGGTACATCCATTAGCATTAACTTGCTTGTTAGTTTCATTGGGAACCTCCGGTACCGGAAAACTTGTAACTTGCTTGAATCACAGTATTGTTACCCCCGAGTAAGGGCCATGGGACAACGGTATTATTACCCCCGGGCAAGGGCCTTGCTTATAAAGGCACGGTATTGTTACCCTCGGGTAATGGCCTTGTGCTAAGGATGCCACGAATACTTTAGAAAAATTTGGACAATCATTCATTCATACAAAACATCACATTTTAGAAAACTGATCATTTCGTAGCATCAGAAAATAATTAAAGTTAAACAGAACTTTACAGAGTTATTACTCACTGATGGCTCCACTTGCAGAACAGGCAAATCAAATAACTTAAGGCGCGTGACCTACACGTACATAGCATAAACACATAATGAAACACACACTCGGTTGGCACTTAACTTCTTTCATTTCATTCCTAGTGTGTTTCTAGGTCTTAACCTCTTATCGAGTCTTAATCATGGCCTAGGAATGCTTAGGGTGGAATGAGGATGCAAAAATGCATTTGAAAACACTTGGTCAAATTTTCTGAAAACAGGGGTCCCCGCTCGAGCATAGTTTCTCCCGCTCAAGCGGACATGCAATGTATGAGGGGACGCTTGACGCAACTTTCCACACTCGAGTGCTCTGCAAATTTTGAAAAAGTACTAGTTATGTGACTTTCATGCCCGACGGATGCTTGATGGTCGCTCGAACGTAAAGCTCATGTCCCCGCTTGAGCGCAATTATTGCCACTTGAGTGGTCTGCAAAAACATAAAACTTCTGGGAGTATGTATTTCACGCTCGAGCGAACTTCTGGTCGCTCGAGCGGAAATGCAAAAACAAAGGTTGCCGCTCGAGGTAGAATCTCACGCTCGAGCGGAAATGCAGAATCTAGAATTTCTAGATTGCACTCCCAAACTCCAAATTCGAATTCCACACTTCAAAACTCATCTTTTTGGACCAAAATTCTGGAAAATATCTAAGAAATTATAAAACATTATGATTTGAAGATCATTTCATGTAATCAAGAACATGGTATGAACATGACATGCATGTGTTCACTTGAGTTCATGGCTTCTAAAACATGATCAAATGTGGTCCATTGTTGAGAAATGTTATGAATTCTTCAACTCATGCTAGAATTACAACATGCATGGGAAAAATCTTTGAAAACAACTTCAAAATGCTATAAATATGCATACATGTATGGAATGACTTAACTTTCTTCAATTCTAGCTCAATTCCTCCATGAATTCACCTAATTCACTAAGGTCAAAGACTTAGGGCTTGTTTGGTTTGTTTTTGGGAGAGTTGTTTTTGAAAATTTTTTGGGAGAGAGAGTTTAGAAATTTTTTTGGTTTGTTTGATTGTATATTTTGGGAGAGTTGTTTTTTTGGGAATTTGGGATGATTTGATATTTTGGGAGAATTTGAGTAGATGTGTGTGAGAGAAAAAGTGATTGAGAAGGAGAGAGGAGAGAGAAAAAGTGATTGATTGATGTGTAAGAGAGAGAAAGTGATTTTGAAATTTTTTTGAGAAAAACTCAAACCAAACAATTTTTTAGAAATTTTTTTCTAAAACTCATCTCCCAAATGCAAACCAAACATACTCTAAAACTCTTACCTAAAGTCTAAATTGTACAAGTGAGGAAGCTTCAATTCCCAAATTCTTTGCAAATCTCCAATAATTCCTAGCAATTCTCTCCTATCCCAACTTTTGATTTCAATTTTCTTCTATCTCTCTCTCTCTCCCACGTTTTACTTGTGCGTGTGAGCTCAAATGTGTTGAAATGAAGAAAAAGAAAGAGTGAAGGCATATAAGAAGCCTTATATAGGCTCACTTAATGATAATTAAATAAGGCTAATTAAGTGGGCATTAAATTAATCTAATGTAATTGTTCTGAATTGAATTTTCTTTTAAACCTACTATAATGTTCTAAAAATTCCAAATAACACATAAATCAAGTCAATTTCTGAATTAGATGCTGATAAGGCCTTTAATTCGCAAATCGAAACGGAATCATGAATAGATTTTTCTACGTTAAACAGATATAAACACATTTAAGACAACACATGATGTAACATTTCACTTAATTACTTATTAGGCATAACTAAGCATGGATTGACGCTAATCATGAGTCAAGATTGTTACAGTAATGAAATTGATAAAATTAATAGAAACTTCTTTTGGGGTGACACTGAGACTCAAAAGAAAGTTCACTTGGTCAATTGAGATAGTGTGTGTAGAAGCAAATCTGAGAGAGCGTTAGGCATGAGAAAGGCCAGAGATCAGAATGCAGCTCTTCTAACCAAACTTGGGTGGAAAATTCTGAGTGACAAAGACAAACTGTGGTGTAAAGTACTCTAGTCTAAATATCTTAAACATAATAGTTTTTATAATTGGCCTATGAAGAAGAGATCATCACACATCTGGAGAAGCATTTGTAAAAATAGAGATATCCTCAGAAGGGCAGTCAAATGGATTATTGGCAATGGAGAGGACATCTCCCTTTGGAATGACTGATGGTGTAGGAAACAACCATTATCTTAGATGAATAACACCTACCAAGTGAATGATTTTGACAAGGTCAGTTCTATTCTAGGTGAAGAGGGTAATTGGGATACTATTAGGTTAGCCACCCTTGTTAACCAACAAGATCTTGATGAAATTCTCAAAATCTTTAGGCCTAGATTTGTAACTTTTCTTGATGCACCTACCTGGGTTGGCTCTTCTTGTGGTAATTTCACTACTGCCTCTACTTATAAAATCATTACTAATTCTGATATGGATGGCAGAGATTGGAAGTGGATTTGGAAAGTTAAGGGCTAGTTTGGCATAACCTAAATAAGTCAAAAAGTCAAAAAGTCACTATATTATTTAAGTCATATCATCTTATTTAAATCACATCACTTCTCTAACACATCACATCAAAGCCAACCCAAACCCACCAATAAGTCAAAAAGTGCACTTTTTTAAGACATCCCAAACTAACCCTAAAATTCCTTAAAAATTGAAATGTTTTCTTTGGCTTATCTTAAAAGGCAGACTACTGACCAATAATCTTCGCCTTATGAGAAATATGGCTTCTTCTTATTTATGTCCTAGATGTGGCCAATCTAGTGAAGATTTGAAGCATTTACTTAGGGATTGTGTTACTTTCAAAGATATTTGGGTACACATCCAAAGTAGTAATTGGTGGGACGAAGGGACTGAACAGCCTTTGTATGATTTGATTTATTTTAATATGAAAAACAATAAACTTTTTTATGGGGCAAAATAGTATCTGGTTTTTATTGTAACTCTCTGGCAGATCTGGAAAGATCGCAATAAAATGGTATTTGATAATCAAATGAACCCAACCCAAACCAGTCTCAAGAACATTAGGGACTATATTCATGAGATTAAGAGGCTTTTCAATCCCTTCTCTACCCTCACTCTTTGTCACCTAGACTAATTAAATGGTGTTTTCCAAATGCAGGTAAAATTAAGTTAAACATAGATGGTTATTCAAAAGGAGACCCAGCCAGGTAAGATATGGTGGACTCTTGGGCCCCGTTTGTTTTGGGAGATAAGAGGGGGATTGCGATTAGGATAGTTGTAAGTCCCATTTAATACCCTCTTTGTTTACAGAGGTGAGGGATGGATGATAGTTTAACGGCTTCATGTGCCTCAGAGGGATTCACAGTCTGCCCCAAAACTTGGTATTCAAAGTTAGTCCGTTGGTATTAGGAGTGTGATTTACTTCTTTACCCATATTGTTGCCCTAGCCCTAACTCATCAAAGCAGCAACAGCAGCAAAAGGGAGAGGCAAAGAGAAGCACTTCTTCTTTTTCAGATTTTCAATCTCAGTACAGCAAGCTCTTTCACATCAAATTTTCGATCTCAGTACAGCAAGCTTTCTAAATTCAGCTGAGCATCTGCTACATCGGTAATTTTATATTTTTTGTTAATCCCGCTATCAGATTCTCTACCCCAAATTATACCATGTTTTTTTTGTGGTTTATGATTTGTAAATGGGTTTCTAAAGTTAGCACCAAATTCATAGTGAGCAGTGGGAATCTATTCATATCAAGTTGGGTTGTCCTTGTAAATCTAGTTTTTGAATATGATGTGCTGTATGTATAGTCAAGCTTGGAAAATTGGGGCTTACATTTTCTAACAGCTAGGGGGATTTCTACCATTTTTTTTATGGTGCTAACTATGAATTTGGTATGAACAAATTTACAAGGAAACTAGATTATGGGATTAACAGATTTTTTGAAGTTAGCCTTGCCATCAAATGCCTCAACTTTAGAAACCAGATAGTAAAAAAATAAAAACCAGATTAACAGATTTTCTAAAGTTTCTAAATCTGTAAATCTGGTATCAATTTAGTTTCTAAAGTTAGCGTTGCCATCAAACACCTCACAAGCTTGTAAATTTGTTTTTTTTAGCCTCAGCTCAAAATTTTGAATTATTTTTACCATAATGTTTGATGAAAGGTAATCTTTGATGAGCTAATTTGTTGAAAAAATACCAATGAATTGGAACTTGTAGGAAAAAATTAAAGATTATTAGAAACTAATATTTTTGGAACTTAGAAACTAAAAAATTTTTGGAACTTAGAAAATTTTTGGTGAGCTAATTTGCTGAAAAAATTGCAGGAAAAGGAAAGAAACTAATATTTGAATTAAAAACTCGATGAATTGGAACTTAGAAACTTCAACCTTGATTTGATTGTGCTTAATTCTACTTGATGTTTGTAAATTCTGTTTTTACTAGCAAAGTCAATGGGAGTATGGAACACCAAATTCCCTTCCTTTTTTTTTTTTCCGCAAACCATATGGAACTTTAGTTTTAAATATTTATTTTCTATGTTGAAACAAGACTCTATTTAAGTTCAAAATGTAGAATTTTTATATGCCAGTAATGGATGATGTCTTCGGTTTCTTTGGGTCTTTCATGTATATGATAAAATAATCCTTGTAATAGTTTATGGTCTCTCTAAAGATGTATGTTTTCGGTAGAAATATATTGGCTGCTTCAAAATGTGGAAATATATTGGTTGTTTTTTCCATTTAGTGTTATATAATTTCATTTAATTTCCATGCCATTTTTGTTTTTCTTCCCATGTCAACTTGGGCCCTTTTTTGCCCTCTTCTTCTTTCGACCTGAATCAAATCATGCCCTTGTAGTAGGTGCTAATGCAAGCTTTAATGAAATGCATTCATATTTTATTGGAATTTTTTTCTTGTACCACCATGCATTCATCTTAACAACTTAGCTTCCACAATTCACCCACACTTTTTTTTGATGGTTATGTTATTTGTTACGTTTTTTTTTTTTTTTAACAGCGAAAAATGTTATGTTATTTGTTGACCACCAAGTATTCTGTAAGCATGGCAGCTAAATGTTTGTCTAAAAAATTCCCACTCATGTTGGTTGGTATTTTATGATCAAAGTCCATTTAGAGGCACTTTTTATGCTCCCTTTTTTTGAAGTTAAAGTAGCAAAATAGATCTAGGCACAATAAATCTTTTGATGGAACTGGTGATAGGCATTTGCACTTGCTCATTTGTTACTGCTAGAGTTTTTAATATTGATCAGCTTCCTTTTCACCTCAGTACTTTACAATCCATGTGCATTAATTATTACTACATGATCTATTGCATTTTCATATGCTGCTCTGATTTTTAATGTCCTGCGTGACTTTTTTTCCTCTGATTTTCAGATGGTTTTAATTTATCTTTCCATGAACAAGTTGTAGAACTTGCTAAAGATACTTTTGGAACAGATGAAATCAATACAGAGAAATCAATAGGAACTGAACCTCAAAAGAATCATAGTTATGTTCAACAAAGCAATAGGGTCAAATTCTTTATGAGTCAAATCATTTGTTTCAAATTTTGTCTAGGTCATTTATTTTTTTAATTAAAGATTAGTTTGTCTAGGTCATCACATGGGTTGCGTAAGTTTGTTAAACCTAACTACCCTCTTATAAGTTTGCATGATAATACTAAAAAAAAAAACATTATCCCTTTGACTTTTCACCATCAGTATTTAATTTGTGATGTATTGTTGTTTTGCTAAGGAACTATGTTAAAAGCTTGTTTGAACAAAGTAAAGTGATAGATGAACGTAGGGATAAAATCCATTATGTCAAGAATCTAACAACTTGATCTGTGTTAGAAATTCCTTTTTTTTTTAATGTTATTAAAATGGTCAAATCAGACCATGTTTTTTGTTTTTATTTTTGCATATATGTTGATTGTAGTTTTCAGAGATTTTTTTTTTTTGAAATGAATATGATGTTCTAACTTTTGCATATGATGTTTATAAATCTAATTTTTGCATATGATGTTCTACTTTTTGTGCTAACTTTAGCCGCTGATTGTTTCTTCATTTTTTGTAGATAGATAATAATTATGCCACTATGAAAAGGAGAAAGGACCTTATAGAGGAATTTGTAGCCCTCAAACATGTTGTTTCATCCATTAATTATGCATGTGCTATGTATATAGTGATTTTACATGCTGCATTCAAGAAGAAAGAAATTAGGTTGCAACTACCTAGATCACCTCACCCCTATGGAAAACAAATTGACCATTTGAATAGATTGGTCAACGATAGTGACATAAATTGTCATGACCAACTTCGGATGAATAGGCGTACTTTCATGCTTTTATGTGGGTTGGTGCGAAGTGTTGGATTGTCTGATTCAAAATATGTTATCTTAGAGGAGCAAGTAGCAATGTTTTTGAATGTGCTTGCACATTATACTAAGAACCGCAAAATTAAATTTAATTTCATGCGGAGTGGTCAAACAGTTAGTGTCACGACCCAAACCCGGCCCTATGGGTTTAGCATCAGAATCGCCAAGAATCCGAGATTATCAAGGCCTGGCAAGAATACGCTTAAACAAAGCGATAAATAACTAGTGTCCATTGAGTCAGGAAAATCAGATGCCAAAAACATTTTTATGCATTCATACAGTTCAAAACAAAGACGATCTATATCTGATCTATACAATCATATACAAGCAGTCGGTTAGAACCTAATCCTCGATAACGATGCAGTAAAAGCAGAGAGCCTATACAAAGAGTACAAAAGCGATAAGAGACCGATGGGGGACACAAAAACACCCCAAGCCATAGCATGGCGACTCGGAACCTCGCAGTGAGGCACATAGGCTGGCTTGACAAAACTGGAGACCAACCCACGCTCCTAGCTCCGGTCTGGCTGCTGAGAACCTACATATATATATAAACAGTGAGCTAAAGCCCAGTGAATAACGTAATGCGTAAAGAGGTTATGAATGAATGTCCTTACAGTAATGAAAACAGTTCATTAAACAGTATTTCAGTCTCTCAGTATTTCAGTCAATCAGTCATATGTGGTACACCCATTAGCCTATAAACAGTAGGTCCAAAAGGACCAGGTCTTAACAGACCCAACAGTAATGATGGCCATCAATCAGTAAATAGTATGGTTCCACAAGGGAACCGACAGAGCTCAGAATGATATGATAATTGCTAAGGATGCCACAATCTGATTCGAGAATATAGGACATACATTCATTCAGTAAACAATAGCAGTTCAATAAACAGTTCAGTTCAGTATTCAAAAGATAACCATTTTGAACATATCTTTACACAATTGTTACTCACGAGATTGGGCTAATAGCGGCTAAATGGCGTCTCAGAAACCAACCCTAAACAGTAAACCAATAGAACACACACTAAGTTTAACAGTTGGGAAGTATAATAATTAACTCCCTATTATGCCTCGGTGTGTTCTACATCTATCCTCATTAAGTTGTCTAAAACTAGGCCTAGGAATGCCTAGGATGGGATGAGGATGCAAAAATGCGCACAGAACAGTTTTAGAATTTTCAGTGAAACAGGGTCTCCGCTCGAGCGCAGGTTTCCCCGCTCGAGCGCACAAGCAAACAAAGGTCCCCGCTCGAGCATCAACATCCCCGCTCGAGCGTGACACACAATCCTCCGCTCGAGCGCACATTCCTCCGCTCGAGCGGACTGATGAACAGTACAAGATGCTGGATGCTCGATTTCTCCGCTCGAGCGCGCATTTCTCCGCTCGAGCGGACTGTAAAACAAGTCGAAGAAAATGCTGGGAGCATGATTTCCCCGCTCGAGCGGCACTTCCCCCGCTCGAGCGGAAGACAGAAATCTGGAAAAATGCAGGTTGTGTTCCAAGTTCAAAACTCAACTTTGATGCTCCCAATTCGATCCTCTTGGGCCCATTTTCTGGAAAACTCTTTCAAACACATAGAATAACACGTTTTAAAGCTCAATTTAAGAAATCAAGGCCCAAGGGTGTTTCAATTAAACTCAATTTCAAACTAATTTTCAAGAACAACATGCAAACATGACATGCATGAGTTTTTAACCAAATTCAAGGTTCAAATCTTGCTCTAATGAGCTCAATAGTTAGAAAACAAAATGAAAACATGGACTTTGTTAGAAATATGAGCATGCATGTACAATCCATCATGAATTCAACTTCAAAATGCACCAAAATGGCCATGCATGTATGAATTCAAGCATAATTCAACCTCTATGCACTAAATCATGGCTTGATTCTACAATGGAGCCTAGAACATGCAAGATGGGGCTTAAAGATAACATGAAGACAATGAATTCACTTACCTAAGTCTCAATTTCAAGGTGTGGAAGCTAGATTATGCCAATTATACTTCAATTCTAAGCAATCTCCAAGCAAATTCAACAATTTGAGTCCAACTCTCTCTCTTCTCCTTCACTCTCTAGAGTCCTCCTCTCTTGGTCGGCTAGTATGAGGAAAGAGCTGAGGAAATGGTCTTGCTCAAGTGTAACTCAAGCCCTTAGTTGTGTAGGATAGTGGCCCACTCAATGGCAATTTCGTAATTAAGTCAAACTTGACAATTAATTCGTTTAAATCTAATTTAATCATTCCTAATCACATTTTAAATAAATATACCATTAAATCACAAATATTCTACTGATCTCAAAACACGAAACGATTTCTAATTCGGCCGCCGAGAAGGCCTTCAATTAGCAATTTAAACATACGAATTCAAACAGATAGTCATTCAATCAAACAGATGCAATATGCAATTCAATAGATAAACTTATTCAATTTCAGTTTCGATTTCAATTAGTCCAACAAGATTTCCGGTTAGTTCAATTATCGGTCATTATACATTACATTTTAAGAGTAATTCGGTAGCCATCGATAATCAAGACGGTTCTTAATAGTAAAGATGCTTCAATAATGTTCTTAAAACTGTGTTGCGCCTCTATGGTCTCATTTTTAAGAAGCCTGAACCAATAACTGCTAATTGTACAGATGATAGGTGGAGTTGTTTTTAGTTACAATATATTTACAACTTGGCTTAATTAGCGAATTATATTTTTGTATTACCTATATTAATTTTATAATATTATTTTATTTTTAGAATTGTCTTGGTGCTTTAGATGGAACCTATGTTAAGGTTCTTGCCCCTGCAATAGACAAACCAAGGTATAGAACGAGAAATGGAGAAATTGCCACAAATGTATTGGGTGTGTGCTCACAAGACATGCAATTCATATATATCTTACCTGGATGGGAAGGATCTGCTTCTGACTCTAGGATACTTAGAGATACTGTTAGTAGATCCAATGGGTTGAAAGTGCCTACTGGTATGATAATTATATATGTTGTTATATATATAAGTACACTATATCTATATTAAACAATTATTTTTGTACATACATAGTAAAACCATCTTATATAATTACGGGCCACTACTATCTCGTAGATGCGGGTTACACAAATGGGGATGGTTTTCTTGCACCATATAGAGGACATCGTTATCATCTTTCCACATGGAGAGAAAGGGGTGCCCCAACAACTCAACAAGAGTTTTTTTAACACGAGGCACTCTTCTGCTTGTAACATCATTGAGAGGTGTTTTGGGCTACTTAAAATGAGGTGGGCAATATTGAGGACTTATTCTTACTTTCCAATCAAGACTCAATTTCGTATTAGCACTGCATGTTGCCTTCTCCACAATCTTATACAACATGTGACATGTGCGTTATGATTTAAACTTATGATATATATATATAGGTATGGATGACATAGGTACCATTAGTTCTCGTAAGAAGAGGAAACCTCGAAGGTTTTGGAATCACCGTGAGGAACTCTTCCTTATTACAACCATGAAGGATGTAACTGCAAGTAATCCCAGGTGGAAGCTTGATAATAATCAGTTTAGGGCATGCTTCTACAATGAATGTGAGAAAAAGATCTTAAGTGCATTTCCTGGAACTGATCTTCGAGCCATTTCTCACATCGACTCGAAGATTAAGTTGTGGAGGAAACAATATAACACTCTTCAAGATATGTTAAAGATAAGTGGTTTTGTTAGGATGATGAACAAAAGATGGTGCTTGTTGATAGTGACGACGTATGGCAGAACTATGTCAGGGTAAATCTCATTTTTATGTTGTTATTTGCATGTCTCTGTACTTAAAATCAATCTATTCTTTTTAATAATTGGATAATCACTTATGTAGAGGGTGTCGGATGCGAAAGGGATGCGAAACAAGCCATTCTCGTTCTATGAAGATTAGCTTATTCTATTTGGGAAGGATAGGGCGACTGGTGAACTAGCTGAGGATCTTGCTGATGTAGTTGCAACAATGGAAAAGGAGAATGCAAATGCAACTACAGAAGAAGGAGAATAGTCTCCTGTTGAACAGTTTAGTTTGAACATGGGTGATGATACATACTACTCAATGTCTACTGAAGATAATGTTCCCAACCGTGCTGACTCTACTAAAACTGGGAAAAAACGGGCTCGACCTGTTGAGGGGATTCCCACTGAACTATCGGAGATGGCAAAAAATCTTGGATCATTCATTGAGAATACTAATACTACGATGGTGAAGATTGCTCATAGGATAGGATATTCACATGACCTATCCCAACAAAGGAGGTTGGTTAATGCAGAACTTCTAAAGTTGCCAATGAGTAATACCCAAAGATTGATGGCAGCATCTATGATAGTGAAAGATGAAGACAAAGTTGACTTGTTCTTCAATTTAGATGAGAATGACAAGATGGAGTGGGTTTCTTTGCTATTGGAAGGTCATATTTGAATGTGGCATCTACTGTATGATGGTCTTTTTGTATGATGGGTTTCTTTTTGTTTGCTCATGTGTTGGGCTGTTTAAGACTGGTTTTTGTTGCTTGCAATCTGTTTATATGTTGCTCCTATGTTGGATTGGTTAAGACTGGTTCTTGTAGCTTGCAATCTGTTTACATGTTGCTCCTGTGTTGGGCTGCACTATATTGTATTGTATGCTACTCTCTGCTACTTTTGAAAGAGCCATAATATGCTACTTTTGCTTCTTGTGATTTTGACCACTGTGGGTATCCCATGTTTTTATATAATTTAGTTGAATTGTGGAGACCACTTGCGTCTGTTTAATGTTAATAATTTGAAGTAGTTCCATACATTGGTTTATTCTAGAGCAAACTTGTTTAGTAGCTGATTGTTATATTTTAATTAAGTTACTGCGTAATTGAATTGTATTGGATCATACATTCCAGTGTGGGTGTTCTCTAATGATGTTGGATTGGGACAGGTTGGACAATGCAGGCTATGCTGTTGGTGCTAGGGTGTTGGAACTTCTTTTCCATCAGGAAAAGATTTGGAACTCCTGTGTGTTAGATACTATGACTTATTTCTGAGGTTTTGATGCTTGTTACAGGTTAATCCCCACAGTCATCAGATAGAGGCATTTAGTTTGTGTTGCTTGTGTATATATTTGATATCTCTTGTACCTAACAAGATGGTCACACACATCCAATCAGATAGAGGCATTTAGTTTGTGTTACTTGTGTATATATTTGATATGTAGCTATCTAGAAAATGGCAGAACTATGTCAAGGTTGTGAAAGAGAACAGGAACCTATACAACATGGTTCAGGATTTAAAAGGTTGGTTAATTTCTGAATAACAACCATTTACTGTTTGATGAAATTATCAGTCTTGCTTATTTTTTTTCTTTTAAAGATAAACTACAAAGCATGTAAACCAAGTGTGTTTACTCTATCATGGTTGAAAATTTTATTCAGGGAATATTCGAGTTTAGTGTAGAATTAGACCTGCCTTTAGTGCCGAAGCAAGAAATGTGATAGATTTTATTGGAGAAGATGGGTCATTAGTGGTTCATTAGTGGTTCTTGACCCATTGAAACCCCAAAAAGATGGGAGGAAAGTTTTTCAATTCAATCATGTGTTTGGACAAATTGCTACTCAAGGCAATATGCAGATTCTTTTGTTTTACCAATTTTGTGAATTATCTTCACTTGACATAATAATCATTCCCCCCCCCCCCCACCATAGATGAGATATTTAAGGACACTCAACTAGTAATTAGGTCTATAATGGACGGATACAATGTATGCATTTTTGCTTATGGTCAAACTGGATCTGGAAAAACACATACTACGGTGAGGTTCTTTTCTGATTTGGCTTCAGATGCAAGTGTTTTTTTTTTCCTCCTATTTTCCTCCATGATTTATTGTTGATTGTCAAATATATCCTTTTGCAAACACAAGATATCCTTTTGCAGTTGCATTTTTGCAACTTGGCACATCAATTTTCTGCCTCTCTGCACTTAAATTGCTTTCCTTGTTTGAAAACTGTACTTTTTGTTCCACTTTAATTATTCATTTACCAAATTTTTGTATTCTTGACTATCAGCAAATTAGAAATTCGAAGCTGTACTAGTGAAAATGGCTTGAGTATTCCTGATGCTTCAATGCATTATGTGGAATCCACCAATGATGTTCTTAGCGTGATGAAATGAGGTGATCTCAATCGTGTTGTCAATTCCACTGCCATCAACAACCAAAGTAGTCGTTCCCACAAGTCCAATATTTATTTTATTTTTTTCATCTGTTAAATTTGATGAAAAAGTCGATTTACATTAATTGTTTATTTTGCAGTGTCTTGACAGTACATGTGCACAGTAAAAATGTATTTAGAAGTATCCTTCGCAGTTGCCTCCATTTGGTGGACCTTGCAGGAAGTGAACGGGTTGAAAAGTCAGAAGTTAGTGGTGATGGCCTCAAGGAGGCACAATACATTAGGTTGTAATATGCAACCTAATGACAAGTTTGCTGCAGAATGCATTAGGTTGTAATATGCAATATAAATGTGATCTCAGCCTTGGCTCAGAAGAGTTCTCTTCATTTAATTAACTCATTATTGCAAATTTTTGCCAAAATCACCTATTCAAAATGTGAAGGGTCACTTCTGATTGTGGAGTTTAGGCCTTCTCTGTATGAAATTTATGCATGTTGTATACTGACAGTTTTAATGATTCAATTTCAAAGATTTATTTGTACTTGAGTCTATTTTCTCATTCGACTTTCAGTCATTCAAACTATTTATTTATTTATTAAACATATTCATGTAAAAAATTTAAAAAATTGAACTATATATATTTTAAGATGTGTTATATGACAAAAAAAAAATACAATACATTTGATAATTAAAAAAATATAACTTATGATAATTAAAATACAATACATCTGATAAATACAAAAAAATATGCTTTGAAATTGAATCATTGAAAAAATACAATACATCTGATAATTAAAGAAAAAAAATAAAATAATTGCATATTTTTTAAGTATAACTATAAAAAATAAAAAAAAACAAAGTTATAACTTTAAATATCACATTAAACATAATTAAAAATCTCATAAAAAAAATTAATCACAATTAAATAAAAAAATTACAGTTATTATGCTTGCCACCGCCAATTTCCTATTATCTCATTTATTTAGGGAGCTTAAGGAAGAAAAATATGCTGTGTGCAAAGCTATACTGCCCATGCTTCAAGCTGAAGAGGATGAAAGGTAATCTTATTTTCAGTTGGATTATTTAATAAAAAGAATAAAAATACAAAAAATAAAAAAAAGAAAAAAGAAAAAAGAAGAGAGAATAACATTGATAGTTGGATTATTTAATATTTACAAAAAAGAATAAAAGAATAAAAAAATAAAAATAAATAAATAAAAAAGAAAAAAAAAGAAAAGAGAACGTTGACTACAAATTTATTGATAGTTGGATTCGCTAATATTAATAAATAAATAAATAAATAACATTGACTAAATTTTTTTTCATAATTGGATTCTTTAATAATTAAAAAAAAAAGAAAGAAGAAGAATAACATTGAGTAAAAATTTATTTATTCTAGTTGTTATAAGTCTAAATTTGATAATAATGCAAAAAAGGTATTTGTAGAATTTCACGTGGTTAATCCTATTCTTATCTCTCAAAACAAACATGAACTATTACTAGTCCATTGGTTATCAAACAAACACAATTTTCTTAATCCCCTCACTATTAGTCCTCTCACTAATAGTTCCCTCACTAATAATTCTCTCCATTTTACCTCTAAAAACAAATAAGGCCTTACAAGATGAAAAAGACACGTGACTATGGGGATATTATGGCAAGCTGGGACATTGTACAAGTTTGGAGGCAGATATATGAGCTATTCTCTTCCAAAAAAGGGTCATCATCAACATACAACAGTGTCCAAACCAAAACTCACCCTTTAAGGCTCTTATTGAAGATGCAAAATTTCTGCTAAAGAGGTGTGATTGCTCTCTAAGCCACACACTGAGAGAGGGAAACAAGGTTGCTGATAAGCTAGCTAATTTGGAAGTAGTTCAGGATGATTATGTGGTGATCCTTGAAGACCCCCCAACAGCCGTTAGATCTCTACTCATTGATGATATGACTAGAGCTAGTGTAGTGAGGGATTAGCCCTCTGTTTTGTAGTAATGGTTACCCTAAACTCTTGTCTGCTTTAATTTCCAATGAATAAAAAAAAGAAAATGATATATTCAAGATATTATTGTCAATAATCAGTGGGGAAGAATTTTGTTATTGTAGATGAATTGGGATGAGATACGTAAACCATCCTTGTCTAAGTAATGCTGAAAACTCCCAAGAATATCACTCATAAATTTATCAACTTTGATGTAGTATGGTGTATGATATTAATTGGTTGATTTTCAAAAAAAATCAATAATTGATATACAATAATTTACATAATTAAAGAGGAAAAGCTAAAAATTATATTTCAACAGTTTTAATTTTTTTTTTTTAAAGTTATACCCTTGATAACAATGAATATTCAAAAGTTCAATCTCTGGTAATTTTGGATTAAAAAAAGTGTAAACAAACAAATTGTGAGTTGAATACTTTCAAAAAAGGGCAATCATAGCATATTTTATCTTAGGAAAACATTTAAATTTTATTAAATTCCCACTATGACCAAATATATAATGCTATTTTTTATTGTTCTAATTTGATTAAATGTTGTATTGATCCAGTCCAAATGAAGAATTAATGTGTAGTAGGGGCATGGGAGGTGCCACTTGGGACTCTCAAGGGAATTTCTATCATTTAAACAATTAAGGAAAATTAATTGACAATAATATTATATTTAATCAAATTTGGCTTTTTTTCTTTATTTTTATCTATTTATTTATTTTTTTCGAATAAATGGTCAATGAGGTTGCTGTGTTGTGTTCAAAATAAGTATATTAACAATAGTAGATTCATCAGTAGTTGAATTTTGACTATAGACAAGACAGATCAGTCATGAAACAACACAATGGCCACTTTGAAGGTTTCAAATATGAACCAACCAAAAATCCAAAAGTAGGAGAAAGTAATTTTTAATTGCGTTTATTAATTGAATTGGTTCCATGTTAATGTGTAGACGTATGATCAAATTGTTATTTAGAATTCCAAAAAAATTGGAATCAGAATCGGATTGTTAAAGTAGAAATCAATTTAGTTTGATTTATTTTTACGATTTTTAACAATTATATTTTGAAAAATTCCAGTTATCAATAGAAAATTAATTAATTATAACATAACATAAAAACAACTTGATTGCAACATAAGTAAAGAATGGTTGATAATTTTAAGATAACATTACTTATTTAAAAATAAATTCAAGGCAAAATATTCATACATAAAATAAGAACGACACACATTTGCTAATGCATGTGAATGTTAAGTTGAAAATTTAATGTTCA
Source organism: Camellia lanceoleosa (assembly GCA_025200525.1). Lineage (NCBI taxonomy): Eukaryota > Viridiplantae > Streptophyta > Magnoliopsida > Ericales > Theaceae > Camellia > Camellia lanceoleosa. The sequence goes on along the minus strand of CM045763.1, from coordinate 8,020,913 downwards.
ATATCTCTTTTTAAGACTTTAATATTTTTATCTATTAAAATTAACATAAAAATAAGAAGCTTCAATTTTGAAGTCTAAATTTATGAATCAAATTAAAATTTTAATTATTTAGAACCAAAATCAAACCGTCTTTTTAAACAGTTACACCAATTGTTTTCCACTAAGTTGATCAAATTACCGACATAAACAAGTGGGTTCACATGACTTCAACATTCACCCACTTGGGTTGATTAAGAAAAAAATGAATTGAAGGTCCACCTTAATGCCATGTTGCCAACTAGCTAGTAGTTGAAAGTGATATATGCACATATATATATATATACACACACTAGTAGATGGCATATATAATACGTGTATAATTTAAATAAATAAGTATAAAAATAAATAATAAAGAAATTAATATCATAATATGTATGTTGTTTAAATGATAAGAGTGTTCTAATAAAACTCAAAATATTGGGTTCAAATCTTGTTTATGCCTTTGAATAATATTTGTTTATTTTAGAAAAATTTGTCACGTGGCAGAAGGAGAAGTCACCACACTATTACACATCAAGTCATGTACTCACATATATAATAGTATAGATAGATATATTAGAATTAGAGACACGGTATGTGTAATTTGTAATTAAATTTAATAATTATGACAATTATTTGAAGCAGTTAAAGAGAATAGAAGTAATATATTACAGTTTTCATGTATTGGGAGAATTTTCATAAAATCATTTCTATGACATCTACACTAATTCAAGCCTTTACTTTTTGTATTAGTATAGTTTTATCCCGAATGGCATATGTATTGCTCCTTTGGTAAAAATACTTTATGGTTAAAGAAGATGACACGTTTACGACTATCTATGAAGTGTTCGTTAAAGATAAAATATTATTAAACAATTTAAATTTTCAATATTTATTTTATGTAACCTTCACATGACTATATATCTAATTAATGGTGCTTTGTGATTGTTTCATATTATTCCTATTTTTTCAATTATATCATGCATTTTCAATATACCTAGACTTTCTTGTAATTATGTGGTGCTATGTTGAGTCTAATTTTGTTTACACACACATCAAAATAGGTTAATAAAATATAAGTTTTGAATTGTTTAAAACAATGGATTCTACAATTTTAAGTTAAGATTATCACTTTTTAAATATAAGATTTACGATAGACAAATCAAGTTTTATGCTTTATTTATACATTTCGAAAACGTATAAATAAATTCATTTTTGTGCTATGCCCCAAAAGTATAGATTTTCCATTTTGATGCACAATGACAGAAGGCATGACATGGGTTGTGCCAAAGTTAAGGAAAAAGTTAAAAAGAGTCGAACATAAAAGATTTTCCAAACATATAAGCAAAAGTATTAAGGCATTACATTCTACTAAAAAATAATTAGTGCCCTTGATAGTGAAAAAAAGTCATTTGGGTCTTGTGCATATGGTCTTTAAATGTGTTTAATTCATATAATGAGATTGAAAACTGGAGAATGAAAATTAAGCTGTGTGATAAAATTGTTTAATTTATATAATGGTCATTTAAGTGTTGTTTGATAAAGCTGAAAATTGAGTAATGAAAGTTAAGTATTAAAAACTGAATACTAAGTTGAAAAGTTGTTTAATAAAAATTTAAGTGCTAAATTAAAAATAAATTGTTTGATATGTATAAAATCAAATTTGAAAATTATTAATTTTAAATTATATAATTTAATTTAATTTTTTATATTGTGATGGTGGTGGTAGTGGTGACAGTAGTGGTGGTGGTGGTAGCGATGTTAGTGGTAGTAAATGATGGTGGTATTTATGGCAATAATGATAATGGTGATGAATGTGATGGTAGTAGTGGCGGTAGTAGTAGTATGGTGGTGGTGGTGGTAGTGGTAGTGGCAGTGGCAGTGGCAGTGGCATGATGGTTGTGTGAGTGAATTTCCGATCACACTACCCTCCTTAGTGATTCAGCTGTAGAACACAGGCAGAATAGATGACACCCTGTAATCTGCACAGAAAGAAAAAGGCTCCGGCGGTGGTTCTTTCACCCGGGGGCACTCCGACGATCAAGTCAGTATCTCTCAAAGATAATACAAGTGCTTAAATTGCTGCTCAAGACTACAAATTGCGTACCTTAGACCCGCTGGTGGTGCCCTTCTTTTATAGTCTTTCTCTATCCTAGTCCCACTAGAAGTCTCACTTCTATGGACTCTCATTCAGTACTTACTCTGGACTCTACAAGAGATAAGGATAGACTCCCTAAGAATACTATCCTTATCCATCTTGAAGTCTTTCTTCATTCTAGGACTCTTGCCCCTTATCTGATCATCTCGGATTCCGATATCTTCGGAGGTAACCTCGGATTCCTGTATTCTCGCAGATAACCTCGGCAACTCCGCAATAACCTCGGCGTAACTACCACAACACGTGGCACCTCGGCTGACACTTCGGTGCCATCTCGGCCACGTGTTGGCACTTAGAAAATATATCCCCACAACTGCCCCTAGGTTCTATTACCTCGGCATACTGAGGTGATGGAACCTATATTGAACTTTTTCCTCGTACGTCGGTTTAAGAACTTTCTAGCCGAGATCATTTTTTTTAGGCCGATATGTCTTTATCCAAAAACAAGAATTCAGATCAATTTTCCTTCGCGCATGAGCTGTTATGCACCATTTTTCAACCGTTCCACTGACGCGTTTTACCCTTATTCATCCGTCTTTGGCGGCGCGCTACCAGAGGGTCTTTTCTCGCTATACTGTCGACGTAGCGTCGTTCTAGGCACAATAATTGCCCTATTTTTGCCGCCGTTTCACTTTTTGGACAAAAACGTTTGCCTCTCTCTTCATTCTTTACTTCTGCATTTGAATTTCCCTGTTTTATTCTCTCTTTAAAGCTCTTTCTTCTTGAGTCTGCCATTGTTCTAAGCTCGAAGCTCTGCGACTAATCCCGTTCTTTTACTCCAGTGAAGTTTTTGAAGCTCTGTCATATCGGCATTACTCATTTCGGCTTCAACTTTTCTGGTAAGCAACTGGCTTTTCTTCTCCAGTTCTTGATTATCCTTGAAATTTCTTGCCATTATTGTTCTGCTCCAGTATTTAATTTGCGAATCATTCACCTGAATGCGTCTTTATTTCTTGAGTTTACATATGAACATTTGCACTGTTTCTCCTCTATTCTTGGTCTTCCACCCTTTGTGTTCTTGAATCTGAGACTCTTTTTTTTTTCTGCTTTATTGTATCTTTTCCAGATTTGTGCCTTCGATCTTTATCTTTGTAGCTCTTAGGTTTGGGATTTGCTTATAGAACTTTTAATTTTTAGGAAAAACTGAAACCATCTTTACCAATATACTCCTAGGTTTAAGCCGAGGTCCCAAGAACCCTTTAGGAGTACCCTGTTTCTGTAGTCAAGTGCTTGTATACCAAAACCATGGGTATGTGGAGAAATAGGGTTAACACCCCAACCAAACTAGAATTTTTTAGGCAAGAATTCTCCATCCCAGCTGATGTCCATCTGAGACTAGCTGGTGATGACGACTCCATCATGCCCAAGGATGATTCCATGCCTTTTCCTGTCGTGGCCTTTATCGAATGTGGGCTTCGGTTCCCCCTAGATCCCCTCTTTCGCGAAGTCCTTCACTACTACTCTTTGAACCCTATGCAACTTGCCATCAACGCCTATAGAACACTTAATGGTATCATAGCCTTAGCTCGGTAGAAGAGTGTCAGGATCACTCTTGCCGACATCCAATACTGTTACACCATGTGTGCCCTCAACCTAAAGGAAAAAGGTTATGTGTATTACCTCAAGCCGAGGTCCACCGAGTTTAAAATCGTAGCCGACCTTCCTGACTTCAACAAAGGTGCTGGAGATGACTATCTTATTGCATCTGGTAATTGGGAGTTTGGCCCAGATGAAGAAGTCCATCTTTTCCCTCTCCTCCGAACAGTAAAAGAGGGCAAGGGTAAGAGCCCAATGTTAACTGTTTAGCTGTTACTTTTTTCAAGTTCTTTAAAAAATTCCATCTGTTTCTGATGTTATGTTCTGTTTTGCAGACGTGCGCAAGCCTCCCAAGGACTTTCGCCAGTCCTATTTTCCTGGAAAAGGCCTGAAGAAGCTCCTGGACCTTCCAATCCAGAAGCGCAAAGCTCCATTGGTGTTGAATTTCATCCCAATATACAGATCCACGTTGCCCGACGTTCCAAGGAGGAAGAAAAAGAGCTCCTCTTCTAATACTGTAGTAACTCAAACTGCATCCACATCTCGGGCGGATTAAGGATCAACTTCTGATCCAGCCGATCAACTTTCTACCTCGGCACCATACTTGGTACCAATATCTAAAAGAAAGCGTCGGCGGCGACTTGTAAAAACAGCCGAAATGGTGTGCCTAAAGCCTGTTGCCTAAGATCTCTTAGCCGACCTCCCAGCCGATGTCGACGTAATTCCCACTCAGACCGAGCCCCCTTCGAAGCCGAAAAGAACAAAGAAGGCCCAGCCTAAGGCCAAGAATGCTGAAGTTGAGGCTGAGGATGCCCAGCCTATCTCCAAGCTGGCAGAAAGCAGCAAATCCCAACCAACCGCTGGGAAGAGACATGCAGAGACTCAACCTTCAGAATCTCAAAAATCAAAAAAGCCGAGGTCTTCTTCTACGAAAACTTCGAAGTCCAAGATACCAAGTGTCCCTTGGGCCCCCCAGCTCACTTTGGAAGATAGGCCAATAATGGCGAATGAGAGTGCCGATGACATAAATGTCGGCGTGGCTCTCAGTACTGCACTGCTTTTGCCTGGCGATTTGGAGCGAAATGCTGGGAATAGTGAGTATGAGAACTACGCTTTAATGCTCCAACACTCAGTTCAAGTAAGTGCTTCAGTTTCAGTACTCGTCCTTTCTTATTGTTTCATACTTCGAAATATATATATATATATATATTTTTTTGTCAGGCTGTCCAGTATGCCCATTCTTTTTCAATGCAATCATTTGAAAATCGAGAAAAGTTGGCCGAGATGAAGAGGGAGTTTTCTTCCCTTCAAAAGATAAACAAAAATCTTTAAGCAAAAATGAAAACTTTGGAGGACCAGGCTAAGGCCGCTACTCAAGCCCAACAGTTAGCCGAGGAAAAGGCTGAGGCGGCCGAGGCTGTAAAGACGGTGGCTGAAGCCCAAAAGAAAGAAGCTGAGGAAAGAGCAGCCCAAGTCGAGAAGGAACTCCAGGAGGCTTTGGCTACCAAAGATGCTGAGATCAAGGCGGCTGATGATAAGGCATACGCCCAAGGCATGGCCGTTCTTGAGAGTACAAACTTCAAGTCAGGCAGGCATGCAACAAGGGCTTCTCCCTTGGTTGGATGTCTCTTGTCAAGAAGCTTAATATCCCAGATGACTCGCCATTGCGTAAGGCGGATGCTATTCCTTTGCCATTCCCTCCGCCTCCATCTCCAAGTCAACCTGAAGACGAAGAGGAATCCGAGTCTGAAGCCGATGATGATGACAATGCTCTAGTAAGGAAGCCCAAAGATACTAATGAGACCAAGTCTCTTCCTCAGGATGATGAGATCCTGGACTTGACTAATGAGGAAGACGAGGAGGCTATTAAAGAGGCCACTCCTGAACAAGTATCGTCTGATGTCCCCTTGGTTGAAAAAAGTATTGATCAAACGGTAGCAGAAATTGATGCCGAGATTGCGGCAGAAAAAGATGCCGAGGTGACTCCTTCAGAGTCCTCCGAGGTACCAGGCCATCAATCTGCAGAAAAAGATGCCGAGGTGGTTCTCCCAGAATCCTTCGAGGTCTTAGTACAACCATCCGCTAATGCTGAAGACGTTTGAAATGTTTTTTGTTCTTTTTTCTTTCTTTTGTACTTTTGTCTTCTGAACAATGCAAACTCTGTGTATGGCCGATGTGCCTTTTTTTGTTTATAATGCTTGATACAACTTTCTTCTACTGAGTGTTTGTACCTTTATATTCTTATGACTGCTTCTGCATGATTCTATACTTAGAATATTTTGCAAGTCTCTCCTCCTTTGTACAATCTCCTCGGGGAGAAATACTTCGGGTTTGTTTACCTGAAGATTTATCTCGGCTAGGACTTCGCCTGTAAATTTTTCATAAACTTCAACAAGTATAAAGCATATAAACTTAATTTAACTTCATCTTGTAAATTGCTACAAATTTCAACAAGTGAAGATAAACAATTATATCGGCTTAACTTTAACTTGTAAATTGCTACAAATTTCAACAAGTAAAGATAAGGAATTTATCTCAGCTTAACTTTAACTTGTAAATTGCTACAAATTTCAACAAGTAAAGATAAGGAATTTATCTCAGATTAACCATGTTTAAACATAATCTCGGCTTAACTTCTGCTAAGCATTACTACTGTCTTCTCTCTAACCCCAATGTGAACCTAAGTTCCACTTGGGTTCTCATTATTCAAAAAACAACATCTTGCATAGTTTTATAAGTTCTGAAAAATTCTGCTAAGATTTTATTGATCATATCGGCAAAAAATCAAAGAACATCTAATGATAGAAAAACTTTAAATTACAAGTGTTCCATGGTCTAGGCAATGCTTTGCCCTCATTATCTTCGAGCCGATATGCCCCATTTCCTAACACCGAAGTAATTCTGTAGGGTCCTTCCCAGTTTGGGCCAAGCTTGCCCTCTCTGGGATCCTTCTTATTGCCGACGACTTTTCTCAAGACTAGGTCGTTGACTTGAAAATCCCTTGGATTGACCTTCTTGTTGTAAGCTTTGGCAAGCTGTTGTTGGTATGCCGCAAGTTGGATTGCAGCTTTCTCTCTTCTTTCCTCTAGTAGATCCAGATCTCGGGCTAAGAGCACATCATTAGACCCATTCTCAGCTCCCTGTGTTCTGATCCCTGGGATGCTGATCTCCAATGGAATGAATGCTTCTGCACCATAAGCCATGGCGAAGGGGGATTCCCCTGTTGATCTCCTCGACGTAGTACGATATGCCCAGAGCACGTTGGGTAATTCGTCTACCCACTTTCCTTTTGCTGCCTGCAGCCTCTTCTTTATCCCATCCAGAATTACTTTGTTGGATGCTTCGGCTTGCCCATTGCTTTGGGGAAAGCTTGGTGTTGAAAAGTAATTCTTTATCTTGAATTTTGCACAAAAATTCTTGATGAGTTTGCTGTCAAACTGTGTTTCGTTGTCGGCGACTATTGCTCTTGGAATCCCAAATCTGGTGATGATGTTTTTCCAGATGAAGTTCTTCACATCCAGATCTCGGATTTTGGCAAGAGGCTTTGCTTCTATCCACTTTGTGAAGGAGTCTGTTGCCACCAGTAGGTACTTCCTCTGCCCAGTTGCTTGGGGTAATTGTCCAACGAGATCCATGCCCCATTGAGCAAATGGCCAGGGGCTGGAAACCAGGTTTAGGTCAGCAGCTGGCTGATGTATCGATGGTGCAAACCTCTGGCATTGTTCACACTTCTTCACATAGGCTTCTGTATCTTTTTGCATATAGGGCCACCAATACCCCTAGGTAATGGCCCTATGAGCTAACGATCTGCCCCCTGCGTGGCTTCCATAAACTCCTTCATGAATTTCATATAAAAAGTCTTCGACCCGAAGAGGGTGTACACACCTTAAAAGAGGTCCAGTGAAGGATCTTTTGTAGAGATGTCCTTCTGCTGTCAGACTGAATCTTGCCGACTTTAATCTGACTTTGTGTGCTTCTTTTCGATCTTCTGGCAGCTTTCCCTCTTTTAGGAATGCAATAATTGCATCCATCCAGCTTGGTCCCATGTCCACACATAATGCCTCTCGCATTGTGTTCGGTGGCTCTACGCTCGGGCCTGACAGGTAATCAATCATTATTGTCCTCGTCTTTCCGGTTTGCATTAAACTTGCTAAATTGGCCAACGCATCGGCGTGGTTGTTGTCGTCTCGGCTGACCTGAAGAAGTCGGCAGTTTTGAAACATACCTGCCAACCTGATGACTTCTTTTGCGTATGCCGACATCCTTTCATCTTGGGCAGCAAACTCTCCTGTAGTTTGATTCACTATAAGTTGTGAGTCACAAAAAACTATTACCTCATCTGCCTCTGCTCTCGCCATCAAAGAATCAGTGCTTCATATTCCGCCTCATTGTTCGAGGCTTTGAACCCCAGTTGAATGGACTGCTCCAATATCTCTCCATCGGGGGATATTAACACTACTCCTGCCCCTGCCCCCTGCCGGTTTGAGTTCCCATCAACGAAAAGTTGAAAGGAGTCGCCGATATAAATGCTGCAGGGTCTGTGCTTTTCCTTCCTTGGTTCTTTAGCCTTTGGCTGGGTTTCTCCTTCCTTGTTTGGACATCGTTCATCTCGGCTCAACGGAGCCCGATGTTCGATGTATTCTGGCGAGAACTCGGCCACGAAGTCGGCCAAGACTTGGCCCTTAATTACTGTTCTCGGCCTGAACTCCAGGTCATACTGGCCCAAAACTACGGCCCATCTTGCTATTCTTCCAGTTAAGTCTCCTTGTTGCAACAAGGATTTTAGTGGGTGCTCTGTTAGAACCACTATCTTGTGAGCCTGAAAATAATGGTTTAGCTTCTTTGAGGCCATTACCAAGGCCAGCATTAATTTCTCCAGTGGTAGATACCTTGTTTCTGCATCGGCCAAGGTTTTACTTACATAGTAAACAGCCTTCTGCTCTCCCTTCTCTTCTCGGATTATCACAGCACTGACTGCGTGCTCTGAAACAGCTAAGTACAAAAACAGTTCCTCCCCAGGTTGAGGTGTTGAGAGGACTGGAGCCGAGGTAAGATATTTTTTCAGGTCGGCCAAAACGGCCTCGCATTCCTCTATCCATAGAAAATCCGTGGCCTTTTTCACCAGATTGAAAAAAGGCTTACACTTGTCCGAACTTCGGCTTATGAACTTGTTTAGGGCTGCGGCCCTTCCAGTAAGCATTTGAACCTGTTTTGCCGATGTCGGACTCTATAATTCTAGAATGGCCTTGATCTGATCTGGGCTGGCTTCAATGCCCCTTCTAGTCATTAGGTATCCCAAGAACTTACCGGATCTAACTCCAAACGCGCATTTCGATGCGTTTAGTCGGAGCCGATATGTTTTAAGTATGTCAAAGACCTCTTTTAGGTCAGCAAGATGATCCTTTGGTTCCTTGGTCTTCACAACCATGTCATCAATGTAGACTTCTACGGTTCGGCCAATCAAGTGTTTGAACATCTTGGTTACCAGCCTTTGGTAAGTTGCTCCTGCGTTCTTTAGCCCAAAAGGCATGACTCTGTAACAATACAGACCTTTGGGAGTGATAAACGCTGTCTTCTCCTCATCCAGGGGGTACATGGCTATCTGGTGATACCCCCTATATGCATCCAAGAAGCTCATTCTTCCATGTCCAGATGTGGCGTCCACCAACTGGTCAATCTTTGGCAGGGGGAAGCTGTCTTTGGGACAAGCTTTGTTCAAGTTTGTAAAATCTACGCAGACCTTCCACTTGCCATTCTTCTTCTTTACTACCACGGTGTTTGATAACCATGTCGGATAGTTGGCTTCTCTGATGGCCCTGGCCTCCAGAAGTCTGTCTACTTCTTCCTCCACTACTTCGACGTGCATCAACGTCGGTCTTCTGGCTCGTTGTATTACAGGTTTGGCTGACCTGTCAACGTTGAGTCTGTGACATGTGACCCCGGGGTTAATGCCAGGCATTTCGTAAGGTGTCCAGGTGAACACCTCAATATTTTTCCTCAGAAAGGCTTCCAACTCCCTTTCTTCTTCTTCGGCTAATCCTGTGCCGAGAAGAAAGAAGTGTTCCTTATCGCCTCCCTGGGACGGGATTTTCTTGATCTTCTTCACTTTTCTCGGTCGGCTCCTTGCCGACATCATCTAGGACCTTCATGTCCTCTTCTCCGACTTCTGCCTCCTCTGGTTCCCGAATGCTGCAGGTTAATTTCATTGCTGCCATGGAGCAATTTTTTGCTCGCGAATCGATCTCCTCTGATTTCCTCAATCCCGTGTTCTGTTGGGAACCGTAGCAGTTGATGCAGTGTTGAGGGAACTGCCCCCATTGCATGCAACCACGGCCTCCCCAAGATGATGTTGTAAAGCGAGGGTGTGTCAATGACAATGAATTCTGTCTTGATCTTCTTCGTGCCAGCCTGTACCTCCAAGCTTGTTGCGCCTAACGGCCATGTCGGCGTTCCATTGAAACCGACCATCGGGCCGTTTGACTGCTCCATGTCATCAGGGTGAAGGCCTAACTTCTTGTAACATCTGACATACATGATGTTGCAGGAGCTACCTTGATCAATCAGGATGCGTTTCACCTGGCACTCTCCAACCTGGAGGGATACTACCAAGGCATCATTGTGCGGGTGCTGAACCATATCCAGGTCGGCTTCTGTGAAGGTTATCATCTATCCTTGGCACTCTTCAGGCCGAGGTTTTTTTAGCCCGACCTGGTTGACGTGCTGCAGGTGTTTTACCCTCTGTGTCTCCCCCCGTATGTCGTTTTCATTCACCTTTGAGTGGATCACGTTAACCACCCGAGGTCCACCTGCCTATGGTTGCTGCGCTGGGGGAGGCGGGGCTGCTGGTGCTTGAGGCAATCGTGCCTGTTCTTCCCTGGTTTTGGCCTCATCCACAAGGTCTCTCAGATGACCTTGCCTCACCAAATCTTCTAGGTGTGCTTTAAGGGCTCTGCAACCCTGAGTTGGGTGCCCCTCCTCATTGTGGTAAGCACAACGCCTACCAATATTTCTCCCCATAAATTCCCCTGGTGCTTTTGCTGGTGCCCTGAAGTAGGGCTGATTTCGAATTTGATCAAGGACTTTGTGGACAGGAATTCGGAACACCGTCGTCACTGCCTGCTTTGCTCTCAACTCTGTTTCTTGTTTGTTGGGTCCATTGTTACCTCGGCCTCGCTTCGGCGAGCCGTTGCCTTTTTCTGGCTTCGTCTCCTTATTCCCCGACGTATCTTCCTCGGCTCTGGCATACTTCTCGATTCTTGCCATGAGCTCTTCCATGCTCTTCGGCAAGGTTTTTGCCAAAGACTTCCGCAGTGGACAGTCATCCTTCAGGCTATTCTTGAAAGACACGACCGCCACCTCCTGGTTGCATTCAGGTATTTGATTGAACACCTCATAGTACCTCTTTGCATAGGCCCTAAGGCTTTCATCTTTGCCGATCTTCAGAGCCATCAATGCATCCACCCTCAACGGCTGCAATTTGTTTGTTATGAACCTGGCCACAAACATCTCGGCCAGACCTTCCCAAGTCTTCACGCTCCCCTTCGGTAATTTGTGGAACCAATCTGATGTAATCTCCCCGAAGGATGAAGGGAACACTTTGCAGAGCAACGGCTCGTTCCCACTATATAATGCCATTGAATTCAAAAATAATCCAACATGGAAGTTAGGGTCTGACTTACCATCATATATCTGGAACCTCGGCATACTGAATCTTTTTGGTGCGATGAATTTGTCCAGTTCAATCGAGAATGGTGTCCTCGGCTTAACCGGGGAGGTTACTTCGGCTCCGGTATTCCCCTACTTCCTCTTGAGGTAATCTCTCAAGTCTTCCTTACTTCTTTCTGCAGCCCGGCTGTCTTTGGATTTCAGCCTTTTCAGCGCACTACTCTCGGTCTCATGGTTGCCCCTTTTCGATCCTTCCCCGCAAGATGCATCGAAATACAATACTCGCCCCGGAATATGCCGATGTTCTTTGGGGTCTGCTTCCTTCTCGCGATATGTCCTTCGGGACTCTTCTCTTCTCGGCTCCTCTCGGCCGACTTCCCTGGAGGGTTGGTGAGAGTGCCTTCCGCTCCTCGTGTGCTGAGGGGCTTCGGGGATTTCTTTCTGCCCCTTCTTCTGGGCGTCTGCTGCTGGCATTGGTGTGTCCTGCAGTGGGTATGGCGGCTGCATGACATTATTTTGCATCATGAAGTTGACGACCGATTGAAGGTCTGCCAACTTGTTTGCCATCTCCTTTACTTCTTCATCCCTCCTCAGACATCTGTCTTTCCAGGTCTGGAGGTCGTCCTCGTTATAGTATTTGCCCCTGTCCGCTTTCTTTGATGTATCACCATCTTGGCCGACGGCTTTCTCTGCGTGATTCTGATCACGAGCTTCTTCGTTGTAGTCTCCTCCTTCAGCGTTAGGGTCGACGGGTCTTCCACTCCCAGTAGGAGTGTTGTCCCCAATCTTTTCCTTCTGCGTATTACTAGCCATCTACTCTTCTTTCGTTCCCACAGATGGCGCCAAATTGTGTGAGTGAATTTCCGATCACACTGCCCTCCTTAGTGATTCAGCTGTAGAACACAGGCAGAATAGATGACACCCTGTAATCTGCACAGAAAGAAAAAGGCTTCGGCGGTGGTTCTTCCACCCGGGGGCACTCCGACGATCAAGTCAGTATCTCTCAAAGATAATACAAGTGCTTAAATTACTGCTCAAGACTACAAATTGCGTACCTTAGACCCGCCGGGGGTGCCCTTCTTTTATAGTCTTTCTCTATCCTAGTCCCACTAGAAGTCTTACTTCTATGGACTCTCATTCAGTACTTACTCTGGACTCTACAAGAGATAAGGATAGACTCCCTAAGAATACTATCCTTATCCATCTTGAAGTCTTTCTTCATTCTAGGACTCTTGCCCCTTATCTGATCATCTCGGATTCCGATATCTTCGGAGGTAACGTCGGATTCCTGTATTCTCGCAGATAACCTCGGCAACTCCGCAATAACCTCGGCGTAACTACCACAACACGTGGCACCTCGGTTGACACTTCGGTGCCACCTCGGCCACGTGTTGGCACTTAGAAAATGCATCCCCACAATGGTGATGGTGGTTGTAGTAGTGGTGGTAGTGGTGGCGGTGGCGTGGTGGTAGTGGTGGCGGTGGCATGGTGGTAACAGTGGTGGTAGTAGTAGTGATGGTAGTGGCGGTGGTAATAATGGCGGTGACATGATGGTAGTGGTACTAGTGGTGGTGGAGGTGGTGGTGAGTTTATAATATTGTATATTAATACTTATGTTTAGTATTTATAAATTCAGTTACAATTAAGTAAGTTTTATAAGATTTAAAATTTTCTTACATTTTAACTTATATTTTAAGAGGCATTTAAATTTTTAAGTGATACCAATTATGATTATCAAACGGATTTAATTGATTATCACTTAATCAATTCAGTTTTAAGTGCTGAATCATATTATCAAACACCTCTTATTTATCCTCTGGTTGAGTTTTCATAATTTTTTTTTAATTAAAATAAACTCCAAAAAAATATTTTCAAATTTTAAAAAAAAAATTATCACAAAAAAAAATATTTTCAAAATTTTTAAAAAAATTTATCACAAAAAACTATTTTTTAAAAATGACAAGTGTTTTTTATTTTTTTATTGTACGAGTTGGTTCACAAATTTTCTTAATATTTTTTTGTTAGTTTTTTTTTTTTTTTCATTTTTAGTGAACTTTTTAAAATAATTTTTATTACTTTAAAATCCTACTAGACTAAACTGATCTCAAAAATAAAAAAACAAAATTTTCTTTAAAAAAAAGGTGTACTAAAGACGAAGAAAATTTTGAAATTGATTTTTTTTAGATCATTCTAGACTATAGACAAGCCTGAAAATTATATATATATATATATATATTTTTACACTAAAAACAAAAAATAAAAAATGAAAAAAATAGCTTTTCTAGCTATTGCCAAACAGAGATAAGGTAGAGTACTCTAAGTAACTACAAGCTCGCACAGTAAGAGGAGGAATTCCTTTACACCCATACTATATACATATATATATTTTCAATGCATGAGGTTTGATTCATGTTCTGGTCCAATCCATCCGAAAATTTGAATGGACCACCTTTGATTTTACAGCTTAGTCTATTACTTTTCACTTGTAGAATATATCATCCCCATCTTTGAAAAGGTCCAAAAAAATAACTAAGGAAATTATACGTATGCTCTTTTAAGTCAAGAAAGGTGGGCTAGTTAAGAAATCAACTAATTAATAGAAGTTCTTCCAAATATATTATAGTCCCCATTAGAATAGTCTTCACAAGATGTCATTGTTCGAGACAAAAAATGATCTGGGCAGTCGACTAAGCAGTCTCATTCATTTTACATATACAATCATCATTCCACTCAATGTGAGTTATAGCTAAAGTTAGCTGTATAGCAATTCTAAATCATACATGTTCTAGTTGAAGAAGAAGAGACGACTGCTCATTTGAATCTCATGTGCACAATAATTATCTTATTGTATTTATTTGTACATTATCTTTTGCATAATGTACGAGTATACTCCATGTGTATTATAAATGTAATGAGATATTTATTGTTTATAAATAAAAGTTGTGTGTACTATGAATGTTATGAGATATTTACTATTTGTAAGTAATACTTCTCCAAAATTTCGCATATATTTCTTTTGAGGGAAGTCTAAAACCACATTAAAGGGGTGCACCATGCTTGCCTCCATGTTGTGGTTATGATGGAATGGTGTAAAGGTATCATGGTATGCAGTGAGGAATTGAAGTAAGAAGGTGTCTGATTAAGAGGAGCAGTCGAGTGATTGTAAGAAGCCAATCACAAAAATGGTTGTAAGAAGAAAATTTTAGTTATAAGAAGACATTAAAAAAATCACTGCAAGAATACACTAGAGCAATAATTTTACAAAGTGGCAGTCAACTGAGAACAAAGTGCTAAGAAAATCACTCCAAGTGAAATAAAGTGCTTGGATTAACACTACCAAGTCACAATGTTGAAGAGCTAGCCACATACACTCCCCTAAATTTGAATGTAAGATTTATCAACCAAAATACGTAAGAGAGCTTCCACTCCCATCTCACTTTAATTAAAGAAAGTAAAAGTTATAGGGAGCTAGGGGCGGTGACATATACAATTTAGTGATATTAATTGGCCTTATTGTTCACTAAGTAATTATATGAGAGAGGAAAAATCGACGTGAAAGAATAATGTGTAAAGAGACATAGCAAAACAAATTTCTATCCTTTTAAAAAATACTCACATTTGTTGCATCATATATCTCGAGATTCTTATATAATCTTTATAAGTGTTTTAGGATTAGAGGACAAAAAAATGCTTAGCATCATTACCTCCAAAAGCACCTTTTTATTTTATATATATATTTTTATATATGTTTATTTTAAACACAAGATAATGATTAATATATTATTAGTTAGATTAGAACGCAAATCACTTGAAATCTTACTCCTAACTTCTAAGTTCCCTCTCCATGATGATTTGGACAGCTGCTCGGATCCTCCAAAAGGACTTAAATACTTGTTTTTGAAAAATTTAGGATAAATTACAAATACATCTCTTAAAGTTTGATTAAAATATCAATCATTTTTTGTGGTTTTGAAAATTACATTCCATCCCTTGAGGTTTCTAATTTCATAACAAATCACATCTTTTGTTAATAAATCATAAAATTAATTAACAGTTTTTAATAATGTTAGAAATATTATCATATAGGAGAGCAATTATGAATTTCATTTTTTTAGTTAATTCTATTAAATAAAAAATTTTGACAAAGTAATATTTGTAATTTTTTAAATCACAAAACGTAATTTATGCCGTAGGTAAATCTTAAAGAGTGTATTTGTAATTTAGCTTAAGAAGTTTAGATGACGGAAAGAGACTCAACAAAAAAGAGTCTCAAAGTTTATGGGCTATCGAACTTGGAAGCCTAAAACAAAGTAAAATTAGGCCCAATCCCATGCCCACTATTTCGAATATATCTAAAAAAATTGAAGAGCTGAACCTGTGCGGACTTGGATTCGAGGCCCAAGTCCATCGACCATTCTCTCTCTGTCTCTCTCTCTCTCTGCCTCGCCGATTCCTCCATCGCCGAAGGCAAGTCTCTCTCTCTCTCTCTCTCTGTGCATTGTTTAGTGTACTATTATGACTCAACTTTAGCTCCTTTTATATTATTTGCATCCTACATACCCATTTAATCATTGATCGACAATTCAGTTTTGCAAGACCATCTTTTGACTCTTTGAGCTCGGAAAATCGATGCTATGTGTTCGAATTTGAGACCACCACTTTGATATGTATAAAACCCTTGGCAAACATCGGCTCATATATCGTGCTCGCATTTCAAACTACGTCAAAACTGGTCTCATTGATCAAGCCATCCAAACGTTCGACGAAATGACTCAGTCAGATTGCAGAGTATTCAGTATCGACTACAATCGATTCATTGGTGTATTAGTTCGCCACTCGCGCTTCGATTTAGCTGAACACTATTACAATGAGATGATCTCACATGGGTTTTCTTTAACTTCATTCACATATTCAAGATTCATTTCTGGGTTGTGTCACGTTAGGAATTTAGAACTCATTCACAAACTTCTAGATGGCATGGGTAAAATTGGGGCTGTCCCCGATATTTGGGCTTACAATATATATTTGGATCTTTTGTGCTCGGAGAATTTAGTGGATAAGGCTTTAGAGGTGTTGCAGATTATGGTTGAGAAGGGGAGAGAGCCTGATGCGGTAAGCTACACTATAGTCATTAGTGGGTTGTGTAGAGTCAGACGTTATGATACCGCAGTTGAACTTTGGCATTGTATGATTCAGAAAGGTTTTATCCCGGATGACAAGGCCTGTAGGGCACTTGTTTTGGGTTTGTGTGATGGTGGTAAAGTGGAACTAGCTTATGAGCTTACTGTGGGTGCAATGAAGGGTCAAGTTAAGTTTAGCACAGAAATTTATAATGCGCTTATTCATGGGTTTTGTCAAGCTGGTCGGGTTGACAAAGCTCAAGCGATGAAGATGTTTATGAGTAGGAATGGGTGTGAACCTGATTTAGTTACATACAATGTGTTGTTGAATTATTGTTGCAATGAGCTTATGTTTGAGGAGGCAGAGAAGTTGATGGAGAGAATGGAGAGGAGTGGAATGGAACCTGATAGGTATAGTCACAACCAACTTCTTAAAGGCCTTTGCAAAGCCAAGAGAGTGGGTAAGGCTTACCTGTTGATGGTGAACAAGATGGAGGCAAAAGGGTTGGTTGATGTCGTATCATATAACACAATTATTAATGCACTTTGTAAGGCCGGCCGAACCAAAAGAGCTTATAAGCTGTTTGAGGAGATGGGCCAGAAGGGAATTGCTCCAGATGTGGTGACATTTACAATACTTATAGAAGCTTTTCTGAAAGAAGGCAATTCAAATTTGGCAAAGACGCTTCTCGACCGGATGACAGGGATGGGTCTATTACCAGATCCAGTGCTTTATACTACAATTGTTGATCACCTGTGTAAGACTGGGAGAATAGAGATGGCTTACAGCATTTTCTGCGATATGGTAGAACAGGGAATCAACCCTGATGTAATTTCATACAATGCACTTATAAATGGATTCTGCAAGACTTCTCAAATAAGTGAAACCATGCTTCTGTACAAGGAGATGCAAACAAAAGGATGCCATCCTGATGAGGTGACTTTCAAATTAATCGTTGGAGGCCTTGTACAAGAAAAAAAGCTTTTGATGGCTTGTAATGTTTGGGATCAGATGATGGAAAAGGGCTTTACACTTGACAGAGATGTTTCCGAGATTCTTATCAAAGCTATCCACTTAAAAGATGCCTCTTGCATGGACATCAGAAGTGGTTAGTATCTTATATTGTCTCTCTTCCTGCTTTGTATGTGTTATGAATGCATTCATGCATGCTTGCACTTGTTTGCAATTACCAAATTCTGCACAGATAAACAAAAAGAACTAAGAGAAAAAAGAAAGAAAGAAAAAAAAATGCTAGTTTAAAAGCCTTATTGAGAAATGCTAGAGACCCACAATTTAAGTTCCACGATTCGCCTACAATGACAGGGAAAGGGAGTTGGGCCTTACATGGTTGGGTTTATGATAAATCAAAAGTTGACACATAAACTGCCATGTCATTGTGGGTACAATTGTGAGATTTAAATTGTGAGTCTCAATATTTTTCCAATTTTGTAACTCCCCTTTTTGAGGCCAAGAAGAAAGAAAAAAGAAACCAATTTGATCAATTGTTTTAACACTAAGGAGTTGTGGGCTATGCTCTAAGAGATGGGTCATCAGGTGTTTGAGATGGCTGTGCGGATGTATTAGTTGCATGTGGAAATTTCAATAGAATCATGTATATTATATATATGACTTTTGCTTCAACTAGTTTTCATTGCCATATAACTGAACCATGGGGGTATAGAATTAACTTTATTTTTTAACATTGTAATTGTTGGTATAAAAAAAATTCAGGTTGAGATTATGGTATTAGTCTTGGTGCTTCTCTATATACTGCAACAAATTCTGATCAGAAAGTCATGAAGGATTGGAATGCATCTTTTCAAGACCATCTAGTAGCAGCTTATTTTGTCCCTCCAGCAAATTGCAGAAAGCAGTCAATCAGGTTTGAGCTACTTTCTTTCCTAAAATATTTTTTGCAGTTTGGTATTTTGCATCAAACTTTTTGTTTTTGCCCTAATTTTCTCCTGCTTATTGAGGAAAATGACAGAAATGATTATTGACATAAAAATGAAAGATAAAGCAGAACTGTGGAGTTTCTACTGTCAAAAAAGTATACTTTTGTTGAAATGCTACATATTTACAGTTGAACTGTGGAAAGTTAGCTGTAATCTTGTTATAGAACCTAAAAATATTCAAAATTTCCCCTGAATTAAAAGGTGTGGTTGCTGGGGCAGCACAATTTTTGAAGCATGACCCTCTAGTGGTAAGGGTCATTGCTTGGTGTGACTTAAAGCTTGGTCCATTAGGCATCAAAATGTGGGTTTGAATATGAGATCAACCACTTCATGCAAATAAAACTGGAGGTTGCCTTTGTAACCAGTCAACCATTCCACCACCCTTGATTTTGTTTATTTGGCCTTTATTTTTTCAGTTGAAAATTTCAATGTAACAAATTCAACATAGGCACCATATAAAACTGGAGGTTGCCTTTGTAACCAGTCAACCATTCCACCACCCTTGATTTTGTTTATTTGGCCTCTATTTTTTCAGTTGAAAATTTCAATGCAACAAATTCAACATAGGCACCATATCCAAGTTATGGCTTCCATACGCAATTCTGAAATTCTAGACTTATTCTCCTATTTGTTTGGCTTATTCCTAGCAAATTAAATGTTCGAATGTTGAGCTGTAGTGCATTTGATTCCAGCAACTTTCACATATGTTTTCATTGATGAACTCAGGTAGGTTCCATCATTGGTTGTTGACGTCTGAGGCTAAACATGATAACTTATTTATGTTGAAACAAATCATTTCCACCGTGCTAAAGCATCATCACAATACATGGGGATGAGTTTAGTTTATTATAGATCTTTGCTTAAGAGTGGTTAGAATGGATGACTTGTAAAAGAAAATCGTTACAAAGGCTGGTTAACGCAAAGTTTTAGTGGATTTCCAGTGGCAAAAGTGTATAAAAGGTTTATAAAATGTTTATAGTAAAAGAATATGGTCTCTAATACCCTGGATGGTATGGAAGGAAGGTTAATCTTAGAAATGGTTTAATGAAACTCAGAATCATAATCTTTGCAACACTAAGATTGATAATTTGTTGATTACAAATTCTCTGACTCTTCTAAATGAAAAATACGGATTCTTTTGGGTTTTCTGTTACTGAAAAAATTCTGACCATTCCTGATCCCTCACCTAATGTTATCCGCATACTTCAATAATACAGGGAACAACATTGCAATTATAATGACGTGTGCCTTAATTAATTGATCCGAAAGACTTCAGTTCTTTATGTTATTTTTTAGAACAAATCTTCTGTATTGGATCATCCCATATACCTAACTGAACAGGAACCAGTAGACGCAAAGTAAATACGTAGTCATTTCCTGGGCCTTTGATTTGTGCCACAGTTCATTGGTGAGATAGGTGCATGCTATTTTGTGCTCATGGATTCAACATCAAGTGTTGCATCTGGACCTGTGTACATTATTAAATTTATCATCTAGCATTTTGATGCAAGATAATCAATAATTCTGTTGTTACAGATCCATTTGTCCACTTTTGTAATGTGACCCATTCTGCAATTATTTTGGGTGGATTATTTCCTTTTCATTTCCTCTTGATAAATATAGTCGTATGGTTTGGCTTATAATTTTATTCAGTGTATGTTATGAACCTGGAAAACTTTTCGTGTGTTCATGATGCAGGACTTTACATTTATATTAGCTCTCTCTCTCTCTCTCTCTCTCTCTCCCCTTTACGTGACAATGAACTTGACTAATATGCTTTGTCACTTAATATTCTTAGGTATGCGTTAAGGCCTCTCTACTTGTCTCAGGCATATCCTCAACTCTAGCTGCTATTGTTGAGAATGGGTGTGCAAAGAGAACAACTTGTGATCAATCCAAGCGTAAATCCAGTTGCAGCGGTATGGTAATCAGATCTTAGTGTGTTGACTTTTGTTTTGGTTTTGGTTTTCTTTTTTCTTTTGTTTATTTAGTTTCTGGCCTGAAGCGCAGGGAGGGAAGAAAAAGAAAAATGAAGTTGCACACAGATGTGCTAAACATCACAAAAGATTATTCTTAAAATCTGATACAGAAGAAAGGGAACGGAAATGAAGCAGAGATCCTTACTGCAACCTACATAGCTGTTGTATTTGGTGGACATCATCATTGAAGACAGTTTCATATCCCAAAAGATTTGAAGAGTGAATTTTTATATGCAATAATGGAGGTATAATCTCCTAGATGAACCCCCACAATAGTTCTGTACGATGACACACAGAAATTCACTTCCTAAGGAAATTCTTGATCAGAGTCTCAACTAGTCCATGGGTGACTTAAGAAGTGCTAAAGCTTCAAATGATTGTTGACCCTGATTTGCACATTAGATCATTGTATTTGTACCTCTTTTTTTTTTTTTTTTTTAAGAACTGAAGCCGTTGAGTTAAGAAGCACTCTCCTTCCCGAGCTGGCTTTTTTTCTGTGCCAGCGCACGGATAACACTATTACATTCATCGAGATAGGAAGTCTTTTTGTTTTTGGGTCTTGACTGAGATAGAAGTAGGAAAATTTAGATTTATTTTGTATTACATGTTTCCATAAAGTGATGAGCTGATTTTTGTATTCAATAATAGTTGAGGGGTAAAACTTTATTTTGTGGACAAATTTTCTTGATATATATATACATTATATATTGATAAATAAATATTATATACACCAAGCATCAGGATACAGTGGGACTAATGTATCTCACAGACCCAAAACTAGAAACTTCATATTCACCCTCCTTTGGCAACAGCACTAGAAAAAGGTGTCACTAAGATTACTTGCCTCCAATGCTTACCTAATGTCTGATTCTTTGCCTTTCCTGGATCCTTCGGACTTGAACTTCTCATCAAAGTCATTCTCTTCCTCCTAAAACAATCAACCAATTCTCCTCCCATTCACCATTTTATCTCTTCACCATCCTAACCACCACCACCAGACTTTGATGTCTCGCCACCGCGAGAGCAACCCTCATTTTGATCCTTCACAACTACCTCAGCCACCAGTCCGACACCCCCAGCAACCACACCTTGTCCCCACCCCCCATTCTCCCCCACCGCGACATCCACACCTTGTCCCCACCCCCCATTCTCCTCCACCACGACAACCACACCATGTCCCCACACCCCCTGCTGCTCCGCCGCGACGAGGCCGCCGACAAAAACAGCCTCCTCCGCTACAACTCAGCCCCACCGCTGACCAACAACCACAACATCAAACTCAAAAGCGGCCGGAGGAACATTATCCCTTACACCCAATATGGCCACCGGATCGAACCCAACACCATCAACCACAACATGAGCCTGCGGCACCTATAAGCCAAACATGGCCACATCATCCAACTCAACCTGTCCAACCACAGCATCCAACTCATCAAGAAGTCCACGTACAGCCACCACCACCACACTACCGCCCACCAGACTCATCTCCAATACTGCGACGACACAAAACCCGGCCTCACACATGGCTGATTGGAGTGTTCTGTGCACTTTTCTGGCTCGCTGTGATCCTGGGAGGCGTGGTGGTTCTCATAGTCTACATCCTCTTCCGCCCTCGAAGCCCAAAATTTGATGTGGCGAGTGCCTCCCTCAACGCAGCCTACCTCGACATGGGTTACCTCCTCAATGCCGACATGACTTTTCTCGCAAACTTTACCAACCCAAGCAAGAAGGCTACTGTGGACTTCAGTTACATGTTCGTTAACCTTTACTTCCAAAACAGACTCATTGCCACCAGCTACGTCGAACCTTTCTCAGCGTTGAAGGCAGAGTCGAAGTTCCGGAGTGTTCATCTTGTGAGTAGCCAGGTTGGTCTGTCTTCAGGACAGAGTCAGCAGCTTCAGCAACAGATAGCGAACAACAGAGTGAGGTTTGATGTCAAGGGTGTGCTCAAAACAAGGTCTAATTTGGGTAGTCTGTTTCGGTACTCGTATCGGTTGTATGGTCATTGTATCATTGAGGTCACTGCCCCTCCTAGTGGGATTTTGGTGGGTAAGAAGTGCACGACAAAGCGTTAAAAGAATAGTTCTGCTACGTGCACAAAAAAAATTCCGCACTGAAGAGAGATGAAGTGTGGATCACTGAAGAGAGATGAGAGTGTGGATCACTTACGAATGGACCCTTCTAATATGGTTTATGTTTGCTCATTCATTTACTTATTTTTGTTTTTGAAATTTTGGAATACATTAAGAACAGATTGATGTGACATGTACTTTTTATTTTATTTTAAATATCAACTATCTTAATAGATCTTTTGCTTTAAAAGATATGTAACACCACTCTATCATTATTGATTTGATTGGTGGGTTTTGCAATGAAATTGAAATTATTTCTCATAATAATTAAGTCGCCGTTTGACAATTCAAGTTGGAGCTACCGTAGATACATACGGCAAAACATGCTACAAAAGCACACAAGGACAAAATCAAATCACGTGAGTGTTGAACCACATATGGTTGAATGTAAAATTACCAAACTACCCACTAAAGCAAATCAATCAATACATAGTTGTATAGGCAAAGGACAACTAGGGCACACAAGTTCACAAAAGAAGGCGACGAAGCAGACGGCGAAGAAGAAGAATGGAGAAGAGGGCAAACGAAGTTGATCGGACCACAGATCTAGGCCAACACCGCTTCCACAACACCGCGAGCATCGTCTAGTCATGCCATCCAAGTCTGTTTGCATCTCTAATACGCATAAATCGATTTCTTTGGGGGGTTTCCTTTTCTTGCACCAGATCTTACTTGTGTGTTGTATGTATGTTGAAAACCCATCCTTGTTGTGAAGCCTTTGTTGGAATATTCTTTTGTTGGTGTCATTGGAGTCATGAAATCCGAAATCAGGGCTTCAATTTTGAACTCCTTTGTATGCCTGCGCAGCAACTAGTTTGTTGACCAGGATGTTCAAAAATCAACAACCAATTTCTCCACACAAACCTTTTTTTTCTTGATTTTTCCGTACAAATTTCCTTAACTATTATTTTTGGTTTTTTTTTTTTTTGTTACCTAGGTAGGCAACCTATGAGGGAGGATGAATTGGGTAATTAAAAATTATGAGTAGAAAATTGATTGCAATTAAATAAGCAAATAAATTCAGCAAGCAATCAATTATACTGGTCGTAGATTAGAAATGGAGAAGCTGAAACACAAAGATTTATAGTGGTTCGGTTCACTGGCCTACGTCCACTCCTCAAGGTACCTTATTGAGAATTCCTTCACTATGAATCGAATTAATACACCACCGAGCTTTACCTAGTTTGTGGATTTTTACACATGACTTATTTTATCTGTTGAGGACCTCTTAACTAAATGCTTCACCTTACAAGTGTTTCACTCAGAAATAAGGGAATAAGAATAAGAAGTACAATTGTCCTCTTTTACATAATTTTTCTCTTAAAAGATAAATATGAAAGTGAAAGAGCAGAAGGATTTTTGAATACACTCAGATATGAAAGTGGAAGTACAATAGAGTATGATAAATGAAAGTTATTGAATGCTCAGATTTTCTGTATTGGAGAGTGAGTGCTTTCAGATCTGGAGAGCTTCTTCATTTATAGCATTAATGGCTTCTAGCTGTTAAAGAGAAGCATGATGAGTCTTCTAGCTGTTGGAGAAGATCATGGATGATATCTTCTAGTTGTATAGAGCAAGGCATGGGTGATATCTTCCAGCTGTATAGAGCAGAGCATGAGTGTGCACAGGTTGTCATCAAGTCTTTGGAAGTGGAGCCTCATTAAATGCACAAGCTCATAAGTCAAATATTGGAAATTGGTAGAAGAAGATATTGTGTCATAAAAGTCTGCTTATAGATCAGAAATGATGGCTATTATGTGCATAGATTAAAAAAAGTGGCTAGATTTGAGTTGTGTCAGAATAGATTTGACTGGGCGGCTGGGTTTTTTCAAACCTAGATTTAAGGGTGTCGACCCCTGTAGATAGGGTGTCGACCCTTTGCTTCTCTTTTCTTCTCTGTGTGATTTTCAAGTGTTCCTGGTGTCGACCCTTTCGTAACTAGGTGTCAACCCTTTATTTGCCAGAAGTCTGAATGTATACTGAAATTTAGTGTTAACCTTTGTCATTCTTGGTGTTGACTCTTACTGCTGGATTGTCTGAGCCTTGTATACTGAAATTTAGTATCGACCCTTGTCATTCTTGGTGTCGACCCTTGCTGTTGGATTGTCTGAGCCTTGCATACTGAATTTTAGTGTTGACCGTTGTCATTCTTGGTGTCGACCCTTGGTAGTTGCAACACTTAGGCATTGTGTACTTCATTCTGGTATCGACTTTTGTTGTCTTGGTGTCAACCCTTAGACCTATTTAAAGCACAAATAGTGTTTTGCATACAAGTGCTAATTCCATGTTTTTGAGGTACCAATATTGATGAGAAATTGACAATTTTGAAGCATTTATCTATTAAAGACAATGAAGAGCAATAATATAATATTATTTTGAAAACTTTGAATAAACAAATGAGTTCAAAATATTATTCGATAATCAAAATCAATAAGAATTTAAATTCAAATAGACTATCATTTTTTTTCCTACTTCGTAATGCAACGAAGAACAAAACAAATTTCGTTATCCTATAACAACAAATTTTTGCTTCCGGCCATGTTGTTTTTTTGTATGCGTTATTATTATTATTATTATTTTTATTTTAGCTTTCCAAAATCCATATAACAGGTTTTTGGTTACAGGGTACAACATGAACTATTATTGTCCTGATATATATATATATATATATATTGTGTGTGTCAATTTCCGATCACACTGCCAATCAAGCACTCAGCTGGAGAACACTAGCAGAATAGATTAAGCTCGAATGACCTGCAATAGAAAGAAGAGATTTCGGCAGTGGTTTGGCCAACCGGGGGCACTCCGACGATCAAGTCAGTAAAATATTTCTCAAAGATAATCAATAGTGCTTAACTCACTAGACAAAGCATAAAAGACATACCTTAGACCCATGGGAGTGCCTCCTTTTTATAGCCAACACAATCCTAGTCCCAAATAGAAGCCTAGCTCTAATGGACTTAGGATTACTGTTAATCTTGGACTCCCAGTAGGATTAGGATAAACTCTGTAAGAGTCTCATCTTTACCCAAACTGTAGTCTTCTCCCATTCTAGGACTCTTGTCCCTCATCCGCTTATCTCGGAATTCGGTGTCACCTCGGCCACGTGTTGTCATTCAAAAATTATGTCCCCATAACTGCCTCCTAGGTTCTATTACCTCGGCATCCTGAGGTGATGAAACCTATATTATTCATTCCTTTAATCATGACCCCGATTTAACTTTAGCTTGTAAATTTTTCTTAAAATTTCAACAAGTGTTAAATATGATCTCGGTTTAAATTCAACTTGTAAACTTTTCACAAGTTTCAACAAGTGTTAAACATCATCTCGGTTTAACTTCAACTTGTAAACTTTTCACAAGTTTCAACAAGTGTTAAACATGATCTCGGTTTAACTTCAACTTGTAAACTTTTCTCAAGTTTCAACAAGTGTTAAACATCATCTCGGTTTAACTTCAACTTGTAAACTTTTCTCAAGTTTCAACAAGTGTTAAAACCATTTTTCTTCTCTTGCTTGGACATCTTTGTTCCCGGCATGTCCTCCTCGGCTCTGACATACTTTTCTATCCTAGCCATCAGCTCATCTATGCTTTTCGGCAATGTCTTTGCCAGTGATTTTTGAAGAAGGCAGTCATCCTTCAAGCCGTTTTTAAACGACACGACCGCCACCTCTTGGTTGCATCCTGGTATTCGGTTGAATACCTCATAATATCTTTTGGCATAGGCCCTAAGGCTTTCATCATCGCCGATCTTCAGGGCCATTAGGGCGTCTACCCTCAATGGCTGTAGCTTGTTTGTCACGAACCTGGCCACAAACATTTCGGCCAGGCCTTCCCAGGTTTTCACAATTCCCTTCGGCAACTTGTGAAACCAGTCCGATGCAATTTCTCCGAAGGATGAGGGGAACACCTTGCAGAGCAACGGCTCGTTCCCGGTGTACAACGCCATCGAGTTCAGGTACAAACCGACGTGAAGGTTGGGGTCCAACTTACCGTCGTAGATCTGGAATCTTGGCATGCTAAACCTCTTCGGGGCTTCAAATTTGTCAAATTCTACCGAGAACGGCGTTCTCGGCTTGACCAGGGAGGTTACCTCGGCATCTTGTTGCTTCCTCTGTAGGTGATCCCTCAGATTCTCTTTGGTCCGTCCAAGAGCTCGGCTATCTCTTGACTTCAGCCTTTTCGGTGCACTACTCCCAGTTTCATTATGAGTCCTTTTGGACTTCCCTCCATTGGTTGCGTTGAAGCACAACTCCTGCCTTTGAACATGTCGATGTTCTTTGGGGTCGGCTTTCTTGGTGCGATACGTCCTTCTCGATTCTTTCCTTCTTGACTCTACTCGCCCGACCTCCCGTGAAGGCCGATGAGAATGCCCTTTTGCCCTGTCGTGCTGAGGGACTGCAGGAACTGTGTTCTGCCCCCCCTTTCTGGGCATCTTTCTTGGCCACTAGAATCGACGTATCTTGTAGCGGGAACGGTGGTTGCATGACATTGTTCTGCATCATGAAATTGGCGACCGTTTGCAAGTCCGCCAATTTGTTTGCCATTCCTTTCATCTTGTCGTTCCTTCGCAGGCATCTATCTTTCCATACCTGGAGGTCGTCCTCGTTATAATACCCGTTTCGGTCTGATTTCTTCGGTACGCCACCCTCCAGGCCGACGTCCTTTCCTTCATGATTCTTATCATGAGTCTCTTCGTTGCAGTTGTCTTCTTTGACGTCAAGGTCAATATGTTTCCCACTCTCAGTAGGGGTGTTGTCCCCAACCTTCTCTTTCTGTCCGTCGTTGGCCATCTATTCTCCTTTTTTTCCCACAGACAGCGCCAAATTGTGTGTGTCAATTTTCGATCACACTGCCAATCAAGCACTTAGCTGGAGAACACTGGCAGAATAGATTAAGCCCGAACGACCTACAACAGAAAGAAGAGATTCTGGCGATGGTTCGTTCACTCGGGGGCACTCCGACAATTAAGTCAGTAAAATATCTCTCAAAGATAATCAATAGTGCTTAACTCACTAGACAAAACATAAAAGACATACTTTAGACCCATGGGGGTGCCTCCCTTTTATAGCCAACACAATCCTAGTCCCAAATAGAAGCCTAGCTCTAATGGACTTAGGATTACTGTTAATCTTGGACTCCCAGTAGGATTAGGATAAACTCTCTAAGAGTCTCATCTTTACCCAAACTGTAGTCTTCTCCCATTTTAGGACTCTTGTCCCTCATCCGCTTATCTTGGAATCCGGTATCCTCGCAGATAACCTCGGCCTAGTCGAGATGATCTCGGCGTCATGGCCAGGACACGTGGCACCTCGGCTGACACTTCGGTGTCACCTCGGCCACGTGTTGTCATTCAAAAATTATGTCCCCACATATATATATATATATATATTTACTGTAGTTCGTAATGCAACCAACGCATATCTGTTTGTTCTTTTCTTTTTCTTTTTTTTTTCTTTCTTTGATATGCTTTTTTGTATGTTGCAAATTTTTTACATTAGTTTTTTTCAAAATCCATAGTTTCTTCTTTCATTTTTTTTTCTTCTTGTTATGCATTTCCTACTACAACCAAGATCCAAATGCTTTTTGTAATACAACCAACAAATTTATGCTTTCGGTTTTTGATTTGTTTTTAATTCATTTAACAAGGCACTCTGTTGTCTAATTTATTTATTTATTTATTTATTTTTTTACGAATGTTCATATAAATTTCTTCGACATGCTTCATTTTTGCAAACCTAGATTTCTTCCGAAGCCATTTGCAATTTGATGTAAAGTGTAGGTTACACTGCATTTATTTGTTTATAGAAAGACCATTGTTACATAGGTTTTGCATACTCGTATTATTTTACAATGTAAACCAGTATTCTTTTACAGTACAAACTACTTTTACAAACAAGTGTCACAGAACGACAAGCATATATTTTTCTGACACTAGAAACCAGTGTTACCTTACAAACCAATATTCATTTTTGTTACATAGGTTTTGCCAAATCTGTTATTTGTCATGTTAGTATAATGAATTTTATTGACTGTAACCTTGCTAATCAATTAGGTTTTGGTCATTGTGTAATTTGTCATTTTTCTTATCTTACAAGTGATGATAAAACCACTATTTGTTAGAAGTGATGATGAAACCACTTGGGTTCAGTGGCATTATGCATCTCATGAGTAAAGTGTAGGCCACACATTCCTATCCATTTTCAAATATTGCCATATATTTTTGTTTTCCATGTTTAATATATTCATATGACTTATGTTTAGGACACTCATATCTGCATACTACATCCACGTTTGGTTTTTATGTTTCCTTATTTTATTAGACACGTACCACAAGAAATTTGTATTTGTTTGGTGCCCAATTTCATAAAACACACGTTTATTTGGACACGTTGACAATTATAAAACGAAAACACACTGTCTTATGCCTTGTCTAGTTCTTGTACTCTTATACGCTACAAAACAAAGCATGACTTCTTTTATGTCAACTGGCACATCTACTACATGGCCACGTCGCATGTGTGCCTGTGGTTATGGTTAATGTCTTGTCAAGATTTCGAGATCTCACAAAAATCCAGGACATGCTTACTACGCGTGTCCCTGTCTTGTGGTGAGTACACCCTTTATTTTCGGTGATAAATTTCATTTCATCTGGACCAGTTAACTAATACCTTTGTAAAAAAATTTCGTCAACAATGTTTAAGTTGGATTGGTTGGTGCGACGAACCCAGGAGACAGAACACTGAGTATGACTCCGCCACTAACAACATTGTTATGCACTTACGGGATGATGTCATTCATATTCAACAAATGCTGTGAATCTTGAAAACCATTGTTTCTGTGTTTTGCATTGTAGTTGTAATTTTGTTGTCGCGTATGTAAAACCGATCCAAGTTTAGTAGCACAGTTGCAAAGCTACGAATGTAATAACTTATGTTTGTTGTGGACTTGCTGGCTTTTTGCATGACATGTAATGTATGTGATTCGGAGCTATATAACTATTTGTCTTCACTAGTACGTAATATTTTTTGTGTTATGTCACAATGCCTACTCTATTTTATTGAGCAAATTGGGTTGGGTGAGTAATACGTATACATATATAAATTGGGTACTTACGCTTTCATGTATCCATACATAGTCGTTATGGCTTCCACACGTACTTCACCATGTATACCGTCGAAAAATAAAGGGATTGCAAGGGGTGGACCAATCGTTATTGACGACATAGACCATGTTTACAAAGCTGTGTGGGATACTGAATCCACAAGGATTTTCTTAGAGCTTATTTCCAATGAGATTATTGGGGGAAACCACCCATTTATGGTTTTGAGCACCGCTGGGTATGAGTCATTGGCGAAAAAGTTTGAAAAAAAAAAGAGACAGAAAACATGATGTCAAACAGTTGAAGAACAAGTATGCGAACCTGAAAAAAGATTGGACTGCTTGGATAAAGTTGATAGATTGTACCAAAGGAATTATAGGAATTGGAATTGACAATGAAACTGGCTTGTTTCAGGCTTTCGATGAATGGTAGGAGAGGATGGAAACGGTATAGTATGCACACATTTTTTTTTATATTTAAATTCTGCATTGTTTTTTTTTTTTTTTTTTCCTGTTCTTAACATGGTTTTGCAAATTTTGTTGTTTTTCCTGTTCTGCAGATAAACAAGACTTGTGTAAAGTTCAAGATGAAACCTTTGGGGCATTGCAAGTTGATGGAGATTGTCTTTACAAGGGCTGCTATAACCGATAAACATCATTGGACTTCGGGTGAGAAGATTGTCGAAGATAGCAAGTGCTCTTTTGATTCGATTTAGAGCTTTGGTATGCGGCCATTCACAGATCCAATCCCTTCAATTGGGATTGAAGTGGAGGTTTAATCGTCAATGAAAAGTATTGAAATGGGGGAAAAAGGAAAAAGACTACAACCACAAGTTCTGGAAAGTCGCAGAAGCTGACTAGTGGAGCATTTGTTATAGCTAAAAGCATGAACAATCTCACCAATGTCATGCGGAGTCAAAGGCACTGAATTGGTAATGAGTCGTTACATACCATTTTAGAGTGCATGGAGAGGCTAAAATCCATTCTTTCCATTATTGGTACACTGCTGTTCCACTTTGCATCGTCGCTGATGGATAGTGTCGATTACCGCGAGGTTATGATGTGCTTGTGAGAATATATTGTGAATCTTACAAACTAACTTAGAGTCCTATTAGAGGCATGATTGTATTAGAGTCCTATTAGAGTCATGATCATATTGTATTTCCTTTTTAGTTTAGGAGTTAGGGCTATATATTCTAAGGTCTGATTGTAATCAAAGATACAATTGAATATACAAAAATACAGAAACTTACATGGTATCAGAGTTTTATCCGAAACCCTAGGTCTGGCCTTGATCATTCGAATCATTCGAAGTTCTTCGTTCCTGCTTGCTGGGTCTGTCTGGGTCGATCAAAGCCAGCCTTCTCTGGTCGTGATAGTCGCGACGCTTTCTCTGGGTCGTAACAGTCGCGACAGCCCTCGAAGCCAGCCTTCTCTGGTTGTGACAGTTGTGACACCTTCTCTAGGTCGTAACAGTCACGACAGCCCTCTCTGTCTTCGCTGAAATCGTGATTGCCTCCTGGTGCTAGGTCTGACGTCATGAGTCTGCCTGGGCTTAAGGGATCTCTCTCACTCTCTTGTGACCTCTGTGTTGGCTCTCTCTCTCTGGTCTTTACTCTCAGCTTTGCTCTCTCTACCTTCGGTTTTGTTCTCTGTGCTGATTTCAGTCCACCTTACCCCTCTGTCTCAACTTTGGATTATTACAGGTTAACCCCTCAACCTTGGTGGATTTTATCACTATGCCCCATCAGTTCCTTTTTCTTTTATTTCTGGTTCATTACAATGTTGGAAGATAAAATCCAACCTATTAAATGCAAGCTTGCAAGTGACAACTATGCTTATTGGTCTAGTGTTATGAGAAATTTTCTTCTCGGTTGAAAAAAATAGGGATATGTTTCTAGGTCTATTCCTCATCCATCAGATCCCAAACATGAAGACTATCTGAGTTTCTGTGACACTTGGGATTGTGATAACACTCAAGTTTTGACCTGGTTCTATAACTCTGTAAATGACTATATCGGGATGATGTTCTCTAAATACAACACTACCAAAGAGGTGTGGGATTACCTACAAAGTGTTTATTAGGAGTCCAACTTTGCCAAACGATATGAGTTAGAAACAGCTATTCAAGGAGCTCGTCAACGGGATCTGTCTATTCAAGACTTCTACATTGAGATGACAGGCCTCTGGGATTAGTTAGCTCTCATGGAACCATCTAGCCTCAAGACACTAGACGCTTATGTTGAGTTTCGGGAGTAAGGTCGTTTAGTGCAATTCTTAATGGCTCTCTCCTCTTAGTATGAGGCTATCCGTGGTGGCATCCTTCATCGGTCTCCTCTCCCCTTTGTGGATGCTATTGTTCGTGAGCTCCTCTCTGAGGAAACTCGTCTTAAGACGGTCAGTCAGACTTTGTCTCCATCTGTCTTTTTGGCTCCTACTTCGTCTCCTCTACTATCGAACCCCCTACCTCATCAACTTCAGGCCAATGCAAAGCCCAAGAAGGGCCCACTAGCCTCTGATGAGTGTGCTTTTTGCCATCAGAAGGGTCATTAGAAGTACAACTGCCCTAAGAAGGGCCGTCAGTCTGCTTAGTCTTCTCAGCTGCTTCAACCACAGTCACGAGGTCCTATTTCGAGTACTTTTCGCCCACCTGCTGCTTATACTGCCTCTGCCCCGGCTTGTGATCCTGACTTAGCTTCCTTGAGTGCCCAGATTGCTCAGCTTCAGCATCTCTAGTCCATTTCTCAGTCATCTTCATCTTCCTTTACTCTCATCTCTCCTCATTCAGGTTTGCTCGGGTCCTTTTCAAGTATTCCTTCCATTGTCTGGCTTTTTGATTCTGGTGCCTCTCATCATATAGCTCCTCACCTTTCCTTACTCTAAAATTGTATCCCCCCTCCCTTTCTATCAATACTGCTAATGGGTCTGGTATGTTTGTTCTATCTATTGGGTCTGTTGTACCCTCTGCTATGTCTGCTGTTACTATTTCCTCTGTTCTTTATGTTCTTCAATTGTCTGTTAGCTTGCTTTCGATCAGTCAGCTTGATACTTCTGGTTTTGATGTTATCTTTTATTCTTTTGTCTGTTGTGTGCATGATCAGATATCCAAGAAGCAGATTGGGACCGGCCGTAGAGTTAGAGATCTCTATGTGGTAAAAAGCCTGCATCTTCCTCGGTCTACCTCCTCCGTTGCATTTTCATCTTTTCCCATTTTTAACCGACCTTAAGACTCAAACATCATCGATTGAGCACTCGGTGATTGCGCATGTTGTGCTTGTTCTGAGGTTACGGAGTCTCGGCTGAGAGCCTTGCCTTCGAACTTCGGGACTCTTTTATGTTTTGCCTCGGTTTGCGAACTAGGTTCTGTTTTCTCTTTTCGACGGAAGGGAGAGGTCTCGTAGACCATCTCTCAGTGGCCGTAGGCTACTTTTTGTGGTCATAGACCACTGTTCCCGTTTGAAGACCAGTTTCCAATTTTCGAAGCCGTTGGCCGTGCGCCTCGGTTTGGGACCACTTAACTTTCTCTGTTTGCTCTAGTTTTTGGCACACACCTTGTTTTCTCTCTCTAGAGGGACACTGTGGCCCAGGAGACGACCTTCATGGTCGCACGCCACTTTCGATGCTTAATCGGTTTGGGGCACCTAGTCATGCTGCGTTTGGCCCCGAACCCTCGTTTTGCATCCGTCTTGGTTTATTTTTAGCATGGACCCTATTTTCATTGTTTGGAAGGTGGTACAAGGGTAGGAGACCACCTTTTCTCATTGGAGATCACCTTTTTCTTCGCCGGCCGATTTTCTTGACAGGAAGCTGGTCTCCTTAGTTTTTGGGCCACATTTACTAGTCTCCCACCATACCACTTGCTTGCATTTCATGTGGAGACCACCCTGGGAGGCTGCCGACCACTTGAACCTTTTGACCCTGGTCGGATGACCAGGGCAAGTGGTCGGCCGACCACTTGAACCCGGCCGGCCTCCCATCGGCCTGCCTCTCTGAGTTGATTCCAGCTGTGCCAATTGGGAGGCACATACTGCATCCTCCATACACGTGTATGGAGGATGTTTGCCCTTGGTTTTAAGCTTCTAGGAGAAGCTTTAGTCCCTCTTGCCTATAAAGGAAGGGCTCCCCTTCTTTGTAGAGGGTTCCAAAAAATTATCTAAGGCTCCAAGACTTCTCCCTCTATATCTCTACATCCAAGCTCAAAAAGTGCATGGTTCTTGCACCTTTGCATACCATCTCCAAAACTAACCCCTCCACCATCACTCTAAGCATCTTGGAGGCCATTTTCAGAGGTTGAGAGGCTGTCTTTGTGGTCCAGAGGTTGCTGGTCCTTTTGTGCTACAAGGGTAACACACTTTCTCCCTTTTAAGGCTTTATTTTGTTTTATCTTTTAGCTATACTTGAAAGAATATTTGAGATTCGGTGTAAACTGAAAAAAGTCTTATTTTGAGGCCCTTAACATGTTTGTTTAAGATTATTTTTCTGTTGGGGGTCATCTACCCCCTTGCATGCTACATTTTACCTTGTTTGAGCCATGCCTTAGAGCATTTGTATTGGCCTTTGTTTGGCCTTTTAGCCACTGAAATCCAGTGGATTTTTAGTGGCTAGCATACTGTTTTGAGTGCCAAAATCAGAGAGGGGTGACCTTCTCTCTCCTTGTTTTGTTTTCTAGCATTTTTGGCCTTACAAAGGAGCCTTTATTTTCATGCTTCCAAGCCATGTTTCAGGCCATTTTTGATGTGTTTTAGGACCTGCATAGGCTTTGTCCAGAGATTGTTTTGCCATATTGGATGTCCATCTTGCATGTGTAGAATAACCGTTTTCATAGCATATCAAATGAGCATCTCATTCTTGCATGCATTAACCATGGTTCAGTGGGTTTTTGGGCTTTATTTGGCATGTCATACCTCTGAATTTTGCTGGTTTAGTGGCCTCTTGATTGCCTCACATGCTTGTGCAAATCCTCTTTACTAGCTTACATTGCATGCTATTTTGGCCTTTGATTCTAGCACTTTTTGGCCATGCCTTAAACTGATTTTATGCATGTTTTGGACTGCCTTAGCTCTATTTTTGGGCCTCATGGTCGAATGATGCTTTCTATGCATGGTTGTAGTTCAATACCCTTACCTAGCTTTGAGTTTTGAAGCCTATTGCATGCGTATTTTGAGGTGTTTCCATGTTTTGGCATCATTGTGAATCATATTTCAGAGCTTATATGTATGCCATATTCCCATGTCTTCCACTCTTTAAATGTGTTTGAGAGTTATGCATGAATACCTTATTTTTGGACCATTGCATGAGCTTCATTTTCATGCTTTGCGAGCCATCATTTTAGTCCATATTTGCTACTGTTTTGGTCTGCATAGGGACTTTTTGGGGCTGGTTTGGCCATTTGAGTATTGCTTTGCATGCCTATAGTGTAATCCACTTCACTAGTTTCGGTATTTGGGCCATCTAGCATGCATTGTGTGAGGTGTTTGCATGATTCGGGACTATCTTGTATGTCATTTCAGAGCTGGAAAATATGTGATTGTATGCCATATTTCATGCTTATCATGCTTTGGTGGAGTTGTACTTTGTGCCTTAGGTTTGGTCCCTTGCATTTGTGCATGTTTGCATGTGTGTTGTTGCTTCATTTTCATCATGTTCGGCCACTGATTTGGGTGTGGCCGAGGCCCATCCATCTTGGTTTAAGTCCATCTTGCATTGTGTATGCCATATAATCCATGTTGTTGCATGTTCAATCATTGCATTGAGTATGCCATTGATTAGTTCATAGCATTGTGTATGCCATTTGCATGCTTGCATGTCATCCTTTG
Source organism: Camellia lanceoleosa (assembly GCA_025200525.1). Taxonomy (NCBI): domain Eukaryota; kingdom Viridiplantae; phylum Streptophyta; class Magnoliopsida; order Ericales; family Theaceae; genus Camellia; species Camellia lanceoleosa. The sequence goes on along the minus strand of CM045763.1, from coordinate 7,985,433 downwards.
CATGTTTACATCACTTAGTCGCATTACATTTAGGATTGCATACTAGAGTTGCATTTTGTACATGCCATGCCATTCTATTGTTGCATTGTGTTTGGAGTAGGGTTTAGTCCAAACACGGGAAACAAGGAATGTTTCATACTCCAAGTGATCAAATGTGCCTCGATTCCCGGTCACCGACACTCTTGACCATCCATGATAGAGTTGTTGATTTTAGTTGTTTATATGTGCACTCATGTCCTATTGAGTCGTGCAATCCGATTCCTCGGCCATCATGCATCGAGATGCGTGATTGGTGGCATGAGGATTTAGGACTACACTCCTTGGAGCTTGTGTAATGATGGGGAGAGTAGTCATGCACACATATGTTGAAAATACTTTGCTATGCCCCTTTCTCGTTCTCTGTTGCAGCAAACCAGAAACCAACAACAAAAAACTGGTCAGCAACCTTCTGGAGCTTTGTGCAGTGTTCTGGGACCAGTTGCAAACAGAGGCAAATCGGGGCATCGCGATGGATTTCCCGACAAGGCGACTTGAGCATGCATGCATCCCTATCATTCAGAACAGAGCTGAGGCAGTCCATTTTGTTTAATTTGCATGCTAGTTTCCTTACTTAGTTAATTCGTTAATTAATTAATGTTGTGTAATAATTAGTTAATTCGATTCTGTATTATTTATTCGGACCCTCCGAGAGAGGGCAATGTTGTAATAAGTGTGCGTGTGTGTGATGTATGTCTTCCGACCCTACGTCTTTCTCCCTTTTATTTACCAGCTTATGATGGTTAGTTTTAGGACACGTTTCAATTAGCATCCTTATGCTCGCATGATTGCATCCATTCATCTGTCTTGCATGCACCGGGCTCGGGGCATCATACTAATTGCATTGTACTTCAAATCCGGGTTGAATACATGTTATCTGTAGCATCTCATATGCGATCTTAGCATAGCCGAGCCTATCTTAGTTGCATCTTGCATGTGTTGCATTAGGCATCTCAGCATAGTTAGGATTCATGCATGTTTTCTAATTAGCTTCTTTCTTTGGCTCGGAGTACTCGGTAAGTGTTCATGCTTTAGCATCCTTGCATGCGTGTGAGTGATTGCCATGATAGCATGCTTACCATGAGGCTATGTGCTTATGTGATATAACTGCCTGAATGCCTGTGGGTGAAGGTTGGGTTGCTTGAATTGGAATAATTCGTCGAAACCCGCGACTTAGCCTACTTGCGAGTAGCACTATCAAACCATTTTTCAAATAAACAAACATGAAATGTTTTGTTCCAACTCAAACGATCCAGTCTATACTTGTATGTTGTGTGCATCACATAGTAATTCTAGGCTAATAACCGGAATAAGAGTACATAATGTTTTCAAAACTCGATATCATGGTTAGTAGAGGCCGATCTTTGATCGGGCGAGCAGGGGTGCTCACGAAGTGACCTTCCCTAATCGTACCCAAGTTCCCGAGCCGAGGCAACTTTGGTGATGATGGACACGTGGCCTTAGGCACGAGTCAAGGTTTCCTAAATTTCTCCAAAATAAAATATTTAGGTGGCGACTCTGTATCTGGCAAAGTAGTCCATGTTTGGCACTTCTTTCTAAAAATCAGTTTTTCAAAACGATTTGTCGGATTTAGACTCTTTGATGATTCATCGGTCTTGCATTACACTCCGCGAGATTAGATACAGGACCGTGACATTGAGTCCAAACTGTTGTAAGCCCTAATGAACAAAACAGGATTTTCCTAGGACGTTTGGGCCTGTCTACAGTTTCTAGCAACTCTGCTGGGGAGTTCGGAGAACTTAACTCGAACTCATGATATCTTGTTTTGGTTACACTTATGTGTTTCTTTGCATTGCATTTGCATTGGTGTGCCTAGGACACCGTGTTTGCCATCTGCTATTCCTAAACGATTTTTCGGAGGCTCGCTTTGAGAAGCGTGCCATAAGGTTGACCGGTTACGGGCTCTGCCACGATGGGAACACAAACCCCGGTTTTTACCGGGCCCTTTTTGACCATTCGACCTAGTGTATATTCGGAATCCGTAGTGACCATTTCAAGCTAGGACAGGTTGCTCACCCAATTATAGGTTGTTTAAAACCGCTGTGTGCGTAGTGAAACCCTAGCCCCTGACAAAATAGGACAGGGAAACCCTACCCCAACATAGGGGTGTTTTGGCTCTCACTTGTTTGCTATGTACTTTTAGAGTGTGTCTCTACAAGAATGCATGTATCAGTTTGCAAGTTTGGGCATCAGGCCTGCGGGCACCAGTGTTTTGAGAATCAGTTATCTGCAGGTATCAGATTCAGATTTGGGGGCAGTAATTTGGGAACAATGATCAGTGTCTGAGAACAGTATATTCAGCTTATCAACTGCGTGTTGTTATACCCAACTATGTGTTGTGTTTATTTAAGCCGTTATGCTGTCTGTTTTCTGGTTGTTTATTTCCTTATTATTGCTTTATTTATCTTTTTGCTAGGTAGTTTAGCACAATTGCTTCAGACCAAGCAGATATTCTCCAAGCACTCTGGACTAGAGGTCGCAGACTCCATCGATCTGAGGATTTGGTAGACGGACAATTAGTGTTTCATTCTTTACCCCCGGTTACTAGACGGAGGGCAGTTAGGTAGAGGATATCAGTTCAGCAGTCAGTTTAGAGAGCTTTGTCTACCCCGCATGAGTATAGTAGGGATCAGAGTTCTGTTTCTCCCACAGAGAGGGAACATATACCGGATATTCAGTTAGATCAACAGAACATGGCAGGGATGGAGGAGATGGTGCGTCAACTCCAAGAAAGTATGAAAATTATGCAGCAGGATGCTGTCCGCCAAGCGGAATTTGCCAAACAGCAGGCCGAGGTCATGGCCCAGCAAGCAGAGCTAATCACCAGACTCCAGCAGCAAGCCGGGGCATCCACTTCACACCAAGCTACTCCCCCACCGAGGGTTCCAATACTCGAGGAAACACCAAATGTCCAGGAAGGTACGGACATTTCGACAGGGCCGACTCCGCCCCCGATTCTACCTCAACTATCCAAGGCACCCACTCTTATCAATTAACCGGACTCTCCATTTGAGTTCGAGGTGGACCCTACAGCGTTGAAGTTGAGCAAGCTTGAAAAGTTGTTCAAGAAATCCCAATGGGTAAAGTCCATCCCAGACATTGAGGACGGATATACCGACGCGGCTGTGACGCTGCCAGATCGGTTCAAGATGCCACAAATTGACCGCTTTGATGGGTCCGGGGATCCCATGGTGCATCTACATTTGTTTTCGGACATACTAAGGCCGATAAGCCTCACCAGACTACAGAAGCTTTCATTGCTTGGCCGGACCCTATCGGGTGTGGCGGCCATCTGGTACGCAAAATTGAAAGACGATGTCAAGCGGAACTGGGATGAGATGGCCGAGGCTTTCATTGCAAAGTACTCTTATAACACGCAAATTGAGATTACAACCCGTGATCTCGAGACAACAAGGTAGGAGCCTAAGGAGAGTTTCTCTGAATTCGTAACCCGCTAGAGGGCCAAGGCCTCAATGATGACCATAAGGCCGACGGATAAGGATCAAATACGAATGGTTGTGCGCAACCTCCAACCCAAACTGATGCAGAAAATGATTGTACTCCCCTTCCCTACCTTTTCAGATCTGCATGAGATGGGAATACAGATCGAGAATGTCTTGAAGTAGGGCTTGATTGACAATGACAAAGAGCAACCCAGGAGAACCTTCAACCGAAACAACAATGCAGGCACAAGCAGTGCTGCAACTGCTAGAGCTTCAGAAGTAAGCATGGTCACCACTACCTCTCCAAGAACCCTGGCAGCTACACCATTCTCCAGTGCGTCCGGAAGTAACACACAAACAACCAAATACCAACCTCGAGGCCAAAGAACCTTCACTTCATTATATATGCCTCTGTCCAAAGCTCTGGGGATATTAATCAAGAAAGGGCACTTAAAGCCCCTGGAGCCGAGGCCATTGCCAAATCCACTTCCTTCCTTCCATAACCCAGCCAAATATTGTGCCTTTCACCAGCAACATGGTCATGACACTGACCATTACTTTAGATTGCATCACGAGATTCAGGATCTCGTTGACAATAGGGTGATTGTGCCTCCAGAAAAACCCAACGTCACAACTAACCCTCTCCCACCACACAACCAAGCTCCACCTCCCAAACGAATCAACTTTATCCAGACTGGGGTCATATTATACGACCCCAACATATATATCACCCCGTCCCACCTACCCAAGCCGGAGGTGTTCCTTCCTGACAGCACTGACTTGTGCATGATGGACATCTTCCTAGCCCAACCTGAACCAATGGTGGTGACCATCGAAGATGGAATAGGGATGATTTCGAAGGAAAGTGGCGTTGTTGATTCAAGGTCTGAGGAAATTAGGAACTGTGCTGAGGAGGTGTACAATCCGAATGGCTATATTGCATCAGTGGGCCATGCTAGGCCAAACTTTGAATTGCCAGCAGGGGCAGAGATTTGTGTAATACGGGGGGACGGATTTGATCAGAGGCGGGATGACTTAGCAACTCTGGAAGGGGACTTTGCTAACCTCCAGTTTTTCAATGAACAATATCCAGGAGACATGGCAGTCAACTGGTTTGATTTTGAGGAATCAGCAGAAGTTACTGGGTGGCTTGATGACCAATCAGACGTTGTTGAAGATCTCAACCGGAATAGGGCCCGTTAAGGGCAAGTACATCAGTTGTGGCTGAAAGGGCCGGAGATCAGAATGCATCGCCGGTGTTAAGAATTTTGCTCGGGACTTGGGCATTGTGAATGCAGGAAATGTTGAGCAGGCTGTGTTGAAGCAGTTAGAACAATAAGGGATCGAAGATTCCGAAAGAGCCAAACAGGCTAAAGCTCCTGTGGGGGTTGAGAGTGTTGTGTGCACAAGAACAAAATGTACTACGAGTACAGGAACACAAGGTGCTGCGGGCACAGAGATTTTTGTAACGGAGCCGGACAAGTGTCTGTCGGCTGCCGATAGAATGTGGTGGGAAGACGATGATCTATGTCTTGCCCACACGGATGAGGATTGGGGTCGCAATCAACTTGATGATACCTGGTACATCGGCGAAGTCGATCATATGACTAGGAGTGGGCGATATTTCAGACCCCCGCATCTAGATCAACCAGAAGCATCTGGGAAAGACAAGGAGGCAGAGAAATAAAAAGAGAAGCAACTCAAAGAAGAGGCTGTGTTGAAGCAGTTGAAAAAGATACAGGTAGACATCTTTATCTGGGGACTGCTTATGGCTTCACGTGTCCATAGACAAGCCATCTTATCGGCAATGGACAAGGCCAAACTCTCGATAGACACCACGCCTGAATAGCTGGTGGGATTGGTTTTTCCAGGAGGAGGTTTCCCGGCGTTGACTTTTTCTGACAAGGAACTACTGCCTGAGGGCTCGGATCACAACAAACTGCTCTACATCTCTGTGCAATGTAGAAGCAAATGGATACCGGTAGTTTTTGTCGACACGGGATCCGCTATTAACGTATGCCCGTCAAGGACGGCATATGCAATCAGGTTGAAACCCGCGGACTTCGTGCCAACTGCTTTCGTGCCAACTGCCCAGGTGATTCGGGCATATGATAACACAAGCAGGAAGGTGATGAGGACTGTCAAAATTTAGACCCAGGTTGGTCTAGGACAACACGAGATCGATTTCCATGTCTTGGACATTGCCGCAACCTTCAATTTACTCCTGGGGCGGCCGTGGTTGCACCAGGTGAAGGCAGTCTCTTCCACCTTGCACCAGATGTTGAAATATCCCCACGGGAAGGGGGTGGCTATTGTTTTCAGGAATTCATCAATCCATCCGCTGCCAGAAGTGTCTACACCAGTTTTGGAAATCGAGCACGGCACGGAGGATGTGTTCCTATCAAGGTTTACTCTGGCTGAGGCCTGGGTCGTACAGAACATCTTAGCTGTTGATGAGGGGTTATACGTCAGCGCACAATCAGTGTACCTCATGAACAAGCTCCAATACATCCCCGGGATGGGATTGGGGAAGAGTGGCCGGAAAGGCATTGCAGTATCGGCCGAAGTGCCGCACAACCCGCATACCTTTGGCTTAGGTTATCTGCCCACCAAAGAGGATTGGGTAAGGAAAGGTAAGAAGATGGCCGGGAGAGCCAAAGCGAAGCGGGCGGGGAAGCCTTTTGAGTTGATGCACCGACCCATCCAGGGTACCCTAAACGGACGCTTCGTCCGGGAAGGGGAGGACTTTCCATTTTGTGGCTTCCCAAAGCCATGGCTGAATGCCGAGAGGAGGTGCCTACCGGGGTTTGAGATCTTCTTTGACCTGCAGTTATCCGGGGATGATGTTGCCAAGGAGCAGACAAACCCATCAGCTGAGGTTGAGCAGAATGAGAAAGTGGATCCTAAGAGCACCGAAATTGAAATGGGGGTAGCGCTAGCTTGTCTACTTTCAGATCCTCCGATCGTACAGAAGTGCTTGGGGGATAACTTCTCGGTGTCCATGATTGGAAATGAAACGGCTGTGAGCCCACCGTCAAGCATTTTGGATGCATCCATCGCACCCTCTTTCATCTAGCAGTACGAGGAGGGATTTTTGTCAAGCAGCACCGGGTCAGGTAGTGAGCCGGAATCTGATTCCACCGAGTCTGTAGAGTTGGAATCAAGTTCCAGCTCGTCTGAGTCTGAGTCTGGTATTCTTGGGGGTGATAACCTAGATGCCACAGTTCTGTCTAGGTCGTCTTTTTCTTTCTCTTTTGAGTCTGTTGTAACAGAAGAATCGGACGATTTGGAAATGCTTAATGGGAATAGAATGGATGTGGTTTCTGAGTACTTTTCTGTGCCCTTGATTTATTGTATTAATCAGGACTTTCAAAATTTTGATGAAAACGACGGGGAAGAAATTCCTCTGGTTTTGCAACGCTTAATTGATCAAGAGCAGGAAAGATTTGTTAAACCTTTAGTTGATGAAATCACTACTGTTAATGTTGGTACTGGGGAGGACCCACGGTTGGTCCAGATCGGGTCCACGTTATCTTCGGAGGAACGCGAGCGCTTAGTCGCTTTATTAAAAGATTTCAAAGATGTTTTCGCGTGGTCCTACGAAGACATGCCTGGAATCGATCTTGAGATTGTACAGCACTGGATCCCTCTTGACCTAGAGGCCCGACTCGTTAAATAGAAACTCAGAAGGATCCGCTCGGACTGGACCCTCAAGATTAAAGAAGAGGTCACCAAGCAAATTGATGCAGGGTTCTTGCTGGTATCCGAATACCCAACTTGGTTGGCCAACATTGTTCCGGTGCCGAAGAAGGATGGCACGATCTGGGTATGCATGGATTTCAGGGATTTGAATAAAGCCAGTCTGAAGGACGACTTTCCCTTGCCGTATATTGATGAGTTAGTGGACTTCACAGTGGGGCATGTTTTGCTTTCGTTCATGGATGGATTCTCGGGCTATAATCAGATAGTGATGGCACCTGAAGACTAGGAGAAGATGCTTTCACTACCCCATAGGGGACTTACTGTTACAGGGTGATGCCATTTGGGTTGAAGAACGCTGGAGCTACATATCAACGAGCCGCGACCACAATATTACACGACATGATCCACAAAAAGGTTGAGGTGTATGTGGACGACATGATTGTCAAGTCCAAAGAAAGAGAGGGCCACTACACCACCTTGCAAAAGTTCTTCCAAAGGATTAGAGAATTTCGGTTGCGGCTGAATCCTCAGAAGTGTACGTTTGGTGTTATAGCGGGGAAAATGCTCGGGTTTTTGATTACACAGAGAGGTATCGAGGTCGACCCTTCCAAAATCAATGCCATCTTAGAAATGCCACCACCAAGGTTTGAAAAGGAGATGAGAGGCTTTCTGGGTAAAGTGCAATTCATAAGACGGTTTATCTCAAAATTAACCTTGACTTGTGAACCACTTTTTGGTCTCCTGAAGAAAGGAAAGAAGTTCCAATGGGACGGCCGATGCCAAGTTGCTTTTGAACAGATCAAGAAATACTTACAGAACCCACCCATGTTGTCACCGCCTGAGCCAGGAAAACTGCTGATTTTGTACCTTTCAGTGACTGAAACTACGATGGGCTGCATGCTTGCGCAGGAATCAAAGGATAAAGTGGAGAAAGCTATCTACTATCTGAGCAAGAAAATGCTGGAGTATGAAACCCGCTACACACCGTTAGAAAAGGCTTGCTTAGCCTTGGTATGGGCTACCAGGAAGCTGCGGCACTACCTGTTAGCTCACTCGGTAATGTTGGTTTCAGGATTAGATCCCATCAAATATCTCTTCGAGAAACCGGCACTTATGGGTAGGCTAGCTCATTGGTTGCTGTTGCTTTCTGAATTCGATCTGAAATATGTGACGCGCAAGTCAGTCAAGGGAAGAGCGGTAGCGAAGTTCTTAGCCGATCATTCAGTGGAATGAGGTGAAGCAGTTGAGTACTTATTCCTAGATGAGGCCATTTTGCATATCGACAATGAGTTTTGGACGATGTATTTTGACGGAGCGTCAAACCAGTACGAGTATGGGATAGGGGTGTTACTGATAGCACCCGACAAGTCTCGTATCCCTCTAGCATTTAAACTCTGGTTCAAGGTCTCGCACAACGAAGCAGAGTATGAAGCATGCATCGCTGGTTTAGAAGCCGTCCTAGAACTAGGGGCAAAACGGTTGGACGTCATCGGGGACTCAAACCAGGTTGTATCTCAAGCTAAAGGAGACTGGAAAGTCAAAGAAGAAAAGATGAGAATCTATCGTCAGACCTTGGACTTGTTGATTTTTCGGTTTGAGAAGCTGAACTTCGCTCATGTGTTAAGAGAGAACAACAGGTTTACAGATGTACTAGCAACTCTATCTTCCATGATAGACATCCCTTTTGGAGTCCAGATGCGTCTGATCATCATTGACCAGAAGTTTGCGCCGGCCTACGAGTCGATTGCTGCCATAGAAGAGGTTCAAGATAAGAACTCCTGGTATTACGGTGTCTGGAACTTCTTGGAAAAAGAAGCGTATCCACTAGGGGCAAATGCCAAAGATAAGAGGGCAATTCGAAGAATGGCTGCTCAATTCATCATCTGTGGAGGAAAACTGTATAAGAGAGGTCATCTGGGAATGCATAAGCTGTGTGTTGAGGCCGAAGGGTCGAAGCGCCTAATGGAGGCCATCCATGGAGGAGAGTGCGGAGCGCACATGAACGGGGTGATGCTAGCCCGAAAGATCCTCAGACAGGGTTTCTACTGGTCCATCATGGAGGAGGATTGTATCGGCTTTGTTCGGCGATGCCACAAATGTCAGATCCATGCAAACCGCATGAACATCCCGCCGTCGAAGCTATACAATATGACTTCGCTATGGCCATTTTCAGTTTGGGGAATTGATTTGATCGGGGCTGTCACTCCGAAGGGGTCTAATGGACATGAGTTCATTCTGGTCGCGATAGATTATTTCACAAAGTGGGTTGAGGCCCAATCTTATACGGTGTTGAAGGCTTCACATGTTGCGAAGTTCATCAAAAACAACATCATCTGTTGCTACTGGGTTCTGAACGAGATTATTTTAGATAACAGTTCCCACTTCAAGAAGGAAGTGGTTGACTTGTTAGAAAAATACAACATGGCTTTTCATAAGTCATCCACATATCGGCCGTAGACCAATGGAGCAGTTGAGGCCGCCAACAAGAACATCAAACACATTTTGCAGAAGATGGTGGAAACCTATCGGGACTGATCAGATAAGTTGCCATTTGCTCTGTGGGGCTATCAGACTTCAATTAGAACTTCTACTGGGTCGACTCCATATTCGTTAGTTTATGGGATGGAGGCCGTTCTACCTATCGAGATTGAAGTTCCGTTATTGAGAGTGCTGGCTGAGTGTCAGATAGCCGAAGTAGATTGGCAGCAGAGCAGATTTGAAGAACTCATGCTCTTTGATGAAAGAAGACTGAAAGCACTGTACCATGTTCAAGGTTATCAGCGCATAATTGCAAGGGCTTTCAACAAGAAGGTTAAGTCCCGGAATTTGAAAGAAGAAGATTTGGTGCTCAAAGACAACCGAGCTCCCATCCATGACCCTAGGGGCAAGTTCAGACCCAATTGGACTGGTCCTTACATCATCAAGTCTATCTAGTCAGGTGGAGCTATCGTTCTGATGGACCTAGATGGCCTGGAATTCTCACAGCCGATCAATATGGACAAATTGAAGAAATATTATCCCTGAGAGGCTCGCTAGGCCAAAAATCCGAAAGGGCGACCTAGGCAAAAGTTAGAGCATGAAAAAATTGAGATTACAAAAACTGAGCTCGCAAGGTTAAAAACCCGCAAAGGACGGCATTGGCAAAAGTTAGAGCGCAAAAGGTGAGGGTTAATACATGAGTGAACCTGAGCCTGAACTACGTAAGGCTTGATTCCCATCTTTGGGATACATAGGCAACTTCATCCTGAAGTTCAGCCATAAACTTTTCCCTGATCAACTATGTCCATTTGATCATCTCTGTTATCTTTGTCTATTCAGCATTCAAGAGTTCGGTTGTGATCTCTGGTGCAATGCTACTCAGACTAGGGGCAATTTTCCAGTTGCTGGAATCCAGAGTTGTGCATCTCAGTGACAGATCTCAGGCGTGTCCAGTTCTGATCCATGTCGAAAATGGTTTTGAAAAGTTTTAATAAAAGTTGATTTTGTTCAAATTAATCTTTTTACAACTTAGACCATTTTTGGACCATAGCGAAAAATTTTCAGTACCCATAACCTTCAATTTTATTGATTTCAATACAGAGTCCTCCTGCTCTTGCATACAAATTGAAGTTGTTTTTGGTTATATTCATAAAGAAAACTTGAAAGTACTAATAAAGCAATAAATCCAGGGCATAGCTAAGTCAGGTGTTCCTGCGCCCCCTCCCAAAGCTGGTCGAAGCTTCTGACGCCAAAGTGGGCCCAATCTGTGCCTCTTCATTGAGCCAATCTATGCACTCATCAGACAAAGTGCAACTGAAAGTGGGAGTGGGGGTCAGGAGTTCTCTTGTCCTCCATGCTGTGGCATACCGAGCAAGTTGTGCACCTCAGACCGGGAATGCAGTTGGGTACTCTATCTTCTCTGGCGGGCAAGTCTGATCATGGTCGAGCTGGCGTTGGAACCAGAAAGGAAAGTAAAACACGATCGTCGAGACCAATCAATCGAATCCCAATCTCTGGGATATGTGAGCCCATTCTTGGTAGATTGAGCCAGGGACAACGCCAAGCAATGCGGTTTGCGGACAAATGACACATCCAGTCGAACCACCATCCTTCACCAAGGGCATCGACTAGGCGTCATCGGAAGAAGTAGCCACGAGCCGAGTATGTTGGGCAAGAGTCCACAACCTATAACTTGTCCATCAACCACACTTGGGGAGGGATGAAAAATGAAAGATTAAAGAATAGAGAGGTGTACGTTGAGAGAAAAGTGAGAAAAGGGTTTTGTGAGAAAAACCGAGCCTGAGGATCGAGTGATGTGAGCAATATATATGTGAGATCGGGAGGGAAACATTACTTGCAGCAGTAGTGGACTCCCCGCAAATATGGTTGTTTCCCGGCGATGGAAAGCATCCAAGCCCGTTAGTGTCTCGGCCAATGTCATGGCAATGTTGCTCTTACCCTCCTTCAAGCCTTGGGCAACTTCAATCAGACGAACGCTAGACCCGCTGAAGCCCGGGGCAAGTAAAAAGTGAGATAACATGCACAAGCAAAGGGCATGTCGTCGAAAGCCCTACTAATGATGGTCACCGCGGTCACCCGGATTAGAAAAACGTTGAATCAAGCTGAGGATGTCCAATTCTCCGTTGCAGATCAGAGACCGAGCGTCGTGCATAGTGAGCCCACACATTCGTCCTAAGGCTTGAGCATGGCCGAAGAGGAGTTGGGGCAAGATCTACATGTTACGCTCGGACTCCATCAAAGCTTAGAAATCTTCGAAGGTAGGACACATCTCTTGCCCGCCGAAGCTAAAGACATGTGTTACCGGATTCCAAAACCTCGCCGCGGCATGGAGAAAGGGAAGATATAGCGGAGTGCGGCTCAACGTGAATAGTGCATTCAAGCCGAAGTCCCGAAAGTTCAACTTTTTTGAGCCGTCAAAAGTAGCAATCCAAGCTGCGAGATTTTCGATGAGGAATGCCTCCATTTTGATGCAAAACTGAGATGAAATGAAAAAACCACAAAGCTGGAACTTTTATAGAGGATAAGGCACTATTTCGAGACACGTGTCAAAAATCTGGTGGTCACCGAACCAGGTGGTCGGCCGACCACTTTTTCTGGTAGGTCGACCACCCCTTTGGTCTCCAAGGAAAATAGCTGGTCGGCCAGCCCCTTCTGGTGGTCGGTCATGGAGAAAAGTTGGTCTTTGGTCTATTCTTAGTTTCTAGAAGAGAGATCCTAGCTTTTTCATACATTGGGAGTGTTAAAGGTCCGAGTTTACCTCTATTTCGGATGCGTTCCGTCACTCCAATTGTCTAAGATGCATTTGCTTATCGAGTTGTTGTTCTTTGTTTATCGAGTTGTTGTTTGGTTTTGCTTATTGAGTTATTGAAGTTTTGTTTATTGAGTCGTTGCTTATCGAGTTGTTGAGTTCCACATATCGAGTTGTTACTTTTTGTTTAATCAACATTGTCGGGATTTGCTTATCGAGTTGTAAACTTGCCAAGGTTTTGTTGTTTTTTAGTAAGTTAAGTTGTTTAGTTTGTTGCGTCGGTTCACTAACTGACTTGGTAATTTTCAATGCTCAATTTTCATTCAATCTCATTTTCGTGCAAAATGATATGATGCGATGCTAAGATCACAAAATACAACACTTTTTGAACAAAAAACTATTTCATTCCATCATAGCTTCTTTTGTTACAACCTTTTATAGCAAAGGTACAAGTTTTAAAGAAAATAAAACTGCCTAAAGCTAATGTGCTACAACTAACTAGTAAAAAAGGAAAATAAGGCAGGAACATCTGCATCAGTGCTCTCCGGCTCAAGAATAGGAGGCCCTCTTCGTCCTCTTTGGCTGAGAAGTCCCTGCACCACCTCTACCAGCGCCACCATTTGAATCGGAGTTGCTGTCCTCGAAACCCTCTGCGGCATCACCTCCGCCCTCAGAACCGGACTCAGAGTCATCCTCTCTGCCTGCACATGTCTCTGACTGAGGATGCGCAGACTCCTCCTCCTCGCTGGACTCCTCATCATCTCTGATAGGCGCTCTATGCCTGCCTCGGCGGCGAGTCGAATCCCCTCTCCCAGCTCCTCGAGAAGGCCCGGGCGACCCAACCTGTAGCGATGGCATCTGGAAAAAAAAGGGTAATTTGAATACATTAGCCAATGTGTATATCAGATGCAGAGACAAGAAAGCTACATAGAGTAGGTGCATACAGATATGGTATATGAATGTGACGTGCGTCAGATGTGTTCTACGCATGCAGTCAACCAACGCAGTGAAATAGTCAAATTCAGCATGTCATCAGAAGTATGATAAATGCGAGAAAATTGAAATATACCGTAACACCGGCGATGAATAGCTGTGTCTCCCTCCGCAAGACCATGCCCTCAAGTGAGACCACCAATCCGAGCAGATCATTAGAATACTCCCTGGGAGGCTGCAAATACAAGCTCAAGTCATCAATGAATAAATGAATACCTAAGTATCTGAGTGATAAATGAAAAGCAGTGGAACATACCGGTGGTGAGTCAGGATCACTGACATATCGGTGATCGGGCATAGGAGGCTCTATTGGAATCGGGTAAGATGACCCGTATCGCCATCCAGTCAACTCGGTCGGAAGATTTGGCCACCTGGCGTGCTGATAAGTCGGGGAAATCGGGGAAATCTGTCTGGCCCCACTCCTCGATATGTCGGCCTTGCTAGTCGAAGGAGCATCTGTAGCCCGGGCTCGAGCTGACGATGATGCACCAGCAGCCCTCCTCGTAGGAGTACGAATACCTGTCAGTGGAGGCATCAAGTACATGTGGCGGTAAGTCGCATACTCTCCCTCCTCCGTGTGCAGAGCTGCATCGGTACCCAACATAGTGACATCGACCTCCTCAGGAGTGAGTCTCTCAGCAGACCGCATGTCATCTGGAGGTGCTGAAGGGACACTTTGCTCAGGGACGCCCATCGTCTGGCGTATGAAACGATCTCCCAGAAACCAGGCCCTGCCAACTGGCCCCTCAAACAAAGTCCTATACTGAGAAGAAGCCTATGCCCCTGGGAACTGGAAACGGATATCTCCCCCCAATGCTGCCTAGGGCCGCCAAGCGATCTAAGGATAACAAGTGCATGAGCCAATCAGATGTTATAAATATGCGAGATGAATCAAAGCTGAAAATATGAAGAACTGAAAGTTCTGAAGTACCTCGATCACCCGCACCGTGTTAAAAAACTGTCGCAAGAAGGGCATAGTCTCTCGAGCCCTCGCCTAGCATCGACCCTCAAATACGTGAGAGTAAGGGATCGTAAGAGGCACCTCCACCTCGAACTCTGGGGCTAGCGTCGGAAAGTACGCGTAAACCCATAGCTGTGGAAAACAGGGCAGTGGCCATCAGAATACAGAATATACAGAAAATACAGAGTGCTGAGTGCAGAATGTAGAATACAGAATGTAAAGTGTGCCGTGTGCAGTGTACAGATAATGAAAAGCAGAAATGTAAATCAAGAGGGTAGAAGGTACCTCCTAGGCTCTCCAGTAGCCGCCAACTATGTTCCCCCATCCTTGAGAGGTCGCATTCATATAGTAGTGGAGGGTAGCGAGGCCGGCGCTACCCTAGTCATACTGGCTGACCTGTGATAGGTCCACCAAAGCACTGAGCAGATATAGTCCAACTGTGTTCCCCTTGTCGGAGAACAAAGTGATCCCAAGGAGGAACATCAAAAAACCTCGAGCGTACTGCTCTATCTCCTCAAGAGTCTCGAGCATATTCCCCCTATACTGCACGGGGAACCAAGTGTACCTGACTCTGCCCGAAGATCGGTCAATCGGTGGGCGAGCTTCCAACAGATAGATCTAGGCAGCATCCCACTTGCCCATATCCTCATCGTAGGGGACCGTTCAGCTGGCCACATTAAGGCCAGTCAGCATTGCAAAGTCGAATGGAGTCATCGTCATATCCCCGGTAGTTGAGAAGTGGAAAGAGTTGGTGGTGTCCCACCATCTCTCTACGAGTGCCCCCATCAAGGTCCTGCTCGCAAGGTAGCGAGATAGCCCTGCGCAGAAAGGCCTAAATCCTGCCCCGTCCACCATGTGACGAACGGTCTCTGGGAGTTTTGCATTCCACTCCCTAGCGATAATCGAGCCATAACCTCGCATAGAACGAGAGGGCACCTGCATTCAAAATGAACAGATGTATTTAGTTTCAGAATGAAATGTATAAGCTGCGTGCAAATGAAATGAATGAGCTGTGAGTTCAAAAGTGAAATGTAAGAATTGTGTGTTCAATATGCGTTGCGTGCAAATGAAATAAGTGGGCCGCGTATTCACCATCAAGAGTTTGGGCTGCGTGTTCAGATTTCAAAAACTATGGGCTGTGTGTTCACCTCAAGAGTTTGGGCTGCGTGTTCAACTTTCAAAAACTGTGGGCTGTGTGTTCACCTCAAGAGTTTGGGCTGCGTGTTCAGATTTCAAAAACTGTGGGCTGTGTGTTCACCTCAAGAGTTTGGATTGCGTGTTCAGATTTCAAAAACTATGGACTGTGTGTTCACCTCAAGAGTTTGGGTTGCGTGTTCAACTTTCAAAAACTGTGGGCTGCGTGTTCAGATTTCAAAAACTATGGGCTGCATGTTTAGATTTCAAAAACTATGGGCTGTGTGTTCACCTCAAGAGTTTGGGCTGCGTGTTCAACTTTCAAAAACTGTGGACTGTGTGTTCACCTCAACAGTTTAGGCTGCGTGTTCAAATTTAAAAAACTGTGGGCTGTGTGTTCACCTCAAGAGTTTGGGCTGCGTGTTCAACTTTCAAAAATTATGGGCTGTGTGTTCACCTCAAGAGTTTGGGCTGCGTGTTCAGATTTCAAAAACTATGGGTTGTGTGTTCACCTCAAGAGTTTGGGTTGCGTGTTCAACTTTCAAAAAAAGTGGGCTGTGTGTTCACCATCAAGAGTTTGGGCTATGTGTTCAACTTTCAAAAACTGTGAACTGCGTGTTCACGATAAAAAGTATGAGCTGCGTGTTTCAGAAATTCGAGTGATTGAGCTGTGTGTTCAAAATGCAAACAAAATGCTATGTTATAGACTAAGTGTTCAGAACAAGTTGTGTGCCCACTCAACAGAATTTTGTGCTGTGAGATATGTGCTAAAATAAGTAGAAATATGTTGTGCAAATGTGTTCAGAACGAGCGGATAAGCATACATAGCGAAAGTATGAAATGTGCAAGAAATGCAGAATACATTACAGAGAATGTAAAAATGAAGTACGTACCTCTCGTTCCTGATGAGAGAGATGAGTCTCTGGCTCCTGCAGCAACAGATCCGCAGGCGCTCGGTCATCAAAGTCAGTGAAATGGTAGAAAGTGGCTTGAGGAAGGACGTGCTCCCGATGATGATACCTCTCGGGATCAAACGGCCGAACTCTCGGGGGCAAAGACATGATGTCCGGCTCACCCTCGGCACCAGGAGGACCTCCACCATGAGGAAAATGACCCGCCATTTGAAGAAATCTGCAAAAATGAGCAAAATGAGCCAAAATTAGAAAAAGTCAACAAAAGTCAACTCTCGAGAAATGAAAAAGTCAAACAAAAGTCAACTCCCGAGAAAATGTGCCAAATGTCGAGACAAACTTACCTCAAGTGGTGAAAATGAAGAAATAAGCTCTGAAATCAAATTTTAATCGGTCCAAAGTGAAGAAAATTGAAAGATTTCGCGAAACAACTTTGCGTGGGGCATTGGAAAACGCGCATAAAATGCAGATCTGAGAGAGAAAATGGTCTAGGAAGGAAAGAGAACTGATTTCGGCCTTGAGGGTGTAAGGAATAGTGATTGGGACATGTGGATTTAAAGAAACAAGTGTAAAAAGACAAAACTGTCCCGGATTTGGACAGGTGGTCAGCCGACCACCTTTCCTGGTAGGCCGACCACCCCCTTGCACAAAACCTGGTCGGTGGCCTCCCTAGGTGGTCGGTGGCCCTCCTGGGTGGTCTCCAATGACTCTTTGTTCTCCTTGCAAATTTTGGTGGTGATCAAAATCCCTGGCTCTCAAGAAAGTACAAGGAAAGTGCACTTTTCGGTGCGAAATCCCTTCGCGGGAACTTCAAATCCAATCCTCGACGCATGGCTCATCGTTACTCGCCAAGAGCCAGGTGTATCCTTTTTGAGTACGTTGTGACCCCTCCGAGAGGTAAACCGGAGGTCGCGTTTGAGTTGCCTTCGTCAAGGCTTGCTTTTCTTTGCTCAATGTTTTGTTTCAAACATGCTTTTGAAGTTGCACTTATCCTGCATTGTTATGCACGTCACTGGCATTATTATGCGCATCGCTTGCATTGTTGTGCACGTTTCACTGGTATCGTCATACCTCCATGCTTAACTTGCATTGTCGCGCACGTTTCTTCTTGCATTGCGATGTACTTTTTCATCGGCACCATGTTTGTCTGCGTTCGATATAGCGTTGAACATATGTTGCTAACTATGTTGTGCCTGTTAAGTTTCTCTATTTTGCAGGCACGATATTGTATGTATGGTTCATTTGAAGCTAATGTGACCAGACGAACCGGACAGATATTGTATCTTCTCCGTGTGAGACGTAGTGAGAATTGTAATTCTCTTACATCCTTACTGCATGAAATGTAGTTTTGCTTTGCATACTTGCTTAAAACTGTTGCATTTATTATGAATATTTGCTTCATTACAGTTTACTGCTTTGCATGATCATGAGTTACGTTCGGCTTTGTGCATGTCGTTTTGCATTTTGCCCCTGCCTGCGGGCACGCTTGCGGGTCCATCTCTTGTTTATCTTGCCTGTTTGTCAAAGTCTTCGGCCTTGTCAAAAATGGGTCGTCTCTGGGCTTTGACATTCACTCCCGTCACTTATGACTTTCGAGTTCTGTCAAAGAGGGGCAACTGTAGACACTCCATTTTTGACCAACCTTAAGACTCAGACGTCATCGATTGAGCGCTCGGTGATTGCGCATGTTGTGCTCGTTCTGAGGTTACGGAGTCTCGGCTGAGAGCCTTGCCTCCGGACTTCGGGACTCTTTTGTGCTTTGCCTCGGTTTGCGAACCAGGTTCTATTTTCTCTTCCCGAAGGGAGGGAGAGGTCTCGTAGACCATCTCTCAGTGGTCGTAGGCTACTTTTCGTGATCGTAGACCACTGTTCCCATTTGTAGACCAGTTTTCGATTTTCGGAGCCGTCGGCCATGCGCCTCGGTTCGGGACCGCTTAACTTTCTCCGTTTGCTCCGGTTTTTGGCACACACCTTGTTTCCTCTCTCTAGAGGGACATTGTGGCCCGAGAGACCACCTTCGTGGTTGCACGCCACTTTCGATGCTTAACAGTCAGTTTTTGGGGCACCCGGCTGCGCGTTTTGGCTCCCGAACCCTCGTTTTGCATCTGTCTTGGTTCATTTTTGGCATAGACCCTATTTTCATTGTTTGGAAGGTGGTACAAGGGTGGGAGACCACCTTTTCTCCTTGGAGACCACCTTTCTCTTCGCCGGCCGATTTTCTTGACAGGAAGTTGGTCTTCTTGGTTTTTGGGCCACATTTACTGGTCTCCCACCACACCATTTGCTTGTATTTCATATGGAGACCACCCTGGGAGGCTGCCGACCACTTGAACCTTTTGACCCTGGTCAGCCGACCAGGGCAAGTGGTCGGCCGACCGTCGGTCGACCAGCTCCCATCAGTTCTGTCTCAATGAGTTGATTCCAGCTGTGCCAGCTGGGAGGCACAGACTGCATCCTCCATACGTTTGCCCTTGGTTTTAAGCTTCTAAGAGAAGCTTTAGTCCCTCTTTTCTATAAAGGAAGGGCTCACCTTCGTTGTAGAGGGTTCCAAAAAATTGTCTAAGGCTCCATGACTTCTCCCTCTATATCTCTACATCAAAGCTCAAAAAGTGCATGGTTCTTGCACCTTTGCATACCATCTCCCAAACTAACCCCTCCACCATCACTCTAAGCATCTTGGAGGCCATTTTCAAAGGTAGAGAGGATGTCTTTGTGGTCTAGAGGTTGCTGGTCCTTTTATGCTACAAGGGTAACACACTTTCTCCATTTTAAGGCTTTATTTTGCTTCATCTTTTAGCTATATTTGCAAGCATATTTGAGCTTCGGTGTAAACTGAAAAAAATCTTATTTTGAGGCCCTTAACATGTTTGTTTAAGATCATTTTTTTGTTGGGGGTCATCTACCCCCTTGCATGCTTCATTTTACCTTGTTTTGAGCCATGCCTTAGAGCATTTGTGTTGGCCTTTGTTTGGCCTTTTAGCCACTGAAATCCAGTGGATTTTCAGTGGCTAGCATGCTGTTTTGAGTGCCAAAATCAGAGAGGGGTGACCCTCTCTCTCCTTGTTTTGTTTTCTAGCATTTTTGGCCTTACAAAGGAGCCCTTATTTTCATGCTTCCAAGCCATGTTTCAGGCCATTTTTGATGAGTTTTAGGACCTACATAGGCTCTGTCCAGAGATTGTTTTGCCATATTGGATGTCCATCTTGCATGTGTAGAATAACCCTCTTCATAACATATCAAATGAGCATCTCATTCTTGCATGCATTAACCATGTTTCAGTGGGTTTTTGGGCTTTATTTGGCATGTCATACCTCTGAATTTTGCTAGTTTACTGGCCTCTTGATTGCCTCACATGCTTGTAGTGAAAATCCTCTTTACTAGCTTACATTGCATGCTATTTTGGCCTTTGATTCTAGCACTTTTTGGCCATGCCTTAAACTGATTTTGTGCATGTTTTGGACTGCCTTAGCTCTGTTTTTGGGCCTCATGGTTGAATGATGTTTTCTATGCATGGTTGTAGTTCAATACCCTTACCTAGCTTTGAGTTTTGAAGCCTATTGCATGTGTATTTTGAGGTGTTTCCATGTTTTGGCATCATTGTGAATCATATTTCAGAGCTTATATGTATGCCATATTCCCATGTCTTCCACTCTTTAAATGTGTTTGAGAGTTATGCATGAATACCTCATTTTTAGACCATTGCATGAGCTTCATTTCCATGCTTTGTGAGCCATCATTTTAGTCCATATTTGCTACTGTTTTGGCCTGCATAGAATTTGTGGGCTGGTTTGGCCATTTGAGTATTGCTTTGCATGCCTATAGTGTAATCCACTTCATTAGTTTCGGTATTTGGGCCATCTAACATGCATTGTGTGAGGTGTTTGCATGATTTGGGACCATCTTGCATGTCATTTCAGAGCTGGAAAATATGTGATTGTATGCCATATTTCATGCTTACCATGCATTGGTGGAGTTGCACTTTGTGCCTTAGGTTTGGTCCCTTGCATTTGTGCATGTTTGCATGTGTGTTGTTGCTTCATTTTCATCATGTTCGGCCACTGATTTGGGTGTGGCCAAGGCCCATCCATCTTGGTTTAAGTCCATCTTGCATTGTATATGCCATATAATCCATGTTGTTGCATGTTCAATCATTGCATTGAGTATGCCATTGATTAATTCATAGCATTGTGTATGCCATTTGCATGCTTGCATGTCATCCTTCGCATGTTTACATCACTTAGTCGCATTACATTTAGGATTGCATACTAGAGTTGCATTTTGTACATGCCATGCCATTCTATTTGTTGCATTGTGTTTGGAGTAGGGTTTAGTCCAAACACGGGAAACAAGGAATGTTTCATACTCCAAGTGATCAAATGTGCCTCGATTCCTGGTCACCGACATTCTTGACCATCCATGATGGAGTTGTTGATTTTAGTTGTTTATATGTGCATTCATGTCCCATTGAGTCGTGCAATCCGATTCCTCGGCCATCATGCATCGAGATGCGTGATTGGTGGCATGAGGATCGAGGACTACACTCCCTGGAGCTTGTGCAATGATGGGGAGAGTGGTCATACACACATATGTTGAAAATACTTTGCCATGCCCCTTTCTCGTTCTCTATTGCAGCAAACCGGAAACCAGTAACAAAAAACTGGTCAGCAACCTTCTGGAGCTTTATGCAGTGTTCTGGGACCAGTTGCAAACAGAGGCAAATCGGGGCATCGCGATGGATTTCCCGACAAGGCGACTTGAGCATGCATGCATCCCTATCATTCGGAACAGAATTGAGGCAGTCTATTTTGTTTAATTTGCATGCTAGTTTCCTTACTTACTTAGTTAATTCGTTAATTAATTAATGTTGTGTAATAATTAGTTAATTCGATTCTGTATTATTTATTCGGACCCTCCGAGAGAGGACAATGTTGTAATAAGTGTGCGTGTGTGTGATGTATGTCTTCCAACCCCACGTCTTTCTCCTTTTTATTTACTAGCTTATGATGGTTAGTTTTAGGACACGTTTCAATTAGCATCCTTATGCTCGCATGATTGCATCCATTCATCTGTCTTGCATGCACTGGGCTCGAGGCATCATACTAATTGCATTGTACTTCAAATCCGAGTTGAATACATGTTATCTGTAGCATCTCATATGCCATCTTAGCATAGCTGAGCCTATCTTAGTTGCATCCTGCATGTGTTGCATTAGGCATCTCAGCATAGTTAGGATTCATGCATGTTTTCTAATTAGCTTTTTTCTTTGGCTCGGAGTACTCGGTAAGTGTTCATGCTTTAGCATCCTTGCATATGTGTGAGTGATTGCCATGATAGCATGCTTACCATGAGGCTATGTGCTTATGTGATATAACTGTCTGAATGCCTGTGGGTGAAGGTTGGGTTGCTTGAATTGGAATAATTTGTCAAAACCCGCGTCTGCGAGTAGTACCATCAAACCATCTTTCAAATAAACAAACATGAAATGTTTTGTTCCAATTCAAACGATCCAGTCTATACTTGTATGTTGTGTGCATCACATAGTAATTCTAGGCTAATAACCGGAATAAGAGTACATAATGTTTTCAAAACTCGATATCATGGTTAGTAGAGGCCGATCTTTGATCGGGCGAGCGGGCGTGCTCACGAAGTGACCTTCCCCAATCGTACCTAAGTTCCCGAGCCGAGGCAACTTTGGTGATGACGGACACGTGGCCTTAGGCACGAGTCAGGGTTTCCTAAATTCCCCCAAAATAAAATATTTAGGTGGCGACTCTGTATTTGGGAAAGCAGTCCATGTTTGGAACTTCATTCTAAAAATCAGTTTTTCAAAACGATTTGCCGGATTTGGATTCTTTGATAATTTATCAGTCTTGCATTGCACTCCGCGAGATTAGATATAGGACCGTGACATTGAGTCCAAACTGTAGTAAGCCCCAATGAACAAAACGGGATTTTCTCGAGACGTTCGGGCACGTCTATAGTTAGATTCTCAGTCAAATCAGTTTTATTTATGGCATTCTTGCTTAGGTCATTTGTTTGTTGACCGCTTACAGTCTTTTGCTCAATCCGGATTGTTAGGAAAAGTTTCTCTTAGTCAAATTAATGAGTGTCGAGGATGTAAACTTGCTAAAATGACAGCTTTACCTTTTAATACCAGTACTTCTATTTTTGCTTCCCTTTTTTCTCTTATACATACTGACGTCTAGGGACCTTCTCTTGTTCCCATTAAAGGGGGTTCTACGTATTATGTGTCATTTGTTGATGATTGTACCCACTATACTTGGGTTTATCTTATGGCTCATAAATCTGACTTCTACCAAATATATCGTACCTTTCAGTCTATGATTACTACACAATTTGGGGCCACAATTAAAATACTCCGGTCTGACTTGGGTGGGGAATACTTTAAAACTGAATTCTATGAGTATTTGGCCAAATTGGGCACCATTCACCAAACCTCCTGTCCTGATACTCCTGCCCAAAATCGTCGTGCTGAGCGTAATCACCGTCATCTCCTTGAGACAGCTCGATCTCTTCTTTTCTTTGCTTCTATTCCGGCACTATTATGGGGTGAGGCAGTTCTTACTGCTGCTTTCCTCCTTAATCGCATGCCGACTCCCTTACTCTTCAATCGATCTCCTTATGAGGCTTTGTATTTCCAACCTCTCAATTATTTCCTCCTGCGTATCTTTAGGTCTGCTTGTTTTGTCCTACTTCCTCGTAAAGATAGGACCAAACTCAGTACCTGGTCTGTCTTGTGTGTCTTTTTGGGTTGTAGTCCTACTCAGAAAGGCTATCGCTATTACGATCTTGTCTCTCGTCACCTTTATGTCTCCCGTCATGTTGCCTTTCTCGAACATTTGTCTTATTTTCAGCTTCCCCCTTTCACTGCTCCAGTATTCAAAGAGGATTTGGTTCACATTGACCCATTTCCTTCTGAGGTTTCGTCTGATGAATACATCTCCACTATTCCTCTTGAGCTTGTTCCATCTTCTCCTCCTGCTTCACCTCTGGCTGCTTCTCCTCATTCGGCTTATTTTCCTTCTCCGTTATTAGTTTATTCTCGTCACAAGGCTCCTCCTCCACCGGTTGTCTCTGCCCCTGCTGCTGCTCCTCTTGCTTCTGACAACTCCGATCTCGCTGAACACTGATATCCTACTCGAGCGCGTTATCCTCAAAACAGGTTAGGTTGGTCTAATACATGTTTTGTTGCTTCCTATCGCACTTTTTTGTCTGCTATTCACTCTTTTTTAGAATCTCAGTCTTACAAAGAGGCATGTCAGGATCCTCATTGGGCTCATGCTATGGAGGATGAGTTGTTTACTCTACAGAAAACTAGTACTTGAGAGCTGGTTCCTTTGCTTGCTGGTAAGAACTTGGTTGGTTGCAAATGGGTCTACAAAGTTAAGACTCATTCTGATAGGTCTCTTGAGCGCTACAAAGCTCTTCTGGTTGCCAAAGGTTTCTCCCAGGAATATGGTATTGATTATAAGGAAACATTTGCTTCTGTTGCCAAGATGACTACTGTTTGTACTTTGATCTCTGTCGCTGCTATTCGTTCTTGGCATCTTTATCAGATGGATATTAAGAATGCTTTTCTTAATGGCCATTTCACTGAGGAGGTTTACATGCATCCTCCTCCTGGCCTTCCCTATTTCTCTGGCCAAGTTTGTTGTTTTCGGCATGCTCTATATGGTCTGAAACAGTCTTCTCTTGCTTGGTATGATCGCTTTTAGACTGCTGTTATCGAGCTTGGGTTTCATTCTTCTACTTTCGACTCTCCTTTATTTCTAAGACATACATCGGTTGGTTTTGTTGCTCTCTTACTCTATGTGGATGATATGATCATCACTGGCTCTGACTCTGCTGCAATCTTTAAGGTCAAACAACATCTCTTTCGCACATTTGAAATGAAAGATCTGGGTCTATTACAGTATTTTCTTGGTATTTAGGTTATTTCTTCTCCAAAGGGCTATTTTTTGTGTCAGGCTAAGTATGCTAATGAAGTCATTCACCGTGCTAGTCTTATCGATACTAAGGTTTCTGATACACCTATTAAGCTTAATGTGAAGCTTAATTCTACTGATGGTGTCCCTCTAGATGATCCCACTTTATATCGCGAGCTTGTGGGTTGTTTAGTTTATCTAACTGTCACTCGCCCTGATCTTACTTATGCTGTTCATGTGGTTAGTCAGTTCGTTTCTGCTCCTCGCTCTACCCATTGGGCTACTTTGGTTCGCATTCTTTGCTATCTCAGGGGTTACCATATTTCAAGGCTTACTATTGTCCTCTACTTCCTCTTTGGACTTGGTGGCCTATGCTGACTCTAATTGAGCTGGTGATGTTACTGATTGCAAGCCTACGTCTGGTTTCTGTATGTTTCTTAGTGATTCCTTGATCTCTTGAAAAAGCAAGAAACAATCAGTCGTTGCTCACTCTACTATCGAAGCTAAATATCGTGCTATGGCTCATGCCACTGCTGAGATTGTTTGGCTTCATTGTCTTTTGTCTGATTTGGGTGTCTCTCGTGTCTTTCAGTTTTTTCCGACCTCTCTATGGTGACAATCGCAGTGCTGTTCAGATTGCCCATAATATTGTCTTCTATAAGCGGACAAAATTCTTCGCCAACATTTGCAGTCTGCCTCTATCTCGCTTTTTTTTATCCCTTTGGCTTTGCAACTTACGGACTTCTTCACCAAGACTCACACTACTGCTCTATTTCAGTTTCTTCTTAGCAAACTCTCCGTGTTTTCTGCTAAAACACCTTGAGTTTGAGCGGGGGTGTGAGAATATATTGTGAATATATTGTGAATCTTACAAACTAACTTAGAGTCCTATTAGAGGCATGATTGTATTAGAGTCCTATTAGAGGCATGATCGTATTGTATTTCCTTTTTGGTTTAGGAGTTAGGGCTATATATTCTAAGGTCTGATTGTAATCAAAGATACAATTGAATATACAGAAATACAGAAACTTATAGTGCTAGCCCGATGATGAGCATATTATTGGATGGCTTTTGCAGAAGCAACTACAAAGTTGGGCTGGAGCTTCTTTGGCAAACCTCTTTGCTGTACGATGAGTTTGATGGCTGTTGGGAGGAGGCCACGGTTTGGGCTACTGCTGTTCTATTGTAACTTGCTGGATGTGTTATGATGTTTTTAGGACAACCTGTTTGCTGTGTTGGATCATTAGGACATGTTTAAGTTTTATTTGAGTTTTTTTTTCGTTTGCCGTATGTCATCTGTCGTGAAGAACAAACTTGTGTTGCACTAATGTTGGTTGGTTGCCTTGGACTAATTTTTCATTTTTTTTAAAAAAGTTCTGAATGCAGTATGGAATGGATGGTTTATGCATGCTCAATTGAGAGATTGCACATTTTTTAATGGTTATTCTTCTTTGGTCACATTTATATCTTACCCGTTTGTGAAATGGTTAAACAAGTTCTTAGTTACAATAATGATTTTAACATTGGACATATGTGTTGTAGGCCTCGCTGAAGTCATGGCCATGTCCAACGAATGACTTCGTTGAGCAAATAAATCAAATGACTGTACAGATACAACAACAAAATAATTGGATGTACGTACAAGCAAGTCGGTATGTACAAGAGTATTATGAAAATACATGTTAAAAACTCCATGTCGAACATCAATATTGACTAGACGTGCATGGATATGTAAATTATTCGATGGACACCTTGGCCGTTTTAAAGAAAATGTATGTATGCCAAAGGAAGTATTTTCTTCGTTATGTGGCACATTAGTTGTAGATTTCAGTTTATGTGTTTGTCAACGTAGCCATGGATTAGCCGTGGAAGAAACCGTTGCAATGTTCATCCACGTGTTGAGAGGGTTTAAGAATAGAGCCATCCAATAACGGTTTCAACATTCGGGGGAAACTGTATCACAACACATTCATAACATTTTGAAGGCAATGAAGAAGTTTATGGTTGTACACTGTAGGCCAACAACAAATCAAAACGTTCAACATCTTTACTTGCTGTAAAAAATGAAATACCTACCATTCAAGGTACAACTTTCATATCTACACAATAACATACCCTTTTTTTACGTCAAAGCTTTAGCATATATTGAATTTTTTTTTTGCAAAACAGGGCTGTATCAGCTTGTTGGATGGCACACACGTTGTTGTGAAAGTGACGGGGCCTGATACAGTGATATATGTTAGACGCAAATACTGCCACACCCAAAATATCATGGCCGTGGTTGATTTCGATATGTGTTTTACGTTCGTATCACTTGGATGGGAAGGCAGTCTGCATGACGGTCGAATTTTCGCTGAAATAATCAACAATGAAAATGTGTTGTTTCCGCACTCGAAGGAAGGTATGGACAACTTTTTAAAAAATGGTAAATATGTAGTTGTATGAAGGGAAAGCTTATAATGTTATTTGTTTACATCCGACAGGAAAATATTATCTTGCTGATGCTGGCTATCCTAGCCGAACAGGTTATCTCGCATCGTTCAAGGGCTACCGTTATCACCAATAAGATTTTCGGTGAAGGGAAAGGAACGCAGCGAACCCACATAAATTATTTAGCAAGACATACTCGCTGTTGCAAAGTGTCATTGAACGAACATTCGGGGCATGGAAAAATCAATGGGATTTATCAAAAATATGTCTCGCTATGATTTTGCGACTACACAGGTGCATTTAGTTGGTACGTCGATGGGTTTACATAACTACTTACACAGAAATACTAGCAATCCAATCACTGTTCAGCTAATAATAACTGAGGACGACGCAGCAACCATAATTAATGCCATACCTTTGGCAGCACATGGAAAGAATGGATTAATGGTTGGAGATGATGACCTACATATGGCAAGCGTGCTCCTTCTCATAAGAGATCGTTTGGTCTACATGCACAACCATGGCATGTTGGGAAATATATACAGGGAAATCTGTAAGTTACATTGAATCCAAGGGAATTTTTGTTGTTATTTGTACTTGTATGGAATTGTAACACCACGTTTAGTATTTATGGTATAGTTGGTACGTACGTTACATAATTATGTACATTTCGAATATGGTAGGTTTATGCATTGTCCATTGACAGAGAAGTAATTACCCAGAACTTATTGTGGTATGTATTAATTGACAGAAAAATATTAGGTACAAACTTTTCCCGTATTTGAAAAATAAATTTCATTAATTAATGTATTTTTTTTGTTGGGATATGCAAAAGTGCCCTGGTGTTTTGTTGGTTGATGTGTGAAAATGCCATACTGGAGGTGTACATAATTTTCCAAATAACACAAGACCCTAGTCACATACAAAATAAATTTTCCCTCAAGTACAATCCATTGTCACAGTGGAATTAAGAAGTGTACATATCTTTGCTACTGGAAATCAGCAACCAGTACAAACAAAATTTGATAAAACACACAACAAATGAAAAAAAAAAAAATTACGAAATTTTGTAATTCCGTTGCAATTTCTGTGACAAAGTAAAAAATTGGAGGTGTTTTTTGAAATCTGTAATTGGAGGGCAATTTTGTCATTTTAGTTTTGAAAACACCATTTCCAATGCCAAAAAAATCAAAAAAAGCCAAGCCGAAAAACCAAACAAACTTTTTAGTCCTAAACTAATAAATGTTGAAAAAGTAAAAAAATCAACTTAAAAAATCATGGTCAAACGAAGGTTAAAATATAAAAAATTATTTAATTTAATTAAATATAAAATCTTTGATAAGACAAAATGGCAAAAAAAGACTTGTGGCCGACCTCAATTTGATTTGATTTGGTTACAACAATCAAAATTAAGATTAAACCACATAGTTTTGTTTGGAGGACCAATATGGGCGGCAATTTTAATTTGAGTAGTTTTTACCAGAAAAAACCTTTATAGCTCTCTGTAATGCACGACTATACAACAAGAAACAGTCCATCCCCTTCATGCAGATTGATAGATTTCCCGAGAGCGAGAAAGTAAAGAGAAGGCATTACAGAGAGCACACACAAAAATATGATGCAATATCAGGAAACTAGGACAAATTACACGTCCACAGCAGTGATACACTGAGTCAATAGGATAATTATAGCTCACGCTGTGTATAAAATGAACATTAAAGAAAACATGCGTACCCAGAATTGTCCATGTTCAAAAGTGCAAAATGTTCATATAAATGATGAATCTCTGCTGTAACAGCAAATTGAACAGTACAAACCTTGAATGAGAAGATTTCTTCTCCCAACAGGCCAATCATCCCACTCCATGCAAAAATCAGAAAACACCAGTATCAATAAAGCATCCGAGCATATACTCTACTTAATACCTCCTGTGATACTCTCCAGTAAAGAAAGGGTGCCTCAGGGCTTCATGAGCGGTCACTCTGGTGGAAGGGTCGTACCTAAGGAGACCTTGCAAGAGGTCTATGAGATCTCCAGCCGAATGATCTACATATTGCATCACTAGATTCTGCCAATGGAAATTTTAAAATTTAAGAAGAAAAAAAAATGAAAGAGGTTATGTATATGATGATGACCAAATATTGCAACCACCTGAAGACGGGGTAGCTTCAAAACGGCTTTGATGCTCTCCCGGGAGGTTGCACCCTCAGGCCAGTCCAATCTGCCTCTTCTGACATACTTTTCAGCGTGTCGGCTGAACCAATAATCAACACCAAGAAGAAGAAATTAACAATCGATAAATTAACAAGGAGAATAATATAAGACTTCTGGAAAGGGTACGCACTCTACTCTTTTCAACATATGCTGCGGTATTGGGCCTAAAACCCGCTCCATCATGGCCAGGTGCTCCAAGTTCTCGTGTGTCTGGAATAAAGCTTCTCCCTAGAAACAACCACATATTTAGCGTAAAGGTATCCTCTAACTTGTTGGGGTATGTTTGACTTTTTTAATTTTATTCAAATTTAAATTAGTGTACAAATAAACTTATTTCCCACGTTAAAATGTGGTTAGAAAACTAATCTGAAGGCCAACATACGACTGACATTAGACATAATTCACATACTGAGCATAATTCCATCAAGATACAACCAACACTCCATAGATCAGAAGGATAGCTCCATCCAAGACCTGAAAGAACAGAAATAAGCTCTCACCCCATTCATTTATTTATACAAATATAATTATGACACAGACCCATGTAAAACTTTCAATGTAAACAAACACAGGACCGATTGGCATACCAAGAATAACCTCAGGTGCACGGTAATGCCTAGTAGAAATGATATAGTTGTGGTCTTGATGCTCGTAAGCTGTGCTACCAAAATCAATAACCTTAATAGCACTTGACTTCGGCAACCTCTTAAAACAAGATCCATCTTTCAGTGACCAGGATGCAACCTGTAATTGCAGGATAAGAAGCACAACAATGCATTTCATGTATGGAAATGTGAAAAGGAAAGGAAAACCGACAAATAAAATACGGAAACAAATGTAGAATCAGAAAATTTAAGCTTAATTTGAAACAACTAGCTGAGACGCTTCAATAACTATAGTAGTACCTTGTAGTCGGGTATTTTCACATAG
This sequence comes from Camellia lanceoleosa, assembly GCA_025200525.1. Classification (NCBI taxonomy): domain Eukaryota; kingdom Viridiplantae; phylum Streptophyta; class Magnoliopsida; order Ericales; family Theaceae; genus Camellia; species Camellia lanceoleosa. The sequence goes on along the minus strand of CM045763.1, from coordinate 7,955,464 downwards.
TCTGGTGAAATAAAAAGTATGTTCTCAGGCTTCAAGTCTGTATGGATGAGGCGCATATCATGCATAACTGAAATATTTAAACCAAAGCCAGCATAAGCATTTGAAATTGCATACGAATGCCTTGGAGAAGGAAATTGAAAATACATTTTTACACACACACACACACACGAGTAAAACATTAGAGAGGTAAAAGGTAAAGGGTTCAGGTATCTTCAACTAGAATTGATGCCAACAAGTTTGAGAAAAGATAAAAGAAACAGCAGATGTATTGACTACACACAGGCTACACATTCCAACACTTGTCTGCCAATCTCACGGACTAGATCAACCGGAAATGAGCGATAATTGTTTTTCCGAAGAAAATCGAATAAACTTGGTCCAAGCTTCTCAAAGACCTGTTAAGATCATTTAAATTCATTGACAAGTCTTAATCCCCCGAGAAATTTGTAAAGTTGGGGAAATCATGTTACCATAAATCAATTTTATACTTACTATACAAATATGATTACGATAATCAAACCAGTTCCGTATTTGAACGCAACTGCAAGGAATAAACTCACTTAACCACCCATGCATTGACCTTTAAAGGAATTAAAATCCAAAAAACAAGCTAATAACCCATAACAATGATGTAATGTAAACTACATGAGAGATTATACTAACCGACTGCCACTTCTATCATATCTACCAAGCAATTGAAGCACATCTACTTCTATCTTTGCTGCTTCGCGATACTTCTTAATGCTTCTAATAATTTTTATGGCAACCATCTCTTTTGCTTCCCTATCCCAGCATTCCAAAACCTGTCCAAAGGTACCTGCAGAACAGAAAAGATATATATGAGAAATGCATACTGTGAGGGTGCGTTTAGATAGAAATTTAACTATGTGCCTGAAAGAAGTGACAAGGCCAACCTTCACCAATTTTTCTGAGAATCTTATCTGCAAGAACAGAAAGCAAATAGAATAAGGTAATGAAGTGATGGAATAGTTAGAAAAAAATTGATAAAACAACGTTGAAGTACAAGTATTGAGTTCATTTCACTTCAACAGAATCAAATTAAAAGATTTTAAACGTAAACCAGGGGAAAAAATTAAATAACATAAAAAGAAGTGGAAGAGATCAAATTGTTTTTTTCAAAAGGCAACTAATGGCACTGAAAAATATCTTAAGAGCCCAAGCACAAATTTTTTTCAATACTTTGCATTTGTTTAATGGCAAATCATCCACAATATAAAAACTACAAATAACTTCAAAGCTGAAAAACTTTGCAATGAAAAATTGAATAAGTGAAAGACTAGAATGCAAAAGTTTCAATGTCATTGTGTAATAAAAAGGGAAGTAATTGACAGTAAAAGTCAAACATAGAAAATCAACAACACACATAACAAAAATGCTTCAAAACCAAAGATTCCTTCAACAGTGAAAAGGTGAAATTACAGCGCGGAGTTAAATTCTCTCCAAGCTCAAACACGTAATGTCCATCTTTGCCATCATCTCGCCATGGGGGAGAGCCTTTTTGAGCCAATCCTTTTACAAATAGACTAGCATGGTCTGAGGGTACCCTTGAATGTCCAAAGCTTGTCACATTTCCAATATCTTGCCCATAATATATTCCTGATTGGGCCTATACACACAGCCATCCATTTATATTCCGCTAAAGAAATATCATATAAAAATTTTCTTTCTCCACTAAAAATTTATTCCTTTCTAACATACTACCACAATAATTATTAATGTTGCAAACTAAATAAATTTTATAGAAGATCATTAGCTAATATTTGCAAAGAACCACCATAAAAAACAAATTGTAGAAAAATATGAATCCACAGCCACAACAGAGCCAATGATGTTGCTACGAAACAACAGTTAATATAGCATCTTCAATTTGCTTCCAGGAAAAAAAAGTTTCCCATGACAATCCAACAAATTTTTGTCAAAACAAATTGATCATGAAAGATTATTATTCCCACATGTCAAACAACCAAATCTAAAGCTTTGTTTGATAACTCAATTAAGTGCTTTAAACTTGACACATTTAGGGGTTCTACAATTAAGTGTGTTTGATAACTCATAATCAACTATCACTTAAATATGAAAGTTGACTGCAAATAGGTCTTAATTTTCAGTGAGAGGCTTGACTTATCACTTAATGTTGAATACACACAGCGTATCCCTTTCGTCCTCTACTAGTAATATATTTCTCATAAAAATTTTAAATTTATAAATTCATTACTTAGCACCAGAAATTTTAAGTTTTATCAAACAAAACCAAGCCAACTCCATTTGATGGGATGGGACTTAAGGCTAGGTTTGGCTTGGTATCAAACAAAACCAAAAAACCTAAATCTAGCATTTCACTTATTGTCTTACATCTTCTCAGCAATAAAACAAGGCATCAACATATGGAAAAGTAAACCATTCCAAACAATTTATCCATCTTTCCAAACACATACAATGATACAAACTATTTCTAAAAATAACATATTCATTTTCCTAACACCTAGAACATATCAATTTTTTAAACAATCATGATAGAAATATGATTCAAATATAATGTACCATTCCTCACCATAATCAACAATTTTTGAGCTCCCACATTAGAATCAATGGCAAATTCAAAGCAATGCTAGAAATTATTCCAAAAAAAAAAAAAATTCAATGTCTAATGCCGAAAGAATAAAACGCTAAGATGGATCAGACTTTGCAAATTTTTTTTCTCCTCTTTCTCAAATCATCCAGAGGTAATAGCTAGGCTGTTCCGAAACCCAAAAAAAAGGTAAAGAATTAATAGCATTATTACAATGAACCGCAATTTATCGACATACCTTATTCAAACTTGATTGGGATAAAAATAAACCACAAATCACCTCCTGAATTTTCTCCATCAAACATATCAAGTTCTCATATCAACAATTCATTCAAATTTAAAGATCCAAAGAGAATTCAGATGAACCCTAAAGCAACAATTGAACATCACAAGTTGAAATCCAACAAAATAGAACAACCAAAACTAGATTCTTTCTAGGAAAATTTCGTTTTCCTGGAAAGAATTTTCCATCCAAACAAGCTAATACAAAATATATTGATATGTATATGTATATTTGTATAATTTGAGAAATGTAAAGACTTCACCTTTGGGGTATGAGAGACGTCCCAACCTAACCTGGGACGCTTCTTCGGACGCCGATCCGTGTGAGTGTGATGAAATTCCGTCACGTACTCCATCTCCATAGATGGATCTCGAAACCAAAATGAAGAGGATAGAGAGAGAAACTCTAGCTCGGTATGAGATGTGGGTCGGCGGTAGATTTGCGGTACAATTTTCGGTGTCTCTGTAAACTTTCCTTTTCCTGTTCCATTGATGGAATTATTCCCTTTTTATTCGTTGAATAAATAAATGAAAAAAACATGGCCCCACACCCATTGTAAGTGAAGATACGGGCCTGATCTGATGCCCAGTCCGACCCGGCCCGTCTTTTGAAAAGCTTGGAATCGATGTTTTAGCCTATCAAATTGAAACAGCTTATCAATACAATATTGGGAGTTTTGTTAATAAAGGTGTCGTTTAATAACATTTACATTTTTAATTTTTTATTTATATTTATAAAAAATTTAAAAATTTAAATAAAAATTTGTTTGGTAAATTTTTTATTTATAAATCAGTGGTCTCAGTTTATAAATTTGGCCAAAAAATGTAAACTTAAAAAATGTGTTTCTGTTTTTTTTTTTTTTTTTACCACCCAACACTAACCACTACTCGCCACCATTTTCCACCACCCACCCCACCACCGAACAACACGATGGATGAAGATGATGATAGATATGTTTTATTTTTTATTTTTATTTTTGATGAAGATGATAGATCTATCTCTCGTCTGTCTATCTATCTTGATGTTGATGATGAAAATATGTTATTGTTGATGATTTATACCACCTACCATTCCTACCACTCACCACCCACCTGCCACCACCACCCGCCACCACCAACAACCACCCATCAGCCACCACCAAACCTTACTTATAGGTTTAAGATCAGAATCGCCAAGAATCCGGATTATCAAGGCCCGCTAATAAGAATACAAAGAAACAGAAGATGTATCTGAAGCCAATACAGTAAATAAGTAATATCCAATGAGCTGTGACAGTCTGTATGCCAAAAAGATTTTTCATACATTTATGCGATCAAACAAGATCTTTATACCAATATTTACAATACTCAAGACGAACCTAATCCCTTGATAACAAAGATGAAGAGCGATAACGATCTATACAAACGGTGAGAGCGATGACAGAAAGGGGGGATGCTAAAACACCCCTAAGCCTTAGCATGATAGGCTTGGAACTTCGCAGTGAGGCACATAGGCTGGCTTGACAAAACTGGAATAACCCCGACGCGTCTAGCTTTGGTCCGGTGCCTGTACATCTACATATATATATATATATATATATATATATGAGCAGTGAGCTAAAACCCAGTGAATAACATAATGCGTAAAGAGGTTTAGAATGAATGTCCTTACAGTAATGAAAACGGTTCAATTCAATCAATATATATATCAGTTGTTCAGTGTAGTAAACAGTCATATGTGGTACATCCATTAGCATAATAAGAATAAGAGGTCTCAAAAGGCGAAAGAAAGAATGATAGCCATCAACAAGAAATGAAGTGATTCCACGAGGAATCGACAGAGATCTCTCATAATAATAATAAGAAATGAGATCGAGGATGCCACAAGACATTCGAAATAAAAGACATACATTCATTCAATAGTAATATCGATGCCAAGATTCGGTGTTGAAGATAATCATTTTGAATATATCTTTACACAATTGTTACTCACAGTGTCCTGGGCTATCAGTAGCTAGAGCGTCTCCTCGAAATGCCAACCCTAAACAGTTAACAGATTGAACACACTCTGAGTTACACAGTTGGAAAAGGTAATCATTAACTCCCTATTATGCCTCGGTGTTGTAACAACCCTCGTACTGATTACCGATTAACTGCTGAGTTAGCTACTGATTACTGTTAAACTGAACTGATAATGACTGATAATTGGATTAACCTAAGTACTGAATGGACTGATTGAAATCGAAACTGAAATTGAATAAGTTATCTATTATATTGCATTTCTATCTGTTTGATTGATTGATTATCTGTTAGAATTTATACGTTTAAACTGCTAATTGAAGGCCTTATCGGCGGCCGAATTAGGAACCGTTTAGTGTTTTGCAATCAGGTAAATATTTGTGATTTAATGATATATTTATTTGGGAATTGATTAGGAATGATTAAATTAGATTTAAACGAGTTAATTGCAATGTTGACCTTATTTACTATTTTTTGCCACATATAGTGGCCCACTATCTATTCACACATTGGAGCCCTTTTACACTTAGCAAACATATTGATCAGCTCCTATTTTGCCTCTAACCGACCTAGTAGTTGAGAAAGGGAGAGAGTTGAGTTCATTTTGGTGATTTGCTAGAAGAACTTGAAGATTTGAGGCACAGATTGCTAGATTGAGCTTCTAGACTTGTAATTGAGACTTAGGTAAAAAAATCTATCATCTTCTTGTGGTTCTTGAGCTTCATCTTGCATGTTTCATGCATCATTGTAGAGCTAAGCCATGTTTTAAGTTCAAGAATGTTGAATTGAAGCTTGTTTGTTGCATACATGGTCATTTTGGTGTATTTGGAGTTGATTTCATGTTGAATTGTACATGCAAGCTCATGTTTATATCATAGTCCATGTTTCCACATTGTTTTCAAAGATTGGAGCTCATTAGAGCAAGAGTTGAGCTTTGATTTTGGATTAAAGTTCATGCATTGCATGTTTTGAAAGTATTCTTGAAATGGGTTTGAAAATTGAGTTAATTGAAACACCCTTGGGCATTGATTTCTTAAATTAAGCTTTATAACTTGTTATTTTATGTGTTTAAAAGAGTTTTCCAGAAAATGGGCTCAAGAGGATCGAATTTGGGGCATCAAAACTTGGTTTGGAACTTGGAGGTTGAATCTGGATTTCCCAGATTTTGGCCGACCGCTTGAGCGGGGGAAGTGCCGCTCGAGCGGGGAAAACAAGCTCCCAGTATTTTTTTTGGCATGTTTTACAGTCCGCTCGAGCGGAGTGTTTCACGCTCGAGCGGAGAAATCGTGCATCCAGCATCTTGCACCATTCTTAGGCCTAGTTTAAGGCATCTTAATGAGGATTTAGACATAGAACCACACCGAGGGAATTTAGGGATTTAATTATCATCCTTTCAACTGAGAACTTAGTGTGTGTTCTATTTGTTAACTGTTTAGGATTGGCTCTCGGGGACGCGCTCTAGCTGCTATTAGCCCAGAACTCTGTGAGTAACAATTATGTAAAGATATGTTCAAAATGGTTATCTTTTGAATACTGAACTGAATTGTTTATTGAACTGATATTGCTTACTGAATGAATGTATGTCCTGTATTCTGAACTGTATTGTAGCATCCTTAGCATTGGTATTCTTTTCTGAGCTCTGTCGGTTCCCTTTGTGGAACCATCTTCTTATCGATGGCCATCATTCTTTGTTGGTCTGTTAAGACCGGTCCTTTGGACCTCACTGTTTATAGGCTAATGGATGTACCACATATGGTGATTGACTAAAATATTGAAAATATCTTGTTTAATGAACTGATTTCATTCTTGTAAGGACATTCATTCATAACCTCTTTCTGTTGTATGTTATTCATCGGGCTTTAGCTCATTTGTTTATATATATATATGTAGGTTCTAGCGGCGACAAGCTAGGAGCGTGGGTTGGTCCCCAGTTTTGTCAAGCCAGCCTATGTGCCTCACTGCGAGGTTCCGAGTTGCCATGCTTTGGCTTGGGGTGTTTTTGTGTCCCCCATCAGTCTCCTCGCTGTTTTGTACTTTTGTATAGACTGTCTACCGTTTCACTGTACTGTTGTCTAGGGATTTGATCCCTGTACTGACTGACTGTAAATGATTGTATAGACTGTACTGTTCTGTATTGAATGAATGCATGAAAAAGGTTTTTGACATACAGGTTTTCATAGCTCAATGGACACTAGTTATTTACTGTATTGGCTTCCGCCAGCCACTTACTGTTGATCAGATATTCTTGTCAAAGAGCCTTGGTAATCTCGGATTCTTGGCGATTCTGATGCTAAACCCATAGGGCCGGGTTTGGGTCGTGACAGGTGTGTTCTACATCTATATCCTCATTAAGATGTCTTAAACTAGGCCTAAGAATGTCTAGGATGGAATGAGGATGCAAAGATGTGCACAGAAACAGTTTCAGAAATTTTCAGTGAAATAAGGCCTCCGCTCGAGCGCAGGTTTCCCCGCTCGAGCGTCAACTTACCCGCTCGAGCGTGTCACACAATCCTCCGCTCGAGCGTACATTCCTCCGCTCGAGCGGACTGATGAACGGTGCAAGATGCTGGATGCTCGATTTCTCCGCTCGAATGCGCATCACTCCGCTCGAGCGGACTGTAAAACAGGTCAAGATCGCTGGGAGCTTGATTTCCCCGCTCGAGCGGCACTTCCCCCGCTCGAGCGGATGACCAAAATCTGGGAATTCCAAATTCGAGTCCCAAGCTCAAAATCAAGTTTTGATGCCCCAAATTCGATCCTCTTGGGCCCATTTTCTGGAAAAACATTTGTAACTCATAGAACAACATATTCCAAAGGTCAATTTGAGAAATCAAGGCCCAAGGGTGCTCCAATTAAACTCATTTTCAAGCCTCAATTTACATGAACATGCATGAACATGCTACAAGGTGACATGCATGAGTGTAGATCAAATCAAAACTTCCATTTCATGCTCTAATGAGCTCATTCTTCCCAAAACAAGTTGAAAACATGGACTATTGCAAAATTATGAACATGCATGTACAATTTGCCATGAATTCAACCTCAAAAGACAACAATAAAGCCATGCATACAATAATTAAGCTCTAATGCAACATCTATGGACCAAATCATGTCTTAGTTCTACAATGAGGCATGAATCATACAAGAACAAGCTTAATGACAACAATAAGAGGATGAATTCTCTTACCCGAGTCTTCAATTAGGAGAATACAAGCTCAAGTTTGTAATTTATACTTCAATCTTCAAGCTTCCTAGCAAATCAACAAGATGAATGCACTCTCTCCTTTTCTCTCTCTCTAAATTCGGTGGGAGCAAGGATAAAGCTGAGCAAATGTTTTGGTGTAATGTATGCAAGGCTCAACAAGTGCAAGGTAGTGGGCCCCTAAGGGGTAGTTTAGTAGATAAGTCAAACTTGTTCAATTTAGCTTAATTTAATCTAACTTAATCGTACCTAATCACATTTTGGATAATTATACCATAAAATCAGATAAATTCTACTCATCATGAAACACTAAACGGTTTCTAATTCGGTAGCCGATAAGGCCTTCAATTAGCAGTTTAAACATAAAACATGAACAGATATATAATCAATCAAACAGATAGAATATGCAATACAACAATTATACTCAATCGATTCAGGTTCAATTTCACTACCGATTCAAGATTTTATTGATCCAGCTTATTAGTCTCAATTAATGAATCAAGAATCAACGGTCATTAATTCCAGAACGACGGGGTTGTTACACACCCATCTGCCACCCACTCGCCACCACCACCAGCCACCTACCCACCACCACCCATTACCACCAGCCATCCGCCACCCACCTGCGACCACCACCCACTCACTACCACCAACCACCCGCCACAATCACCCACTCACCCACCATTACCACCCACCACTACCACCGCCACTACCAGCCGCCACCGCCACCGCCACGACCACCACCATCCATTCGCTACCATCCACCATCCGTTATCATCACCCACCCACCCACTACTACCACCCACCCACTATCAGCCACCCACCTACCACCACCACCACCCGCCACCGTCACCCACCCACCCATCACCACTACCCACCCGTCCGCCACCACCCACAACCACCGCTACCCATCACCCACCGTCGCCACTTTCCACCACTGTCTTCCGCTGCCATTTGCCATTTCTCACTCTTTTTTATATTTTTAAAATTTTTTAAACATTTTGTCAATTACCAAACGCGTTTGTAGTTTATATTTTTCTAAAAATAAACAAAAAATAAATAAAAACCAGTTTATAAAATTTTTGTAAATATAAACTGAAAACGTAAACGTTACCAAACAGACCCGCATTTGTAATGTATATATATATATATATAAATAACACAAAATAATTTTCATTTATTTTTTTATAAAATTACTAATTTCATAACTATTTACCATTTTACTTATTTAGATAAATTACAAATACACCCTTTGAGATTTTATTAAAATACAAATCGCCTCATGAGGTTTTAAAAATTACATTTCACCTCCAAATTTTTTAATATTATAACAATTCGACCTTTTTATTAATAAATCATTAAGTCAATTAATAATTTTTATTGATGTTAGAAATATATTTTAATTAATAATTTAAGTAATTTTATTATTATATAGGAGAACAATTATGAATTTTATTTTTAAAAAAATTCTAACAAAAGAGTATTTGAAATTTTTTAAATTACAGAAGGCAATTCGTACTTTAAGCAAATCTCAGAGAGTATATTTGTTATTTACTCTACTTAGTTTCAAAACACTCTTCCAAGTGATTCATACAACTCTCCCTTGAGACAATGAGAAAATTAGAAGTTTAAAGTTCGAAAGTGACTGTGACTCTTTTGATATAATCTAATTTATTAACTCTTTTTTTTTTTTTACTCTTTAGCATTTACCATTATGTGCAATAAGATGTTTGGAAATAAACTATTTTACTTAATTTTTTAGAACATGAAAATCAATAAATAAAAAAAAAAAGAAGAAGGAGAAAAGAAAGTGGGTAATATGATTGGGTGTTTTAGAACATGAAAATCAACAAAAATAACACTAATTGGCGAGAAGTGGACAGATGATCACCACAGTAGTTAGGTATGATAACGTGATCACCAATATTAAAAAATAATAATAACATCTAAATTGACCTGAGACTTAAGGGGTTGTTTGGAATGTTCTAAATAAGTATATTTTTTATTTTTTTAGATTAAAAAATTGAGGAAAAAAATATAGATGTTTGGATTAACTTTTTGACTTTTTATGAAAAAATATGTATTAAAAAATTGTATAAATTAGTGTGTAGGGAAAAATTAAGATTGAGTAAATTAGTGTGTATGGAAAAATTAAGATTGAGAGTTATGCAGCCGTAATTTTTGACTTTTGGTGAATAATTATAATTTTTTAACTTTTTGAGTAACGTTTTGACTTTTTTTTGACTTGTCAAACTTGACCTTAATAATAAAAAATTATAGGAATTCATACAATATAACGTGCCTGTTTAGCAGAGCTTAATTACAGCTTATTTTAGCTTTCAGCTTAATTTAAGCTATTTTAATGTGTTTGGTTTAGCTTATAGCTTATAGCTTTTTGGAAGTCAGAAATCAGCTTATTCTTTGAGTGGGACAGGAGATGCTTTAAGAATAAGCTGAAAATCAACTTAAGCTGAAAGTTATAAGCTATAAGCTGTTTAGGCATAAGCTATAAGCACTTTCCCACAGCTCTTCCAAACAAGGTTACCAAAAAAAAAAAAAAAAAACAATCAGTGTGTTTGGTTTGAGTTTTCTGAATTAAATTTTTTAAAAATTAAATTTTTTGGTTTTCGTATTCTTTTATTTTTAGTGAATATTTTTTACATTTTAAACATTTTTTTTTTACTTTTTTAGATGCACCTTAGTTAGATGTATCTAAAAAGTAAAAAATTTGTGAAAAAATATTTAAAAAAATTAATAAATACATAGAAATATAAAAAATGTACTGAATTCTTGTATTTTTTTATTTTTATTTTTGATATTTAGTGAATTTTTAAAAGATTTTTTTTTTTATAATTTTTTTTTACTTTTTAGGTGCATTTATGTTAAGTGTGTCTAAAAAGTAAAAAAATTACTTAAAATATTAAAAAAATTTCAATAAAAACAAAAAAACTCGAAAAATAAGAAAGTAGAATTTTCTGAAAAGTGTTTTCTGAAAAATAAAAACAAGCAAGCTAAATAATGTTTGAGACTTCTAATTTAAGAATTCTAATATAGTTCTAATGACGGGTTCCATATGATGATGTGATGTTTCGACTTGCTTCTTTTTTCTTTTTTTTTGGACATCTCACGAGCTCATGTTAGACCTCTAATGTTAAAGTTCTCTATCACTATCCAAAAAATAAAAAGAATTTTGACTAGAATTTAAAGTTGCGTTTGGTAAAATTTTCTAAATAAGATTTGAAAATAGAATTGTATTTTGAGTTTATGAGTTTTAAAATTATGATTTGAGTGTGAAAAATCTATTTGGTGAATAAATTTTTAAAAGAGTAGGAAATTTTTAATGTGACATGATATTTAATACAAAAACTTACAACTCATAATCAAATACACAACTCAAAATTCTATTCAAAATTCATAAAAAATCTTTAAAAATTTAGAAAATATTTTTTATTGAATATATAAAAATTAACATGTGTCAAAAATACACTGTTCCGATTAACTAGCCAAACAACCAATTAGTCTAAATTTTTCCGCCTTGGACAGAGTTTCTAAAAGTGAGAGTAAAATTAATTTTTAAAAACTGTAAACAAACACAATGTGCAAATCAAAGGCTGAAACTGACGTTCCAAATTCTACCAAACAGAGCCTCCGCATTTCTAGTAGACGGTACATCGCAAACTCACTTGGCCTCAGTAAACTGCCACTGGTGTACACAAACAAGATCAACTTTTGCCTAATAATAGGGGAGACTCGGAAAAAATCAAAGCCCTATAAACTACCCATTTCATGACTCTTTTGATTTTAAAATAACAAAATAAATATACAGGAAAAAAAAAAAAGGGCAGACTCAAATAAGAGGTTCAGAGAGCTCCATTTCATTTGAAATTTGTGGTTGTGTATCAGATCGTTGGAAACCAAGCAAGTCCAACCGGAGCCATTGCCGTGGCCAACATACATATCTAGGGCCACTTAGGCCCCTCGAGTTTTCTCGAGGGTCGAGCTGCTCGAGCTGATGTGTCAGCTCCTCAATCCTATCCCTGAGCCTCGACGCCCTCAAGTCTGCCAATCTCAAGGATTTCTCAGCCGCGTCTTTTACTGCCATGGCAGCAGCTGCTGTTTCTTCTTTGAATTTGAGCTTTTGCTCCAACTCCACCACAGCTTGTTTTGCCTCCTCGAGCTCCTGGCGTAGGGCTGACAACTGCATATACAATAAAGAATAAATCGTTCTATAAAACTGAAAAATTGAAATGGAAACAAATTCATGGAAAAAGATAACGGTAATGCATGAAAACAATACCAATGGATATTCTCATGTTTGTATTTATTATGACATATCGAATTAATTGCACTAGTGAATTTGAGAAGTACAAATGTATTATCATCAAGCTAATACCAAAAGCCCTACACAACTGTGGACTTGTAAAGTAAGAAATTTCGCTATCCTCAACGCAGATATAAAATAATTAACTGCACCCTCCCCTTGCAAGGCTACAAATGAACCGAGTTGTTTGTGAAAAGCTTGGGCTTTGGCTTGCTAATCAGCCTGTTCATGTTCTTTCAATATTTAAATGAGCAGAGAGCCCCAATAAATATACTCAAATTCAAGTTTCCTTATCTTACCTATCCAAGAAAAGGTATATCCAAGCCTGAACATAAACACCTCTAAGCTGGGCTTGACTGGCTTATCAGGAGCCCTACCCCTTGTAGATGCCATGCAAGCACTTTTAAACTAGGTAATACAACGGCATTGACAAGCCAAACTTTTGAGGACCTAAAACAGCGCCACATCATCCTAAACACTGGGCATTATGCATTAGAAATTGCAAGATATAGGAGACCCCATGCAAGTAGATATGAACCTCCAAAAACCATTAAAAGTTATTCTTGCAACCATAATGAATAGTACAACAGGCACAAGATACTACATACCAGAAGAGCCACTACTCAAATATCTCAGTAAAATGGTCCATTTATGTCAGCATACCTGTGCCACAAACTCTTGTTCAACAGCTTTGCCTGCAGCAGCTTCCTGCTGTGCTGCCACTTTCCATCTCGTAATTTCTTCTTCAGCAGCAGCAATATCCATCATAAGTCCTTCAACCTGAGATGTGAATCATATGGCCAGTACTCGATGTAAACAAATTATACATTCCTTCTTACAATACTTGCTAGACTAGACTACAGATCACTTTTTATATATTTACTTATAATACAAACAACTGAGTGAAAAAAGAGTAATCATACGGTTACCCAATTCAGACACAAGAACAATTGCGAAAAACTATCAACTTACATTTTCATTTGACACTCTCTCCTTCTCTTCAAGTTCCTCTACATGTTGCTTCCTATTGTTTAGCTCCTTGGTTTGAGCCTCCACATGCTCTTTGAGTAAACTTGTCTCTGCCCTTAATCCAGCAAAGAACAAAACAATCCCTGGTAACTACAGGTCTGATGCTAATAGATATTCCCAAGACACTACAAATATGGAAGTAACTCAACTATGCAACAAGCAAACCCATTCATGTGTTGCAATATGAAACAAATATAAAAATGAGGAAACTTCTTTTTTAATTTGTGTGTGCATGTGTGTGTGTGTGTTGGTGGTGGGGGCAGGGAGGAAATCCGTTGATTTCATATTGAATATAGATCTACAGTTTTCTTGTTTCACTCGCTGGGGACAAATCCTCAAACATTTGATTTATGACTTATGAGTACAACCTTATTTTTTGATGTCAAAGAAATGTTATAACCTAAAAGTCCAAACAAAAGAATTAGCTAACTATTGAGCTTAAAAACAAGTTGGAGGCAACCTGCTTCAGAACATGTCCTGTAAAATGAAACAAATGCAAATGATTATATAAACTTAAAAAAGTCAAAACAACAGTGGCCAATGATTGAGTTTGAAAACAAGCTGGAGGCTAATCAAAGTATCATTTAATGCTGGCTGTTCATTACCCTTGATGGTTGTCACTGGTAAATATGATCACGCCACTGCGTTAAAAATGCTATCAAGGGCAAAATTGTTAAAAGTGTTAAATAAAAGTGCTAAATAAGGTTATCACTTAGTTTGAAAGAGTTATATAGTTTGTGCAGACACCATATTCAATTTTTTCTTTATCCAATTTCCTTGTCTTTTTCTATATTGCAAATCTACAATAAGACAAATCTAGGACAAATCACAAATTTTTCAAATCAATTGTCTGAAATGGAATGCAAGTCGAAAGAGAAGTACCTTAGCTCCTCCACAGAATGCTGCAGCTCTATGATCTCAAGCTGAGATTGCTTAATGATATTGTCCAAAGCACCAGCCTGCATAAAGTGAATAAATAAATACCTCAGCCAACGACCATGAACGAAAATTTCAAAACATGACTTAAAGCTACAAAACACTTACCAAATCATATATTTCATCTTTCCCATCCCCAAGATGATTACTAAATCTAAAATCTATCCCAGCCTCTCTGAAGCCATTTTCTGCAACTTCAAACAATTCATTTGTCTTTGATGACAAACCTGTTGTCATCCTTCTTGACAAAGCGAGTCTAAGACGAGACCCAATATGCTCTTTCTCCTTAACTAACCGAGAAGCAGTTTCGCTAAGACTTTTCACTTCACGACTCCTCTCCTCTACTAAACCCTTTGTTTTTTCAACTACAATTCTAGTTAACTTGTACATAGATTCCATCCCTGCTAACGAAGCACGAATATTCTCCTCCAAGCCTGTTTCTTTTGGTAGAAACATGGACCCCGACAAATGCGACTGGTCCATTTTATTAGGAACATCAACTATCTTGACAACATCATAAAGCCTGTCATGAATTTTCGATACATAATTTAAATGATCAACCAATAGAGGCCTTTGCGAGTCCATCTTCAACTCTAAATTCCTCAACTTATGATCATAATCACTGACCATATGCCTCAGCCCCAAGACCTGCTTTTCCACCTCAGATATCTTCCCATCCTTTTCAGCTACAGATTTCTCCAAATTATCTATAAAACAAGTCTTCTTGGAAACCTCTTCTCTCAACCCATTAATCGTTGCCTCAAGCTGAGAAACTTCAATAGCAATCTCATAATTTCTCTGCTCCATCTGCACCCTGGCTTCATTCCTAGACTTGGCTATCGATTCAATCTGCTTCACAAGTTCTTCAACAATCTCATTCGTTCTCTTGATAACTCCATAAGCAACAGCAGACAAACCAGTGTACTTGTGAGACCTAGGCAATCCACCTGAAGTAAAATTCTTGAAATTACTCACTTTTCTCGATATCATCTCAATCCCAGTCACCAACATCTGAGCCCCAGTCTCAATTGCTTTCGCAGACTCATCCCTCTCCTTCAAAGCAATGGCTAACTCTGTCGATAACTTCTCGTTTGATATTAAAGCATCTTCTTTCTCGCGCAACGCCTCATCGCGCTTCTTGATCGCTTCATGAGCGATGATTTTTAGCCGGTTGAATGATTCCTGCAATTCGGACTTCGAATTCTCCGCGAGAACCTCCCTAACCTGATCGTCGGCCTCGACGTCGCTCAAAACAACGCCGTCTTCATCTCCGGCGCTCGTCATTACTCTTTACAGTTATATATGTAGATATATATATATATATAGAGAGAGAGAGAGAGACACACACACACACACACACACACACACACACACACACACACCTCCAAGTCACTCTAATGGATAGATCAAAAACAGCTCCATTGGAGACAAAATTAAGATTAACATGAATCGAAATATAGTAATTGATTAGTTGGAAACCCTAGAATGGGGAATAAGTATTGGTGATTATTGATTAGTAGATGTGATCAAATGAGTCGATATATTGATAGGTGGATCGAAATTGATCAATATTGGGAGAAGTGAGATTGATCGAAGCGTCGACTTGGTGATTAAGCAAGCATTGTTGGAGTGTAGTGTAAGTTTATGAAGATTGTACCTTCGAGAAGTCCGAGCGCCAAACAGAATACAGAGAGTGAAGACCAAGAAACAAAACAAAACAAAACGAAACAAAACAAAATTCTATATATATATTGGCTACCAACCACTCTCTGTCTCTCTCTGTATTTCCATTTTTTCAAAAAATAAAAGAAAAACAGAAGTGAAAAAAGAGTGTGTAATTTGGCGCGTTGATGGAGTGTGTACACCATCGCCACCTGGAGGATTGACTATTGGACGGACGGAGAAGAGTTTTAGATGGCTTACAGTGACCGCTTCTCAACACCGTTTCGTAAGCTGACATATCACGATATAGCTATTTTAGGAAAAAATAAGGGTTTGTTTAATTTGTATCTCAAAATATAATTTAAATTTTTTTTTTAAATTTTGTTTATTTTTAATTTTTAATTTTTTAAAAAAATTATTTTATCTCTTTTACACATCTATTAATTATTTTTTCTTTCTCCTCTCTTATTCTCAATCGCTTTTTCTTTCACATACATCTACTCAATTATAACAAAATATCAAATTATCTCAAACTCCAAAATTACTTTTAAAATATATAACCAAACAAACCAAAAAAATTTTGAAATCTAAACTCTCTCCTCAATTTTTTAAAAATTTATCTCAAAATACAAACCAAACACACTGTAAATTTTCCCCAAATCAAAAAAAATGTTATTACATTATGCCATTTTTTTTATTATAACTATTTTTTTTTAAGTGATATTATTTTAGTCATGACTCATGAACTTTTTAGTTATGTATCGGGTTTTATGATTCAAAAAAATTAAAATTATGTCATTTTTTTAATTATAAAATGCATATGATATACACATTTTGAAGGGTGTACACCATAATATTTCCCTCATACTAAATCAATTTAATATATAGATTCTTACTATAGGGGCTGGCTTCCCTTAAATTCGATCACGAACTGAAAGGTATTATTGGGCCCATGGCGGCCAATTATAGGTCTCATTTCAATAATTTGAACCGTTCAATGTGTAGAACTTGTTGAGTACAATACGCCTATAAAAAAAAATTACGTTGATCAGATATCGATAGCTACGTAATCAAATTAGTTTTGTATATTAAAAAAATAGACGTTGAAAAAATAAACGGTTGACAAAAATTTGATCCAATGAGATAGTTATTAATATCTGATCAGCGTGATTTTTTACAATATAGTACTCGATGAGTTTTACATATTGAACGATTTAGATTATCGAAACGGAATCTGTGGTGGGCCCCCACGGGCCTAACAGTACCATCTAGTCTAATCACGGACTGAAGGGAAACCCAGCCTCTTACTATATATTTCCTTTTATACCTCATCTTTCTATACCTCTTCATACTCCTTTTATGAATTTTAATTCAGACTTACATTGATGATTCGAACCGTCTATCTTGCAAACCTTATAATGAAGATCATCCATGCAAAAAATTAACTTTATCAAAAGATTGTAAATATAAAAATAAATCGCATTTTATTTTATAAAATAAAATGTGATTTGTTCCTATTTTTATAATTATCTGATGAAACTAATTTTTTTATATAGATGACCTTCATTACGGGACTTTATGAGATAGACGGTTCGAATTATTAGTGCAGGTCCGAATTAAAATCTATAAAAAAAACATGAAGAGTTATGAAAAGATGAGAAATGGAGAGTAGCTTCCATAAAAATACAAGATACAAATATTAGAAGATGTCCTTATTTGAAAATGGTTAGTGAAAAATATGGTATCAAATCTTTCAAAGTAAGGTATTGGTTGTGTTATTTTGAATTTTTAAAGTATTTTGTAGAGGAAAAATGCAAAAAGATAAAATAAAATCTTATACTTAATTTTTTTCCACATCTTAGTGTGATTTGGTGCCTCTCGCATTTACTTGGCGTGGGCTTTTTAGGCCATTAATCCTGGATATTTTATATAAATTACATATTATGTGTTTTATTTTATTTTTGTTTAAATAAGAAGAATATGCTTAAAATAGAGAAAATATTCCACCAAAGCTTTGAAATTAAGGCTTGGTTTGGGGTATATTAAATAATACAAAAAGTCAAAAAGTCACTATGCTATTTAAGTCACATCATCTTATTTAAATCACATCACTTCTCTAACACATCACATCAAATCCAACCCATATAAATCAATAAGTCAAAAAATACACTTTTTTAGAACATTCCAAACTAACTCTAAATACAAAGTAAATATTTGTGCCAACTTAAACAAAGTAATTAAAATTTTGTTTTACATTTGGTGAGCTTGAGTTTGAAATTGAAATTTTGTTTTAATTCTGAACTTAGGATATAATTTTAGGCCAAGTTTGGCATGTCTAGAAAAATTTAAAAAGTCAAAAAATTACTTAAAAAATTAAAAAGTTAACACTATTCATCAAAAGTCAACAATTACGGCTGCACAACTCCCAATCCTAATTTTCTGTTACAAACTAATTTTTACAATTTTTTATTACACATTTTTCTATAAAAAATCAAAAAGTTAACCCAAACATCTATATTTTCTTTCTCAATTTTTTAATCTAAAAAAACAAAAAATACACTTATTTAAGACACCCCAAACAACTACTTAGTCATTACTGATGTTTGGCCCGGTAGAGCTTGAGAATGAGACTTCTTTGTACTTTTAGTTTAGAATGCAAGAGAGTACTGAAGTAGTTTTTTTTTTTTGTTTTTTTATTTTTTATTTTAAATAAATAAATTTTTAAGGACATTTATCTATTTGTTTTATGGGGAAAAAAAAAACAAAAAACAGCTGTCAACTGCATCTTCCTTTCATATATGAAAACATCCCAACTTTCCTGTGATGCCACTCTGACCCGAGTTTTTGTCACTATCAAATCCATGATTATCAAAGCCTCTTTCATTATTCAACAAAATCAAAAGCAAAACTGTTATCACCACCACTGCTTCAAGGTCTCTTTCATCACAAGTATTTGCAAATGGGTCCAATTCATCTCTCCCCAAATATTCCCGTTCCTCTGTCCCAATTCACTAATAGTCATTGGACCTGATATGTGATGAAACTAAAGAGCGATATGTGAGAGAATAATCCAGTCCAAAGCACCGAACACGGTTCAACCACAACAGCTCATTCTTCCATTTCATCTCCTCCTTTGGTCACTGACACCATTTGTCTCAGTGCGGTAATCTTTGTCAACAGAACCTCTGCAAAATAATTTTACGGGACCCGATACAAGGTTAGTGTGGCAGATTAATGCTACGAGCAGTGTTTGCTGTTGATAAATAACGTCAAGTAAGCTCGACTTTATGTGATAACAAACTCAAACCATTCAAGATTAGTTATATTCTTTATTGGGACATATTATATAATTAGACTAAAAAACAAAGGAGCAGCTCCAAGAGTTCTCTATAAAGCAACCTTACAGGTACCAGACTTGACGACACGTTTAGGACAGAATTACCAACCTGTTTTCTTGGGGAATGAACAGCCTTTTGCATTGACATACGTGCTAGGATTCGGCAACTGGTGGTTTCTCAGGTACTCAGTGTGCCCCTTTACAAGCAAACATTGTCAAAAGGAGTTTAGAAACTCACACCTCCTGGAAAATATCCAGACTAAATGCGCATACTGTGAAAATTCTCGTTCTTTTTAAGGGATTTCAGAACAAATCAAACCTACCTTGGTTATTACACAAACATCTACTTGGCTTCCACTTCCCAAGTCATTAAATATGCCAGAGCAAATAGCCTCGCACACCAAATTTATTCCTCCATCCCACTGCAAAGATAAACACTCAGATTTCTTTTGATGGATCATGAAGTAACAGTTATCCAGCACCTAGTTTTAGAAGCTAGAAGTTTTTTTCTTTCCTACAGCACAGCTTAACCAAAGCTACATGTATCTTGACCAATTAGAATATATCAACTTACTGTTATCCCTTCACGATATTTTGATTCAAAAAATCCATTGCTGCAAGGGAACCAGAACCCATTGTAGCAAACGGTAGTATGTCTGTTGATCCATGTGGGTAGATCTGTGCAATGATTTAAAAATAATAGTTAGTACATTGTAGGGTATAAAATACGATAGCTTCAGATTCCTATAAGTAGACATTACGCACAGTATGCAAATGTGGTCCAGTGACATCAACTCCACCAAACACCAAAGCAGCTTGGACATAACCTTGGTGGCTGGTTAAGCAAAAAGAATCAGGCCTTCTTGCATTGTAATCTTTTCACACAATAAGTACCGATATTGTTGAGAAAAACAAACCTTGAATTATGTAACCTTACCTAAAAAGATGGGACTTCAAAAGGGTAAGAGCCGTCACAACCCTTGATTCTTGACCAGTATGGTACCTGTAGCTGCAACTGGGAACTGACCATGTCTAGAACGACAATATTTTAGAAACTTAGTTTAAAATGGATGTAGTGCTGTAAAAGCTTAACAAATACAGATATTCTGATAGAGAAATTAGACTTGGAAATACCTGTCACTGCCTCTGTATCAGCAGCAGTGCCTGCTCCACAGCAGTAAATGTTGGGTGCCATAAAATGGATTTTTCTCACAATTCTTATCAGCAACAATGGGCCCTTCAGTGGCTCTTGTATCCGCTCCAAGGATGACTCCATCCTGAAGATGATTTGAGAATAGTATAAAGTATGAGTTTAGGAAGCATCTATTCAATTAATCCACTACACGAAGATTCTGTGAAGCAAATAGAGGAATACATGGGAGTAAAAAAAAAATATTCCGACAAGTAGGAAAACATAAAAGTAATGTTAATAAACCCAAGATATATTTGGCAGTTGAACAACTGGGCCATCAATTTCACTGAGAAAACCATCTATTTGTGTCCAATTTGTTCTAAATGTTACTATTCCAACCTATATCTACTTCAATCAATCAATCTTCTGATTTAAAGCCTAAAAACTAACATCTTATTGATGATATATCTCTATACTCATCACTGTCATCTGAAGCCACCCAAGAGTTTCACCATTCATCTCTGCATTGTAAGAAGAAATAGGCAAGAAGGCTTCACATGGAATGATCACAAGGGGACAAGAGGGCTTTACCACTATCCACACATCCTTCCAGATAAGATGTCACATATTGAGTTCCTCCAATTATTCATTTTCAATAGGATATATGAAAAAACTATAATCTATAGCTACAGGAGTCATTTGAGTTCCCAGATTTGGATATCAAACTATGCAAGTTTTGATCACCATTTCAACCATGTGATCCTATAATTTCCTTCCCCAATTTAGAACTGAATTAGAAAAGAACTTTCTTGATGCAATAGAAAAATTATCTTTCATAAAGGTACTCTTTAGTTTTGCACCTTTCAGCTGCAGGAACAGCAATCCTTTGATATTATGTCAAAGTTGACTATACATTCATGTATAGATTATAAAGGTAGGCAATTTTGTATTTACATTTCATCTTTCCAACTGTCTACCCACGGACCTTATTAGTACATATATTTCATAAGACGCCGTTTTCCAACCCTGTTCCTCAGACAGACATTCAGATCACGTCACACAACTAATGATAATTCCATTGATCACACGGTCAATGGAATCATTATTTAACTACTATTTAAGCAACTAAACAACCAATCAAGTAATGGCAACAAGCTTGAAATTGATTAATAAGCAAAGCAACCACCATAAGCTATCAGGCTATATGCCACTGAAGTGAAATTCAAAATGAAGTCAAATAAACAAGAACATTTAAGTCTGCGAGCAGTACAGATACACATGCCTCAAAAATTAAACCAACAATGGTAGTACCAGTTTTGAGAAACTTCGGAGCTTGAACACCTTTCTTCGAGAGCATTTCATTCCTTCTACACAGATCGAAGCTAAATCCACCCTTTAGAGGAACATCTACTGCTGCCTTGGACATTTTGAACTATACACAAAACTGTTCATACAAAACAGACAGTCGACTTTAGTCATCATATTTAACCTAGTTTGAATCTTAAGACACCAAAAGACTCTGACTTTACACTAACAGCATAATTGAATTATTAATGCTCGTGTTTAGAACAAACAAAATTCGTGAGTTATTAATGGTAAGCTTTATATTTAAAAAAAAAAAATTGCGGATTTTTATTGCATGCACTCTTATGTAAAACATAAAAATTTTAAGCTTCTTAACATGTTCCCTAAGCGCATGTTAACAAAATTCATGATTTATTAATTAAAAAGCTTAAAAAGAAATTTATAGTAAAATGAGAAACAGAAACACCAATGTAATAAAGATTAGTAGAAATCAGTAAAAATTGAAGCCTGATTTTGATACAAAAACTATATAGGTATATATACAGATATATATATGCATACAAGTTCATCATATTTAACCTAGTTTGCATAATAATACACCAAAAGATGGCGACTTTACACCAATGGCGTGATTGGACTGTTAATCCACATGATTAGAACAAAAAAAAATTCATGATTTAGTAAAATGAGATACAGAAACACCAATTTAGGGTTGATATATGAGTCAAAATCAGTGAAATTTGAAGCTTGAGTTTGATACGAAGACTATGCAAGTATATATACAGATACTCCTATATATATAATCAAATGTTCATGGAACTTACAAATGAGCGACGATGAGATCGATGATGAGTTGAACAGACGAAGAAGATCTACAAGAGCCAGAGCTGACAAAGCTTCGGAGCTTGAAAATGGCGAAGGCTTGGGGCTTAAGAAAAGAGGGCTTGAAATTGGGCCGTTCAAGTAGAGAAGAAAAAACAGGGGGAACCTGATAAGTCCATGTTCAAAATCCAGCTAATCCTAAAATAAATTATTTGTACCAATTAGTCTAACATATTTTTAATTGTTACTAAAATTTTTTTTTTTTTTTTTTTATAAAATTTACAGACACTGTTCACGTCTTATTACTGTAGGACTTCCGTCAAATGGTCGCCTGAGACTCGTCGGAATGTTCAACATCGCCGGGAAGTCGCCGGAGTTTCGCTGGAAGTTCGCCGGAGTGTTAAAAACGTTAATGGAAGTCGCCGGAATGTTCAGAATGTTCACTGGACGTTAAGAACATCACTGGAGACTCACCGGAATGTCTAGAATATTGCCGAAAAAAAAAAGAATAAATGGATAAATTATAGCAAAAAAACATAGCAAAATGTGCTAAAATATTGATAAACTAAAGGAAAAAAAATGAAACAACAAAAAAAGCAACAATGAGGAAAACATATGTTATTTTTCAATTTTTGTAAGATTCAAGCAAATAATCTCTAAATAGTGATCAAACTGAAAAGTAAGTTTTGAAACTGTAAAATGTTACAGTTTCAAAACAAAAATCTATTATGCATTTATCTTTATTAATCAAACTGAAAAACATGTTATGAAACTGCAAAATTTTACAGTTTTAAACCATGATTCATTCCAGCACCAAAAAAAATTTGAAACTGCAAAATTTTACAGTTTTCACCACCTGTAACTAAAACTCGAAAACTACTTGTTCAGAATTCGAAAATTTTCTCCATTAGAATAGAAAAACAGAAGTGTATAGCAGAGAGAGAAAAAAAAAAAAAAAAAAAAAAGATTGAAGGGGAAAGATGGATGTAGGGAGAGGATTGTACTCCGGCAACTATTTTTTGTTTAGATCTAGCCAAATCTGTGTAGATCTACTCAGATCTGATGTAGATCTGAGTAGATCTACATCAGATCTAAGTAGATACACTTATCTTCTTCGTCGGAAAATATATCATCTTCTTCGTCGGAGTTGATTTCGATGGTTGGTGGTTATCAATGAACCTTGATCAATGGAGAAAGACATAATCACCGGTGGTCGTCTTCCATGACAAACACGATGAGAGAAAAATGCAGAAAAAAAAAACGAGAGAGAAAGGGAAGCAAAAAGCAGATAGAGAGATGAAAGGACTTTTGGGTGTAGTGAAAAAATTTTGAGATTAAATAGAGACCACATGTTTCACATGGGACCTATGGATAATTTCTCCAAAAAAAAACAAAAAAGAATGGGCTGTGTTTAAAACTGCGTTGGGCTTTGGATTGTAGGCATTTGGGTAAGATAGATTCAGGAGAGCCTAGCTTGTGAAACAATTGGATCTCAGACATTTTAGTGATTTTTTAATTATTTTACTATGCAAAAATTATGGTTGCGTTTGTTAGAGTTTTATAATTATGATTTGAAAGTATGAGTTATATTTTGAGTTTGTGAGTTTTGAAATTATGATTTGAGTGTGAAAAATTTGTTTGGTGAAAGAGTTTTGAAAAGAGTTTTAAATTGAATGAAGAATTTTTGATGTGACATTTGATATTTGATACAAAAACTTACAACTTATAATTAAATATACAACTCAAAATTCTATTAAAACACATAAAAATTTTTAAAAAATTCAAAAAATATTTTTTTCAAATATATAAAAATTAACATATCAATTGCAAAAAAAAAAAAATAAAAAAAATAATAATTTGCACTGTTTCGGTCAACCGGCCGGACGTCTGGTGGGACGACCGGTTAGGCCAAATTTTGAATTTTTTTTTTTTGAAAATTGCGCTCTTAAACAGAATTTTCTGTAGAGTTTTGTCTTGGTTGTGAAAATACAATTTGAAAGGCGTATCCAAATGTGAAGTTAGAATGTGTGGGTAGAAAACTATTTCCAAAATCGTTCCAAATTGAGTTATTATTTTTAGTTGTATTAAAAATTATGAATTACTAAGATATTTAACTCTTTTTGTAGTGACTATTGTGTGTGCGCACGCACGCACCAAAGGGCATGTTTGATTGGGTGGATTGAAATATAGAATTAAGATTATTAATTCATGGGCCCAATTATCCTATATTTATTTTAACATTTTGGTTTAGGATTATTAATCCAATGGATAATTAATCTAACAAATTTATAGGATTATTAGTAATGGGGTAGGAGTGAGATTATTAATCTAATGGATATTAATCCAATTGGATAGTAAATACTACACTAATTTAATAAAATTATTAATACTTCACTATTAATCTTGTGAATCAAACATGACCAAAGAATCAAGCGAAGTTGTATCTAGTCCTTTTGTTACATGCTGAATGCCAACAATTCTATGTCATTTTTTTTTTTTCATGCAATAATTTTGTTTTGAAAATTCAACTACTCAAGTTTAAAAATAAAGAAAAATGATATTGTTTTGAATGTATAGTTTAAAACAAATATAGTAAAATTTTAATATTATTTAAATTTAATTTTAAATGTATTTTGCTATGTAAAAAATTGCAGAAAAAGAATAACTCAAAAAATTGTTTCTTCATACTTTTATGGCTAATGTTACTACAATTCAACTCTTTCTTACCCCTTAACTCCAAATAAGGAGGAACTAAAATCAATTTTATTGATTATATGATGGGAAACTTTTCTCCAAGTGAAGTTAACTCTTGCAGAGTAATTCTTCAATTTTACAGTATAAATTATTATCTAACATGAGTTAAGTGAGACTTTCGAAACATTTTTAGTTGGTTATATTGTGACAACTCGCTCTCCGTATCCAATAATTAAATATCGTGATGGTTAATAATTGAGGTTATTTTTGGTCAATTCTTAAACAAATTAATAAGCATGAGCGGAAATAATATTTAAGCAAGGGTATCAAAATAATCATTAGAATTTCTATTTTTATTACAAAAATTATTGACCAAAAGGTCGATATTTACATATAAAAATATCATAAAAGTACTGTGGGTGTCTATTCCGCAGCCCCGCGTCTAAGACTTTTCAAAAGCTATTTCTGAATTGTATTATTTTATGAAAATTGGTAAACAACTATAAGCACATAATAGAGTGAGAAATATTATGTCAAGAGTATAAGGGACACAAAATAACCATCGATAGTTATGTAACTAAAATATTTAAGATAACTTAGTCTGAACAAATAATCATTTAAGTAACAAAACTGAGATTATGTAAATAAATAACCATAACCACGGTACCGAACAGAACAGAGGTCACAAGAATGATAGTTAGAACAGAAATACGAATTCAAGAGGTGGCTCGTACGAATTCTAGAGGTGGCTCCCACAACAGTGTAGCACTTAACTCCATACAACACTTTATTCTACACCAGAAATCAGAGGGTCAATGGATCTATGACAGACAGAGGGTCACAAAGTGAACAAACAGAAGCCGATGGTTATTTAAGTCCCCCAAGGCGTGGAACTCCCATTGTGGTACTTACAAAACATAATTGTTTATAAGCTCATAGTCAAATATTCTTTAAAATATAAATAAACACATCCATAAGTTTCATTTTAAGCAAATAGGGCTTAGAAAATAATCCACATAATTGAAATATTAATATAATTAATAATAATTTATAAAATATAATTTGTATAAAATAAATTATGGTAAGTCAAAATATATGTAAAATATATTATGGTGACTCAAGGTATAATATAACTTACCTTAAAATTAATACCCCACTCTTTCTTTCTACTACCAAAAACTCTTCCGACTTCCATTATTTTTTTTTCCTTTTCTTCATTTTCTTCCTTTCTTTCTCTCTTCCTTCCTCTCTTTTCCTTCATTTTTCTTTCTTTCTCCCTTCTTTTCCTTTTCCTTGTCTTTCTTTCCTTTCACTACAACAAAAAACACCAACGGCGACTAAAAGAAGGATTTTCGTCGCTGAAAGTTCAACAAATGGCGACTAAAATCGATTTAGTCGCCAAAACTGATGCCTTTTGCCGACTAAACGACTTTAGTCGCCGAATAGATGGGTTTTAGCGACTAAAAGTTGGTTTGGTCGCCGAATATAGTGCTTTTCGCGACTACGAAAATTTTAGTAGCTAAAAGGCACTGTTTTTAGCGACTAAAAGCATTTAGTAGCCAAAACCCGTGCTTTTGGCGACTAAAAAATATGTTAGTCGCCGGAAGTACTTTTTTGGGGCGGACATGAAGGGTTTTAGCGACAAAGCAGCATTTAGTAGCCAAAAAAGACAGAATTGGCGACTAAAATTCAAATTTAGTCTTTTAGTCGCCAAAAGTGGTCTCAAAATTTTTTTTTAGTAAATACTTTATTTTTTACATTAAATACATTAAAATAAAAATAATTATTTATATATAGAGTTTGTACTAATACCGGCACATTTAGTATATAAATAATATATATTGCATTAATATTCGCATGAGGTTGGAGTGGCATAATGGGGAGAGAGTGTTGGTAAAAGTTGACAAAGTTGGGAAGTCAGTGGTCATATGTTCGAAACTTGGCAGCAGCGCGGGGGTAAATTTTTTTTTTTTCTTTCTTAAAAGACTTTCAGCGACTAAAGTCATTAGTCGCCAAAGGTATAAATAATAAAATAAAAAATTAACTATTGGCGACGAATAGTTTCGTCGGCAAAGGTATAATTCCCAAAACAGAAATTGACTATTGGCGACAAAATCTTTAGTCGCTGAAGACCTGTCTATTGGCGACTAACAGTTTTTTAGTCGCCAAAGGCATCCGCGACCGTTTATTGGCGACAACGTTGGCGACTAAAATTTTTAGTCGGGAAAAGTGGATTTTCGACATTTGGCGACCAAAAATTTAGTCACCAAAAGTGTTTTTTCTTGTAGTGTTTCCAGGTGAATCACCTCCTCCGGGAGTACGAGCATTGATATGCTACGCATGACCAGCGAATCCTCCCATAGATTTAATTCATAAATTATATAGATTTGCACTTATCTTTAATAAATATTTCAGATAATTACATTTTGACCCAGTTTTCTAATATAACTATATAAATAAATTAATTCCTAATTAAATTACACTCTATCATACACTAACAGAAAATTAATTATTTATTTTACTACCACACTCATTATTATCATTATTATTGTTATCAATATTATTATTTATTTATTCTTACTTTTATGTTTATTTATTTACTATCTTTAACTTTAATTTGGCCCAACTAATATTATAATTTTATATTTCTATTAATTTGGCCCTAAATAATAATCCCTAATTAATCCCATATTTGATAATCCAATACCAAATTAGATTATGTATTTATTATTATTTATTTAATAATATATCATCACATACAACCATAATATTAGTATAAAATTTAAGGGACAACTTAAATTTTCGGGTTGTTACAATCTTCCTTCCTTTTAAAAATCTCGTCCCCAAAATTTGTCATATGTGTAAACTATCCGCTGTGCACTCTGATAAATACATATTAGATGATTAAAAAAAATATTACCTCAAAAAAAAATTGTTTACCAAAAATAACTCACTGTCTAGTTGTCAAAAATTATTTTCGGCCAAAATAAGAAACAATCAATGACTTAAAAAACTTTTCATTGATTTTATTTCTAAAAAAAAATAAATAAGAACACAATTAAACAAGCGACTAGAAATGAAATGACATAATCATATACAAGAGTTAAAGGAATTTGAGATGAACACCCATTTCTTTTATCCTTGAACTTTCCACTTATGAAAAATAGTTTCAAAATTAGTATTTTTAAAATTTGAACCCACTTTTAAAAAGTCAAAATGATTTTTTTTTTTGGAATACTGAACTGGAAATTATATGTATTTAATTATATTATAATTTTGGCGGGTGCTTGAACCCGATATCCTTTATTTCTTTTCATTCTTTTGCTATAACAAATATAAATTATATCTAATATCCTTCACAAATTATGCACCAAAAATATATATATATATATATATATAAAATCATAATATAATTAAATCGACTAAAATATAATATTTAGGTACTAATTACCCGCTATCCCACTTCTTAAATGTGCATGTGTCCTATGCTCCAATGATGATTTTATCTATTTATTTATTATTTTATAAACCATTGCTCTGATACCACTTGTCACAACCCGCTCCTCGTACCTAAGGGTTAAGCATTGTGATGGCCAGTAACTGAGATTACCTCCGGCCAATTCTTAAACAAATTAATAAGCGCGAGCGGAAATAATATTTAAGTGAGGGTACCAAAATAATCATTGGAACTTCTATTTTTATTACAAAATTTATTGACCAAAAGGCCGATATTTACATATAAAAATATCATAAAAGTGTTGTGTGTGTCTATTCCGTAGCCTCTCGTCTAAGACTTTCCAAAAGCTATTTCTAAATTGCATTATTTCTTGAAAATTGGTAAACAGCTATAAGCACATGGCAGCATAAGAAATATTATGTCAAGAGTATAAGGGACACAAAATAACCATGGATAGTTATGTAACTAAAATATTTAAGATAACTTAGTCTGAAAAAATAATTATTTAAGTAACAAAACTAAGATTATGTAAATAAATAACCATAACCATGATGCAAGAACAAAAGCGAGCAGTGTAATAACCTCACCACTTACCGATTAATTACCGACATCGCTAAGCGAGATTAAGATGGATAATTGAATTGATTGAAATCTTTGGGTCAATGTGGGGAATCAAACTGAATTGATTAAGTATATCTTTTATATTGCATTTCTATCTGTTGCCTGTTTGATTATCTGTTCATGTTTTTATGTTTGAACTGCAAATTAAAGGCCTTATCGGCAGCCGAACCAGAAATTGATTGATGTTCTGTGTTAATTAGAATTAATGTGAATTTATGGTGTAATTATCTGAAAAGTGATTTGGTATGATTAAATTAGATTAAAATAAGCTAAATTACATCGTTTCACATATTTACCTTAATGCCATTGTGAGTGGCCCACTACATGAACTATATTTGAACCTTATTATATACTTAGGCACACATTTGCTCAGCTCTTTTCTTGTTATTGCCGACCAAGAGTGAGAGAGTGAGAGAATTGAGTTCAAACTTGGAGATTTGCTTGGAATTGAAAGAATTGAGGAGAGGATTGCAAAGTTGAGCTTACATTCTTGAGTTTAAAGATTTAAGGTTGGTGTTTCATCTTCTCATTCTTGTGTTTAGGTTGATTCTTGCATGGTTTAGAGCAAGGTTGAAGTCTAGAGCCAATTTATGGCTCAAATTGTGGTGTAGCTTAGTGTGTGTTCGATCTGTTAACTGTGTAGGGTTGGCGATCGGAGACGCGCTCAGGCTTTACTGTAGCCTAGAACTCCGTGAGTAACAACTGTGTAAAGATATGTTCAAAATGATTATCTTCTGAACAATTGAACTGCATCGTTTTAATCGACATCATTAATTGAATGAATATATGTCCTATATTCTGAACTGTATTGTGGCATCTTTAGCAATTCCATTTCTTATTCTTTATTCTGAGATCTCTGTCGGTTCTCTTGTTGGGACCACTACTGTTTACTGATTGATAGCCATCATTGACTGTTTGGTCTTTTAAGACCTACTGTTTACTGTACTGTTATGCTAATGGATGTACCACATATGACTGTACTGACTGAACAACTGATATACTGAATTAATGAACTGTTTTCATTACTGTAAGGACATTCATTCTTAACCTCTTTACGCATTATGTTATTCATTGGGTTTTAGCTCACTGTTTATATATATATGTAGGTGTTTAGACACCAGACCGGAGCTAGGAGCGTGGATTAGACCTCCCGTTTTGTCAAGCCAACCATTGTGCCTCACTGCGAGGTTCCGAGCTTGCCAAGCTATGGCTATGGGGTGTTAGTTACCCCTTTCTGTCTTGTTTTGTAACGACTGTTACTGTACTATTTAATAGGGATTAGGTTCCTGTTCTGAATGGTTGTAAAGATTGTACATATTGTTTTGTCACTGACTGCATATATGTATGAAAAATCTTTTTGCATACAGACTGTCACAGCTCATTGGACATTGTTTATCTATTGTATTGGCTTCCGCCATGTTCACAGACTGCTTTTTCTTGTATTCATTGTTAAGCAGGCCTTGATAATCTCGGATTCTTGGCGATTCTGATGCTAAACCCATAGGGGCAGATTTGGGTCGTGACAGAGTGGTATCAGAGCGATACTTACCACAAGTTATACCGCACACACGTGTCCAAATGAGCTATAGGATGTCCTAGAAAAGTGATTAGGGCATTGCATGAGCATGATAAGTGTGTGGCTATGACATGACTAAATATATACTAATGTGATAAACTGTTTAAGCATGCAATTGCTTATGTTGATAATTGCTATAACTGTTTATAGTGAAATGGATAATACGAGGACTGCAAATGAATCTGAATCCTCATCCTCTAAGGCAAGAATGGCAAGACTGGAGAGAATGATGGAATTAATAACTACAAGATTAGATCAACAACAGAACCAACAGCCCCCACCTCCTCCTCCGGTACAACCGGAACAGAATGTCAATGTTAATGATGAGGACATAATTGCTCTTACCCAGAAGTTCAGCAAAATGAAACCGCCATCCTTTCAGGGAGGCCTGGAACCGTTAAAAGCTGAAGCATGGGTTTTGGAGACTGAGAAATTGTTTGAGGTGTTTCCGTGCTCAGAGGTACATAAAGTGCTGTTAGCTACCTTCACCTTACAAGAAGAGGCTAGAAGGTGGTGGATGCTAGTCCGTGACACCAACACTGTAATGACTTGGGCTCAATTCTAAGGAGCCTTCTTTGAAAAATACTTCCCTCAGTGTGTCAGAGACAGAAAAGTAACTGAATTTGAGCAACTGAAACAAGACACCATGTCAATTGCAGAGTATGAGACAAAATTTACTGAGCTTGCCCATTATGCACCACATATGGTGGACACAGACTATAAGAAGGCCAGAAAATTTGAAGGCGGCCTGAATGTTACAATACTGGACAGAATTAATGTTTTGAAGCTACCGAACTATGTGAATGTTCTTGACCGAGCTTTGATGGCTGAATCAAACATCGAGGCACTGAAAACTGAAACACCAGCGTCTGAATGGCGTGGTAAAAGGCAGGGTTTCAAGTTCAAGAAAGGCAAGCATAACCCATTGAACAAAAAACAGAATACGGGGTCAACAAGTAGCCCCAGCCAAGGGAGTGGTTTCATACCACCCTGTTTCAAGTGTGGTAAGAATCACAAGGGAGTTTGTTATAAAATCTTTGGTGCTTGTTACAGGTGTGGCAAGGTGGGCCACATGGTCAAAGATTGCTTTTCCACTCCTCAGGGGCATAGTAAAGCTGCACCAAACGCAGCAGCATCAACTGCTACACCAAAGCCTAACCCTAAAGCTACCGGGAAGGAGCCTATGAGGCAGGGCCGAGTGTTCGCCCTAGTACCGGGAGACGTCCAAAATACCGAGACCGTAGTGTCAGGTATTCTCTCTATTTGTACTCAAAATGCATATGTACTGATTGATTCGGGGTCTACACATTCTTATGTATCACATGCTTTTTCGCGAAAATTGAATACACCCTTAGAACCCATGAATTATCTGTTAGCTGTATCATCACCCGTTGGGGGATCCATGACTTGTGCATACATGTACCCTGCTTGTGAAATTATTGTTGGAGATGCATATCTGTTTATTGACTTACTACTTTTGAACATAGATCATTTTGATGTAATATTGGGGATGGACTGGTTAACGAAATATCATGCCATCATAGACTGTGTAACGAAACAAGTAGTTTTCTGTCCACCGGGTTTGCCTAAATTTGTGTTTAAAATGAGTGGAGTAGTACCTCCTCCGTACTTGATTTTATCTGTGAAAGCTGTTAAATTGATTAGAAAGGGGTATAAAGGATATCTGTGTTCTGTATTGACTATACCTACTGATGATAGTGCTAATGTGAACAGCATTCCTATAGTCAGAGAATTTCCAGATGTTTTTCCAGATAATCTGCCAGGGGATTTGATTGACAGGGAGATTGAGTTCACCGTTGATGTGATTTCGGGTACACAGCCTGTATCTAAAGCTCCTTACAGAATGGCTCCAACTAAACTGCAAGAATTGAAAGTGCAACTGCAAGAACTGTTAGACAAAAAGTTCATCAGGCCTAGTACCTCACCATGGGGTGCACCTGGCTTGTTTGTGAAAAAGAAAGACGGCTCACTGAGACTATGTATCGATTACCGTGAACTGAACAAGGTAACTGTGAAAAATAAATATCTATTACCGCGTATTGATGACCTGTTTGATCAGTTACAGGGTGCTCAAGTATTTTCTAAGATTGATCTTAGATCCGGATATCATCAGTTGAAAGTTAAACCAGAGGACATTGACAAAACTGCTTTTCGAACGAGGTATGGACATTATGAATTTTTAGTTATGCCTTTCGGAGTTACCAATGCACCTGCTGCATTTATGGACCTCATGAACAGAATTTTTAAACCATTCCTCGATGACTTTATTGTTGTATTTATTGATGACATTCTGATTTATTCCAAAAGTATAGCAGAACATGAACATCATCTGAGACTTGCTCTACAGACCCTAAGAGAACAAAAACTTTATGCTAAACTGTCTAAATGTGAGTTTTGGCTTGATCATGTTATGTTTTTGGGACATGTTGTTAGCAAAGATGGAATTTCTGTTGATCCGCAGAAAATTAAAGCTGTAGTAAACTGGCCTAGACCAACAAATGTGACAGAAGTTCGAAGCTTTTTGGGATTAGCCGGGTATTACAAGAGATTTGTCAAAGATTTCTCCAAAATTGCCTTACCATTGACTCAGTTAACTCAGAAGGGATATCATTTGACTGGACTGACCAAAGGGAATCAGCTTTCCAAGAGTTGAAAACTCGACTCGGAACTGCACCGGTTCTTACCCTACCTTCAGGTACGGATGGTTTTACCATTTTTAGTGATTCTTCTCAAAAGAGTTTGGGATATGTTTTAATGATGAATGGGAGAGTTATTGCTTATGCTTCCCGACAACTGAGACCGCACGAAAAGAACTACCCGACCCATGACTTAGAACTTGCTGCAGTGGTATTTGCATTGAAAATCTGGCGTTACTACCTTTATGGGGCGACATGTGAAGTATATACCGACCACAAGAGTCTGAAATATTTCTTCACACAGAAAGAACTGAACATGAGACAGCGGAGATGGCTAGAACTGATTAAAGACTATGACCTACAGATTTTGTATCATCCGAGAAAAGCCAGCACCGTTGCTGATGCATTGAGTCAGAAATCGATTGGGAACTTAGCCTGTTTACTTACTGGACATAAAGAGTTGCTTTATGACTTTGAAAAATCTGAAATTGAGATTGTTTTGTAGGAACAAGGTGGAACAATAGCTGCTGTTTCTGCTCAACCGGCACTAATTGAAGAAATTAAAGAGAAACGGCAACTGGATGACTACTTGAAGAAGATCATCGAAGAGAGGGAATCTAAACCAAAACCGGGTCTCAAATTTGAAAATAATGTACTGAAATTTCAAGAGAGATTGTGTATACTGAATGATTCTGAATTGAAAAGAAGAGTTCTGCAAGAAGGCCACAATTCAAAACTGTCTATCCACTCAGGGAACACAAAAATGTACCAAGATTGAAATTGAATTTCTGGTGGCCCGGTATGAAGAAAGAAATTGCTGATTTTGTATCGAAATGTCTTCATTGCCAACAAGTCAAAGCCGAACATCAACAACCCGCAGGCTTACTGCAACCCTTACCGATACCGGAGTGGAAATAGGAACATATTACCATAGATTTTATTGTGGGATTGCCTCGCTCCAGTAAAGGTATGGATTCAATTTGGGTTATTGTTGATAGACTGACTAAATCTGCTCACTTCTTACCTGTCAAAACAATCTATAATGCGGACAAATTGGCTGTGATTTATATTGATGAAATTGTTAGACTGCATGGAGTGCCTGTGTCTATTGTTTCTGACAGAGATTTGAAGTTTACATCGAGATTTTGGCAAAGCTTACAGACTGCATTGGGTACCGAACTGAGATTGAGTAGTGCCTATCATCCTCAGACAGATGGTCAGTTAGAAAGGACCATCTAGACTCTAGAAGATTTATTGAGAATGTGTGTCCTTGATTTTCAGGGAAATTGGGAAAGCCATTTGCCCTTAGCTGAATTCACCTACAATAACAGTTATCACTCAAGTATTGGTATGGCGCCTTTCGAGGCATTGTATGGCAGAAAATGTAGATCTCCGATTTGCTGGGCAGAAGTTGGAGATGGGCCGTTGTTTGGGCCCGAGATTGTTTATGAAACGACTAAGAAAGTGAAATTGATACAACAGAGACTGAAAACTGCACAGAGTTAAAAGAAAAGTTATGCAGATGTCAGAAGGCGAGACAGAGAATATGAAGTGGGTGACCACGTTTTTG
Organism: Camellia lanceoleosa; assembly: GCA_025200525.1. NCBI lineage: Eukaryota > Viridiplantae > Streptophyta > Magnoliopsida > Ericales > Theaceae > Camellia > Camellia lanceoleosa. The sequence continues at coordinate 7,920,273 of CM045763.1, read as the reverse complement.
TGAAAGTGACACCGATGAAAGGCCAGACTCATTTTGGAGTCAAAGGCAAGTTAGCGCCAAGATATGTCGGACCGTATGAGATTATTGTGAAAATCAATCCGGTGGCGTATCAAGTTGCGCTTCCTCCTGAAATGGAGCATATGCACAACGTCTTCCACATTTCTATGTTGAGGGACTACCTCCGGGATCCTTTTTATGTGATAGAGCCGACCCGTGTAGTGCTAAGTGATGACTACATTTACGAAGAACGGCTTATTCAGATTGTAAACAGACGGATCAAGAAGTTGCGGAACAAAGAGATTTCGTTAGTAAAAGTTGACTGGCAAAACCATGGTGGCGTGTATGCCACTTGGGAAAGGGAAGATGACATGGCTAAAAGATATCATGAACTATTTCCACTGAATCCTGTTTTCTTCCAAAACGAAGGTAACTCGAGTTTAGAGGACTAAACTCTTTTTAAGGAGGGGAGACTGTAATAACCCTCACCACGGATTACCGATTAATTACCGATTACTGCTAAACGGAGACTGATTAAGATGGATAATTGAATTGATTGAAATACTGGACTGACTGACCGGAATCTGAAACTGAATTGATTAAGTATGTCTATTATATTGCATTTCTATCTGTTGCCTGTTTGATTATCTGTTCATGTTTTTATGTTTGAACTGCAAATTGAAGGCCTTATCGGCGGCCGAACCAGAAATTGATTGATGTTCTGTGTTAATTAGAATTAATGTGAATTTATGGTGTAATTATTTGAAAAGTGATTTGGTATGATTAAATTAGATTAAAATAAGCTAAATTACATAGTTTCACATATTTACCTTAATGCCATTGTGAGTGGCCCACTACATGAACTATATTTGAACCTTATTATATACTTAGGCACACATTTGCTCAGCTCTTTTCTTGTTATTGCCGACCAAGAGTGAGAGAGTGAGAGAATTGAGTTCAAACTTGGAGATTTGCTTGGAATTGAAAGAATTGAGGAGAGGATTGCAAAGTTGAGCTTACATTCTTGAGTTTAAAGATTTAAGGTTGGTGTTTCATCTTTACATTCTGGTGTTTAGGTTGATTCTTGCATGGTTTAGAGCAAGGTTAAAGTCTAGAGCCAATTTATGGCTCAAATTGTGGTGTTGAAGCTTAATTGTTGCATGCATGTATACATATATATATATATTGAAGCTTTGTGATTGTAGCTCATAATTCCTCACATGCATGTTCATAATTTTACAATGGACCTTGATTTCATCTTGTTTTGAGAAGAATTGGCTCATTAGAGCAAGAGTTTGAAGCTTTGAATTGGTTAAATCCATGCATGTTTGCATGTTCTTGAAATTTGGTTCAAAATTGTATTTAATTGAACTACCTTTGGGTTTCGATTTCTCAAATTCATCTTTGAAACATGTTGTTCTATGAGTTTACAAATATTTTCCAGAAAATTAGCCTAAAAGGATCGAATTTGATGCATTGAAACTTGGTTTTGAGCTTGGGTGTTCAATCTGGAATTTCCAGAATTTGGAATCACGCTCAAGCGGGGAAAGTGGCGCTCGAGCGTGAAATCCGTGCTCCTAGTACTTTGCACGGTTTTGAAGTCTGCTCGAGCGAAATAATTGATACTCGAGCGAGACCTTGTGTCTTACGCTCGAGCAGCTATCGAGCGCCCATCGAGCGTGATTTTTGAGCATCCAGTACTTTTGCCATGTTTTGCAGTACGCTCGAGCGTGAGAAGTAACGCTCGAGCGAAAACCTTTGTCTGCATGTCCGTTTGAGCGGGGAAAGATACGCTCGAGCGGGACTTTGTTTTTCTGAAGATTCTGAAAATGCTTTTAAAGTGTATCTTTGCATCCTTATTTCATCCTAGGCATTCCTAGGCCTAGTTTAAGGCATCTTAATGAGGATATAGATGTAGAACACACCGAGGCAATTAGGGATTAAGTTATTATCTTTCCCAACTGTGTAGCTTAGTGTGTGTTCGATCTGTTAACTGTGTAGGGTTGGCGACCGGAGACGCGCTCTAGCTTTACTGTAGCCCAGAATTCCGTGAGTAACAACTGTGTAAAGATATGTTCAAAATGATTATCTTCTGAACAATTGAACTGTACTGTTTTCTGAACTGATACTGTTAATCGAATGAATGCATGTCCTATATTCTGAACTGCATTGTGGCATCCTTAGCAATTCTTTCTTTATTCTTTATTCAGAGATCTCTATCGGTTCCTTGTTGGGACCACTCATTTCTTGATTGATGGCCATCATTATTTGTTGGTCTTTAAGACCCTCGCATTTACTATACTGTTATGCTAATGGATGTACCACATATGACTGTACTGACTGAACAACTAATATACTGAATTAATGAACTGTTTTCATTACTGTAAGGATATTCATTCTTAACCTCTTTACGCATTATGTTATTCATTGGGTTTTAGCTCACTGTTTATATACCTATGTAGGTGTTCAGGCACCAGACCGGAGCTAGGAGCGTGGATTAGACCTCCCGTTTTGTCAAGCCAACCATTGTGCCTCACTGCGAGGTTCCGAGCCTGCCAAGTTATGGCTATGGGGTGTTAGTTACCCCATTACATCTGTTTGTAACATTTATTCTTGTCTTGTTTAATAGGGATTAGGTCCTTGTTCTGAATGGTTGTAAATATTGTACATACTGTTTTGTCACTGACTGCATATATGTATGAAAAATCTTTTTGAATCTGGTATCGTCACTCATTGGACATTGTTTATCTATTGTATTGGCTTCCTCACATTGCTTTTATCAGATATTCTTGTTAAACAGCCTTGATAATCTCGGATTCTTGGCGATTCTGATGCTAAACCCATAGGGGCGGGTTTGGGTCGTGACACAGAGGTCACAAGAAGGATAGTCAGAACAGAAACATGGATTCAAGAGATGGCTCGTACGAACTCTAGAGGTAGCTCCTACAACAGTGTAGCACTTAGCTCCATATAGCATTTTGCTCTACACCAAAAATCAGAGGGTCAATGGATCCATGATGGATAGAGGGTCACAAAATGACCAAACAGAAGCCGATGGTTATTTAAGTCCCCCAAGGCGTGAGACTCCCATTATGGTACTTACAAAACATAATTGTTTATAAGGTCATAGTCAAATATTCTTTAAAATATAAACAAACACATCCGTGGGTTTCATTTTAAGAAAATAGGGTTCAAAAAATAATCCACATAATTGAAATATTAATATAATTAATAATAATTTATAAAATATAACTTGTATAAAATAAATTATGGTAAGTCAAAACATATGTAAAATATATTATGGTGACTCAAGGTATAATATAACTCACCTTAAAATTAATACTTCACTCTTTCTTTCCACTACCAAAAACTCTTCTGACTTCTATTATTTTTTCTTCATTTTCTTCCTTTCTTTCCCTCCTCCTTCCTCTCTTTTCCTTTCTTTTTCTTTTTTTCTCCCGTCTTTTCCTTGTCTTTCTTTCCTTTCCAAGTGAATCACCTCCTCCCGATTTATAAGGAGATACGAGCATTGACAAGCCAATACGTGACCATCGAATCCTCCCACAGATTTGATTCATAAATTATATAGATTTATACTTATCTTTAATAAATATTTAAGATAATTACACTTTGACTCAGTTTTCTAATATAACTATATATGTGAAGACCTGACCTAACTTTTCACCTTTTGTTTGACATCGTCAATGAACGAAGGTCACATCTCATATTTAATAAGTTCATCATGTCATGTTAATAAATATTATCTATACTTCGCCATCCGGTGCGGACCTATAACAGAACAAGAATTGGTAATCCTCTTCGAGTGTGTCAAAAATGAAACTCGTAAAGATGTATATTTTTTTTCTTTAGGCAAAACGGATCACACTATCGAACTCAGAATGTCGAAATTAGTCAACAGTGATTAAATGAAATTTTTCTTGAACCGATTTTCGGACAACCCGGATGTCCATGCATTGCGTTTTATCCGAGCAGTGCAATTTGTGGTGGTAAAATCAGCTACCATGGCTGTAATTTCTTGGTGAGGTGAAAGATATAACCACCTCACTCCCCTTTTTACCACATACTTCACCATTCAATCCTAGCCATTGATCTTACCTACCCCTTTCTTCATATATATATATATATCCTATATGTGCAGAAACTTCATCTTCTTGCTGAAAATCTATAGATTTAAGGGAGAAAATCAAACACTTTCATCTTTGTTCTTCAAGCTTCAAGTCTAGGTAAATTCCTCTCTATATCTATTTCAATTCCATAAGTTAAAGCCTTTATTTCTTTCCTTTGATTTCATGTTACAATGAACCATGAATCTAAATCCTAAAATACAGATTTAGACTTTATTTCCTCCCATTGATATCATGTTGCAATGAACCATGGGGCTAAAGCTCAAAACAATGATTTTACCCAACAAACAGTTTTTTTTCCTGAACAGGCAGTCTACTTTGAAAATTCGTCAAAAATTATTTAGGGCACTTTAACAGTTGATTTTTGGACCAGAGTTAAATTAGAGTGTTATATTTCCAACCCAATTTGTTTCAACTCGATCCAACGGCTAGATTGTTGTGGAAATGATTTTTTAGAAACTGTAATGGATCTGGACCAACTTTGTTTTACTGCCATTTTATCCTGTTTATGAGCATTTTTAGGAGATGAATCCTCATGAAAAAGTTTCATAACATCTTGATTGATAACCCTATAAAAGTTCAAAATATTTTAAAGTGTTTTGATTAGGATTTTAGCCTCTGATCTAAAGTGCTGCAAACTAAGAATTTCTGGACCATAAGAGAAGGACCCCTTTTAAATTGTACACTTTGGAATTATGGTTTGAATATTTATTTCATGCTTAGAATTAATTCCTAGACCTACTATAATATAGTTTTTCATACGTTGTGTTTAGATCTCGGTTCCGATTGATTTTACCAAACTTCGTGTACATTTAGGTGAGTTCATGCTTATGCTTTTTACATGTATTTGAATATAATGACATGCTTTGATCGACAAATTATTTTGGAGTATGAGATTGCATTGATTTATGAATAACCAAATAAACATATAATTTTGAACTTTAGCAAGTATGCTTATGATTGGAAAAGTACCTTAAATACATTTTGAAAATCATGTTATGTTTTAGAAAACGTGAGCAAACGGGATAAGCCGATTCACATGTATTGCTTATATACATATTGTTTTTATGAAGCTATGGTAAAGACATTGTTATAAACTCTTGCAAATATAATAACGTACATTCGAACGGAACATCCCGGATGTTAGTGGAAATTAAAGATACCAACGGGTGAGGCGTTATAAGGGTGGTTGTTGGGACGCGGCCATTGTCCCTTGGCATGATCATAACCACTTGATATTAGTATGGGTAGCTTCCTACTTCTTTGGCAACATATCCAGTCGAATGGATATATGTTTGTATATTTTGATATATATATATATATATAAGAGCATTTATCTTGTTTTTTCAGCCATTAGGCTTTTGAACATGAACAGTTATGCTTGAGACTTGAAATATTTATGATTGAACCGTGGCAAACTTGTAAATTGCGTAAAAATGTTCTCACAAGCTTTATAGCTCACGAGTGTGTTACTAACCCATTTCAGGTTAAGAGAATGCTTAGTGGATAACCAAAGGCCTATTTTTTTTGTGGTGTCTCGTGGCCTGGGATGGATTCTAGACCTATAGTTTTATATAAGTCATGTACTACCTCTTTTGTTAGCATAGGGCCAAGTTATTGTTGTAACTTAACCTTCCTTTATGACTTGTATAACTTATATAGCAACGCTCTAGATAAATGTAATCACCTAGTATTTGCGATGATTTATTTATTTGTTCTCTAAACTAATTAGTAGTAGGCCTAGGGTGCGAGATGAGGCGCTGGCCGATCGCGATTCCGATTAGCCCGTATTTCGGGTCGTGACAATATAAATAAATTAATTCCTAATTAAATTACACTCTATCGTATACCAATAGAAAATTAATTATTTATTTTACTACTACACCCATTATTATCATTATTATTGTTATCAATATTATTATTTATTTATTCTTGCTTTTATGTTTATTTATTTACTATCTTTAACTTTAATTTGGCCCAACTAGTATTATAATTTCATATTTTTGTTAATTTGGACGCAAATAATAATCACTAATTAATCCCATATTTGATAATCTAATGCCAAATTAGATTCTGTATTTATTATTATTTATTTAATAATATATCATCACATACAACCATAATACTAGTATAAAATTTAAGGGACAACTTAAATTTTCGAATTGTTACATATATATTGATATTGATGGGCACCCAAGGGGGCCCAGCCTAGCTCACAGCCCATACATCAGTAATTTAATGAGGCCACTGTAGCATTAAATGCAACAAGACTCTTTACGCCGGAGCATGCAGAATCACCATGAACGATGTTAACTAGGCCATAGACATTCGGCCAACCAGACAGCTTAGAATGGACAAGGAAATGATGAGCAAAGGATATAAGAAAGCTTTCGAGATACGTTAGAGGTTAAGTCTTCACCCCCTTGCTTCTCTCTCTCTCTCTAAAATCAATCTGTTCTAACCTAACTTGATCGTCGAAATATCCGTTGGGGGTCTATCTTCCCTTTTGGGCCTTTTTTGTAGGCACGCTTTAAGGACACCAAAGTCAGCAGACCTGTTGGAAGCGTGGATCAATCCGAGCCATCCTCCATTAAAGTTATTTCATTATCATATATTTTCAGCATGCACTTGGACATTAATTGGTGGATTATTTAGTTGGACTAGTTTGATTGAGATTGACTTAAAAAATAAATAAATCAAATTTAAATACATTTAAAATTTTTTTAAGGTAAACAAGACTATGAGGTGGTTTGTGATGATCTAAATAAGTGCATTTTTTAACTTTTTATGAAATATAAGTTGGGTTTTAAGTGATGTGGTAGAGAGATGATGTGACTTAAATAAGATAATATGACTTAAATAGAATAGTGACTTTTTGACTTTTTAATTTTTTTAGGTCATGACAAATAAAGCCATAATATGCGATTTTGTATATACTCTACATGCCTAGAAATATGATGCCTCATCAATGAGAAAGACCTAGACTTTGTTGTTTCTGAGGTTCACATCAATTTGATTTCACACAACAAAACAATAATGGAGAGAGAGAGAGAGAGAGAGAGGGGAATGCAGAGGACACAAAGGAAATGGTTTATCCTTTGAACTATCAGCAATTTCTGTCTATTTTCCATTGTCTCCAACACCCAAACAAGTCGACCATACAATACAATATAATATTATATCATCTATCTATCTATATATGCAATCACTACTCTACTCTCTCTTCTTTATATATAATATAATGATAATACTCAAAACAACAATAGAATGGCTGCAAAGATAGCTCCTCTCTCTTTCATTGCTAACAGCTTTCTTTTTTTAGGTAGGCACGATGATGATGATGATGATGATGATGAGCAAGTTGGCAACTTGGACCATATGCAACTAGGAAGCAAGGAAGGAAGCAACAACACTTCAATATTGTAAAATTGTTTCTAGTATTTTCATATTATGAGATAATGTTTTTCATATCATAGCCACCAATCAATGCATTGCTTTTCCTCTATCTTAAGCCCCCCAATGACTTTGAGGTGGGTACAACTATATGTAATTTATAATTGGATCCAATAATTGTAGCAGTTATTTGAATTAGTTGGAGAAAATTGAAACAATTCATAGCAATTATCATGGTTGGAAAGCATTTTTGAAAAAAATTCTATAACACTGCAGCAACTCAACCCTATATCTTAGTGAATAATTCTATAGACGCTAAACTAGTGTGTTCAAGTATCATTGGATGTTTAAGTATAATTTTTTTTTATACCCTATTATATTTGGCCTTTTGTACTCTTAGTAAGATTTTTAGTGTATAAATAGATAACAAACTATATATTATTAATAATTTTCTCAAAAATAATTCCATCTATTATTTTGTATCATGCGAGATCTATGTCCAGTGTACAATAAATAAATAAATGTATAATATCCAACTAATTTGTTGCAAAATTTTGGAACCATGCCGGCAATGGTATTGACTATACAAGTGGCAATTGTTTAATTTTAAGCAAGATATCTTATTAAATTATATACTAATATCAATATATGTTTAACAAGGATGTAGTAATATATTAAAATATTTAAAAAATATATGAAACATGCAGTGGAATACTGTCATTAGAATGAGCCAATTAATTTTCAGTATTAGATATATTCTGAATTGTTTGAGAATTCAGAAAGATAATGTAAGATAATTCAAGGTCTACAACTGCAGCACTAAAATAACAATATCTTGCCAATGCCCTGTGATGATTTTTAAGTTCTACTTCTGTCTGTGTTAGTCATTCAAATTATAAATCACATAATTTTGATTTATGTATGGGTTGATCAACTTTTTTCAGTTGGTGATTCAACTAGAGGTACTGTTGAACTTGGTGAGCCACTTTATTTTTGGGCCTATTTTGATAGTCCATCATCTTGTAAAATTTTTCGAACAAATTAACTATATGTAACAAAATCATATTTATTGAAAATCGATGGTTACGTCATTTATTTCTAAATTATCAATGTGAGCCTAAATTTATGTAGTTGTCAATGTCTAATCAAATTAATTTTTTGTCTACTCAACATGCAAGATGTATAATTCAAATAACTGAAGTGGACTTGAGATGAATCTATAAACCCTAGAAATACTCTTCGATGATTAATAATTTTGAGTAATGTTGGGGATCATGAAAAAAATATCATGAAATACATTATGAAGATTTTTCATCATTTGATTAGTGTGTTTTATTTTATTATATGTATAATCCAAAGTGAAGAATCTTTCATAATTATTTTTATGACATTTTTTTTTTATGATTCCGAATTTTCTACTAAAAGGGCCTTGCTTAGTTATGAGATTTATTGCACTAGATGGATAAGATTGGACAGAGTGAGTTTAATTTATTATAAACACTACTTGCTCTTTGACCTAATACATCAGCTTTCCCTTTCAAACACTCTCATAATAATTAAGGTGATATTTACGTTGTGTTTGGATGAGGGATTTGAGGAGGGAATTGGAAAGGGAAAAAGAAAAGTTAGGTGAAATGTGAAAAAAAAACCCTACATTTCACCTAGTTTCACACACCTTTTTTCTTTCTCTTTCCAAATCCCTCCCCAAATAATACACTTCCCTAATTATTTTATATATATATATATATGTCTATAAGTTTTGCAATTTGTATAATTTCTTTCTACACCCCTATATTAAACTTCATACCGAATCCAACCACTACCCCCTCCGTTTGTTGGTCGCCTGCCGCCACCTCACCACCATTTTTGCCCCCTCTCATCTCCCTCTTCTCCATTACCCCCACATCCTCGCCCTACCTTGATGCCCCTTCCTATTGCTACCTAGTCTTGACCACCCTCCCACCACTGTGATCCAACGATGGAGTTGTGGTGGTTGAAATAATGGCCGGGGTGGACAATGGTGATGTGATGGTTGCTATTGAAGTGGAGTAGGGCAAAAGTTTGGATCCAACAAAAAAAAAAAAAAATTGAATTTTTGTACTTGTTGATAATTTTATTTTGAGGTATATATTGATAAATAAAACTTAAAATAATTATGCATTTTTTAAGACACGTTTTTGAAAAATGTATATTTATTTCTAAGTTTATTAACAAGTATCCTTAACAAAATCTATAATACAATATTATAAGTTTTGATCAGTTCAACTAGATACTTAAGGCTTCCCATCTTAACAAAAATAAAATAAAATAAGATAATTACCGGAAACATTAATAATAAATTAATTAACACATGGTTAAAAAGTGGATTATCCAGCTAATCAAAAGGGATTGATAAAGGTTTTCCTTGTCTTTCATGTTCTTGGGCTATGAAGCAAAAACATGATCCTATGAAAGGAACATGTATGCTATGCCCCTACAGGGAATACATCATAGGTTTCTACCTAATAAAGAATCAATTTGATCGCTGTTTTTGTGTTGATCTGAGTCGTTATTAAATTCTTAATTGCAAACAATTTAGCAAATTTTGGTACTTGACCATATGAAATTTTTTTAGTGTATAGAATTTGATCGTGTTGAATATAACCTTTCACATGAGATAAGACGTATTAAATGTGCAAATGTCAATCACAAGTGTAAAAAATTGTGTCTAATTTTGTAATTAAATTCTCTACACAGAAGAACTGCAATTATATTTCCAGTTTTGAAGGTTATCATGTTTTCGAATAATAAGTTTAAGCGAACAAATAATCAAACAAATCAAATATTTCATAATAATGGGACCATTCAAAACAAATAAAAAGTTATCTGTGGTTCAAAAAAAATAATCAAACATCATTAGATTCTTAACGATTAAAAAAAAACGGTAGTGCTAGGTAGCTCGAGAGTTGAGGCTCGAGATTTGGCTCGAGGGTCAAAACGACGTCGTTTTGACCCTTTTTTTTTTTTTTCTTTTCTTTTTCTCGTTGACTCCTCCTTCTCTGTATTTTTTTTTTGACAGAAGAAGAAGAAGACGGGCAGAAGAAGAAGAAGAAGACGGAAGGGGAGGGGGGGGAGGGGGAGGGGGAGGGTGCCCTAATACAGGGGAGGAGGAGGAAACGGAGGCGGCGGAGGCGGAGGCCGACGATCTAACGATCTGGAGCTGGGCGACGACGGCGGGCGGCGAGGCCACGACGACGGTCGGCGAGACGATCGGCGGCTGGGCATTGGCGTCTTCTCTCTCTCTCTCTTCCCGTCTGCTTCTCTCTCTTTGCCTCTCCCTCTCCCTCTCTTCCTCTTTTCTCCCTTTTCCTCTCCCTCTCTTCCTCTTTTCTTCTCTCTCGAGCCAAATTCGAGCTCCTTTTTCGAGCTACCGCTCATTTTCCAAAAAAAAATTATAACTAAACATCATTAAATTCACAATCATCTCAAAATATAATGAGACATAACAAAACACTATTAAAATTGGATAGTACAAATTTTTATCATATTTTCTTATTAATGGATACACAAATGAAAACATGTGAGATCATACATTTTGTATCTACTAATAAGCAAATAAAAAAAATCTAATTATCCATATTATTTTCCTTGACACATGTATTGGTCATTTTAATTTCTATATATATATATATATATTTTAAATGCATGAATTCAATTTGACAGTATAAAATATTACCTAATTATATTATGAAATTATTAAATAATAATTTTTTTTTTAATGAACAATAAAATCCTTTTTATTAAAAGAGAGCGGAACTGTTGAGATTCGCAACTACCACCGGCCACACCTTAATCTCCCCATCAAAGCTTCCACTGAAAACCTTCACACCACCGGCGGCGGAGTCATCCTCCGGCACCGCCGCCAACGACTTCACTGGCTTTTCATCACTAGATTCTTAACGATTAAAAAAAATTATAACTAAACATCATTAAATTCATAATCACCTCAAAATATAATGAGACATAACAAAACACAATTAAAATTAGATAGTACAAATTTTTATCATATTTTCTTATTATTCGATACACAAAATTGTAGTTCACATTAATGAAAACATGTGAGATCATACATTTTGTATCTACTAATAAACAAATAAAAAATCTAATTATCCATATTATTTTCCTTGACATATATATTCGTCATTTTAATTTCTATGTATATATATATATATATTTTAAATGCATGAATTCAATTTGACAATATAAAACATCACGCATATATTATGAAATTACTGAATGATAACCATGTCTATTAAAAGAGAACGGAACCGTTGAGATTCGCAACCACCACCTGCCACACCTTAATCTCCCCATCAAAGCTTCCACTGAAAACCTTCACACCACCACCACCACCACCACCACTACCGGCGGCGGAGTCATCCTCCGGCACCGCCGCCAACGACTTCACTGGCTTTTCATGCGCGTCGGAAACAGTCAAGCAACAGTATCTTCCATCTAGCCTCCTCTGCCAAATCCTAACCGTCCGATCAGCAGACCCACTGAACAACAAATCAGAGACGTAGATCAAGCACAGTATAGCCCTAGAGTGACCTCTCAGAGCACCAGTCACCGCCATGTAATTCGCACTGTCCTCTCTCTCCCACACCAGAATCGAACGATCACACGCTCCAGAAAACAAAACCGTTCCGTCACCGTTCAATGCCAGAGCATTCACCGCCGATTTATGCTTCTCTAAACTCGCTATCAATCCGTACTTTCTCTCTCCAGACGCTCGTCCCCAAACTTTAATCCGGCGGTCGGCGGAGGCGGTGTAAATCGTGCCGTCGATCGCCACCGCGACGGCGTTAATGGCGTCGTCGTGAGCTTTAATCGATTGTACACATCGAAGATCGGAGACTCTCCAAATCTTCAAACACTTGTCCCACGAAACCGAACACATCAAATTCAAACCGTCGATAACTTCGAGTCCAGAAACCGCGTCGTGGTGTTCGATCCAGAGCCGCTTCTTGTGGCGGCGAACCTTCACGTAGTTCGCCGGAAAAGCGAATCGGAGTAAGCGATCGTTGACGGTGGGGAGAGTGGCGGCGAGTCTGTGATTCTTATTATTGTTTGTTAATTTCCAGACTCGGATCTTACAGTTCTGGTGTGCGGTGAAGACTCTCTCGTTGTAGAAACTAATAGATTTGACAGAACCAGAGGAAGAACTGTTACCGTTGAATGTGTGTATGAGAGAAAAATTGTTGATGTCGAAGACGTTGATTTCGGTGGCGGAGGCGGCGTAGAGGAGGCGGCGGTGGACGGCGAGGAAGGAGACTGGGAGGGGGAGGGGTTTAAGGGAGGCTAGGCGGTGGTAGTGGTGGTGGGAGGCCAGGGAGAGGGTTAGAGTTTCGGGGGAGAGTTTTTGGAGGGAAGGAACAGAAGGGAGGGTTTGGAGAGAGAGGTTGCTTTGGAGACTGCTGCTGCTGTAGCTGGTGTCATGGGAGGTGGATGATGAGCTTCCAGGGATGTCTGAGCCGCTACTTGTGTCGGAGAATAGAGGTTTTGGTGGTGGTGGTGGTGGTGTGGGATCGTAGGCGGTGGCGGAGGAGCATGTTGATAGCCATGATCGGAACTTCATGTCACCGGCGAGAGAGAGAGAGAGAGAGAGAGAGTTGATAGAAAAACAAAGAGGATACAAATGGAGGAATGAGAACAAGCTATAAGTGAGAGAGAGCGTAGCCGCTACCAGCAAAATTATTTCCAAAAGTGCTTGAATTTAGTTGCCGTTTGGCAACTTGCTTTGCTTTAAGAAATAGGTTAAATAAGTTAATAAAATAAAATAAGATATTATATTTAAATTATAATTTTTTTTATAATTATTATATTTAAATTAAAAAAAGATAAAAGTTCATCTTAAACAAAACTAATTAATCAGATAAAAAAATCAAAAAAATCATGCTAAATTAGTTTTTTCCAAGCGAAACTTTCCGGGAATTATTGATTAGTGGAGATAGAAAAATAATTTTCAAAAAAATAAATTTTTTTTATAATTTTTATTGTTTTTTGTAAATATTTTTTTTCTATTCCCATTAATCTATCATTTCTTCAATTTAAAAAGAGAAAATTTCACACAAGTGTACAATTTTAAAAATAATTATAAATTAATGATAAATTTTATTAATATTAATAATTAAAAATATATAATTTTTGTAATAATTTTTTCAAGATTCTACTGAGTGTAATTTCCCCACTTAAAAATGGAAAAATGAGTGAGAACTCTAATTAGAGCTACCACTAGTAATCCTCCGTCACAGTTTATATTGTTTTTTTTTTTGCCATCTCATTAGTGATGGGTTTAGAGCCACTAAATTAGTAGTCTCTAGCACCACCGTTAAAAATGTGTACATCATGACTTGCTTCAACATTTTTTTCCTTTTAATTAAACTTTTACATAATATTTGTGGGAGTAACTGCTATTTTCTCTAGATAAAAATTAATTTTAAAATCAGATATAACTTTCTCTTAGACTTACTCGCTTTTATATGAGATAATTATGTATTGTGATTAATTTTTATATTTTTAAATTTTTTCATAGTAATTTGTAGAAGGCTATATACATGGTACAATAAATAAATAACATATAAATAAAGAGAAAAGTTAGGAATCATGAAATTTTTTTCATGAAAATGATCATGAAAGATTTATGATTCTTAAATTACTTTGATTAATGTGTGGTGCTTTATTTTAAGTGTAATTCAAAGATTACAAAACTTTCATGATTATTTTCATAAATTTTTTTTCATGATACCTAATATTACTGATAAATAAATTATAAACTACTATTAGGTAGACATACAAATTCGTGATAATTTCTATCAAGAATGGTTATTAATTAGGGGTAAGTATACATCGGGATCCATGTTTAAAATTACACAAAAGCTCAAACAAACAAACAAACAAATAAAAAGAAACCAACTTAGCTCTCTCCCGTTAAAATCAATAACATAATGGTAAATTAGATGTCGGTTCTATCATATGATGGTAACATTTGAGCATTTTAAGAAAAAATTTCATCACTTAAAGCATTTATTTTGTTCTCTATTTCCTACGTAGGACAAAGTTTTATAAAGACAAGTCAAGAAACAAAAAAGGAAAGTTTTGAAATTCCAAAAATCAAAAATAACTTTTAAAATATTTCAACAAATACTTTTCATCTTGTTACTGATTTTAAATGATACTGATGCTAAAGGCTAAAATGTAATAAATTATATATTTTTAAATTGAAGATTAAAATGTAACCAAAAAAAAGAAGCACATAATTTGGGCCCGACTTGTGTAATTAATTCAAAATAAGAAAAAGAACAAGATGTTGGATGATAAGCAGATGAAAAATGGGCTTAATTTTGTTTTATAATGGCGGAGGTGGAGATATTAAAGCTGGCTTTCGAGCTCCTCTTTTCATTTAAAATGACAACTATCTATCTACACTATATATTAAATAAAAGAAAATTTTTAATTTCAAGTTTTGTAGGAGCTCTGATCTTCCAATTTAAATTTTTTGATTTAAAAAAAAAAACTTTAGCATTTATTAACTTCTCACAAACTTTAAGTCTTACCCTCATAATAACACTTTAATACATTAAGAACAAGTATAAAAAAAATTCTTTAAAATCCAACACTTATGAATTTCTTGAAAAGTCCTAACACATATGATTATTATCCATTATAATAACACTTGAATGTATTAAAAACAAGTATAAAAAAAATTTCTTAAAAAATCCAACACATATGATTATTATCAAAATATTAAATTTTAATATAATATAATAAAAAAAAGAAGACATTTAATTCCTTAAAAAGTCCAACACATATGATTATTATCAAAATATTGAACTTTAATATAATATAAAAAAGGAAAAAAAGAATACATTCAAAATAAAAATAAAAAAAACATTTAAAAATCACAATTCACATATATACATAATCTATACTATATATTAAGCAAAAGGGGGTTTTTAATCCCAAGCCTTATGGGAGCTCCAATCTTCCAATCTAAATTTCTTGATTTTTTAATTTTTTTTATAAAAAAATCTTAGTATTTATTAACTTCTCTCAATCTCTAAGTCTTACCCTCATAATAACACTTTAATGCGTTAAGAACAAGTATAAAAAAAATTCTTTGAAATCCAACACATATGAATTCCTTGAAAAGTCCCAACACATATGATTATTATCCCTCATAATAATACTTTAATGCATTAAGAACAAATATAAAAATAATTTCTTGAAAAGTCCAACACATATGATTATTATCAAAATATTAAACTTTAATATAATATAATAAAAAAAATTTAATTCCTTGAAAAGTTCAACACATATGATTATTATCAAAATATTAAAATTTAATATAATATAAAAAATCTATCTATACTATATATTAAGCAAAAGGGGGTTTTTAATCCCAAGCCTTATGGGAGCTCCAATCTTCCAATCTAAATTTCTTGATTTTTTAATTTTTTTTATAAAAAAATCTTAGTATTTATTAACTTCTCTCAACCCCTAAGTCTTACCCTCATAATAACACTTTAATGCATTAAGAACAAGTATAAAAAAAATTCTTTGAAATCCAACACATATGAATTCCTTGAAAAGTCCCAATACATATGATTATTATCCCTCATAATAACACTTTAATGCATTAAGAACAAGTATAAAAACAATTTCTTAAAAAGTCCAACACATATAATTATTATCAAAATATTAAACTTTAATACAATATAATAAAAAAAAGACATTTAATTCCTTGAAAAGTCTAACACATATGATTATTATCAAAATATTAAAATTTAATATAATATAAAAAAAGAAAAAAAAAGAAGACATTTAAAAAAAAAAAAGAAAAAAAAAAAGGCATTTAAAAATCGAATTCACATATATAAATAATCTATCTATCTATACTATATATTAAGCAAAAGGGGATTTTTAACTCCAAATCTTGTGGGAGCTCCAATCTCTCAATCTAAATTTCCTGATTTTTTGATTTAAAAAAAAAAAAAAATCTTAACATTTATTAACTTTTCCTAACCCCCAAATCTTATTCTCATAATAGCACTTTAATGCATTAAGAACAAACATAAAAAAAAAATTCTTTGAAATCCAACACATATGAATTCCTTGAAAAGTCCCGATACATATGATTATTATTCATCATAATAACACTTTAATGTATTAAGAACAAGCATAAAAAAAAATTTCTTGAAAAGTCTAACACATATGATTATTATCAAAATATAATATAATTGTACGGGAAACAAATAAACCTTCTCGTATAATCCTGTTGATCAAGTCTGCGCTCCTCCGTACATCGTCGCTTTATCACCTGAAAACACAAACGTGAGCAAGCCGGCAGGTGTGTGCCGGAAACATCTCCGATGCCTCAGTCAGCAAACTAGACAGATAGACAAAAGCTCTGTGTATTCGGAAATCAAAGTTGTTTACCTCTCCATAAGTGATATTTGTGAGCTTTTATAAATTCCGTGTGGCACAATCTTAGTAGGACTTTTACTCCTCCATGCAGAATCCTCCTAGGATTCCTACTCCTGAAGGATAATGCTTATCTTTTAACACTCCCCTCACTGCTTAAACCAAGTGAGATGATTTTACCATGACCGGATTCCAATTTGACCGAAGTAAGCATGGTCACGCTGAGCCACAAAATAGACCGAACTATCTTTAGTTCGGTTCTTCCTTTAATGCCCTTACCTCAATTCCTCCTGCACAAATCGTAGTACACGCAAAACCGAACTAACTTTTAGCAAGGTTTAGACTGAGCTAGTCACACTATGTCATGATCGGTATAAGTTCAAAGCATCTTAGAACCGGTCTAACTACAAAGTATCATTCGACCGGTCTAACATCAAGCCTCCCTCGGACCAGACTAATTTCTGGGCTTCGGGACCAAACTAACTTTAAAGGCCCCTTCAAGACCGGAGTAACTTTACGGCCATATTACTCAGCACTTCACATAGCGTCCCATAACGGCCCATTATCCAGCTCGGCCCATTTTTCATATAAATTACCCTCTCAATAATAAAAAAAAGATATTTAATTTCTTGAAAAGTCTAACACATATAGTTATTATCAAAATATTAAACTTTAATATAATATAAAAAAAGAAAAAAAGAAGGCATTTAAAAAAAAAAAAGACATTTAAAAATCGCAATTCACATATATAGATAATTATAAATATAATCCGTGCATAGCACGGGTGATATGCTAGTACTATATATTAAGCAAAAGGAGATTTTTAACTCCAAGCATTGTGGGAGATCTAATCTCCCAAGCTAAATTTCCTGATTTTTTGATTAAAAAAAAAAAAAAACTTAGCATTCATTAACTTCTCCCAACCCCCAAGTCTTACCCTCATAATAACACTTTAATACATTAAGAACAAGCATAAAAAAAATTCTTTGAAATCCAACACATATGAATTCCTTGAAAAGTCTCAACACATATGACTATTATCCCTCATAATAACATTTTAATGCATTAAGAACAAGCATAAAAAAAATTTCTTAAAAAGTCCAACACATATGATTATTATTAAAATATTAAACTTTAATATAATATAATAAAAAAAGAAGACATTTAACTCCCTGAGAATTCTAACACATATGATTATTATTAAAATATTTAACTTTAATATAATATAAAAAAGAAAAAAAAGAAGACATTTAAAAAAAAAAAGACATTTAAAAATCGCAATTCACATATATAGATAATTGTAAATATATTAAGAAAAAGAGGGTTTTTAAACCCCAAGTCTTGTGAGAGCTTCAATCTCTCAATTTTAATTTTCTAAATTTTTGATTTAAAAAAAAAAACCTTCAGTATTTATTGGTTTGGTCAAAATTCCGTAATCAACATTTGTTAACTTTTTCCAATCCACATGCCTGCATTTATTGATTTGATCAAAATTCTTAATTAGCATTTAAAATCCCCTCATACAAATAATTATAGATACATCCTGTGCATAGTTACTGCAGTAACCTTTTTAATTTCTCCTATACACTATGATTAGTGATAAGATTGTTGATTTATTTTTATAAAAAACTTAAAAAACATAATTTATATATTAAAAATAAATTAAAACAAATATAAATATCTATAATTATCTCGTGCATAGCACGGGTGATAGGCTAGTTGTAAATATATTAAGGAAAATGGAGTTTCTAAACCCTAAGCCTTGTGGGAACTCCAATCTCTCAATCTTACCCTAAGCCTTGTGGGAACTCCAATCTCTCAATCTTAATTTTCTAAATTTTTGATTTAAAAAAAAATCTCAGCATTTATTGATTTGGTCAAAATCTCCTGATCAGCATTTATTAACTTTTTCGAATCCATATGCCTGCATTTATTGATTTGGTCAAAATCCCTAATTACCATTTAAAATCCCCTCATACAAATAATTATAGATACAGTCCGTGCATAGTTACTGTAGTAGCCTTTTTAATTTCTCCTGTACACTATGGTTAGTAATAAGATTGTTAAATTATTTTTATAAAAAATCTTTAAAAACATAATTTATATATTAAAAAAAAATTAAAACAAGTATAAATATGTATAATTATCCCGTGCATAGCATGGGTGATAGGCTAGTATGATATAATTATAAATATTCTATTTATATCTATATACTATATATTAAGCAAAAGGGGGTTTCTAACCTCAAGCCTTGTGGGAGCTCCAATCTCTCAATCTAAATTTCTTGATTTTTTGATTTAAAAAAAAAAAAACTTAGCATTTATTAAATTCTCCCAACCCCCAAGTCTTACCCTCATAATAATACTTTAATGCATTAAAAACAAGCATTAAAAAAATTCTTTGAAATCTAACACATATGAATTCCTTGAAAAATCCGAATATGTAATAACCCGCACCACTGTTTACCGATAAACTACTGATTACTGCTAAACTGAGATTGATTATGATTGGTAATTGAACTGGATGAAATACTGAACTGACCGACTGAAATCTGAAACTGAATTAATTGAGTATATCTGTTTAATCGCATTCTTATCTGTTGCCTGCTTGATTATCTGTTTATGTTTTTTCGTTTAAACTGCTAATTGAAGGCCTTATCGACGGCCGAATCTGAAATCGATTGATATTCTGTATTAATTAGAATTTATAAGATTTTATGGCATATTTATCTGAAATGTGATAACATATCTTTGAGCTTTATTATGCATCCAACAAAACATTTCATCAGCCACTTTCCTTGTTATTGCCAACTAGAGAGAGAAAGAGATAGGGAGTTGGAGTGAATTCATCTTGTATTGCTTGGAAATTGAGAAGATTGGAAGTGCTTGTGATCAATTGAGCTTCTAGACTTGGATTTGAGAACTTAGGTAAGGAGTTCATCCTTTTAATTGTGAATTTAAGTTAGTCCTTACATGTTTCATGCTAATTTGAAGAGTTGAGCCTAGAATTGGTTTAAATTGTTGCACTAGAGCTTGTATCATGCATGCATGTGTGCATTGTTGAGTTTGGAGGTTTGATTCCATGGAAATCTTGCATGCATGTTCATATTTTTACGATAGACCATGAATCCATCATGTTTTTGGAACAATTGGCTCATTGGAGCAACTCTTTGAAGCTTGAAAGTTGTATAAAGTCTTGCATGTTCAATTGAAATCATATTCTTGAAAATTAGTTTGAAGTTGAGTTTAATTGAGCTACCCTTGGGCTTTGATTTCTTAAATTGAGATTTGAAACATGTTATACTATGAGTTTACAAGTGTTTTCCAGAAAATTAGCCCAAGATGATCGAATTTGATACATTTGAAGTTGAATTTGAGCTTGAGGTTCAAATTTGGAAATTCCAGATTTTGAACTCACGCTCGAGCGGGGTTACTGGCACTCGAGCGTGAAAATTGTGCTCCCAGCATTTTGTTGTGTTTTACAGTCCGCTCGAGCGAGGTAATTTATGTTCGAGCGGGACATTGTGTCTTACGCTCGAGCGGATGTCGAACGCCCAATCGAGTTTGATTTTCACACATCCAGTACTTTTGACATATTTTACGATACGCTCAAGCGGAGCAATTCGCGTTTGAGCGGAGTATTTTGTTTGCCTTTACGCTCGAGCGGGGTAACCTACGCTCGAGCGAATCCCCTGTTCTCTGAAAATTTTAAAAAATATTTTAAAGTGCATCTTTGCTTCCTCATTTCATCCTAGGCATTCTTAGGCCTAGTTCACGGCATCCTAATGAGGATATGGATGTAGAACCACACCGAGTCTAAGTAGGGATTAAGTCTTTGATTCCCGAATATACACTTAGTGTGTGTTCGTTCTGTCACTGTATAGGGTTGGCCTTCGGAGACGCGCTCTAGCTGCTTATAGCCCAGAACTCTGTGAGTAACAGTTATGTAAAGATATGTTCAAATGTGACTGTTTAAACTGTACTATTTCTGAACTGATATTGCTATTGATTGAATGTTTGTCCTCTATTCTGAACTATATTGTGGCATCCATAGTAGCTACTGTTTACTGTAACTGCTACTGTTACAGAGATCTTTGTCAGTTCCTATCTTGGAACTTCTGTTTACTGTTATGATGGCCATCATTGACTGTTCGATCTTCTAAGACCTACTGTCTACTGTACTGCTATGCTAATGGATGTACCACATATGACTGTTATGACTGAATGACTGATATACTGATTCAATTAACTGTTTTCAATACTAAAAGGACATTCATTCGTAACCTCTTTACGTATTATGTTATTCACTAGGTTTTAGCTCACTATTTATATATATATATATATATGTAGGTGTACAGGCACTAGACCGTGGCTAGAAGCGTCGGGGTAACTCCAGTTTTGTCAAGCCAACCACTGAGCCTCATTGCGAGGTTCCGAACCTGCCAAGCTATGGCTTAGGGGTGTTTTAATTTCCCCTGTCTGTTTCTGTGTTTGTTTGGTATAACTGTATTGACTGATAGCACTGTACTGTACTGTTAATAGGGATTTGGTCCCTGTTCTGAATGATCGTAAATATTGTGTATACTGTTCTGTACTGAGTATATATATAAGTATGAAAAGTCTTTTTGCATACAGACTGTCATAGCTCATTAGACATTATTTACTTACTGTTTTGTCTTCCGCCATGCCCCTGCACTTTCTTTTTCAGATATCTTATTAGCGGGCCGATAATCTTGGATTCTTGGCGATTCTGATACTAAACCCATCGGAGCGGGTTTGGGTCGTGACAGAACACATATGATTATTATCAAAATATTAATGCATTAAGAATAAGCATAAAAAAAATTTCTTAAAAAGTTCAACACATATGATTATTATCAAAATATTAAATTTTAATATAATATAAAAAAAAAAAGGATATTTAATTCCTTGAAAAGTTCAACACATATGATTATTATCAAAATATTAAACTTTAATATAATATAAAAAAAGGAAAAAAAAGAAGACATTTAAAATAATAATAAAAAAAAAAAGACATTTAAAAATCGCAATTCACATATATAGTTAATTGTAAATATATTAAGGAAAATGAGATTTCTAAACCTCAAGCCTTGTGGGAGCTCCAATTTCTCAATCTTAATTTTCTAAATTTTTAATTTAAAAAAAAAAAAGCCTCAGCATTATCATCATTTATTAACTTTTTCTAATCCACATGCCTACATTTATTGATTTGATCAAAATCCTTGATTAGCATTTAAAATCCCTTCATACAGATAATTATAAATACAGCCCGTATATAGTTACTGCAGTGGCCTTTTTAATTTCTCTTGTACACTATGGTTAGTGATAAGATTATTAAATTATTTTTATAAAAAAACTTGAAAAACATAATTTATACATTAAAAAAATTTAAAACAAATATAAATATTTATCATTATCCCGTGCATAGCACGAGTGATAGACTATCAATCTATATCTATATATTAAGGAAAAGGGTCTTTTAAAACCCAAGGCTTGTGGAAGCTTCAACATGTCAATCCTAATTTCCTAATTTTTTAATATTTTTTTAAAAAGAAATTGACTTGGTGATTGGTGATTGGTTCAAAGATTGTAATAATTACACTATTGATTACAATAAACACTTAATTTATAATAATTACACTTATTAAATGAATAACGCAATAAATGAAATTCTAATTTCCTTACTTTTTGCATCCCCAAGAGACCCATGTAATTATTGTGTAAATGCCTCTTAAATAAATAAATAAACACTTTCCTTACTTTTTGCATCCCCAAGAGACCCATGTAATTATTGTGTAAATGCCTCTTAAATAAATAAATAAACACTTATTAAATTCTTTCAAATTTCTCGATCAAACCCCATGTATTTAATTTATATATTATGTAATTATTGTGTAAATGCCTCTTAAATAAATAAATAAATACTTATTAAATTCTTTCAAAACTCTCCGGTCAAACCCCATGTATTTAATTTATATATTAAAAAATCCTAATTTCCTGATTTTTTAATATTTTTTTTTAAAAATTGACTTGGTGATTGGTGATTGGTTCAAAGATTGTAATAATTACACTATTGATTACAATAAACACTTACTTTATAATCATTACACTTATTAAATGAATAACGCAATAAATGAAATTCTAATTTCCTTACTTTTTGCATCCCCAAGAGACCCATGTAATTATTGTGTAAATGCCTCTTAAATAAATAAATAAACACTTATTAAATTCTTTCAAACTCCTCGGTCAAACCCCATGTATTTAATTTATATATTAAAAAAAATGAAAACAAATATAAATATCTATAATTATCCCGTGCATAGCACGGGTGATAGGCTAGTTATATATTAAGCAAAATGGGATTTTTAACCTCCAAGCTTTGTGAGAGTTCCAATCTTTCAATCTTAATTTCTTAATTTTTTGATTTAAGAAAAAAAAAACTCAGTATTTATTGATTTTGTCAAAATTTCTTAATCAACACAATAATTACACTTATTAAATGAATAACGCAATAAATGAAATTCTAATTTCCTTACTTTTTGCATCCCCAAGAGACCCATGTAATTATTGTGTAAATGCCTCTTAAATAAATAAATAAACACTTTCCTTACTTTTTGCATCCCCAAGAGACCCATGTAATTATTGTGTAAATGCCTCTTAAATAAATAAATAAACACTTATTAAATTCTTTCAAATTTCTCGATCAAACCCCATGTATTTAATTTATATATTATGTAATTATTGTGTAAATGCCTCTTAAATAAATAAATAAATACTTATTAAATTCTTTCAAAACTCTCCGGTCAAACCCCATGTATTTAATTTATATATTAAAAAATCCTAATTTCCTGATTTTTTAATATTTTTTTTTAAAAATTGACTTGGTGATTGGTGATTGGTTCAAAGATTGTAATAATTACACTATTGATTACAATAAACACTTACTTTATAATCATTACACTTATTAAATGAATAACGCAATAAATGAAATTCTAATTTCCTTACTTTTTGCATCCCCAAGAGACCCATGTAATTATTGTGTAAATGCCTCTTAAATAAATAAATAAACACTTATTAAATTCTTTCAAACTCCTCGGTCAAACCCCATGTATTTAATTTATATATTAAAAAAAATGAAAACAAATATAAATATCTATAATTATCCCGTGCATAGCACGGGTGATAGGCTAGTTATATATTAAGCAAAATGGGATTTTTAACCTCCAAGCTTTGTGAGAGTTCCAATCTTTCAATCTTAATTTCTTAATTTTTTGATTTAAGAAAAAAAAAACTCAGTATTTATTGATTTTGTCAAAATTTCTTAATCAACATTTATTAACTTTTTCCAATCTACATGTCTTTCTACATGCTTACCATTATTGATTTGGTCAACATTCCCTTATCAGCATTTAAAATCCCCTCATACAAATAATTATAGATATAACCCGTGCATAGTTACTGCAGTACCCTTTACAACTTCTCCTATACCTTGGGGTGTTTTGGAAAGTTGGTAAAAAGTTGGTTTTTGACTTTTTATCAAGCTTTTTAGCTTTTTGGAAAGTGATTTGAGAAGTTGGTAAAAAGCTGACTTTTGGCTTTTTAGTTTAATCTTTGTTTATGATGTCAAATCAAATTAAAATAACCAAAATATTCTTACCCAACATAAGAAATTTATTTTTTTACTTTTTTTATCATAAGTCCCAATTTGTAATTTTAACACTTGCGTTTTTGCTCTCCTCAAATGGAAATTCACAGCTTTTTGGCTGTCAGCTTTTTTGGCCTTGGATAAAAAACATGACTTTTTTCAAAACTTCCCAAAACGGCACACTATGGTTAGTGATAAGATTGTTAAATTATTTTTATAAAAAATCTTAAAAACACATCTATCTATCTATCTGTCTATCTATACTGTATATTAAGCAAAATGAGGTTTTTAAATCCCAAGGCTTGTAGGAGCTCCAATATCCCAATCTGAATTTTCTAAATTTTTTATTTAAAAAAAAAACTCAGCATTTATTGATTTTATTAAAATCTCCTGATCAACATTTATTAACTTATTTCAATTCACATGTCTTTCCACATGTCTGCATTTATTGATTTGGTTAAAATCCCTGATCAGCATTTAAAATCACCTCATACAGATAATTATAGATACAATTTGTGCATAGTTATTGCAGTACCCTTTTTAACTTCTTTCATACTCTATGGTTAGTGATAAAATTGTTAAATTATTTTTATAAAAAATCTTAAAAAACATAATTTATATATTAAAAAGATCTAAAACAAAATAAATATATATAATTATCTCATCCATCTATCTATACTATATATTAAACAAAAGGGGGTTTTTAACCCCTAAGACCTGTAGGAGCTCCACTATCCCAATCTGAATTTTCTAAATTTTTTATTTAAAAAAAAAAACTCAGTATTTATTGATTTGGTCAAAATCCATTGATCAGCATTTGTTAACTTTTTTCAATCCACATGTCTTTCCACATGCATGGATTTATTGATTTGATTAAAATCCCTTGATCAGCATTTAAAATCCCTTCATACAAATAATTATAGATATAATTCATGTATAGTTACTGCAGTACCCTTTTCAACTTCTCCCATACACTATGGTTAGTGATAAGATTGTTAAATTATTTTTATAAAAAATCTTTAAAAACATAATTTATATATTAAAAAAAATCTAAAATAAATATAAATATCTATCCCCTGATCAGCATTTATTAGCTTTGTTCAATCCACATGTCTTTCCACATGCATGCATTTATTGATTTGGTCAAAATCCCTTGATCAGCATTTAAAATCTCTTCATACAAATAATTATAGATATAATCCGTGTACAGTTATTGCAGTACTCTTTTCAACTTCTCCCATACACTATAATTAGTGATAAGATTGTTAAATTATTTTTATATAAAATCTTAAAAATCATAATTTATATGTTAAAAAAAATCTAAAACAAATATACATATTTATAATTATCTCGTAGATAGCACGAGTGATAGACTAATATTATTATTTTGGTAAATACTGATCATTCTTTGGAAATTGACGTTATATTTCTTATATGCTTAAAATTTTGGACACAATGTTCTGATTTAATTAATGTTCAACCCAAGAATCCTTCTGTTCTTGACAACTTCAAGGCAAATAACAAATTTGTGCGCTTGCGATTGAGATTAAGATATATATATATATTAAATTATATTAATTTTAATACAAATTACATTGAATAAAGTGTTGCATATGCTTTAATTTTTTTGATTTTTTTATTGTGCCATACTTATTAACAACACTCTTTAATGAAAGTTTGTTACTAGATAGTGCCTCAAAGACGAATTTGATTTTATTAACACATTCAATACACACGTACATTTGATTGCTGTAGAATAGTGGGATGATTAGAGTTGTTATAATTTGTAACCATGATTATGTTACTAATAATAATATACTTTGTTGATTAAAAAAAAAAAGATTAAAAAAAAAAAACTAATAATATATATCATGTTTGTAGACAACATCCCAGATTCTATGTCTCCAAAACAACTTTTCCACCTATTCACAAACTTTGGAATAGTTAAGAATGTCTTTATTTCAAGTAAAAGGAGGAAAACATCAAGGTCCAGATTTGGTTTCGTAAGGTATGATTGCCCAGTAGCAGCTAAGATGGCTATCCAAAAAGCCAACAAAACCTGGTGTGATGACAAAGTGTTACAAGTAAAGAAAGTTGAGTTTGGTAAGGAGCAGGCTAAAAACAAAGATAGAATTGACACTCATATTCTAGTACCACCGAGAGCAGTGGGGGTAAGTTTAACAACTGGTGCAAGCACTGTAAGGAGAGTGTCATATGCTGAAGCACTTCAAGGTGGGAATGATTTAAAAGAAAAGGCCGTGGTTTTGAAAGTAGAGGAGTATGGAAATGGATGGGTGTACACCAGTGTGGTGGCAAAACTATGGCCGAAATACTACAGTGCTAAACTCAAAGAGGAGCTGCTAATCAGAGGTGTGAAGGATGTACATGTGAAGGATGGCAGTGGCAGAATAGTGTACCTATCATTCCCCTCATTAGAAGATAGGAGGAGTGATGTTGGCCGAAATGTACCACATTGAGGCCACTTAAGTTACACTTTTAATTTTTCAATTTTATTTATTTGGTGAAGATGATGTGTTTCGTGCACTTGTACAAATTTGGCAAGAATATGAAACTTCAATCAAATGGGGCGCGAAAGCAGATTCCCCGTGCAAGAAGCGAAAAATCCGAGCCAGCCAGGCTACCGCATGTGCAGCCAAGCTTCACTGCACGTGCGGCCCACCACCGCACGAGCGGCCCACCTAGGGACGCATGCACAGAATTTTTGGCCTATTTTGCTCCGAATAAAAGACAGAAAATCAGCCAAACCTACGGTTCGAAAATTTAATACAAAATAGAGGGAGGCTAGGATTCTAAAGAGGTAATAGTCTACCAAAGCTTGAAGGACACTTCCATGGAGGTTTCTTCCTCATCTTCTTCCTCTTTCCACTCCTCCATGAGTGGCTAGTCGTCTTTTCTAGGGTTTTAATGAAACCCTAGCCATGTAATGGAATTTTTCATGAGATTTAATTGTAAATTGGTTTGAATGAATGTATGGATGTTTTAGAAGTCTATAAATAATTGTTTCGTTCTTCTCTTCAAGCATTTTACTCTCTGTGATTGTTTAATGCTTTCCATACATTAGTATTATTTGTGTTTGTATTCAAAGTACGAGACGAGTCATGCTATGAGAGACGAGTCGTTTTGCTGACACAGTTTAGAGCAAACGACTCGTACTACTCGGAATGATTCGTGCCTGTACATTGAATGCAACAACCCTCTTGATCAATATTTTAAACTTGTAGTTGTGAAATATTGGGTTGTCCAAACCGAATTGCGATTAGTGGTTGATGTTAAATCTCATTCATGTGATTAGTGGTGAATTCTCTACCCTAGGATTTTTCCCCAGTTCAGTAAACTCAATTTCATTTATTATTGATAATTTAATTCATTAGTTTAATTTATTTGTTATTAAATTAGGTTATGAACAATCAATATTTTTATCAAAATTAATTTAGGAATTTAACAATTAAATTAGTTTAATTTCACAATTGTCCCTGTAGATCGATACCTGGACTTGCCATTATTCTGATAGAATTTGGTATAGTTTAGTGATTATTTTGGTGTGTTCAACGACCCATCAAATATCAAATTTTGGCGCCGTTGCCGGGGACTTCTGGCGAAATTAGTTAATTTAAAGTTAAATTCTTATTTTAATTTTTAGTTTAGGATTTTATACTTTTGTGTTGCTAAGTGTGCAGAGCATTTGAAATTGGAGCTATCACCGAAGTGCAAGCGGAGCGCAGCCGAGCTTTAAAAATATAAAAAAAAAAAACCGCAGCATTAAAGTGAGTAAACAGAAGGAAACACTTACAAGCAAAGCGCCAAAGTGCTAAAACGAAAGTCAAAGTTCAAATTAAGGTTGGAGACAACGTCTACACGTCAAGCATCCGCAAGACAAGTAAAGCGTTTTCGTTGAATCGTTGGGAGTATTTCTCCTTTAGCATTCTGCTTTCGTAACTTAGTGCACTGAGTCGAACTTTTTGTGTGTGTGTGGGTAGTGTATGCACGGGCTTTGTTCTTGTCGTCCTGAATTGTGGAGTTTAGACCTTGAACTAGAAAGGACCCTTAGGAAACTTAGGGCCTCTGCCCGTGTTCCTAGGCTTGAGCATTCATATTCATACATTGAGCCATTAGAGATGGCTAATCCTGATGTCCCGAATGTGCCTAACTAGACCCTTAAGGATTATTTTACACCCATTGCATATACATCACCATCATGCATCCAATTACCCAACACCACTGCTGCTCATTATGAGATTAAGTCCAGCACCATACAAATGCTCCCATCATTCCATGGACTAACTCATGATGATCCTTATAAGCATTTGAATGAATTTCTGAAAATTTGCTCGACAGTGAGGATCTAGAATTTCACAAATGAGGCCTTAATGTTGCGATTGTTTCCATTCTCGTTAAAGGATGAAGCCAAACACTGGCTAAATTCTTTACCTGCTAATTCGATCACAACTTGGGACCAATTATAGCAACGGTTCTTGGAGAAGTGCTTTCCTATAGGTAAAACCAACCAACTTAGGCGAGCCATCACGAACTTTGCTCAAATGGATGGCGAGCAATTCCATGAGACGTGGGAAAGACTTCGAGACCTTTTCCAACAGTGACCCCACCACCAAGTGCCTGATTGGCAACTTGTTCAAACATTTTATTATGGCTTAACTGAGCCGCACCGCCAAATGGTGGATTCGTCCTGTGGTGGGACATTTATGTCTAAAAATCATGCCGAGGCATGGCAATTGTTTGACAACTTAAGTGATAATTCCCTTCACCATGCCTCCACAACCCAGCAAGTCCGGCAATCAGTAGTTGGAGTCCCGAAAAGAGGGGGCATTTATGAGGTCAGGCAAAACCTAGAGTTAGCCCAACAAGTAGAGGCACTGTCCTGCAAGATGGACCAATTATTAGCTACGGGACATGCCCCTACCCAGCAAGATCAGCCTCAATTTCACGAGGTATGTGTTATTTGTGCGAGCCCTATTCATAACTTGAGTGAGTGCCCTTTGGCATCACAATTTCTGGAGTTAGTCCAAGAGCATGTGAATGCAGCTCAAGAATTCTCTAATCCGGGTAATGATCCATACTCCAACACATATAATCTGGGATAGAGAAATCACCATAATTTCTTATGGAGACCCCCATCACAAGGCACTTCTTACAATCCTCCACCACCAAGGCAGAATTGCAATAATTTTGCCAGCCAATCATCTTACCGACCACTGCAACCTTATAGACCCCTACAACCGTACCGGCAACCACAACCCTCGTCTATTCCTCAAGGCAACTCTGCCTTTGAGACTCAGGTGTTAGAAGTTCTCTCAGAACTTAAGGGGTTAGCACCGGTAGTTCACTCCCACACTCACTCTATTGCCAACCTAGAGACCCAATTGGGTCAAATGGCTAACAACATGAATCGGAGAGAGGAGGAAAAATTACCAAGTCAAACTGTGGCCAACCCTAAGGGACAATACGGGGCAGAGAGTTCAGGTGGGAATGGAAAGCAACATGAGCAAGTGCAGGCGGTGGTTGCTTTGAGAAGTGGTAGGGAGTTAGAGCCTCAGTCAGTTGTGTTTGATACAACTAAAGTTAAGACGGGTGACCATGGTGGTTCACCTAATGAGAGCAAGGGTGAGGGGGAAACACTTAAGAGAGATGACTTAGTCCCTAGCACTTCACTTGAGCCCAAGGCACCATATGTGCCTAAGGTACCCTTTCCCTAGTGCCTTGACACACCGTCCCCTTTTAATAAGAAGACAACATCTATGGAGGCAATGATGGAGGTCTTTAAACAGGTAAAAATCAACCTCCCCCTGTTGGAGGCGATTAAGCAAGTACCATCATATGCCAAATTTCTGAAGGACCTTTGTACGCAAAAGCGTAAATCTAGGACACATGTGTCCCAAAAGGTCTTACTCACGGATCAAGTAAGCTCCATCTTGTTGAATGACACACCTCCTAAGCTTAAGAACCCGGGTGCCCCAACCATTGAATGCATTATAGGGGACCATTTCATTGATAGGGCCGTATTAGATTTAGGGGCTAGTGTCAATTTGTTGTCGTACTCTGTGTACGAGGAATTTGGGCTTGGCGAGTTGAAGCCCACTACTGTTACTCTTCAGTTGGCTGACCGGTCCCTCAAACTACCACGAGGCATGATTGAGGATGTGCTAGTTAAGGTTGATAGGTTCTACTTCCCTGTTGACTTTTTGGTTTTAGATATGGAATCGATAGCTAGTTCTAGGAAACAAATCTCGGTGATCTTGGGTCGACCTTTCTTGGCTACGGCCAATGCATGCATTAATTGTCGTACCGGGGTGATAGAAGCTTCATTTGGTAACATGCAAGTAAAACTTAATGTTTTCCAAGCATCCCAACAACCTCATGAGAGAGAGGAGTGCTTATTAGTGGATGTTGTGGAGGAGGCTTTGCCCTCCATTTTTGTAGAGGACCCTTTAGAGGCTTATCTAGTTCATTTTGGGTTTGAAAATTTTGATATTAATGGGTCAATTGAGGAGGTGAATGTCTTGCTTAATTCTTCTTCTACACCAGATTTTCTTCTATGGAAAGCCCGGTTTGAGTCACTTCCTCCTCTGTCGAGAGAGCCTGCCATATCATCTTTGGTCACACCACCTACACTTGAGTTGAAGCCACTCTCGGCCACACTCAAGTATGCATTTTTAGGGCCCCAGGAGACTTTACCAGTCATCATTGCATCTGACTTGACTGCAGAGCAGGAGAGTCAGTTAATGAGTGTTCTCGTGGCACATCGGAGTGCTATAGGGTGGTCAGTGGCTGATTTGAAAGGGATAGATCCCTCCGTGTGTATGCATTATATACACCTAGAGGAGGACACCAAATCTTCTCGTGAAATGCAACGGAGATTGAATCCTAATTAGGGGTGCAACTCGGGCGGGTTCGGTCGGGTTGGGGGTCTGCCCAAGCCCAACCCGAATTGCCCAGAACAGTGCCCAAGCCCGAACATGAACCCGAGCTTTGCTGCCCAAGTCCGGCCCAAGCTTTGTATTTTGAACTCGGGTTAGCTCGAATTGCCCGAATTGCCCAGAAACTTGTAGGTAGATTTGTTTTGAAACCTGTAGGTAGAATTGATAATTAAGAAAGAATTGAGAATTATTCAAAGTTATTTTCTGGTCACCAAAAAATAAAAATTAAAAATTAAGACTAACTCTTTTACTTAATATATATATATATATATATTATATAATTTATTAAATTATATATAATATATTATATATTATATAATTTATATAATATATTAAATTTAATTCGGGTTCAGGTTGCTCGGGTTGGCCATTGGTTCTGCCCAAGCCCGGCCCGAATTATAATTCGGGCATCAAAAATCTGCCCAGGCCCGTCCAGATTACAAGATATAGTTGCCTAAGCCCTAAAAAAACTCGGACTGGGCTCGGGTTGCTCGGGTTGAGCTCGCCCGAGTTGCACCCCTAATCCTAATATGAAAGAGGTGGTGAAGAAGGAGGTATTGAAATTGTTGGATGCGGGTATCATATACCCCATCTCAGATAGCAAGTGGGTGAGTCCCACACAAGTGGTGCCCAAGAAATCAGGCATCAATGTTGTTGAGAATAAGGGAGGAGAGTTAGTCCCCACACGAACCACTACTAGGTGGCGAGTGTGCATTGATTATAGGAGACTAAATTCCTTGACTAGGAAGGATCATTTTCCCTTACCTTTCATTGACCAAATCCTAGAGCGGTTAGAGAGGTAGAGTTTCTATTGATTTCTTGATGGTTACTTGGGGTATAATCAAGTCCCGGTGTACCCCGTTGACCAGGAAAAGACCACATTCACATGCCTTTTTGGCACTTTTGCTTACAGGCACATACCCTTCGGGCTATGTAATGCACTGGCGACCTTTCAACGGTGTATGATGGCCATTTTCTCCGATATGGTGGAGAAATTCTTAGAAGTTTTTATGGATGACTTTTCGATGTTTGGACCGTCTTTTGAGGAATGCCTTAGGAACTTGACTAGAGTGTTAGAACGATGTACTGAGGCAAACCTAATCTTGAGTTAGGAAAATAGCCATTTTATGGTTCGTGAGAGTATAGTGTTGGGACGCATTGTGCCTCCTCGAGGTATAGAGGTTGACAAGGCTAAGGTTGACCTCATTGCAGGCCTTCCTCCACTTAATTTCGTGCGTCAAATTAGGTCTTTCTTAGGGCATGTGGGTTTTTACCGTAGGTTCATCAAAGACTTTACTAAGATATCACATCCTTTGTGTAGTTTACTGGTTAAGGACGCGCCTTTTGTCTTTGATGAGGCATGCTTAAAGGCATTTGAAACATTGAGAATAGCCTTGACCATCGCTCCAATCATGAAATTACTAGATTGGTCGCTTCCCTTTGAAATCATGTGTGATGCCTCCGATTATGCTATCGAGGCTGTGTTGGGCCAAAGGGTCAATAAGGCACCATTTGCTATATACTATGCTAGTCGCACTTTCTCGAATGCATAATTAAATTACACTACCACCGAGAAAGAGTTGCTAGCTGTGGTCTTTGCCTTAGACAAATTCTGGTCTTATCTCCTAGGTTCCAAGGTTATAGTCTTCATTGATCGTGCCGCTTTGCGGTATTTACTATCTAAGAAAGAGACAAAACCTAGGTTGATTAGATGGATTTTGTTGCTTCTGGAATTTGATTTAGAGTATTGCTTCAAGAATTTGCTCCAGGAAAGACTAATATCGTAGCAGATGCCTTGAGCCAAAAATCCAATGCCTAGGTTGATTAGATGGATTTTATTGCTTCAGGAATTTGATTTAGAGTATTGCTTTAGGAATTTGCTCCAGGAAAGGCTAATACCGTAGCAGATGCCTTGAGCCGAAAATCCAGTGTGAATTTGTTATGTTTGCTATCCAACCGAAAAGAATTGTTGACTGACCTAGAACAAGATGGGCTATTAACTGCTATTGCCGCTCAACCGATAATTCTTGACGAGATCAAACAGAAACAGTGCGAGGATGAATACTTGAAAAACACCATGGAGGAATTTGATTCAAAGCGGAGGCCAGGATTTGTGTTTGAGAATGATGTGCTGAAATTTCAGAACGGTCTTTGTGTGCCCGATTGTTATGATTTGAGGAAACGTGTTATGATCGAAGCTCACAGTAGTAAATTTGCTATGCATCCGGGGAACACGAACATGTGTCATAATTTGAAACAGAATGTTTGGCGGCCTGGAATGAAAAAGAGTATTGCTGATTTCGTGGCTAGATGTCTACATTGCTAACAGGTTAAAGTTGAACATCAACGACCCGCTGGTTTGTTACAACCACTCCCAATACCGAAATGGAAATGGGAGCACATTACCATGGACTTCATTGTGGGATTGCCTTGTTCTTCTCGAGGTATGGACTCTATCTGGGTTATAGTTGACCATTTAACTAAGTCTGCCCATTTTCTGCTTGTCAAAACTATTTATAACGCTGATAAATTGGCCAATATCTATATGACTGAAATTGTGAGATTGTATGTAGTGCCAGTATCTATTGTGTCTGACAGGGACTCAAAGTTTGTATCGAGATTTTGGCAGAGTTTGCAACAGGCTTTGGGGACTAAATTGAGACTGAGCAGTGCCTATCACCCACAGACAGATGGCCAAACTGAACGAATGAACCAAACTCTGGAGGATATGCTTAGAATGTTTGTGTTAGACTTCCAAGGGAATTGGGAGACCTACTTGCCATTAGCTGAATTTGTGTACAACAATAGTTACCATTCAAGCATTGGAATGGCTCCTTACGAAGCTTTGTATGGAAGAAAATGTCGTTCTCCGATATGTTGGGCTGAAGTAGGTGATAGACCTTTGTTGGGACCGGAACTTGTACAGGAAACAACCGAGAAAGTGAAACTAATACAGCAGCGTCTGAAAACTGCACAGAGTCGGCAGAAGAGCTATGCCGATGTTCGAAGAAGAGAGAGGGAATATGAAGTTGGGAACCATGTGTTCATAAAGGTGACCCCAATGAAGGGTCAAACTCGGTTTGGTGTTAAGGGAAAATTGGCGCCAAGATATGTTGGACCTTATGAAGTCCTCGAAAAGATCAATCCGGTATCGTATCGAGTAGCCTTACCTCCAGTAATGGAACACATGCATAATGTCTTTCATGTATCGATGCTACGAGAATATTTGAGGGATCCATTCCACGTCATCGAACCGACACATGTGCTTTTGAAAGATGACTACACTTATGAGGAAAGACCTATCTAGATTGTGAATCGCCAGATCAAAAAGTTGAGAAATAAAGAAATACCGTTGGTAAAAGTTGATTGGCAAAACCACGGAGGAACCTATGACACTTGGGAAACTGAGGAAGACATGATGAAGAGATATCCAGATTTGTTTCCATTGGACCCAATTTTGATTCCGAATTAAGATAATTCGAGTTTGGAGGACCAAACTGTTTTAAGGGGGGAAGACTGTAATAGCCCTGACCTCCGACTAATGCTAAACCATGATTATTTATGCCTAACAGTAATTTAGAAGGAATCCATAATTAAATTTCATATGTATTGCATTATCTTTGTGTTTTTATATGTTTACTATAAAATGATCTGTTCATGTTTTGATTTTGAACTACGAATTGAAAGCCTTATCGATGACCGATTCAGAAATTGATTAATGTTTTATGCTAATTAGAATATATGTGATTTTATGGTAGGTTTAAGTGAAATTTGATTTGGTATGATTAAATTAGATTATGTAATGCTAAATTACATTAGTTTAAGTTAATTACCTAATTACCACTTAGTGGGCCACTTTTAGGAGCCTTGTTTGGAACTTGTTGTGCATCATTCTATCATCCTTTTCTTGACCCAACCGTGGGAGAGAGCTAGAGATAGGAGAAATTTTGGTTTCAACAAAATTCTTTGGAGAAGTGAAAGAATTAAAGAGTAGCTTGCATATTTAAGCTTCTAGGCTTGGAATTCAAGACCTAAGGTAGGAGGATCATCTTCTTGTTTGTGAATTTAAGATTAATTCATGCATGGTTCATGAGAAATTAGTGAATTAAGTCATGAATTGGTTGAAAATATTGAATTGAGGCTTAAATCATGCATGTGTGTTCATATCTTAGCATTTTGAAGTGTCTTCATGAAAGTTCTTGCATGCAAGCCCATATTCTAGCCTTAGTCTAAGAATTCATCATGATTTTGAGCTCAATCTTACATTTGGTCATGTTTTAGAGCATTGGATTTAAAATGAACACTTGCATGTTAAGCTCTTGTTTTGTTCTTGAAGTTCTACTTGTAATTGTGTTCAATTGACTCACCCTTGGGCTTTGATTTTACAAATTGATCTTTGAAACATCTTATACTATGAGTTTACACGTGTTTTCCAGAAAATGGGCCCAAAGGGTTGAGATTTGAGGTGTTGAATGCTTGGTTTGAGCTTGGGAGGCAAATCTGGAAATTCCAGAATTTGGCTTCCTCGCTCGAGCGAAGGATTCCACGCTCGAGCAACTATCATTTGTCCAAAGCTTCGCTCCAACGAAGTAATGGTGGCTCGAGCGTAAATTGCAAGCTCTTAGGTTTTTGGTGCACGCAGACGCACGCTCGAGCGACGAGACCTACGCTCGAGCGAAGAGCTGTGTCTCACGCTCGAGCAAGCATCGAGCGTAAAATTTCAACAACCAGTACTTTTGCATTTTTACAGACCGCTCGAGCGAAGGAGTCCACGCTCGAGCGACCCCTCTGTTTTGACAAGCTCGCTCGAACGAGACCCCTGTTTTCAGCAAGTTTTGAAAAATATTTTTCAAGGCATTTTTGCATCCTTATTCCATCCTAGGCATTCCTAGGCCTTGATTAAGACTCCATAGTGAGGATTAAGGGTTAGAAACACATTAAGAGCCAACGAAGTAAGTTTTGTACAAATAGAACGTGCATTTCAAGTATGTATCTGTTATATGTTATGTAGGTCACGTGCCGCGTTCTGTCTGTCTAATTTGCTCCGTCTGTTTGTTTCAAGGCCAACTGTGAGTAATAACTTAGTAAAGTTATGTTCAACTGTATCTATTTTCTGTGTGATAAAACAAGATCTGTTTTCCGAAATGATATGTTCTGTACAATGAATGATTGTTCAATTTCTGATATGTATTCGTGACATCTTTAGCATCATGTGATATCTGTTAGCTGCTACCCAGTATCGGAGGTTCCTTTATGGAACTTATTTCTGTCTGCACTCTGTTACCGTCGGAGGCCTGTCACGGGCTCGACATTGCTGTTCGGATCCGGAGGTTCCTTGATGGAACTGGTTATTCGTAACCTCACGTGTATACGTTCTGTTCTGTTAATGCTAATGGATGTATCACGTAAACTTAATCATGACTTATGATTTCTGTCTGTATATGATCTAGACAAATGATGAATTTGATACAAACCTGAATTATGATTTCTGAACATGTACGAACTCATTCATTGAAACCCTTTACTCTATTATTATTCACTGGGCTTTCGCTCACAATTTATATTATGTATGTAGGTGAGCCAGCGCATGACCAGGGTCAGAGTTGACAGCCTTCTGTTCTGCTCTTGTCAGCCAACTGTTGTGCCTTTCGAAGAGGTTCCGAACGAAGCCTAATGCCATGGCTATTTTTTTGTATTCATGCTAGTCTTTGTGTATGCTCTGTAAATTTAGGTCTTGGGAAGTAAATTCTATAAATATCTTGTAAATATTGTGTATCTGGACTGGCATGTTTATGTATATATAAATAAGTTTTGAAATGTTTTGTCCCATGTACATTATCACAGCTCATTGAACCTTGTCTATTTTGTATTATTGCTTCCGCAACCCCTTATTATTTGCTAATTTGTTCAAAGGCCTTTGGTAATCCACGGATTTTTGACTGGTTACGGTGCTAAACCTACAGAGGCGGGTTTGGGTCGTGACAGAGTGGTATCAAAGCACGTGTTCTACCGCACACATAGGTCCGTATGAGCTTAGGATGTCCTAGTAAGAGTTAGGGGCATTCCATCTGCATGTGTGAGTGTGTGGTAATGCAATTGAATATGAAAACTGAATGTACATTTGAATCAAATGAATTGATGGAAACGAATAAGATTATGCCTGTGTTTATTATCATTTGATGTCTGTAGTAAGATGAAAAATGCAAGGAGAAGTGGTGAAAGTGAATCTTCAGAGGCCCGTATGGGCCGAACGGAACAGATGTTAGCAGCATTGACTGAAACTTTGACACAATAACAGAGACAACAACATTTGCCCTCTCCGCTTCCACTAGCACAAGCCGAGATAAATAATAATGACATCATCAATCTGACACAGAAATTCATGAAAATGAAACCGCCAACGTTCTATGGTGGAATTGAACCTTTGAAAGCTGAGACGTGGTTGCTTGAGATGGAAAAATTGTATGAAGTATTTCCTTATTCTGAAACTTAGAAAGTCCTCCTGGCCACCTACACTCTGAAAGATGAAGTCCGCAGGTGGTGGTTACTGATCCAAAGTGGCAATGGAAATATGACATGGGCACAGTTTAATGCTATCTTCTACGACAAGTATTTTCCCCAATGTTTCAGGAATCGGAAAGTGTCTGAATTTCAAGAACTCAAACAGGGAAGAATGTCTGTGGCAGAATATGAAGCTAAATTCACCGAATTGGCACGGTTTGCTCCACATATGGTGGATACCGATTACAAGAAAGCACGAAAGTTTGAAGGTGGACTGGATTTAGAGGTGTTTGATCGAGTGGGCGTCTTGAAATTGCTTACTTATATAGAAGTTCTAGACAGAGCCTTAATGGTAGAGGCCACCCTAGCCGCCATGAAACAAAGCAAAGCCCCAGCAACTACAGCAACTGAGTGGAGAGGAAAAAGATCCGGGTTTGGTTTTAAAAGAGGTCGGTCCTTTGTCAATAAGAAACAAAACACAGGGTCTACAAGCAGCTCGAGTCAGAGTAGTGGGTCTATCCCGGTCTGTTCTGATTGTGGTAGAAGGCACAGGGGTGTGTGCTACCAAGTGTCTGGTGCTTGTTTCCAGTGTGGCCAGCCAGGTCATGTGGTGAAAGATTGCCCGCTTAGGTCTGAGACTACTAGCCGTCCTGCAGCAAGTTCAGCGGGATCCGCTTCTGTGGCCAAAACCAATGCCAAAGCCAATACTGGGAAAGAACCTCTGAGACAAGGCCGAATGTTTTCCTTAGTGCCCGGTGACGTACCGAGCACCTATACTGTGGTGTCAGGTACACTCTCTATATGCTCTCAAAATGCATGTGTACTGATAGATTCTGGTTCTACACATTCCTTTGTATCGTATGCTTTTTCTCAAAAATTGACTAGACCATTAGAACTTATGACCTATGAGTTATCTGTGTCTACGTCGTCTGGGGATTTTATGACGTGTGCTCATGTTTATACAGCATGTGATGTTATGATTGGCGATATGATGTTATATGTGGACTTATTACCCTTGGACATTAATCATTTTGATTGTATTTTGGGAATGGACTAGTTGACTAAATATTGTGCTACCATTGACTGTGCAAATAAAACTGTTGTATTTAGACCACTGGGTATGCCTGAATTTACTTTTATTGGGAATGGGGTAATTCCTTCCCCATATTTGATTTCGGCTATGAAAGCTGTAAAACTTCTTAGGAAGGGATGTAGGGGTTATCTGTGTTGTCTACTAACTGCACCATCTGACAGTACTACTGTAGAAACAATCCCTGTTGCTTGTGAATTTCCTGATGTGTTTCCGACTGACTTTCCTGGGGACTTAGTTGATAGAGAAATTGAATTCATTGTTGAGGTGTTTCTGGGGATACAACCTATTTCCAAGACTCCCTATAGAATGTCTACCTCTGAATTGAAAGAATTGAAAACCCAACTTCAGGAACTGTTAGATAAGAAATTTATCCGTCCGAGTACTTCACCTTGGGGTGCTCTAATTTTGTTTGTCAAAAAGAAAGATGGATCTTTAAGATTGTGTATAGACTACCGAGAACTGAACATAGTGACTATCAAGAATAAATACCCTCTGTCCCGAATAGATGACTTGTTTGATCAACTTCAGGGTGCCCAAGTGTTTTCCAAAATTGACCTCAGGTCCGGGTATCATCAATTAAAGGTTAGAACTGAGGACATAGAGAAAACTGCATTCCGAACTAGATATGGACATTATGAATTTTTAGTAATGCCGTTTGGGATGACCAATGCACCTGCAGCTTTCATGGATCATATGAATAGGGTGTTTAAATCATGTCTGGATGACTTCATTGTTGTATTTGTTGATGACATTTTGATTTATTCTAAAGACAGGGAAGAACATGAGAACCATCTGAGAATCACCTTGTAGATTTTGAGAGAAAAGAAATTGTATGCTAAATTGTCCAAGTGTGAATTCTAGCTTGACAGTGTGGCATTTTTGGGACATGTAATCAACAAGGATGGAGTTTCTATTGACCTTCATAAAATTGAAGCTATTGTGGATTGGTCTAGATCGACAAATGTGACAGAAGTCCGAAGTTTTCTGGGACTTGCAGGTTACTACCGGAGGTTTGTGAAAGACTTTTCCAAGCTTACCATGCCATTGACTCAGTTAACTCAGAAAATTGTGCCATTTGACTGGCATGAACAAAGAGAGGCAGCTTTTCAAGAGTTGAAAACCAGGTTAGTGACTGCACCAATCTTAACCTTGTCTAATGGTACTGATGGGTTTCAAGTGTACAGTGATGCTTCCTATAAAGGCTTGGGGTGTGTACTAATGCAAAAAAAGAAGGGTGATTGCCTATGCTTCTAGACAACTTCGACCTCATGAAAAGAATTACCCAATACATAATCTTGAATTAGCGGTTGTGGTGTTTGCTTTGAAAATATGGCATCACTATTTGTATGGGGTAACTTGCGAGGTGTATACAGATCATAAAAGTTTGAAATATTTCTTCATCCAAAACGAATTAAACATGAGATAGAGACGATGGTTAGAACTAATCAAGGATTATGATTTGCAAATCTTGTATCATCCAGGACAGGTGTAATAACTCTCACCACTGATTACTGGTCTAATCACTGGTTACTGCTAAACTGAGATCAAGTATGATAATTGACTGACTGACTGAAATCTGGAACCGAATCGATTGAGTATGTTAGTTAAATTGCATTTCTATCTGTTGCCTGTTTGATTATCTGTTTGTGTTTTATGTTTAAACTGCAAATTGAAGGCCTTATCGGCGGCCGAATCTGAAATCGATTGATGTTCTGTGTTAATTAGATTTTATGTGATTTTATGGTGTAATTATCTAAAAAGTGATTTGGTATGGTTAAATTAGATTAAACTAAGCTAATTTACGAGAGTTTGACTTAATTACCATGATGCCATTGAGTGGGCCACTTAGCCAACTCATACTTGAGGCCTTATTACACTTGAACAAAACATTTCATCAGCCTTATTCGTTGTCTCAACCGACCAAGAGAGAGAGGGGGAGAGAATTGATTTGTTCTTGAGAGAATTGCTTAGAAATTAAGAAGATTAAAGGAAAATTTGCAACATTGAGCCTCCATACCTCTAATTCTAGACCTAAGGTAGTGTAATTACCCTCTTGTTTATGAATTGAGCTTGTTTTTACATGATTCATGTCAAATTTAGTGGATTGAGTCATGAAATAGCTTCATATGTTGATTTGAGTTAGAATTCATGCATGCATGTGTTCATTCTTGCATTGTGAGGTTTGATTTCATGGAAATCTTGCATGCATGTTCATGTTTATGTTATAGACCATGATTTCATCTTGATTTTGTAAGATTTGGCTCATTAGAGCAAGTGTTTAAAGCTTGAAAGTGGTTTAATTCATGCATGTACATGTATATCATGTTCTTGTAAGTTTGGTTTGAAATTGGATTTAATTGAACTACTTTTGGGCTTTGATTTCTCAAATTGATCTTTGAAACATGTAATATTATGGGTTTTGAAGTGTTTTCCAGAAAATTAGCCCAAGAGGATCGAAATTTATGCATTAAAACTTGGTTTTGAGCTTGAGGTTCAAATCTGGAATTTCCAGATTTTGGGCCCACGCTCAAGCGAGAAACTCCACGCTCAAGCGTACACTCTGTGGTCATGTCTTCCGCTCGAGCGAGTAAAGTGACGCTCGAGCGTGAAATGCGTGCATTCAGTACTTTGCATGAGCTTACAGTCCGCTCGAGTGAGGGAATTCACACTCGAGCGAGGACTTGTGTCTCACGCTCGAGCGAGGGTTGAGCGCCCGTCGAACGTGAATTTTGAGCATCCAGTATTTTCACTGTAGCTTGTAGCCTGCTCGAGCGACGTAAGTTACGCTCGAGCGGAGATCCTTTGTCTGCATGTCTGCTCGAGCATAGAAAGCCACGCTCGAGAGAGACCCTTATTTTCTGAAAATTTTGAAAAGTGTTTCTAACTGCAACTTTGCATCCTCTTTCCATCCTAGGCATTCTTAGGCCTAGTTTAAGGCATCTTAATGAGGATATAGATGTAGAACCACACCGAGTCTAACTAGGGACTGAGTTATTGTTTCCCAACTGTATAACTTAGTGTGTGTTCATCCTGTAAACTGTGTAGGGTTGGCATCTAGGGACACGCTCTAGCCTAATTGTAGCCCAGAACTCTGTGAGTAACAATTGTGTAAAGATATGTTCAACTGTGAATATTTCTAACTGTTTAACTGAACTGTTTTTTGAACTGATACTGTTAATCGAATGAATGTATGTCCTGTATTCTAAACTGTATTGTGGCATCCTTAGCAATTACTATTTCTTTATCACATAGAGATCTGTC
Organism: Camellia lanceoleosa; assembly: GCA_025200525.1. Taxonomy (NCBI): domain Eukaryota; kingdom Viridiplantae; phylum Streptophyta; class Magnoliopsida; order Ericales; family Theaceae; genus Camellia; species Camellia lanceoleosa. Next base: position 7,877,803 of record CM045763.1, on the reverse strand, counting down.
TGTTCCTTTGTTGGAACCACTATCGCATCGATTGATGGCCATCATTTCTTATGCTCGGTCTTTTAAGACCTCATTTCTTATCTTGCTATGCTAATGGATGCACCACATATGACTGTTATGACTGAATGACTGTTATACTGAATCAATGAACTGTTTTCATTTTTGTGAGGACATCCATTCTTAACCTCTTTATGCACTATGTTATTCACTGGGCTTTAGCTCACTGTTTATATATATATGTAGGTGTTCAGGCACCAGACCGAAGCTAGGAGCCTGGGTTAGACTCCCCTTTTTGTCAAGCAAACTACCGTGCCTCACTGCGAGGTTCCGAGCCTGCCAAGCCATGGCTTAGGGGTGTGTTAATTTCCTCGTCTGTCTCTTGTATTCATTTGTAATCGCATAAACCGATAACATCAGATCATCATTTATCGTGATTAGGTCCTGCTTTTGATTATCAGAAATATTGTACATACCATTTTGTACTGTTCATGTTTTTATGTATATGTATGGAAAGTCTTTTGCATACAGACTGTCACAGCTCATTGGACATTGTTTATTTACTGTTTTGGCTTCCGCTATGCCCCTGTACTCCATATTACTGTCTTACTGTTAAGCAGGCCTTCGGTAATCTCGGATTACTAGCCGGTTACGGTACTAAACCAATAGGGGCGAGTTTGGGTCACGACAAAAGGCTAACACCGTAGAAAATGCCTTGAGCCAAAAATCTAGTGCGAATTTGTCATGTTTGCTATCCAACCGAAAAGAATTGTTGACTGACCTAGAACAAGATAGGCTATTAACTGCTATTGCCACTTAACCTACAATTCTTGACGAGATCAAACAGAAACAGTGCGATGATGAATACTTGAAAAACATCACGGAGGAATTTGATTCAAAGCCGAGACCAGGATTTGTGTTTGAGAATGATGTGCTGAAATTTCAGAACCGTCTTTGTGTGCCCGATTGTTATGATTTGAGGAAACGTGTTATGATCGAAGCTCACAGTAGTAAATTTGCTATGCATCCGGGGAACACGAACATGTATCATAATTTGAAACAGAATTTTTGGTGGCCTGGAATGAAAAAGAGTATTGCTGATTTCGTGGCTAGATGTCTACATTGCTAATAGGTTAAAGCTGAACATCAACGACCCGCTGGTTTGTTACAACCACTCCCAATACCATAATGGAAATGGGAGCACATTACCATGGACTTCATTATGGGATTGCCTTGTTCTTCTTGAGGTATGGATTCTATCTGGGTTATAGTTGACCGTTTAACTAAGTCTGCCCATTTTCTGCCTGTTAAAACTATTTATAACGCTGATAAATTGGCCAATATCTATATGACTGAAATTATGAGATTGCATGGAGTGCCAGTATCTATTGTGTCTGATAGGGACTCAAAGTTTGTATCGAGATTTTGGCAGAGTTTGCAGCAGGCTTTGGGGACTGAATTGAGACTGAGCAATGCCTATCACCCACAGACAGATGGCCAAACTGAACGAACGAACCAAACTCTGGAGGATATGCTTAGAATGTGTGTGTTAGACTTCCAAGGGAATTGGGAGACCTACTTGCCATTAGCTGAATTTGTATACAACAACAGTTACCATTCAAGCATTGGAATGGCTCCTTACGAAGCTTTGTATGGAAGAAAATGTTGTTCTCCGATATGTTGGGCTGAAGTAGGTGATAGACCTTTGTTGGGACCGGAACTTGTGCAAGAAACAACCAAGAAAGTGAAAACGTCTGACGGCGTCGAAAAGCTGCCGAGTTGGCAGAAGAGCTATGCCGATGTTCGAAGAAGAGAAAGGGAATATGAAGTTGGGGACCACGTGTTCATAAAGGTGACCCCGATGAAGGGTCAAACTCGGTTTGGTGTTAAGGGAAAATTGGCGCCAATATATGTTGGACCTTATGAAGTCCTCGAAAAGATCAATCCGGTATCGTATCGAGTAACCTTACCTCCAGTAATGGAACACATGCATAACGTCTTTCATGTATCGATGCTACGAGAATATTTGAGGGATCCACTCCACGTCATCTAACTGACACATGTGCTTTTGAAAGATGACTACATTTATGAGGAAAGACCTATCCAGATTGTAAATCGCCGGATCAAAAAGTTAAGAAATAAAGAAATACTGTTGGCAAAAGTTGATTGGCAAAACCACGGAGGAACCTATGACACTTGGGAAACCAAGGAAGACATGCTGAAGAGATATCCAGATTTGTTCCCATTGGACCCAATTTTGATTCCGAATGAAGATAATTGGAGTTTGGAGGACGAAACTCTTTTAAGAAGGGAAGACTATAATAACCCCAACCTCCGACTAATGCTAAACCATGATTATTTATGCCTAACAGTAATTTAGAAGGAATCCATAATTAAATTACATATGTATTGCATTATCTTTGTGTTTTTATCTGTTTGCCATAAAATGATCTGTTCATGTTTTGACTTTGAACTGCGAATTGAAAGCCTTATCGGTGACCGATTCTGAAATTGATTAATGTTTTATGCTAATTAGAATATATGTGATTTTATGGTAGGTTTAAGTGAAATTTGATTTGGTATGATTAAATTAGATTATATAATGCTAAATTACATTAGTTCAAGTTAATTACCTAATTGCCACTTAGTGGGCCACTTCTATGAGCCTTGTTTGGAACATATTATGCATCATTCTATCATCCTTTTCTTGACCCAACCGTGGGAGAGAGCTAGAGATAGGAGAAATTTTGGTTTCAACAAATTCCTTGGAGAATTGGAAGAATTGAAGAGTAGCTTGCATATTTGAACTTCTAGGCTTGGAATTCAAGACCTAAGGTAAGGGAATCATCTTCTTGATTGTGAATTTAAGATTAATTCATGCATGGTTCATGAGACATTAGTGATTTAAGTCATGAATTGGTTGAAAATGTTGAATTGAGGCTTAAATCGTGTATGCATGTTCATATCTTAGCATTTTGAAGTGTCTTCATGGAAGTTCTTGCATGCAAGCCCATATTCTAGCCTTAGTCCAAGAATTCATCATGATTTTGAGCTCAATTTTACATTTGGTCATGTTTTAGAGCATTGGACTTAAAATGAACACTTGCATGTTAAGCTCTTGTTTTGTTCTTGAAGTTCTACTTGTAATTGTGTTCAATTGACTCACCCTTGGGCTTTGATTTTACAAATTGATCTTAGAAACATCTTATACTATGAGTTTACAAGTGTTTTCTAGAAAATGGGCCTAAAGGGTTAAGATTTGAGGTGTTGAATGCTTGGTTTGAGCTTGGGAGGCAAATCTGGAAATTCCAAAATTTGGCTTCATCGCTCGAGCGAAGGATTCCACGCTCGAGCAACCATCGTTTGTTTAGAGCTTCGCTCGAGCGAAGTAATGGTGGCTCGAGTGTAAATTGCAAGCTCTCAAGTTTTTGGTGCACGCAGACGTACGCTCGAGCGACGAAACCTATGCTCGAGCGAAGAGCTGTGTCTCACGCTCGAGCGAGCATCGAGCGTAAAATTGCAACAACCAGTACTTTTGCATTTTTACAGACCGCTCAAGCGAAGGAGTCCACGCTCGAGCGACCCCTTTGTTTTGACAAGCTCGCTCGAGCGAAGAAAGCCTCGCTTGAGCGAGACCCCTGTTTTCAGCAAGTTTTGAAAAATATTTTCCAAGGTATTTTTGCATCCTCATTCCATCCTAGGCATTCCTAGGCCTTGATTAAGACTCCATAGTGAGGATTAAGGGTTAGAAACACATTAAGAGCCAACGAAGTAAGTTTTGTACAAATAGAACATGTGTTTCAAGTGTGTATCTATTATGTGTTATGTAGGTCACGTGCCGCGTTCTGTCTGCCTAATCTGCACCGTCTATTTGTTTCAAGGCTAACTGTGAGTAATAACTTAGTATAGTTATGTTCAACTGTATCTATTTTCTGTATGATAAAACAAGATCTGTTTTCTGAAATGATATGTTCTGTACAATGAATGATTATTCAATTTTTGATATGTATTCGTGACATCTTTAGTATAATGTGATATCTGTTAGCTGTTACTTGGTATTGGAGGTTCCTTTATGGAACTTATTTTTGTTTGCACTCTGTTACTCGTACCGGAGGCTCTGTCACGGGGGCTCAGCTTCTGTTCTGTTGCCCGGATCCGGAGGTTCCTTGATGGAACTGGTTATTCGTAACCTTACGTGTATGCGTTCTATTCTGTTTTATTCTATTAATGCTAATGGATGTATCACGTAAACTTAATCATAACTTATGATTTCTGTCTGTATATGATCTGGACAAATGATGAATTTGATATAAACCTGAATTATGATTTTTGAATCTGTACGAACTCGTTCATTGAAACCCTTTACTCTATTATTATTCACTGGGCTTTCGCTCACAGTTTATATTATGTATGTAGGTGAGTCGGCACATGACCAGGGCCAGAGTTGACGGCCTTCTGTTCTGTTCTTGTCAGTCAATTGTTGTGCCTTCCGAGGAGGTTCCGAACGAAACCTAATGCCATGGCTGTTTTTTTTTTGTATTCATGCTAATCTTTGTGTATGCTCTGTAAAGTCAGGTCTTGGGAAGTACATTCTGTAAATATCTTGTAAATATTGTGTATCTGGACTGGCATGTTTATGTATATATAAATAAGTTCTGAAATGTTCTGTTCCATGTACATTATCACAGCTCATTGGACCTTGTCTATTTTGTATTATTGCTTCCGTAGCCCCTTATTATTTGCTAATTTGTTCAGAGGCCTTTGGTAATCCACGGATTACTGGCCAGTTACGGTGCTAAACCTACAAGGGCTGGTTTGGGTCGTGACACTTGCCATCTCCCTGTTGAACTTGAGCACCGAGCATTGTGGGCCATAAAGAAGTTTAACTTCGATATGGCCGCGGCTGGGCTCAACCGGATATTACAACTCAATGAATTGGAGGAAATTCGGAATGATACTTATGAGAGTTCGAGAGTTTTTAAAGCTCGAACTAAAGAATTCCATGGCAAGTACATTAATAGAAAATCCTTTGAACCTGGCCAAAAAGTGTGGCTTTTTAATTCAAAATTGAGACTCTTTCCGGGTAAACTAAGATCAAAATGAGATGGCCTCTTTGAGATTGTTGAGGCATTTATTCATGGCGCCGTTAAGGTGCGAGATCCAAAAACTGGCAACACTTTCAAAGTGAATGGCCAAAGATTGAAACCATATATAAAGGGGATTGGGAATGGGGATATGATTGAGTCCATTGCTTTGATGGACCCATTTTACTATGATTGATAGATTGATTTCTTGTTCTCTTTTCTTTCCCTTCTATGCTATTATGTTTTTCTTTGTTCCCGTTATGCTTTACTTGCGTCTACGAGACTTTAAATCCTCTAAAGGTTTAATTCCTTTGGTGTTTGTCGTGCCCGAACGGCATTTGACGGTCTGGTATAGCCACCTAACCATGTTTGTAGTGAGTTCCTAGGAGACCAATTGGGACGGTGGAAACTAGAGTGCGAATGGCAAAGCCTAGAACACAAAGGTTTGAGATTTTTGAGACTAGAGTTTGGTTTAAATACCCAGGGGTGTGGAGATTGCCTCAAAACTACCTCAGCTTGAACTCTGTATGGCAGCCCCATAGGTTGAGGTAGCTTTATGCGCCTCGATTCGGGATACTGAATCAACCTAGTCTGTCACCCTGTTGGAGAATAGAGAAAGTTACAAATATAGCTAGGGAGAAAAGTAGTACCCCTGGTTTTCGCGTGAAGATTATACCTTTAGTGGGCATTCCGTTATGTTCTTATATGCTATATTTATTCCGAATGTCAATTGAAGGTAGAAATGGTTAAGTATACTTTGGGCGATACTAACCCGAAGGCTATAAACTACGTTGGGTTTTATTACCTGGGAGATTCTGAAGTGGCAACTTTATGCCATAGCTCTGGTGCCTTTTATTAGGTTCTAGGAGTTAGTTTTCCATTTTCTGGAAGCATGTACACTTGCGAGTGCTTTTTGTTTTTGTTAAACTATGGTGTTGCAATGTAGTAGAAAAAGGTCATTGCATGCGTGTGGGTGGAAACCCTTCCTAGCCTGGGTAAGACCTTGATTTCTGCTTTGTGGTTTATGGGAAATCAAGTATTTAACCACATTTATTCATTCATTCATTCAAAAAAAAAAAAAAAAAGAGCATGCTTTCATGTTTATTTTTTGTGTTTTAAAATAAATAAATAAAAAGTGTCATACTTGTTCAATTTAAAAAAAAAAAAAAATGGCAGGCCAGACCGCTCGAGCGATTGGGCTCGCCGCAAGAGTAGCCCAGCTCGAGATACATGTTGTCTAGCGCCGCTGGAGCGGCCCAAATAGGGCGCTTGAGTGGCCCACTTGGCGTACGAGCGGCCCAGCTCGTTCTAAAAAAAAAAAAGGAGGGGGAGGTAGCCGAGATCGCTCGAGCGGTTGGGCTCGCCGCACGAGCGACCCAGCTCGAGATGCATACTACTTAGCGCCGTTGGAGCGGCCCAAACAAGCCACACGAGCAGCCCAAAAGAAAAAAAAAAAGTTTTGTTTTTATTATTATTGTTATTATTATTCTTATTTACTTATTTGAAAAAAAAATAATAAAAATAAAAAATAATAAAAATAAAATAAAAAAATAAAAAAATTTGTTTTGTTATTATTATTATTATTTTTATTGTTTATTTTTTATTTACTTAAATAAAAAAAATCTATTTCTTTCTTCAATTTCTTTTATTTATTTTATTCTATTTATTCTGTTTATTTTCGCTTAAAAAAAAAAATAAATCAAAAGATGACCTTATCTACACACCTAACACACTCCCTCTCGAAAGTCAATCTCAAATTCGCTCTCTCTCTCTCTCTCTCTCTCTCTCTCTCTCTCTCTCTCTTTCACAACCCCACACAAACCCACCTTCTTCTTCTTTTTCTTATTCTTCCCTTTTCTCCTTCTTTCTTCTTCCTCACACAATCATCTCACTGTCGGCATCACTTCCCTCTCCGTCTGACGAATCTCTGGCGATCACCATTTTTTCCGGCGGATCTCTCCTCTTTTTTCTCTCTTTCTCCAATTTTTCAAGGTAATTTTCTTTTACTTTCCTTTTTTGTGTAGATTTGTAGGTGTAGGAGTATATTTGTGGAGACTTTGTTTTTTATTATTGTTGTTTTAGAAGATCTGGTTCTTACTTCACAAAATATATATATATATATATATTGGAAATCTAGGCAAGAAGACCATCGCCGCACGTGCAGTCCAAGCCAATCTCTTCAAAAAAAAAAAAAAAAATCTCAAAAATAAAGTTTATAATAATAATAATAATTTATCTTTTTTTTTATTTGCTATATTTGTTTAGTTTAATTAGTTAGTGGATTATTTTTATTTTTATTTTTATTTTTATTTCGCTTGTTTAGTTAGTGTTTTCATTTTTATTTTTTATTCTATGATATAATTGTTCATTTAATTATTAAATAGTATAGTTTTTATTTTATTTTATTTCCTGAATTTTTATTTCATTCTATTTCATTTTCTTTTCTTCTATTAAAAGAATAAATAAATAAATAAATAATAAAATAAAAATATTTAGTTTAGGTTATTTTATTCTATACTTTAGTCTCTTTTGTAATTTAGTTATTTTATAGTTTAGTTTATTTTATTTTATAGTTTAGTTAATTTCTTTTAATCTCATTTTTATTCATTTATTTAATTATTTTCATTTTTATCTTTAAAAAAAAAAAGAAAAGACAATTGGCGCCGTTAACTTAGATTGTTTAATTTAATTTAATTTTCTTTTTTTATTTATTTCATATTTGTAGTTCCACTGCGAGTTTGTAAATAAATAAATATCACTCAATTCGGTGGTGTGAGGATGATGCGGTTTTGAATAATTTATGCATACATGCTATTTTTGTTGAGTGTTAATATAATGGTTCCACATTTTTTGTTGTATTGGTTGAACTATTTTGTGCAGATATGGCTTAATCATCCCGCCGAGCACCCAAACAGCCTCGTAATGCCAACATTGCATTTAGGGATATGCCAACCGATGCTTGGGCCACCAAACAAGTTGCATGTGATACATCCTTTGATGTAGACTTCTCTCGTCGCCATCAAACCACTGCGTGGAGTATTCAACAACTTGAAGACTGAAGCCTCTTGGGCATCTGCACTGTCACTTAACCGGCATACCCGCACATTGTGTGCCTCTTCTATCAGCATATGTACGTCAGTGACGAGGCCCCGAGAGCTCTTTGCTCCCTTGTTGACGGAGTGGAGTTAGTGGTCACTCCAGCTTCAATTGCCGAGGTCCTCCACTGTTCCATGGACCCTATCAATGCAGAACAGTTCCCGGTATTCCCTTGGGCACTTACCATCCCGAAACTGGTGACTAAGTTTTATGAGGGCCATCAGGAGGATGACAACCGTACGAGCATCCGGCGGGCTAATTTGCCACGCCGCCTTCTCTTCCTCGATGTGGTGCTGAAAAAGAATGTCATTCCTATTGGCCACAAGGAAGAGCAGCGAGGGGACTTCCTTCGTGCCTTACATCGATTTGACTTTCGGGTTTTGGATTGACATCCCTACCTTGATCTACAATCAGATGTATCGAATCCTAAATGAAGTCAAAATACGCAATACCCGGGGCAGTTCTACATGGGCCCTCCCTTTTGCCAACCTCATTACAGCGCTAATAAAAGCCCAAGAGACATACCCACTGCAGGCCAATGAGGTTCAGCTTTTGTCGCCCCTATTTTATGGTAAAACCCACTGGCGTCAAACCACTGCTCGCCTGCCGCCTCCACTAGTTCTTCCCAAGGCCCCGGCCAATCCCAATGATGCCCCAGTCGAGCCCACCGCCGCACCAGCGCCAGCACCACCACCATTCCGTATGATGAGGGCACAATATCAAGCTATTATGGATAATCAAGCCACCCTTCAACAATCTATGGTTGATCTCCGAACCGACTACCAGGCTTACCGGGAGTATTCACAGACGACATTTGATGGGTATCAGCAGTCAGTTGCCTCTCTGCACACTGACTTTTATGCGATTTGATCAGCGATTTGATCAGTTTGATCGGCAGTTCGATCAGCATGGCACTAGGGTTCATGACGAGGCATTCGAGACTCAGACACTGATGCATGCCCTATTTGAGTAGCATTTCCCACCACCACTGCCAGATCCACATCAGTGATTTCTGTACATTTCTTTTATTTTCTTTCCTTATTCATTTTGTTTGTTTTATTTTCTTTTCCTTTCTCTTTTCTATTGTACAGAAGTTTAAAAAAAAAATATTCCAAAAGTGTGTTTGGGTGTCCTTGCCTCACTGGATGTGCGCCCATGTTGTCTGGTAAGATTCTCTCTCTCATTTTACTATCCCATGTCTACTTGCTTACATTGAGGACAATGTTACATTCCAGTTGGGGGGTAAGGGTATTAGTAATAACTATTCATGTGTGTACTTGCTGCACTTGATTGGCACCACTTCACTTAATGTTTACTTTGTGCCAGTATGGTAATGATATGAGCATATTTTAATTGGGGAACATAGTGGGCTTGTATGAAAAGGGTTTATTGGGTAAATACTTACATGTGATGTTTGCACTAGGATAGTTGTTTGTGTTTGTGGTATTAGTACAATTGTCATGAGTATGCCTTAATTCACACGAACACACTATCATAGCAGTGACCTCTTTATTATAATCCCTGGTGTACATCATTGATAATGGTTGAGGTTGCAGAAAAGAATAAATGAGTAGCCAAGATTCTTGTTAAAAAAAAAAAAAAAACACTTGACTTTTTTGGGTTCGTAGCCTCTTTAACTCGAGTTATTAAGCCCGTAGGGGTGTCTCTACACCTAATGTCCTAAAACCGACTGGTTTGGGAGTCATTGGCCCAATACTTGCTATATGGGCTAATTAGAAAGCTTAAGGGACCTAGACATTGCACAGTTAAGGAAAAATCAGGAGAATGACTAGTTCAGATTCGTAGCCTTTTCAGCTCGAGTTATTAAGCCCGTAGGGGTGTCTCTACACCTAGTGCCCTAAAACCGTCTGGTTTGGGAGTCATTGGCCCAATGCTTGTTACATGGGCTGACTAGAAAGCTTAATGGATCAGGACATTACACAGTCTTTCAAAAAAAAAAAAAAAAAAATTGAGAAGCTTGGTTGCAACAGTTTAGTTTTTCTGTATATGTTGAGTGTTATTATGAGTTATATTGGGCTATTATAGTGAGCAGTTAACTAATATGGAGATTGCATTTTACATCAAGGGTAGTAATGATGTGTCTACTGGCATTCACAAGTACAGGGAACTCTACTTTTGTATTAACTGAATTGTGGTTTAAACTCAATAGATTCCATCATACTTGTCCATTATGCCTTCAATGACTCATCATGTCTTAATATCATACTGTAGTGGCACATAAGTTGGTTGTTGTGTGGAGTAATGTGATTAATTATTGTTGAACGGTTATGAATATGTTGATGTTTGTGGGTATCATTTCTAAAAACCCTCACGAGACTATACTCGTCCACTTGGGGTAACCTTGTGGTTTAAAGGCTTGTTGCATATGCTAAATGCAATCGTGATCCCTACGAAAGTGGCTGAGAGTATTTTACTTTTCTTATTTCTTTTGTTTTGCTTGAGGACTAGCAAAATGTAAGTTGGGGGGTGTGCTGTTGGTCGAAAGGTACCACATTGAGGCTACTTAAGTTACACTTTTAGTCTTTCAATTTTATTTATTTGGTGGAGATGATGTGTTTCGTACACTTGTACAGATTTGGTAGGAATATGAAACTTCAATCAAATGGAGCGCGAAAGCAGATTCCCCGTGCGAGAAGTGAAAAATCCGAGCCAGCCAGACTACCGCACGTGCGGCCAAGCTTCACCGCACGAGCGGCCCACCTAGGGACGCGTGCACAGAATTTTTGGTCTGTTTTGCTCCGAATAAAAGACAGAAAATCAGCCAAACCTAGGGTTCAAAAATTTAATACAAAATAGAGGGAGGCTAGGGTTCCAAAGAGGTGATAGTCTACCAAAGCTTGAAGGACACTTTTATGGAGGTTTCTTCCTCATCTTCTTCCTCTTTCCACTCCATGAGTGGCTAGTCGTCTTTTTTAGGGTTTTGATGAAACCCTAGCCATGTAATGGAATTTTTCATGAGATTTAATTGTAAATTGGTTTGAATGAATGTATGGATGTTTTAGAAGTCTATAAATAATTGTTTCGTTCTTCTCTTCAAGCATTTTACTCTCTGTGATTGTTTAATACTTTCTATACATTAGTATTCTTTGTGTTTGTATTCAAAATACGAGACGAGTTATGCTATGAGAGACTAGTCGTTTTGCTAACATAGTTTAGAGCAAACGACTCGTACTACTCGGGATGATTCGTGCATGTACATTGAATGCAACAACCATCTTGATCAATATTTCAAACTTGTAGTTGTGAAATATTGGGTTGTTCAAACCGAATTGCGATTAGTGGTTGATGTTAATATTGGGTTGTTCAAACCGAATTGTGATTAGTAGTTGATGTTAAATCTCATTCATGTGGTTAGTGGTGAATTCTCTACCCTAGGATTTTTCCCCAATTCAGTAAACTGAATTTCATTTATTATTGATAATTTAATTCCTTAGTTTAATTTATTTGTTATTAAATTAAGTTATGAACAATCAATCTTTTTATCAAAATTAATTTAGGAATTTAACAATTAAATTAGTTTAATTTCACAATTGTCCCTGTGGATCGATACCTAGACTTGTCATTATTCTGATGGAATTTGATATAGTTTAGTGATTATTTTTGGTGTGTTCAACGACCCATCAAGGAGTAGCATGAAGGTTATACATGGGTGGTTTCATGAATGGTGATGGACTGGAAAAAGGGAATGAAGATTGAGTTTGAAAGATATGTTTGGATATCTTGTTCTAGAGTCCCTCTTAATCTTTGGAACACTCCCAATTTTCTAAAAATTGGTCAGATTTGGGGAATAGTGGTGGAATTAGATAAGAATTTATTTGATTTGGCTTATCTGGAATGTGATAAGATGAAAATCCTTACTTCACAGGTGGAGCCTATTAATAATCTTATTCATTTGGACTGTCGAGACTGCCTATATCCAGTTTGGGTGTGTGAATATGCTAAGCTCAATCACAACGATCAAAGATGTAGTCTAAGCATCTAAAGAACCACTGAATCTGGCAAGGGCTTTATCAATAAAGACCGAAGCTCCAAGAATTACAGAGGTAAGGAAGAAGAAGAAGATGATGATGTGACAAGAGCAGAGGGTGATCTGGCACTCCATGATGATGCTCTACATAGTGATAAGGAAGTAGCCTACAAAGAGGAAGATACGGTAGACATAGGAAATGATTACCTATCTATCTTAGCTATAAGTGAGACATGCAGTCGTGTGGGGAACAGAGATGGGACAACCATTGCACAAGGGTCGAAGGAAGCATGCAAAGAAATTTGAATCACAACTCTAACAGGGACAACACAAGAGATGTTAGTGTTATGGTATCTGGTGGGCCTATAGGAAGTCTTGGTAGGAATGCATCTCCACAGCCCAGTATTAATCTAGAAGTTGTTTTGGATCAGGCCCAATTTGTTGGCCCTTTGCATGGAATTAATTTGGGCTTGGCTAAACCAACTAGGCTGGACCATAGCAGCAGTAGTGGCGTGGAATTGTATAACAAGTTTGTCGAGATTCCTATCTCAACACATGTTGATGTCCAGATGGTAAAGGATAAGGGCTTGGCTGTGGCTCCAGGTGCAAGGGAAAGTCAAAGAAGTCTAGGTCTACAAACCAGTAAGTCGATGAAAGGTCAACAGAGCAGGGAAAAAAAAGGGAAAAACCAGAGAACATAAGTGATGGAATCTGGGTTTCAAAGAGGGGCCATTTTTAGAGCAGCTGATGCTGCAATTTCTTCTTCTCTGTCTTGCAACAGTAACTCAAACAGTCAACACAAATTGCTCTTGGAAGCTCAAGCTACCATACAGCTTGGTAAAGAGTTGGGCATAGATGCAAAGATAATGAAGTTATGAAGAAAATTATTGAAATGGAAGGGAAAGACATGGAGTAAGCTGCTGAAAAGAGCAATAGTGCTAGGGTTTAGAATAGCATCAATGGAGGTTCAAAAGTAAAAATTATTCTCTATGAAGATTCTTTCTTGGAACATCAAAGGCCTTGGCAGGCCTGAAAAGAGGAGGAAAGTAAAAGCAATTATCAAAGAAATAAAAGTGGACATGGTGATATTGCAGGAAACAAAAAAGGCAAATGTATTTGAGCAGTCTGTGAAATCTATTTGGCCTCATGATCTAGTTGACTACATGAATGTGGATGCTGTTGAGAGTGATGGAGGTCTGCTCTGTGTTTGGAAGCCCGAAATTTTCTCCTTAGCTAATTGCTGCTGTAATAGGAATTTCATCCTATTATCAGGTATTTTATTTAATAATCTGGAGTGTGTTATTGTGAATGTTTATGCACCCAATGATGTGATTGATAAGAGGAAACTATGGACACCTTTGACTAATATTAAGGTCGTCTTCCCCAAACCTTGGTGTGTAGGGAAGGACTTTAATGACATAAAATCAATAGAAGAAATGAAAGGTTGTGTTAGAAGGGATAGAGGAATGACAGACTTTGGTAACCTCATTAGTAGCCTAGCCTTGATTGATATCCCTATGTTGGGAAAGAAATATACTTGGTGCAATTTAGTAGAAAGTAAGAGATGGAGTAGGTTAGATAGATTTCTTGTTAGCCTAGAATGGTTGGGATGGTTTAGATTCAAACTCTAGGGTCTGCCTAGATCCATCTCAGATCACTATCCAATTATTCTGATGAAGGATGAGAGAGATTGGGGCCCAAGCCTTTTCGAATCATCAACGCACGGGCGTCTCACCCTTCTTTTATGCATGAAGTGAAAAAAGTGTGGGAGGGTACTCAAGTAGATGGCTGGGTAGGATACAAACTAAAAACCAAACTGAAGGCACTTAAACAAGCTTTAAAGAAGTGGAACATTGAAGTGTTTGGGAATATGGACTCTAAACTGAAGCAAGCTAAAGAAAAATTAAATGCCCTAGATTTAACTATTGAGAGTAGAAATCTGGATGAAGATGAAGGTAAGAGGAGAAGAGAGGTAAGAGGCGAGGTATAGAAGCTCAGAAAGTTGTTGGAAAAAATTTGGCTACAGAAGTCACGGCTGAATTGGAATTTAAAGGGAGATAAAAACACTAAATTTTTTCACATCATAACTACAAAAAGGCAGAATATTAATGCAATTGACTCTATGACAGCGAATGGAACAGTTCTAAAGCATCATATGGATGTTAAATAAGCTGTGTATGATCACTTCAGGTTTAGCTTTAATGAACAATGGCAGTTCAAACCAAAGCTTCTGGGCCCATTTAAAGTGATCCAACAGAGTCAGCACTTCAGTAATTTGGAAGTGGCATTTTCTGAAGTTGAAGTTTCTGATGCAGTTACTGATTGTGATGGCAACAAGGCACCTGGTCCAAATGGGTTTAACATGACTTGCTACCAAAAAGGGTGGAAATTCATGAAAGGTGATATTCTTACTTTCCTGCAGAAATTCTATACCAACAATAGATTGGTTGATGGCTTAAATAGTTCCTTCATCACTTTGGTCCAAAAAAAGATAACCTTAAAGCATCCTAGATTTCAGGCCTATTAGTCTTATAAACTCCACATATAAAATTCTTTCCAAGGTTCTCACCAATTGACTGAAAAGAGTCCTTCCTGTTGTTATAGATAATGCCTAGTTTGCATTTCTAGGGGGTAGAAATATTTTGGATGGTGTATTAATAGCTAATGAGGTGGTGGACTGGTGAAAGAAATCCAGAAGAAAGGGCCTGATATTGAAGTTGGATTTCCAAAAAGCTTATGACACAGTAAATTGGAACTTTCTTATCCAAATGCTATCCAATTTTGGGTTTGGTGCTAAGTGGGTGAACTGGATCCATACCTGCATTTCTTCAGCTAAAGTCTCTATGTTGGTAAATGGGTCTTCCACACCTGAATTTAGCCCTCAAAAAGGGTTAAGGCAAGGCGATCCATTACCACATTTCTTGTTTAATGTGGTGGTTGAAGGCCTAAATCTATTACTTACAAGAGCAAAAGAGTTGGGCTTGGTCAAAGGGATAACCATTGGGTTCAATGGCATTAATATCTCTCATCTTTAGTTTGCGGATGACACAATTATTTTCTGTGAAGTTAAGTGGCCTGAAATGTTAACTGTGAAAAGAATACTCAGATGCTTTGAGATTATTTCTAGGATCAATGATCAATTTTCACAAGAGTGTTGTATGTGGTGTAGGCATTCCTGATGATATTGTGCAAACTTTTGCTTCAAAACTTAATTATACTTGCCAGAAGCTTCCTTTGAAGTACCTTGGAATGCCACTAGGGGCCAATCCATCAAGAAGAGCATCCTGGAAGCCTGTGGTAGAGAAATTCAAGAAGAAACTAACATATTGGAAAAGGAGGTTGTTGTCCTTTGCAGGTAGAGTAACACTAATCAAATCTGTACTGTCCTCACTTCTTGTTTATTACATATCTCTGTTTAGGCTACCTCGAAGTGTGGAAAAAAAGATTAATAAGATTCAAGCCACCTTTTTGTGGGGAGATTCTGAGGTCAAGCAGAAAGTCCACTTGGTGAAATGAAAGGATTTAATCAAGGAAAAAAAGCAAGGTGGGTTGGGGATTAGAGATTTAAGAATTGTGAACAATAGCTTGCTTGCCAAGTGGTGGTGGAGATTTGGGATAGAAGATAACCCACTTTGGAAACAGCTCATTTGCAATAAGTGCAAGTCAGAGGGGAGAAAATGGTTTCCTTTTCATGTGGAGGCAAACAATATTTCAAAAATGTGGAGTGACATTCTACTTGTTAATGAGTCTAATAGCAGCCTGTTCAACTATTATTTGCACAATACTGAAATCAAGATTGGCAATGGTGAAAGACTTAGTTTCTGGATTGATAATTGGATGGGCACCCGGTGTTTGAAGTCCCAATTCCCTAGATTATACTACTTATCAGTGGACAGAGACATTTCCCTGTATATGCAGTGGTCTAGGGCCCGAAATCAGAGTAGCTGGACTTTCAACTTCAGAATGGCTTGGGAGGAAAATGAATTACAAAGACTTCATATTGCTCTAGGTGAAGGTCCTGATTTGAGATTGGATTTTGTTGATAGTTTAGTGTGGAAAGCTGATCCTGCAAGTATTTTCAGAGTTAAAGGCGTTGTTAACTCGTGTGAATCTTCTAATGGTCCTGCCCTAACAATTCCTGACTTGATCTGGCACAATCCCTCTCCTCCTAAGGCCCAATTTCTCTCTTGGTTAGTCTGGAAAGAGAGGTTAAAGACTTCAGATTATTTACATCGAAATGGTATCTTAAGTGATGAAGTTAGTGTTGAGTGTGTGTTTTGTCATGCAGAGAGTGAATCACTAAATCATGTTCTATTATTATGCCCATTTGCTTTAAAAGTTTGGTATACCATAATCAAGTGGTGGGGTTTGCAATGGGCCTTCCCTAGTTCAGTAGTTATGCTCATATACTGGTGGTTAGGTTGGACTTATAGGAAAATAGAAAAACAGCTGTGGAGAGCAGTTTTGATTGCTGGTTTGTGGTCCTTTTAGAAGTGCAGGAATGACTGCTTGTTCAATGAGCTGCAGCCTATTTGTGATAACCTATGTGAGTTAATTAAATTTAGAGTGGCCATTTGGATGAAAGCACATTCACTTGGACAAGAGTATGGGGTGGATGAGTTTGTCTACAATATTCAACAAGTTAGAATCTGCTATAGTTTTCTGCTGAATCTGCGTGCACTGCTTATAGTGCCCTACTGGGTCTATGTGGATAAACAGAGAAGGTGTGTGCTGCTAGTCTGCTGATGATCTTTTTGCTACTGTTTTGCTGGTCTGTCTGCTTTGATCTGTTTGCTGTGATCTGTTGTGACCTGGTTTGCTATGATCAGGATGTGCTTGGGAAGATAACAGTTTGGTTGAGTTCTCAATCTAGTTGGTGTTTGTCTATTTGCTTTGTTTTGGGCAGCAACAGTAGGTTCTAATTAGTAGTTTTGATGTTTCCATGCTAAGGGTGTAGACAAATGTTATGGGAATGAATTTATGTAGGAGGTCTGCTGCTGAATGATGCTGTTTCTGAGGTTGCAAATCTGTTTTTGAATTTATTTAAGTTTTGATCACTATGCTGCTAATACTTTGCTTATGTTTTGTTGATTGGCTACTGTTATTTTTGTGTGGTGCTGGTGTTGTGTGATGCTATGTTGAAGTTTGCATAGTTGATGATGCTGCTGTTTGATGGTCAAGGTCATGATTTGGTGCTGGTCTGCTATGTTTTGCTATCTAGGGTTTTTTTGCAACATGTCTTATTTTGTTAAGGCCTTATTTTGCCTTAGAAATGGTGGGATGGCTAATTAAGTTGGGATATTGTGTGGGTTGGTCAGTTATAGCTACATGGCTGAATAGTATAGTATGGGCTTTTTGGTGTGTTGTTGTGTTGGTTGGTCTCTCTCATCAACTCTAGAGATGCTAGCAAATGATAAGATGAGTTTTTTGATGCCAAACCTAGTTAGGATGATTTGGCTCATTGTGATACTTTTACACTCCCTTTTTCTTTATTGATATAATTTGCGTTGTACTTTATACTTGTTTATTCTATCAATAAAGATTATTTTTTGTCAATTAAAAAAAAAATGTTTGTAAAATTTGGAATCCCTAATAGGCAAATTCCTTACAAGGTGGGTTTTATTTGTTTTTTAGTCTAATCATGTCTCTTATCCGACAAAACAAATGCCACCTAATAGTATTAGTGATTGTTAAAATATTATTTACATAGTAACAACATTTTAAATTGTATTAAAAAAAATATTATAAAATATACTTAATTGCATTGTGATTTGTCGGTTAGCTCAAATGCATTGTGATTAGATTAAGGAAAATGTTATGGATTTTAAAAAATTAAATAAATTTTCTATCAAATTTTTCATATGGGCGTGAGACTCGCACAAACTTACACATGTGTAGGTCGTACACTTATATAAAAAATTTGATAAAAAATTTAATGAATTATTTAGAATTTTCAACATAACTCTTAGATTAATGAAAGTGACATCGTTTACAAAGGCAAACAGGAGAAGCAATGGTCCATATTATAAGGTAAATAAAATTAGGGAAAAACGGGGGAGCTCGAAAAAAAAGAGCCCGAATACCCCTAATTGCCAAAAATGGCAAATTGTTTTTTTTTTTGTTTTTTGTTTTCTTTTTCTTTTTTTTTTTACTTGAAAGGGGAAAAACGGGGGATTCGGGGACCCCCATTCGGGGGTGAATCACTACTCATAAAATTAATATTATATTTACAAACAACAATGATTCATCCCACTAAAAACACCACCACTAATAGCACTAATGCATTAAAAAAGTAAAAAAAAAAAAAAAAAAAAAATACAACTCCAAGACCAAAACATCACATCATTACTGGCGAGACCCACTACCACCTAATTAGTGGGAGCACTAATTAGTGCTCCCAAGCATTTTTCATTTACAAATCAATTAAAGTACTATTTATTAGAAGGTGTATATGTGTTGTTTTGTGGGCACCATCATTCACTTTTTTGTTTTTTTCGTTTTGGGTTAGACTTGCGTCTTTGTTTTCTACTTCTATATTATGTTAATTATAAAGGTAAAAAGAAATGTTAGCTAAACTAACTTATCTCACACTAAAGTCATAAATAAAAGGAGGATTTGGTCATAGCCCCCTCACTGTTTAATTTGTCTTTCAAAAGGATAAGAATTATATAAGTACTTTCAAAACTCCTTGATATTTTAAAACTTGTTTCTTTTACCATATTACCCTCATACAATTTTACTCTGTATGAAAGTAAAATTTTACTCTGTATAAAAGTAAAATTTTACACTCTGAAACTAAAAGTAAAGTAAAATTTTACTCTGTATGAAAGTAAAATTTTACTCTGAATAAGAGTAAAATTTTGCACTCTGAAACTAAAAGTAAAATTTTACTCTGTATAACAGTAAAATTTTACTCTGAAAAATAAGTAAACTGTGAGACTCTGAAACTAAAAGTAAAATTTTACTCTGTATGAAAGTAAAATTTTACTCGTTCTCATCAAATGAAAAATAGAGCAATAGAACCAGAGTAAAATTTTACTCTGGTTCTATCAAATGAAATTTGATGTTTACTCTGAAAAATCAATGGAACTTTTAACTTTGAGCTTTGAATCAGGCCTATAATCCTTGAATCAATCGATGTTTACTCTGAAAAATATTGAATCAGGTCTATAATCCTTGAATCACGCCTATAATCTGAAAATTTCAAATAAATCTCAATTTTTCATACCCCGGTTCTTCAGATTTTTTAAAATTTTCAGATTTTTAAAATTTTTGAAACTTTGAGTCTCAAAAATACTCAGTTGCTTCATCTTAACTCGTAGATTATGAGTTTGATTTGGATTTACATCATTCCTCTTTCCAATTGAGAAATTCATCTCAGTTTCTTAACCAAACTCGCAGCATAAACCATCACATAGAATATCTAGCATCTTGAAAACTGGACACAAGAATAATTTGATCCAGAATTTTAATTCAGTCACAGCAGCAACAAAAATTGAACAAGATTCAAACTATCAAACCAAAACTCAAGCAAAACAGGAGACTCGCAAGTTGAAGTGGTCTCAAGTTAGAGAAGACTTCAATCTAACTTGTTGATAAGATTATGAGTCCAGTCACGACTGCTAGGGTTTTGTGAGATCCCAATCGCGATTCCTAAATTGACTGAAAACACTCGAGGGGGGAAATTAGGGTTAGGGTTGAAGAGGCGAAGAAAGGTGGTGCAGGAGAAGGGACGGGGGATAAGGGTTTGGTCTTCTTGAAGAGAGTGGGAAGAATTAATTGAGGGTATAAAAGTCATATAAAATATTTAAATAATAAATTTGTCCTTTATGTAAAATTTTATAATTATGATGGGGTTTAGAAAATATAATTTTTTTCTTAGTTCTTTTAACAATGAAATGAAGGTAAAGGGGGTTTATAGCTAAATTTCCCTAAATAAAGACACCATTATTTGTTATAATTAATATCATGTTGGGACATAATTAAAAGATCAAAATACTATTATGAATCATAATAAAAAAATACCAGTATGAATAATTTTTATAAATATTACTACAAACTCAGCCTTATCAACTCAAAATCTTTATCTTATAGTTTAAATTTATTTTATACATGGACCTCACACTACATAAATTCAATTACAATTACACAATCTCATTTGGGGAAGTTAAGGGTGGGTACCTAGAATTATTCAATTTTTATACGACATTTAGTAACTAATATCAATTCACTCTATAGATTGGCGGAGGGTTCATAAATTGGACAGAGTAATTTAGAAGACCAATCCCACTATCTACTAACGGGAGATTCAATTACAGTCAAGACAAATGCCATCGTCCACTAGCCGAAGATTTAATTAAAGTTAAAACAAAAACCCGTATATAAACTGACTTCAATAAATTTTTTACGCTTAAAAAATTTTGAACTTAAAATCTTAAAAGGTGTAAGCCCTAAGCTCAAGTGTCAACCACCAAACTAATCTCTTGCGGTTCTCCTTATAGATTTTACATCATAAAATGACAAAGTTCATGTTAAAAAAGGAACCCAATCCATGTGCTACAATAACTTTTGTTTAAATAGAATCTTTCTTTACACTATTTCTACACCTTTTTTATTATTATTATTTTTTTATTTTTTATTTTAATGTTGTGCTTTGCATGTAGCAAGCAATGGAGGCACTGGTGGTTACGTACATCTCCAATTTTGAAATTCACTATAGCTATGGGGTTGAGGATGAGATATCATGTGGTGTGTGTGTGTGTGTGTGAAGCTAGGGAATTAAAAGTTTCTCATTCTTATGTGTTTTGGACTTGTATCATCACTTCGATATTCGTAGGTTTTATGCTGGTGGTTAGTTACCTAATGCAACTTCTCTCCTTAATTTATTCATGATTAATGCTAACCGTATAAAGTTTAGATTTTGTTTGAATAAAAAAATTGCATATATAGTTTCCACCCAAAGGCTCCAATGAATTAGGACTTGGGACATTATTTGATAAATTATGTTAAGAATAAAAAATATTTTCATAGAATGTTTAAAAAATAAAATTTTTGTTGCAAAACAGATTAGGAAATAAATTAACTCACAGGATTATCGTCGCTAGAGTGGTCATTAAAATAATATTTTAAAAATAAAAAAAATAATATTTAGTGATAAAATTTTAAAAATGTTATTAATAAATGTAATTTTAGGGATAAAATAATTTTGTGTCAAAATAATTTATTTTTTAGACAAAAATTTTGAATAATAATTCATCGTTAAAATTTTAATTTTATTGATAAAAATATAATAATAACACTTTTTACAATGTGACCTGCCCATTTAAAATAAAAATAAATTGTGTGGTGTGAAGTGAAGTCAGAAATTGGGTGTGCGGAGAGAATGGATGATGTGCGATTAGAATTACTCATTTGATTAACACAAAAAATTAGAAAAACATGTGACTTTTTTAGCTTTATTTTTTTCTTTTTTTTTTTTTGGCCCCGGGGGGGGGAGGGGGTGGATTCAAAGATTTGGGACTGAATCTTAGCTTCAATCCATTCAATCTTCTCTCTGCATATCTTCCATTTTTTATTTTCTTAGTCGTTATTCTTGGGCATTTTAGTACATTCGAACCATTTCTATTACTGTTGTATGATTTTTCCAGGGAAACAAACAAATGAATGAAGAAAAACCCTAGTCGTTTTTCTGTTTGGGAAGAGGTAAACTCAAAAACCCTGGCTCTCTTATTGAGTTTTTGTGATTCTTAGCAGTGAATTTTTTACTTAAGTTCACCGGTGTGGCAGTATTTGACTGGGTGAATTACACTAATAGTCCATATAGTTTGGGGCTTGTGTCATTTTTGTCCTGACTTTTCAATTGTAACACATTTGACCCTGAATTTTGAATCTTGTTCCAAATAAGGACAATTGTAGATACTATTGGATTTTTCAAGGGCAAAATCGTCAATTTGATAGAATATAAATTAATTTGACAAAAATAAATGTCAATTATTTTTGAATTTTTAAAAATTATTTCTAGCTACTAAAGATAAAATTATATAAAATTGATAAATCTTTTAGACATTTATTTATTTTTTTTACCAAATTAATTTTTATTATGTATTTAAATGATGATCATGTAAAATTAATTTTTAAAAATTAATCATGTAATTTTTACTAATTTTACATAATTTTATTTTTGGTGGGTAAAAATAATTTTTAAAATATTTTTTTGATATTTATTTTTGTCAAATTAGTTTATATTTTATCAAATTGACAATTTTGCCCTTGAAATTAAGCAATGGTATGTTCAATTGTCCTTATTTGGAACAAGATTCAAAATTTAATGTCAAATATGTAACAATTAAAAAGTTATAGACTAAAGTGATACAAGTCCCAAACTATAAGGACTAATAGTGTAATTTGCCCTATTTGACTCATATTTGCATCTAATTCACAATTGTAATTTCCAGCTAGATGACTTTTCAACTTATGCTTTAGCTGTTATCTCAATGGGGTTGTTATCTCAATGGAGGTGTTTGGAATGATCTAAATAAGTGTATTTTTTAACTTTTTACTAAAAAATGTAAAATATGAGTTGAGTTTGAAATGATATCGTAGAGAGATGATGTGATTTAAATAAGATGATATGACTTAAATAAGATAATAACTTTTTAACTTTTTTAGATTATGCCAAATTAGGCCTTATTATCCCAATGTTGTTGCTGCATGTATAATGCTAGATTTTGAATAGACGCAATGTGTGTGCTACTAGTTTGGCAGTTTCTTCCATTATCATAATTGAGGAAGAGGTTATCTCAAGGATGTGGTTTTGTTAGATTAACTGGCACAAGTCATATGCATTTTTATTTTATTTTTTTGTTGGGGTTGGTGGGTAATAAAGAGCATATAAAGAGCATATTTGACATTAATGTTATAAGAAGGTGTTACACAACTTTACTTTTGTTCTCGCGCCAACTGAAATGTTCACTTTGTAATATAGATGAACTTAACCCGAACTGACCTATTGAGATTGTGTGGAACTTCATCCATAGACATTGGGGTTCCTCAAATCAGAAATTCAGATTTGGGTATGATGCCTCCTCTAGTGATAAGTAATGGAGTTAGTCCAAGCTGAGTTTGTCTTAACATCTCCCTTTGAAAAGTTTTTCCTATTGCAACCATTCTCTAGTGAGTTATGCACATCAAACCTCAATGGGGAACAATTTGCAGGACCAGGTAGCAATTAGCTCCCCTGATTGGTCCCTAGTAGTTCGACAAACCGAACAAGCCTACCTTTTCCCTACTTTGTTACAATTGACTTTCATCCACCCTGCTATGAAAGGAAAAATACAGACACACACACAGACGAACATATGCATGAATGGTTCTTATCCCGATGTGTCATTTTGGTGGAGTCTGACAAGTGAGTAGTATATGCTTTTCTCTCTTTTGGCAACAAGCACATCGTGAGGACCTTCTTCTGCTATCTTCCCATTGTCAATCACTGCTATCGAGTCTGACTTTTGAATCGTGGATAATCTATGAGCTACGATTACACAGGTCCTACCAATCATCAAATTTTCCATTGCTTCTCGTACAACGCTCTCAGATTTACTGTCTAAAGCACTCGTTGCCTCGTCCAATAGTAGTATTGAAGGATTCTTCAATATGGCTCGAGCAAGAGCTATCCTTTGCTTCTGGCCTCCGGATAACTGCACTCCCCTTTCGCCACAGAACATTGCATAGCCATCCTTCATGCAACTGTTGTCATCGGAAGTGGACAAATGCATTAGTGTTAATAATAAAATGGGAAGACCATCAATTTTTCTGCTTCTTCTTCTTCTTCTCTTTTATTTATTTATTTTATTTACTAGGACTACACGTTAGATATTCAAGTCATAAATGCAGAATTCTGAACATTGGCTACTATTCTAGTGCTCACCTTATGAATTCATGGGCATTGGCAAGTGTTGCAGCTGCAATTATCTCAGCTTCAGTGGCATTCTCATTTCCATAGCTGATATTGTCAAGGATTGTACCTGCAAAAAGAGTGGGTTCCTGACTAACCAATGCTATCTGAGATCTCAGACCTCTCAGGTTATAGGACTTAATGTCAAGTCCATCAATCATAACTGATCCATTCAATGGGTCATAAAATCTCTCAATCAGTCCGATGATGGTTGATTTGCCAGAGCCACTTTGCCCAACCAATGATACTGTTTTCCCAGCTTCAACTTTGAGGCTTAATCCCGTAAGTATTAGTTGTTTGGGCCTTGATGGATAAGCAAAGTATACATCTTTGAACTCTATGTCTCCGTTCAGCTTCTCAGGCTCAACCCCATCCATTTCATCTGGTTCCATCTTACTCTTTCTTTTCAAGATCATGAAAACTGATTTCAGCGCATCGGTGCCCTTCGAGAGGTCTGAAGTCATGGTCCCTGCCTCTGCTATGACTCTCCCGGTCGTCACCAAAATGAAAAATGTCTGAAATAGGTGCCTGTAGGTGATATTATCGTGGTATAACAGTCGTCCTCCATACCAGAATATTAGCCCAGCCATAGCTGCAGTTAGGAACTGTGACACAAATAGACCGATTCCAGCATACCAGGACTGCTTTAGGCTTTCTCTCTTGGCACCTATTTGTGTAGTTGTGAAGAGTTTCATGATTTTCCCCTCGGCAGAGAAAGCTACAATTGTTTTGTGATTCCCAATCGCTTCACTTGCTAAGTCACTGCCCTTATTTTGAGCTTTTAAGACTTTCTTTGACATGCTCTTCATTAGGACACCTCTGGTGTAGAATGACCCAATGATAAGTGGTTGTAAACTGATAATCACGAGTGCAAGTCTCCACGTCAATGATACCCCCAAAATAACTGCTACGATTGCTGCCGACAGGACCTGAGCTAACAATGACAGCCTATCACAAACAAGAGATCTCACCATATTTGCCTCTGTAGCTAGTCTCGAGCAAAGAGCCCCACTTGTGTTGTCTTCTTGATCAAACCACTCAATCTCAAATGTCATAATCTTTGATACCATTTTCTCCCTGACTTGTTTGGTTAAGTGCTCTCCTACGAAGCCGAAGTTGTAATGTTGAACCCCACTGGTGATGAAAATAAAGATACCAAAGGTTAAGAAGGCAAGACTGTATATTTTAGTCTGCTTCTTAATCTCATTGTGATCATTGATGAAGTAGGCAGACAGAAGAGCACCCATGCAGAAAGAATGAATAGGCTGAATGATTCCAAAGAAAAGAGCAGCAGCACAACCCAGAAGAGTCTGGTTTCGTACAGGAGCTGTCATTTGTATTAGATGCCGTAGAGATGGAGTGCTGTTATCATCTTCTTGATGTTTGTTGGCCCTAGTATGTTGATCAAATGATTTGTTTTGGAATTCCGAAACCTCATTTGTTTCTTGAGCCTCTTGTGTGAAACTGAGATCATCGTTAGAGTCCAGTATCACAGAAGGTTCATCATCTTCTACTGAAGTTTGTTGCAGCTGCACCATTATTGAGTATGGACTGTGCTCATTTTGAAGAAGTTGAATGTGGGGACCGCACTCAACTATCTGTCCTGATTGAACAACTGCTATTAAGTCGGCTTTACGGAGAGTAGTGAACCGGTGTGCAACTATTATGGTTGTTCGTCCCACTGAGGCTTGATCTAGAGCATCCTGCACATTTTTCTCAGACTGAGAATCTAAAGCACTGGTTGCTTCATCTAGCAGCAGGATTCTCGGGTCCTTCAGTAATGCCCTTGCAATGGCAATCCTTTGCTTCTGACCTCCAGACATCTGAATTCCAAACTGCCCAACCTATGATACGAAACAAATTGTACATAAACTTCCATCTTCTAATCATTAATTATTTTTCATGTTTCTTCAGGAACAACCACTGAAGATCTTAGTTTCTATGAGATTTTACACCTATCAACTGAAAGTTTCAAAGTTTGTGTGCTGTATGACATTCTTCCTATAACGATATAAAAATGTAAATGTATTCGTTGATATCAAAGGAAAGACTGGGTACATAGTTATGCATTTTAAAATTGTGCTATTATCAGAAATTGTTATGAAAGGAAGTGGAAAGAGTATAGTGGTGAAAATACTTATTTACAGGCAGATAGGGCATTCAAAGTACAAACTGAACACATTTGCGAATAAGCTGGTACCAATTTAAGAGGAAATCGCTAAATGAATACGTACTTCTTTCTTCATTGTTCTTTTTTTTTCCTCTTTGTGTTTGTGTGTGTGTGGGTTGGGGGGGCTTTTTAGATTTTAACCTCGTTTGGCAACTTTCTGTTTTAGTTAAAAAGTTAAAAAGTCACTATAAATTGTCACATTACTTTATCTATTTTCTGCACATATTTTCGTAAAAAGTCAAAAAATTATTAAAATAGTCTATTTCCAAACGAAGTCTTAATTTCTTATTTATTATGGTATGTGGTGGTGTTGGTAGCAACAAACGCATCATAACAACTGAATCATTATTAAAGATCAAAACGTACTTGCGGTGATAGAAATGATTGAAGTGTCTGGAACTTACTTGTGTGTCATAACTGTCAGGTAATTGACTGATGAAGTCGTGTGCATTGGCAGCTTTAGCTGCATTAGTGACCTGTTCCATTGAAGCACTTTCCCTTCCAAAAAGTATATTCTCTTTTATGGAAGTTGCGAAGAGTATAGGCTCTTGGCTAACAAGACCTATCTGAGACCGTAAGCTTTTCAGTTCTAGTGTTTTTATGTTAATTCCGTCCAATAAGATCTCTCCTTTAAGGGGATCATAGAACCGCTCCACTAAAGAGATTATTGTGGATTTGCCTGATCCACTGCTGCCTACCAATCCTACAGTTTGACTGGCCATCACTCTGAAGTTGAAATTTTTCAGTACCATGTGTGTGGGTCTTGAAGGATATGCAAAATCGATATCTTTGAACTCCATGTCACCTCTAACATCTATAATTGTTTTGTCCCTTTGATCTTCGGAGTCTATAGCTGGAACTCGCTCGATCATTTCTGATATCGTAGATGCATATGTGGCTGCCTCTGCAAAATACTTCATATTGACCATGGAACTCCCAAGGGCACTACAAAAGAAAGTAAATTCAGGAGTCAATTATCTATGCAAAATGTTTCTATTTATGATCACACTTGGATAAATGTGTAAGATATGTGCTTGATACTTTTTATCGAACATTTCTTATATATTTGTATTCAACACTATCATTATATGCATTTATTGTTGTATAATTAATATAAAATGAGTAAAATACATTTTTTACTCTGCTTATTACATATACCACCATTTTATCTTGCATAATAGATTAAAAATATAAAAATATAATCTTTTTTTGCCAAGTCTGAGTAAATTTAAAATTTAAGATTTGATGGGTTTGGCCTCTGGATATGCGCCCGCACCCGATATCCGTACTCAAGTTCATCTAACATAGTTGTCATATATAGGAAGCAAGGTTTTAAATATCGGCCATTACATAACATATTGTCCGTTATGTATGGGAATTTTGGACGTCCAAAACAATTATTCATTGATATATTAGCCGGTATTGTCTAATATTGACCAATATATCACCGTATCACCAAATATTGGTACATATCTTGATACTTTTATGTAAAACCATGATAGGAAGTATAATGTTAGCATCTAAACTTACAGTCCTCCAGTGACGATGCATACCGCTGCTGCAAAAACATCCCCACCCTTTGCTCCCTTCTTAGTGACCAAGATGCTTCCATACCAGGCCTGGAAAGCCATGACAACAAAAGCAATTCCAGCACTTCCAATGGCAAACCCCTTCACTAGCCCTTGTCTGATACCAAGATCCCGACTTCTTTCTAGTGCATCTGAAAATTTTTTGCTTGTTCGATTCTCGCCCACATAAGAATAAACGGTCCTGATCGATGAAAATGCTTGCTCTGCTATTCCACCAGCAACACCATAAGCTTCTTGTATTTTTTTGCCAAGCTCTGCTAGCCTTTTTCCATAGACTATTCCTGGTACGATCAATAGAGATAGAGCTGGAATGGCAACAACTGCTAGTTTCCAACAGAGGTATAAAGCTACCACTTGAGAACTGATGAAAACTGCTATGTTCATAAGGAAA
This sequence comes from Camellia lanceoleosa, assembly GCA_025200525.1. Classification (NCBI taxonomy): domain Eukaryota; kingdom Viridiplantae; phylum Streptophyta; class Magnoliopsida; order Ericales; family Theaceae; genus Camellia; species Camellia lanceoleosa. The sequence goes on along the minus strand of CM045763.1, from coordinate 7,849,535 downwards.
TTTGGAATCTACATAGACAAAATTACTACTTTAAAATCTTAACGAAAGAAAGGTGAAAGTTGTAGTGTGGCAAGAGCAGATAAAGACCTTCTCACTGAGAACTGCTTGAATGGTAAGAGTATTGGCTGAAATACTTGATACTACTTGATATGTTGTCAAACTTCCTTTGCTAATGTCAACGAAACCAGCATCCTGCCTTAACACAGCCCATAGATATTTCCTGCGCAGGCGAGAAGTTTGCCGCTCGGCTGTGCGAGCCCAACACAATCCTTCTGTTAGGATAAAAAAAAAATAATTAGTAGAAGAAACCTATTATAATCAGGTAGATTTCTGGTATGATCAGTCAACTATTGAAATATGAATGATATAATCCATGGCCAACTATAAAGGTAAGTATCTATGCCTAGACTTCTATTGATATTCACCGTAGTCGTTTGTGTGATTTTTTTTTTTTTTTGGGGGGGATAAATAAACAAACTTTATTAGAAAAGAATCAAAACAATGCAAAGAATACAAGAAGCAAGCCTATAACAGCCCAATGTCTAACTAGTCAAATCATCTACGAAATTGCCAACACATCCAGATCTACCGTAACCATTACCCAACTATAAAGCATAGTGAGCAGCCATCGTTCCAACCACGGAACCGAACAAGACACGCCCTGAAAAATATGCCTATTTCGCTCCAACCAAATCAAACCACATTAAACAGTGACCCGCAAAGTGACCAACTTGAAGTGTGATTTCATTCCAACCAACTTGTACTTCTTTGGCTAATTTAAAAGCTTAAAAACAGCTATAGCCACACACACACACATACACACACCCCAAAAAAATTCAACAATGAAAAAACGTTAGAGCAGAAGATGGTGAAAACAAGCTTGTCCTTAATTCAAAATTAACAATGTTGATATTATTTCTTGCATTTCCTATATGATATGATGAGGTTTTTAGCTATACAATTTGTTGTTGTGTGTGCGTATTTTTTATTTATTTTTTTTGTATCATACAACTTTCTACTTTTTTTATATTTATTTATTATTTGGCTATACTATGTTGATATTTATTTTTTGTATCAAACAATTTGTTCTTGTGTGTGTGTGTCCTTAATTCAAAATTAACAGTGTTGATATTTGCTTATTTTTTTGCATTTCCCATATGGTACAAGAAGTGGGAGTTGCCTAGGACAAAGTCAAGTGAGAAACAAGGCAAACAAGAGAAAACTAAATAACATCTCCTGTTTTTGTTTTTGTTTTTGTTTTTTTTTTTGTTGTCATGAGAGCACCTCCATATTAATGAAGCTTATTGTTGTGCCACATAGACAAAGTCACAGCCAGGGGCGAAGGTTAATGAAAGAAAAATTAATATTTCATGTGTTTTTTAAGAATTATTCATACAATGTCATTCCCTTCCTCCGCCCCTGGTCATGGCAATAGGAACTTTTTTTATTTTTATTTTTATTTTTTATATCTTAAATTTAAGGATGAACAGTGATTTGCTAGTGTCCTGCACGAGGAATTCATTGAAAAGTTCCCGGTTGTTTTGGCAGAGTAAAGACTGAGTAGCACCATCATGTGGTGTTAACCAAAGTTTGGAACAATGTGTGCCAAGTGAAGGCATTCAAGTTCAAATTGATAAGCAGTGAATGCTAATTAGTACTCACCCAGAAATGCGCCCAAGCCCACTGCAATGGCTACATAGATTAAGGTCATGGAATCCTACAAATCCAAATATAGCGAAAGGCAATTACGTGAGTAAGAAAATTAAAGATCAATATGTAAGAAAACTATGAACTTGCATTTTGAATTGGGATTGACCTGATTGATGTCATGAAGAGTGAAGGACTTAGAAATGGCATATTTGTTCATTATCTTACTGAGGACCAGCATGATAAGAGGAGTGGATGATCCATCTGCTAAGCAACCGAACGTTCCCAGTGCCATTAACAGCATATCCTTGGCGTCTGAGTACCTGAAAATTGTCTGGAATAGCCCTGGTGTTTTTATTTTTTCTGCTTGCTCTTCATTTTTGTCTTGCTGATTGTCAAGCTTAGTATCTTCCATTTCTAATTCCTTGTGTTTTTTTTCTTCTGCTGAGCAGAAGTGGGTGTTTATAGAATCAGAAGGTGGGGTCAACATGTTAAGAGTTATCTTCTATGAAGTTCCTTTGACTGTGATTCCAATGCATCTTTGATATTGCGTTTTATTTTTATTTTTATTTTTGAATCTCCATCTCTTGTGGAAGAATCTAGTGTGACCAAAATTTTAATTGCATGATATCGAATCTAGTGTTTGCCTGTGAGCCACAGCAGCAACCCAACAGCATTTGACGAAGTCGTATATTTTGCCCTATGGACTGTGCTACATCCCCTAATTTTTGGCCCCCTAATCCCCCTAAATTTCAAACCAAGGCAAAAAAAAAAAAAAAAAAAAAAGAGCCCAAAACGACGTTGTTTTGGGCATTAAGAGGATTAGAGGGACTTTTTTAGGGAGACAAATCATTTTCCTTTGTGCTATATATACATTTCATTATCTATAGACTTCCTAGAATATATAGATACTTAGGCCTCGTTTGCCAAGAGACTTTATTAGTCAAAAAGTCGTTAAAAAATTAAAAAACCAACAACCCATATCAAAAAGTCAAATATTTTATTTTTTCTTTACTTTTTGCACATCTTTTCGTAAAAAGTCAAAAAGTTTTTCCAAACATACTAGTTTTTTTTACATCACATTTTAACTAAAAAGCCAAAAAGTTACTAAAAAAAGATGTTCTCAAACAAGGCCTTAATTGGGTAAATTACACCATTAGTCTCTATAGCTTAGGCGGAGTGTCACTTTAGTGCCCGTAATTTCAATTTGAACAATTTGACCTTTATACTTGCAATTTTGTTGCAATATGGTTTCTCCGTTATTCATTGTTAACATTTTGAACGGAAAAAAATCACTTGCAAAACTAATGGTCTCTGTTTTGAATTTCATTTTGGTCCCTTTAGTTTTGCAAGTGGTCTTTTTCCGTTTCAAATTATAATGGTAAGTGACGAATAGATCACATTGTAACAAAATTAAAAATATAAGAATCAAATTATTTAAATTGAAACTTCGCAGATTAAAGTGATATTTTGCCTGAATTATAGGGACTAGTGGTGTAACTTGCGCTTTATATATAAAAGAGAAACCCTTGAAATTTGCAAATCACTATATTTTGTCTATGTAATATCTTTAAGCTTCTCATTATTATGCATTTGAACTATTGAGCTTGAGTGGATAATTGAATCGTTTGGGATATGGGTGGTTTTTTGGCTATTTTGTTTGGGATTAAAAAGTCTCGTTTATGATAGGTTTTTTAATTTTTTTTACTTTTGTAAGAGAAAAATGAAATGATTATAGGTTAAATATAACATTTTGTCTTATTTTGCTAAAATAATCAATTTTGTCTTATATGGTTATTTTAGCCCAAAGTGGTATCCCAAACAGAGAAATTTTGTCAATTTAAATAATAAAAAGAAACAAAGTGTCACTCTTTTAAGAAAATAAATCTTTAATTTTTAATTTTGTCAATTTAAATAATAATCTTTTAATTTGTTTTCAATTTAAACTATTCTCCTATTTTTGTCAAGTAAAATTAACAAAAAATTGATATTTTAGCTATTGAGATGTTCATAAAATGTCTTAAATACCATTTTCGTTGAGTTTATGACTAAAACATCACCTCTTTTTTTTTTTATCAGTTTTACATACTTTACGGAAAGATTAAGATTTAAGATTTAAATTTATAAAATTAAAATGCAAGATTTATTTTTCAAACTTTTAAGGTTTTTTTTTTAACAAAATATTTCTTAAAAAAAAAGAGCATTAAGATTGTACTAATGTTATGTTTGGTTGAGAGATTTGTGAAGAGATTTGAAAAATAAAAGAGAAAATGTATGTGAAATGTATTTATATTTTACTTATTTTTTTTCATTTTCCTTTCTAATTTTTTTTTTAAAAATTCTCTAATTAAATACAACATAAACAAATACAAAAAATCACAACGGCCAAAGCCACGCATTCCTAATCAAACAATTCATCTATGAACTGTCCCCGACCAATAATGTCGTCTTACTTTTTGTACCAATTGAAAGGAGGCATTCATGGTGATGACGCAATATTTGTAATGTTTCAATTTCATGACATTGATGAATCCAATACCATGAAGAATAATGATTTATGTGCTTGTTCTTGTTTTTGTCTTCAAAAGTTTGTCCTGCTCAAATTTATCTACTTCATTTACAATGAAGGTGACGTAGCTTGAATTGGATTTATATGCACAGACGGCTAATTCCATTCCATTATATTGAAGTTGACATTTACGTTCCGTTTGTTTAGCCATATGGAAAAAAAAATTCATGATATTTTTTGGAAAAGATTTTTTTTATGTTTGGTGGTGGTAGTGATAAGATAAAGGTGGAGGTGGGGGTGGGGGTGGGGGTGGGAGTGGCAGGGGCGATGATGGATAGTAATGGTGTCAGTGGTCATGGTGATGGTGGTGGAGGTGAGAGTAGCGATAATAGTATGGTAGCATTTGTAAGATTTTAGTCTTTAAAATGTTTTCTGCCTTCTAAAAATGAAAAACATTTTATGTCTAAATATATTTCTTTTCTATTGACCATATAAAATGTTTTTCGTTAACTTTCATTTTTCGTTATATCAAACGCCAGAAAATTTGAAACATTTTTTAAAAATTGTTTTTCGTCTAAACAAATAGATCATTAGTTGGATATTTTCAATAATTGTTTAAAATTGCTTATGATCTTCTATGTTACATAAACTCTTCAAAATAAATCAAATATCTGTGTTGGACACCTAATATTGGACAATTGTGGATGACATGTTTAAGATACTTTTTATTAGATACTTCTAATATAATTGTATAATTACATTGATATACATGATTTTATTTGTACATATATATATTATACAATTTAATTATATTGATAATTTATTTTATTTTAAATACTGTGTGAACTTTTATATATATATATAAATATATAAAATTATATATTTTTTTGGGTAATTCTAAAATTATATATCATGTTAAATAAAATGAATATTGCATGTTAGTAAAAAGATTCACAATTCTATGAGCTCGTTTGGGATGTGGATTAGCTTTTTGACTTTTTGATTATTCTAGCATAGAGCTAAAAAACCTCATTTGAGATAAGTTTTTTGACTTTTTTTATTTTTATAAAAGAAAAAATGAAATGATTATGGGTTGAATGTGACATTTTATCATATTTGACTAAAATAACATATTTTGTCTTATATGACTATTTTAGTCCCAATAGGTATGCCAAATAAACACTGCTTGCTATTTGACGACTTCAAAACTAGCTTCATTTGTCTTGCTCAAATTAGTTTACTTCATTTACGAAGTTTGAAACGGCTGGAATTGGATTTATACACGTAGGTGGCTCATTTCATTGGATGGGTTGATGTGGCCACTTTGTTGGTATATTCAACAAATGATTGTGATTGGGCAGTGTGGATTCACCAAACACTAATCACCCAATCACAGATCCAACTAAATTTGGTCGAAGGGTATGTGTTTGGTATTTTCATACCTATGTGATGTTGTCTTAATTTTTATATACGTTGGAGGGTAGATATCTCTGTATCTCTTGTAAAATCTTTTTTATTACAGTGAAATTGTAAATTGCAACAATTATGAACGTAATTTTAATTTTAAGGTAAGCCCACATAAATCTTATCTTCACAATTTTACAGTTTCAACTGTCACATTATTCTTATTATGAATTTTATGTTCTTCTCATTTTTCATGTATGTGATTTATAATTCTTGTATGTTTGTTCTTCTTTGTTTCTCTTTGTATATTATTTTATATCATTTTGGGATGTTCTAAATAAGTATACTTTTTGACTTTTTATGAAATATAAGTTGGATATAGGTTGAGTTTGAAGTGATGTGGTAGAGAGATGATGTGACTTAAATAAGATGATATAACTTAAATAGGATTGTGACTTTTTGAATTTTTTAGTTTATGCCAAACAATGCTTTACGGATTAGATTAAAGTTGTTTGTGGTCATTATGACTAGTCCTAGTCAGTGAATTTGAAGCCATTGTGAAAAATCGATCGAGTTATTTGATAAAAATATTTCGAATGGCATTACATGAGAGTGAAGATTTGTTCAATGGTGTGAGAGAATTGTCTACTTCTTCTTGCTTTTGTTTTTGAAAAACAAGTTCTATTTTTTGTTGTGCTCAAGTTTGCTTTCTTCACTTAAAATGACATTGCTTGCTAGTTTGACATGGCTACGGTGGATTCATAAGCAGAGTCGGCTAATTTTGTCTGCTTATTTTGAAAACAATTGATTAAACAAATTTGTGACGATTATCATTAGTCTGTGAATTTAAAAGTGTTGATTGGATTATTGTTGATAAAATATTTATACATTTCAACTCATTTTTGTTGTGGTCGGACTGATGTTGACAATATTGGATTCTTACCTTAAATCCAATGAATACACACACAAATAAATAAATAAATTACCATTATCACGTATTGGGGAAATTTTACTTGTAAATTATGTTGACTCATTAAGATAAAAAAATGACTCTCCGTTTGGCAAGTGTATTCAGAATAGTATTTTCGATTGTTTTGCAATTTTAAGTGAAAAGTTAGCCACCAAACGGGGCCTTGTATTGCAATTTTTTATTAGTCAAAAGTATCACGTAGAGAATGTTAGTTAAGAGTATATAATAATTTTTGGGTTAATTAAACTACACCTCTCAACTATTAGTGAATATCAGTTTACTCATCTCATTTATGAATTTGTATATTTTGATCACTTTAATTATGAAAATATATCACTTTCATTATGAACGTGTATCACTTTCACTCTTTTAGATTACTTTTAGAAAGGATGTATTTGTAATGTGTTTTAAAGTTGAGAGATTAATATGTATAGGCTTATAAATGAAGGTGGTAAAGTAATATATACCAATAGTTGAGAGGGTTTTGGTTTAATTAACTCATAATTTTTCAAAAAGATGTTCTGATGTATTATAAAGTCATATTTCTTAATACATAAAGTCTTACATGGTATTTGATTCACTAAAATAAAATAAAATAAAACGAAACAAAACAGACGTCATTCCTTTTAACATTCTTATAATTCTATCCTACTCCTTTATATTAAATCAAATAAGAGCATAGTATAGTAGTAAAATCTATTTGGTAAGTTAGCTAAGTTATTTATTTATTTAAAACTTTAGCCATTTATTTTTTCGAATAGATATTCAAAATGTGGCGGCTAGTGCATGTTTAACAAATTTGAGCTACGAGACATTTTCCTTTAACAAAGGCCGACTTTTGCGATCACAAATGGTAGCTGCGGATAGTAGTGTTGGCGTCAATGGAGTTTGAGCAATGACAACAAGAACAATGTGGACGGTAGGTTTGGTTTTTAGTTTGATGTAAATCTTGTTTATTCAAATCATATTTGTGATAAGATTGGTAGTTTTTCAAAATTGTGGTTTTTTTTTTTATTTTTTATTTGGACCAATGGGCTTTATTGTGTATATATATATATATATTTTTGATAAATTACACCGATAAGCTTTATATTTTATTTTTTATATTATTTTGATTTTTATACTTTCAATTGGCTCAATTGATTCTTAATTTTAAATTTTATATCTATTTAATTTAATTGATGATGTCATTAAAGTTTTTGACAAATAATCACTGAGTCATTGAGTTAGTTGAGGTTAATACAAAATGAAAGGTCCTTAAAATGCAAAATGAGAAAATATCATTCTATCCTCCAAATTATTATTTAAAAATTAATTTAACTCTTATTCTTTTAAAAATATCAAGTTTACATAATTTTGCATCAATTTTATTTCACTGTCAATTACCGTCTATAATCAAGCAAGAATTTTTGATGTGGTATTCAATATCATTTGAAATTTTATTTTATCTCCAAATTATTTTTAAAATATCAATCAAATTCTTAAATAAAATGAAATTTGAAGGTCTAATTAATATTTTAGAGATAATTAGGGTAAAATGAAATTATAAATGAAAATTTGAATAAAATAAAACCCACGTGGGCTAAATGGCCCAACAAAGTTATGAAGTTTGAATTTCGGAAAAGCCCAAAAACGTCGGATATTCCGTGTAAAACGTCGTCGTTAGATCCGGTTCAGTGGGTTGGTCCTCATTTTCGTAGTTGCGATTTTGCGATCGATATCGATCTTCATCGTCATCGTCACCAGTCAAAATTAGGGCAAAAGTCTTGAGCTTTCTCATCAAAGAAGAAGAAGAAGATGGTGAAAGTGGCGACTTACTTCGCGATGACTCTCGGTGCCTTCGTCTTCTGGCAGTCCATGGACAAGATCCATGTCTGGATCGCTCTCCACCAGGACGAAAAGGTTTTCACTCTCTCTCTCTCTCTCTCTGTATATATATGTATATATATGTAAGACGATGAAGAGGATTCAATCAGATTTAAATTGCAGTGGATTGGCTCAATTCGATCCACCACATGGTTGGATCTATTAATTGTTTTAACGATTGAATGTTCCAAAAGAGATTCCACAATCTGGTTCGAAATTTAGATACAATTATCAGATTGCACAACTACTTGTTAAAATTTTATCTACATTGCTGTTTCGCTCAATTTTTCACTATTAGAATACTGTGATATAGCTGTGATTTGAGCTCTACATGCTTGTTTTAGCTGGTTCAGTTGGTGGAATTTCGGTACTGATTGTTAAAAGGCAAATGCAAGCAAGTGTCCCTACCCTAGGCATTGTTTAATATTGGGATTGGTCTGAAAAGTGTTTTGGAAATAGGTGAAAAGGGTAGAAGTTGTTTGATTTCAGTGAAAGTTGTTTTGATTTCAATGGAAAGTGTCAATTTTTTCTCTCCTTTTTTATTTTTTTATTTTTATTTTTCTTGTGCCTAGGAGCACTTGTTAGCAAGACCCGTTGTTTAATGGTAGTAGTTTAAAGTTTTACGTGATTTTGTGCTTGTTTCTCATCACTTTGGGCAGTTCACCCTGCCAAAAATTTTGGTGTATATGATGAACGTTTTATTGGGATGTAAAAATGTAAGAACAGATTAATTTAAGACTTTGCGGTAGAGTGATGAGTGGGCTCTTGTTTTGAATGTTTGCAGCAAGAAAGAATGGAGAAGGAAGCGGAGATAAGGAGGGTGAGAGCGGAACTGTTGCGACAACAGGCAGAGCAAAAGGATTCTCTTGCATAAGCATTGTGTCTTGATGCGGTTGGCCTTTTACTGTGAACTTTCTATTTTTGCCATTTTTGCTTGAATTATTCTGGTCAGAGTTGACAGAGTTCTCATAAAATACGACTCCTGTATTAAACTGATGAATTTGCATTGTTATGGACAAGAATTTGCTCTGTTCTGCCTTTTTAAGCTACTTTTTCTTTGTGGGGGGTGAATGGAATATGTCTTTGCTTGCTATGAAACTTATGCATCTTGGATGATTTCTCTCTCTCTCTCTCTCTCTCTCTCTCTCTCTCATTGGAGTAGTTTTTAATTACAGTACAGTGGCAACCCCTAATTGCTGCCGGTGGGAAACGTAAGCTTTATTTTGAACTTATCATGGTTAATGGTGAGGTTGGTTTTATGTCGTTTAGCTTTCTTAGTAATGTAAGTAGGCAGTTCATTATTATCTGTGAAAAAAAAAGTAGGCAGTTCTTTGTGTTTGGTGTCTCAGCTTGATTAAGGAATAGGAAGCTCTATATTTTATTACTTATCAATATAGGACATGTAAAGCATATTGATCTTTTGTTGGTTTCATGGCTTTACTAGTGTGCATTCAGTTTAAAATTTGTTATACCTTCTGACTCAAGTAGAAGCAACCTGCAGCAATATATCAAATCAATAACACTGGCTGTCGTATAAGGATATTTTGGGAATTAAATGAGCTTGTGAATATTTTTTCACCCTTTCAAGTGTGTGATTCCCTCCACCCAAAAAAGAAAAGAAAACGTATATCTTTGTCTATGGGAGAGCAGAAAATACACCCACTTTAACAGTTGTTTAGTATATCGAGTATGGAGGGGGTTGCCGGAGGACTGGAGGAGGTCACTGGCCAGGGAAGCTAGAGGAGTGGGAAAGTAGCCGCGGAGGAGGAATGACTCAAGTTTTCCAATACTAAAGTTCAGGGTGCTGAAAGAAGTACATGATGGATTAACCATATATTTTGTGGATGAGATTTCTGTGATCACTGATGATGCCATTTCTCTTGTTCTAGGCAGAAACTTTTAACTAAAGAAACCGTTTGTTAGTTTTTTGGTCACATTTTGATGTTAAAAGTCAATATCAGTAATAAAATGTTACTGTTCATCTATTCTTTTACAGAGTTGATGGACATAGAAAACCTCATAGGGAGGTTTTATTTCATATCATATATGCTTCTTAAAGGCATCATTGGCTGCCTGATGAGATGTGACATAGAAACCTGCTAAAAATGGGGTTAAAGGAAAGGGGATTGAGGGTTGCATAATTCTTGTAGGCCGAACCCTTGTAATTTACCATCAATGCATTGTGATTTTTCTTTTCCTCATAGGTGCCATCCTGAACTGCTTTGGTTTAGGTGTGCACGACTTTAATAAAATGTGTTATTACTAGAAAGGGATGTGAACTTATTTACATAATACAGAAACATTTCTTACCTAATTGATGTGGGATGGGATGGTGAGGTGGCTCGCACAGGGCCTCCCGCCTTCAAAATACATTGTTATAAGAGTTATGTTAGAGACCATAAATAATCTATCAAATTTTCTATCAAACCTCTGGTGTGAGATCTACACACATTGTGAGTTTGTGTGGGTCTCACACTCATGTGAGAGAGTTGATAAAATTTAATAGATTATTTGGAATCTATAGTATTTTCTTTATTGTAAAGGGATGTGTTCTAACTTATATGGTCCAAAAAAAATTCCTATCTAAACAATACGAGCTCTCAACTTTAAAACACACTATTAGAAAGGGATGTAATCTCACATATATAATTGAAAAAGTTTTTCTTAACTAGTTGATGCGGGACGAATAGTATTGTTAAGGTTTGGAATGAGGGCATTACAGTTCTACTATGAGTACCCTATTTTGCAAATGTGTTAAATTTTATATTTATGATTGAATGAAGAGTACATTTTCTGCTCTTTTTTTTTTTTTTTTTTTTTTTTTTTGAGGGGGGGGGATCTATTTGCAATTGTTGCTTGTGAAAACTATTCACTTGGTACAAGAGAAATTGAAATAAGCAATTTAAATTATCGAAATGAAACCTATCATAAGTTCTAGAAGTCTAATTTGACAGAATTAAAGACGTCTCTGTATAAAAAGAAGTTAAGCCCTTGATTAATCTTGTGTGACGACTTTTTTTAAGTTTTTTTTTCATTCTTTTTTTTTCACCAAAAAATAAAAAATAAAGATTGTTAAAGACTATTTGCCAAAACATGAAATATATCATAATCATACACGTAATTCTTGTTGTGTTGAAGCAAGCTTTTAAAAAAGTTGTCATAATTATTAGATCAACAACAGTTTGGAAGCACTTTTCATCATACACTTGCAAAGAAATCGTGTCTCTCTAATAACATAATAACAAACTCTTCACCTTTGCTAAAAATAGCAAAATACTCTCTAAAAAGAAAACCCCCTTTTTCCCCTTTTTTTCACGCTAAAAGCTATGAAGAATTGCTAAGACCTTATACTAACCTATATCATACTAGTACTTTTAAATGGATTTGGATTCTCTTCGTTACAAATAATTATTCTATCTTTTGAAATTTTCATGTTGGTGTTGTATCCAATCAATACTAAGAGTATAAAAATTACATGGCCTAAAAACGAAAAAAATAAAAAAAATAAAAAATGATGAAGAAATTATTAGATTGACACAGGGCCACAGGCTTTTCTTGACCCATATGATAATTTTTCTATTTCATTACATAATTGAAATGGACATTAGTATAATTTAAATTGACATAAAAATTATAGGATATTAACTTACATTTGATTTAGCAAATTTATGTATTGAATTTGAGATTTTCATTTCAATCGTGCAATGAAGAGAGGATTTAAATCCTGCATACTATACGGGGATATTTTATTTAGAAATTTCTTTGTTTTTTTTTTTTCCTTTTTTTTTAATGTACTTTCAATAACACAATTATATTTTGAGATTCTCATCATATCATAGCCTATTAAAATCAAAATAATCTATTCACTCCTCAAAGAAATTTTGGAAGCTTCCCTAAGCCCATCCCTCCAAACTCCTATATAAGGGCATACTTGCATAACTCCATCATCTCAACCATCTTCTTCACCACCACCCATAGTTCTCTCGCACCCCCATTTTGATTTCTAGTGCATGCCCACGAGATCATAAACTACATTCTTTGAGAAAAATCAAATTATATCATAGCCATGAACATATCAAAGATTATCTTGATTTCTCTTTCACTACCCCTACTTTCCCAGCTAGTTCAGAGCATCGACTTCACTGAAAAGGACTTATCTTCCGATGAGAGCTTATGGGACTTGTACGAGAGGTGGCGGAGACACCACACGGTGTCCCGGGACCTCTCCGAGAAGCAGAAGCGCTTCAATGTGTTTAAGGAGAATGTGAAGCACATTCACAAAGTGAACAACATGGACAAGCCTTATAAGTTGAAGCTTAATAGGTTTGGTGACATGACTAACCATGAGTTCAGAAGCACTTATGGCTCTAAGGTTAAGCACTTCCGGATGCTACATGGCGGTCGTAGTGGCACCGGTGGGTTCATGCATGAGAAGACTGATAATCTGCCGCCGTCGGTTGATTGGAGGAAGAAAGGAGCTGTCAGCAGTGTGAAAGACCAAGGGAAATGTGGTAAGTTTTCATTGAAGATGATAAACGTTGTTAAATTTCTTGTAATTTTAAGTTCTGTTCTTCTATGTGCACAGAATCTGATCATAGAACTTGACAGAACTCTTTATCTCTCATCTCATGTATGAGAGTTGTGTCCGATTTTATGATTAATTACGTATATTTAGAATTTTTTATTTTTTATTTTTTAGTTAAGATAATTAAGTGACAAAGCTAAGATTTTCGTGGAGGGAGGCAAAATGTCAAGTTGGATCCATTTAGTAGGTTCCTTTTAGTCCATGATCTCGGGTAATGTTTTAATAATTTTAACTATTCATTTTGTAATATCTTTTGTATACATCATTAAAAAAAATTAAGTTATCCGTGTATTTTATTTTATTTAGGGTTGGTTTGGGATGTTCTAAAAAAGTGTACTTTTTGACTTATTGGCTTATATAAGTTGGGTTTGATGTGATGTGTTAGAGAGGTAATGCGATTTAAATAAGATGATGTAACTTAAATAGGATAGTGACTTTTTGACTTTTTGTATTAGTTAGTTTATGCCAAACCAATCCTTAGTCAGGACATAATCTAGAAAACGTACAATTTACTTTTGATAACATAGATTAATTAATAAGTAAAAACCAATCAATCCATTCAATGAAAAATCATATATATATATATATACAGAATATAAAATAAAAGGAGATTTTATAGAAAAATAAATATTGAATGGATAAACTGTGGGTTTTATTAAAAAAATAAAAAAACAAAAATAAAAGATGGACTACAAAAAATTTAGGGGAATCTATATAATTTATAGGTGCCTTAAAGAGTATTAGTTAACAAAGTGTAAAACAGTTATACATTCTTTATGACAAACTCTTGTAAAATAAATAATTCAAAATTTTTAGAGGAATATATTGAAAGAGATTTGAAAATTAGAAGATGAACAATAATTTTTGAAAGTCACATGCTAGATCCATTGTTGGGATGATAGAATTATTCACAAATTCACATCCAAAGAGAAGTAATTATGTTTCATTTGTGACTCAACTAAAATTCTCAATATATAATTGTAGACAAATTGTTATGACAAGCTTATTCCCAATATTAATAAGCTGGGTTATTCTTTAAATTGATAAGATGTAGCTATATGAAGCTGTCCTATTCCTTTTGCTTTTAATACATCTCACATCATTGCTTGTTTTTCAAAACAATAACAAATTACAGGTAGTTGCTGGGCATTTTCAGCAGTAGTTGCAGTTGAAGGTATCAACAAAATCAAAACAAATGAGTTAGTCTCTCTCTCTGAGCAAGAACTTGTTGATTGCGAAACCGACAACCAAGGTTGCAATGGCGGATTAATGGAAAATGCATTCGAATTCATCAAGAAAAATGGCGGATTAACAACCGAGACAATTTACCCTTACAATGCCGAAGATGGGTCCTGTGATTCATCGAAAGTATGCTCTATTTTTTTTTTAATAAAAATGTTAGAAAGAATGAACTGACATCTCAGTAAGCATCTAATTAAGTGAATATTTTTTGTTGGTTTTTTGTGTAGATGAATTCTCCGGTGGTGATGATTGACGGCCATGAAAACGTGCCCGAAAACGATGAAAATGCCTTGATGAAAGCCGTTGCAAACCAACCTGTATCGGTTGGAATTGATGCTGGTGGTTCTGATTTGCAATTCTACTCGGAGGTGAGTTATACTACTACTTTCTTTGGCAAGAGCTTATAAATTGACATTTTTGGCATATTTTTGTCTTTAATGATTTTTGTTAAAAATTATGGGATGTGATTGAGACCCCCTTCCAATCATCACCCCTACCACCCCCCACACACACGTGGTGGGTGGTGATTGGGGGAGAAGGAAAAAAGAAAAAACAAAAAATAAAAACTGGCCAATCAAAAAGAGAGGAAGTCAAGGGGGTGGGGGGAGAAAGGGGGTCCGGATCATTTTTCAAAAATTATATCAGAATTTTTAATTTTCAAGTTGGTCTAGAATAGATATTTTGAAAATTAAATAAATTTCAAAAAAATAATAAAATCAATAATGATTAGAATAAACCAAAATTTTGTTGAAAAAGCCTATAAAAAGTTGGTTTATTTTTTACTTTACTAAAATATTTTGATTTAAAATTCTAAAAATTTCACTAAAAACAAAAATAAGTCTAAAAATATCTCAATTTAAACGTTGCAGCAAAAAATAAACAAACTGAAAATTTATTTTTGAAATGGTTGTGCAATTTCATTTCAGGGAGTGTTTACCGGGCCTTGTGGCACAGAGCTAGACCACGGGGTGGCAGCGGTGGGCTATGGAACCACCATCGATGGCACAAAATATTGGATAGTGAAAAATTCATGGGGGCCAGAATGGGGAGAACTGGGTTACATAAGGATGCAGAGGATGGTCGACGCGGAGGAGGGACTTTGTGGCATAGCCAAGGAGGCATCATACCCTATCAAGTTGTCCTCTGATAACCCTAAAAAAGTTTCTCTCAAGGATGAGCTCTAGATGATGATTCATAGTACACACAATTCTCAGTAGTTTTATTTCAGCTTTGGTCACAGGCTCATGAATCTTTATGATTAATAAATCTGTCACATAGATTATATATTTTGCTTTTGTGAGGACAATTTTAGACATTGTATTTTGTTGGTTTTTTATGTATTGGTTTGGATTGAACTAAAAGCTGTCTTTCTTGTTTGAAAACGAAATCATTGGAATATTATTTTTTAGACATTGTATCCTCTTCTTTTTTTTTTTTGGGTTAATGTTGCGATTTTAATGTCAAGTGATTGGAATATCAAAGCTAACAAAACCTACAGGTTTGGTGAGCCTAAGATAATCGTATAGATGGAACAATCTAAATGAAACCATTTTTTTTTATGATAGCCCCACCATTTGATATGTATAGTCTGAATTGTTTTATATAGATAGTTCTCTTCGTAGACTTATTGTTTTATATTGGGCCAACATATTCTTTCCAGTTTTTTAAGAAATTTTTTTACTTGACTTATTTAGTACGGTATTCGTGTCTGGTTTAAATTTTTTATTTATTTTTTATTGTTGTGATTTTAGAAACAAAACAGTCAAATTTCGAATACACCCATCATTTTCATTTATATAAAAATAATTTTTGAAACTTGAAAATAACTTTTTGGTATTTCCTTACCCCAAAAAAAATGTTCTTACAAGAAAATAAATTGAAAATGACACCTTTTCAGACACAGGCCTTAGTTGGGCTTAGGTATCATATGGACCCAAGAAGCATGAATTGATGTTGTGAAATGTGAATCCATCTACTCCCAAATGTTGGAACTTTAAGCTAATTTAGCACCCCAAAAACAAAAACAAAAAAAAGCCCATCTTCTTAGGACTTCTTTATATAACGTTTTCTTGTACTTTTTTCTGGCTCATTCTTGTAAGCAGATCTCAGTCCAATATCGAAGTCGAGCCCAAATAGTGAATTCAGGCCTTTTAAATTAGGAACTTCAAGGGCCGGTGCTACAGACCAAACTACGGCTGTTCAAAAATTCGTTTAAACCGGTAATTCAGACCGAACCAAACTGAATCATATGGTTTGATTCGGTTCTATTAAGAATTGGTTTAGTTTCGGATTAAGAAATATGAAAACCGTAAAAACGATTCAGCTAATGGATTTTATGAAAAAATTGCGGTTCGAACCGAACCAAACTGAATTTTAAAAGATATATATATAATATCAAGTTTTATTTTTATTAATTGGTTTTTTATAATTTTAATGATATTAGGATGGTATATATATGTAATATTAAGTAATTCCTTAATATTATTAGTTTTTATCATGAGTTAAATGTAATTAGTTTGAGTAATTATTTTGCTAATATTAACAATTTATTTTTGTAAATAGAAATTTTTAGAACCGTAAACCAAACCGAAACCGAACCGTTTTTTCGGTTTGGTTCTGGTCCAGTTTTACAAGTGTAAAGGTCTGATCTGGTTCTTAAAATCACAGAACCGTTAGGATCAGTTCGGTTCTTGAATTTTCTCATAACCAAACCAATCCAGACCGTGTACACCCCTAGACCAAACTAACATCCAATAAGCCCTCCTCTAAACAATTATAAATTCATATCGATTTTATCCTCATAACTCAATCCACTAACCCACAATTATAAATTCATATCAATTTTAACAACAAACTCATCACCTTCCAAACAATTTTCAATAACAAAAAGTACGATTTTTAAAATTAATATGTCTTTAACGGTAGTACTACATGCACTAATTAATATACTAACTCGTGTATCAATACTAATTATAATATTATTATTGATCTCACTCATTAATCACATTACAAATTTCAAAAATCTCTTCAATTGTGTCACATCATCAATTGGTGCACTAATTAATACACCAATTAGTACATATAATATTATTCTGTCTGTAAAGACCTCACTATAAACTTATTGGATAATAACTCCAACTAATAGACTGGCCAATAGAATAAGTGGTCTAATTTTTTAAGACAAACACAGTAAAATAAAAAAAAAGTTACAATTATCGGTTTAATTTATTTATTTTTATTAATAATATATGCAGAGAGATTTATAAAATAAATAATTTAAATTGGCGCTGTTTGGGAAGGGGCTTAAAAGGCTATTATAGCCTAAAAAAAATTTTTAGCCAAAAAGCTCTCTTTTTGCAAGCTTTTTCAAAAAAAAAAAAAAAAAAGAGGATCAAGATGTGATATATGACCATTTACTGTTAGCCTACCACAATGAAGAAGGCTAAAACGATTTTACCCCTTGACTTTAATTTTAAAAAATATATGTGTAGGGGTAAATTTGTCATTTTAAATTAAAACATCATTTCAACACACTTTCCAATACAACAACTCAACTAAAAAATCATCTCATCTTTCCAAACACAAAAACTAAAATAGTCACTAAAATAGTCAAAAAGTCAAATAACCTACTAAAATAGCCACTTCCCAAACGAGGCCATTATTAAGATAAAATTTATGATGACTTCCACGAATCCCTCAAAGCCCAACCCTAATTGAAAGGGGAAGAAGGGTGAGAATGGAATATGAAGCGTTAAAAGCAAAGCAAAGGAGTAATCAATGAAAAATACAATACAATAATCCGTACAAGTGTTCTTTCCAAAGTTGGCCTCCATCCAAGTATATATGCATATATATGTCTCACTTTTCTAATACTAGTAGTACTATATAATACTAGTATAATTTACATACTATACATATATATATACATATATTTGTGACATGTTATGAAGTTTATTAAATTAGAAAAAAGAATTCAAAAGGTATTAAAAGAAGAAGATAGCATGGGGGGTGGTCCAAGTGGCCAACCGTGTGACCTTGATCCCCTCAAAAACCACTGCACGCACCCAGCACTTTTCACCCTCCCAAATCTAATTTTATTTTTTTAAGATTCTTTGACCACTTCAATTTTTGCAACCAACAAGAAAAAAGATATTTTAAAATAATAAATTTAATTAATTATTTAAAAAAATAAAACACCCTAGATTGGTACAACTCCACACTTGGGAAATGACCAAAGAATCCTGTCATTTTTTTAACAAACTTTATAAAAAAAATAAAATAAAAATTGAACTAACATGTATGACATGCAAAGATGAATTTTGGAATTTGAAACTAAGCCTCCGTTTGGGAAGCGGGTTAGTTTTTTGACTTTTTGACTTTTTTAGTTATTTGAGTCTGGGCTCAAAAGCTTAGTTTGGGAAGAACTTTTAGATTTTTTGACTTTTTTGACTTTTTTTGTGAGAGAAGAGTAATGATTATAGGTTGGATGTGATATTTTGTCTTTTGTGGCTCAAAGAGCCAAAAAAGCCCGGAAGAGCCCTTCCCAAACGAACTCTAAGGCCAAGTTTGGCTAAACTAAAAAAGTGCATTTATTTCATCTTTTTATTTTTTTTGAGTCACATCAATCAACATCTCTTCTCTACTTTTTCTACACATAATACAAAAAAAATCAAAAAGTGTACTTATTTAGTCTTCCCAAACTTGGCCTAAATATAAAGAAAACTTTATAAATTTATTTATTTATTTGTATGGCAATATGTTTTTTTAAGTATTGATTTTTTTATTATTTTTTATTTTACACACGATAGGATGTGCTAGTAAATAACATTAATACGCACACTGATGTCTCTTCATATAATTGAACTTGAGATCTCACATTGGCACATAAATGTTTTTTCAAAATCACTTGGGTTAGAACATGAATCATTTTACGATTGATGGTTGTGAGACTTAGAATTGTTTTAGGCATAACTTATAAGCAGACTTTTTATTTATTACAAAAGGGCGTATAAAAAAAAATAGAGAGATAATATAATTCACATAAGATAAGCTCGCATATTTAGTCGTTAGTGTTTTAATCTAGATTTTAATAACTTCTTTTATAAGCTAACTTTTTACTTATTACGAAAGAGTGTACAAAAATATATAGAGAGATAATATAATTCACATAAGATAACAAATCAATAAGCTGACTTACTTAGTGTTTTAATCTAGATTTTAATAACTTCCTTTGTATTTGGAAGACTGTACAAAAAACCAAAAAATTCATACAAAATAAGTATAATATTGGATAGAAATGAGAGGAACTCACTAATTTTATATAAAAAATTGTTTGTATCTGATAACAACATTATACTTACAATTTATTTTAATACATTCACTGCTATTGTCTCTCCAATCAATTAAGAAATTTTAAATTTTAAAATTTAAAATTTAAAATAAGACCTACTTTAATAATAAATAAATATCATTTAAATATAAATAAATAAAATTTATTAATGTGTACAAGCATTTCAATAGAATGGCCGTTACATGTACCAAATGTGACAGTACATGATGACTTAGCACGAATTATTGTTTAATAAATTTATTAATGTGTAAAAGAATAGCCGTTACATGTACCAAAATGTGAGAGTACATGATAATTAGGGGTGTTTTAGAAAAATAGTTAAGAGTTAATTTTTTTGATTTTTTTGATTTTTTTTTAAATATATAAAAAAATATGAGAAGTGATGTGATTCAAAATAGATTAAAAATAAATAAAAAAAACTTATAATTGTGTTTGCAAAAGATTAATGGTGATGACACTAATTTTAATTTTCCTATACCATTGTGGCAATTCTCACGTATTCTCTTGCTAACAAATCAATTCAATTTTTTTTTTTTAAATTATTTACATGAAGCAAATCGATTCACTTAAGACCATCTCCAACGCTGTACCAAATCTGATATCAAATTTAAATTTTGATGAAAATGACACTGTTCATGGCTCCAACCGTTCACCAAATTGTTGAATAAAATGAGATTTCACCAAATCTTTCATCGATCGACGGAAGAAATAAATTCACCAAAACATTACGGACCGTTGGAGAGGAAGACCCTTCGACCAACCAGGTTGCACGGTTGACCTTTAATGGTCAACCAAGAAAAGGTTCAAGCAGAAAAGAAAAAATTCAAAAAAAAAAAAAAAAAAATTTTTGCCTAACCGGTTGACCACCCGGTCGACCACCCGATCGTCCCGAAAAAAGTTCAAAAAGTTCAAAAAAAAAGTTCAAAAAAAAAAAAAAAAAAATTTTGGCAAACCGGTCAACCGGCCGGTCGACCACCTGGTTGTCCCGGGACAAATTTGATGAATGGTGAACCGTTGGAGCATCTGTTATAAAATTTGATGAAATGGATGCTTTTTTACTCAGATTTGATGAAAAATTTGAGTAAGCGTTGGAGATGCTCTAAGAGCTGGTTTGAAAACTTGCTATTTTAATGATTTTTAAGTTATTTTATGGGATGAAAAAAATTATGTCTGAAATGATTTGTAATTTTTTTTTTTTATTGTTGAATAAATGATTGTGAGAGAAAAAATAATTAATTAATGTATAAAATGTAATATCTTATTTTAATTAATTTATTTATTTTTTTGTTAACTATTTTAGCCAAACTCCTAACTTCCCAACCAGCACCTGACCTTTAATGTTTTATTAAAAGAAGAAAAAATCTTTTGGAAGTGAAAAGAGAAATTACAAACAAGTAGTATAGTAGAAAAATAATTGCACTATAGATGAAATTATTTTTTCTAAATAGTCATGTTAAAAGGTGTGTAACATATACAAATTATCATATTTGTGAGATTAATTACCACAAATGTGAAAATTGAATGGTTTTAGGACCGTAACTAAAAAAATAATTGTAACCAAACACCATATAAGTTATAATTAATAATTTTTTAAATTATAACTAAAACAATATTGTAATAAAAATAGGTTATAACAAGCATTAAAATATATATAACTAAATTATAATTAATATCACAATAAGTAAATTATAACTAAATACCATAATTAGAACCTTTAATATACGTCTTAAAAACAAGTGTGTGTCATAAAATTTCCCCATAAGAAACACCTGTTATATGAACAAAATGATGCGCCGACGCGACCAGCTATATGTATACAAGGAAGACATCGAGGACGACGACCGTCTACGTTGTGGAGACGATAAAAATGGCAAACATGTGAAAAAAAAGGTAGTGTAATCATCATCACCCCTTTTCTGTCTCCCCATCAGAACTTCCTTTTAACTTAAGTTTGGGAAACTTTTGTCTCTCTTGTGAAACGATAAGCACCTGTTTCCACTCCGACATCTTGGTTTCGTATATATTGGCATTGCATCAAATTAGAATACAAAACAAAAACCTTTCTTCATTGACTTGGCCCCCCACCAAAAAAAAAAAAAAAAAAAAAAAAACCCCTGACTTTTTGGATGATAATAAAGCTGTAAAACAGATAAATAAAAAAATAAATGATGTGCCTAGATTAGGGATGATAAATTGGTTTATAAATTTTAACAAGTTTTAAAATTTGATCAAACTTAATTTGTTAAACTTTCGTACTAATTTCAAACAAATTCTTGTGTAGACAACAAACCTTTAGTAATTTGATAATTTTATATAATTTTAAGTTTATCAAATTGAATCAAATAAATAATTACAGTAACTATTCAAATTTGATTTAAAAACTTTAACAATTTTTAAAATGTGTTTAAATTTAACTTTTATAAATTCTAATAAATTTTAACAAATTGATTATCCCTACAGAGACTTGGGGTTATTTGGAATGACCTAAATAAAGCCTCGTTTGGAGACTGACTATTTTAGCCAAAAAGTCAAAAAGCCAACTAAAACTAGTCACATCACCTCTCTACTTTTCTGCACATCTTTTCGTAAAAAGCCAAAAAATTACTAAAATAGCCTGTTCCCAAACGAGGCCGAAGTGTACTTTTTGTCTTTTTACGAAAAGATGTGCAGAAAAGTAAAAAGGTGATGTGATAAAAAAAAAAGATAAAAAAATAGATTATTTTTGAATTGTCAAACTTGGCCTTAAGCTGATAGTGACTCGTATGTTATAACTGTTAGATAATGTCTCAATAGGACCACATAATTAAATGTGGTGTTATCATTTATAAGAAATCTACAATTTAAGTAATTCAATTTAGTTAATAGACTTAAGGGTATATGTGTTATGGACCTAATGTGTAGATACTAGTTGTATAATTTCTATTTCTATGAGGGGCAGAAATAGAAATTAAAATATATTGGTTAAAGTTGGTTTTCATTCCTTTTGAACTTCCACAACTTTTCAGTTTTGAAAATCAATAAATAGAAATTAAAACCAATAATGGTTAAAGTTGGTTTTCATTCCTTTTGAACTTCCATAACCTTTCAGTTTTAAAAACCAATTACAACCTTTAAAAGGTTATGGTCCCTATTCCTTCCCAAGTGAAAAAAAAAAAACACTGCCATTTTTCTAAATCCTCTCAAGGAGAAACATAAGGCACCAAAGGGGAAAGGATTAGAAGGCAATAACATAATCAATAATAAAGAGTTTATTGATAATCACGCTTCCGTTTAACCATTCATCAATGGATTCAGGTATGTCATTTTGTCTTAATTTCTTGATAATACACATGGTAAATGATCCAAAGTGTAAGGTTTATGTTCTGAAATTTATGTTGACAATTGGTATCAGAGCCAGCATATCATGTGTCTTATCAGAATTGATATGCTTTATTCATTCTATTTAGTTTTTTGGAATCAGATTCTAAATTTTCTTATGGATATAAATTCTGTTTTTTCCTGTTTTGTTCTGTGAAAATGGCAATCTGTTTTCTGGAATTGTAAAATGATTCGGTGGGCAGTTTTTTTTTTTTTTTTTTTTCTCTCAAATGAATGAACATCATGTATTTATATATATATAGATATATCTTGCGATTTGATCGGTTTAATTTTGAACATAATAAAAAAAAAAAAAAACTATTTGTTTTTGGACCCGTCAATTCTATTTATATATGTATGTATATAATTGGGATTGTTGCAGATTATATAACATATACGGGGTCACAAATTTAGAAATCTTTAAATTTAATGTAATTTCATACAACGTCTACAGAAATTTAATTTTCTAACATTCTCAATATAAGTCAATTCAAACAAGATGTCACAAAAGTGATCTCTCTTGTCTAGATTGTTTTATATGGAATGTTTTGATGTTCATGTCTGTGTATCTCATGCGGGTATTTATCGGTCCAAAAACATGATTAAGACTTGGCAGAATTACACACACATTTTATGGTGATAAACATGTGCCAATTGTCAAGAAAACCTAATGTGAATAATAAATCCATCAAAAGATAGATTTGTTATTTGACATAACTTATTGTCAATGTTTGATCATTACAACAAGAATACCACTTACAGTTAATATCACTACCCAAAGGCTTGGTATTAATGTTGTGCTAGGTATCTTGAGATGTTGTCATTAAATTAATTTATTTAGAGATTATCTGTTTGGTAACTTAATGTGAGCATAATCGGGTGCCAACTAAAGCAGTTGTAAAAACACCTTATGAGCTTTGGGTTGGGCGAAAGCCTAGTCTAAAACATTTGCATGTGTTGGGGTGTCCTGCTGAGGCGAAGCCTTATAAACCTCATGAATGAAAATTGGACTCTAAAACCATTAGCAGCTACTTTATTGGCTATTCTGAACAATCATGGGGTTACAAGTTTTATAATCCCACAAATAGGTCAATATTTGAGACGGGAATTGCAACATTTTTTGAGGATGTTGAGTTTGGGGGGAGAAATCCAGTTAGAGACATTGTCTTTGAGGAGGAAGCAGGAGTAATCCCACTTCCTACTACTACTTTTGACCAATCACAGGTTCCTATACCTGTCATTGCTCGAGAAGTAATTTCGAATCCTCAACCAGACAATGTTGTTCAAGATAATATAGTTCAAACCCTCATTCAAGATGAGGTAATTGTTCCTGAGGAACAAACTCTACAACCTCAACCTCAAGAATCTGTGCCATTAAGGCGATTCACAAGAGAAAGGAGATTTGCACTTTCAGATGATTATATTGTATATCTCCAGGAACATGAGGTAGAAAATGGAATGTCGAAAGATGATCCAATCAACTTTCGTCAAGCCATGGAAAGTTCCAACTCTCATAAGTGGATAGAAGCCATGAATGAAGAATATAAGTCTATGCAAGACAATAAAGTTTGAGAACTTGTCTCATTACCAGTTGGTGCGAAGCCTGTAGGTTGTAAATGGATATTTAAAACCAAAAGGGATTCAAATGGTAATGTGGAGAGGTATAAGGCATGTCTTGTAGCCAAAGGCTTTATTCAAAAAGAAGGAATTGACTTTAAAGAAACTTTCTCTCCAGTTTCTTCGAAAGATTCTTTTAGGACAATTATGGCGTTTGTTGCATATTTTGATCTTAAGTTGCATCAGATGGATGTCAAAACAGCTTTTCTTAATGGTGACATTAAAGAAACAATTTATATGGTGCAGCCAGAAAACTTTGTGTCAGGAGACCCAAAGAATATTGTTTGCAAATTGACTAAATCCATCTATGGACTCAAACAAGCTTCTCGTCAATGGTACTTCAAATTTCATCAAGTTCTCACTTCGTATGGTTTTGAAACTAATGTTGTTGATGAATGTGTATATCACAAGTTCAGTGGGAGTAAACACATATTTTTGGTTTTATATGTTGACGACATATTGCTTGCCACAAACGATATAAACTTATTGTATGACACCAAGAGATTTCTATCTAAGAATTTTGAAATGAAAGATCTTGGTGATGCTTCCTTTGTATTAGGAATCGAAATACACCGAGATCGTTCTCGGGGTATTCTGGGATTATCACAAAAGAGCTATATCGAAAAAGTACTCAATAGATTTGGCATGCAAAATTGTAAATCAGGTGAAACCCTGGTTGCTAAGGGAGACAAGTTTAGTCTCGATAATGCGAAGAACGATCTTGAAATTCAAGAAATGCGAAGATTCCTTATGCCTCGGTACAGGGAGTCTAATGTATGCTCAAGTATGTACGCGTCCAGATATTGCGTTTATAGTTGGCATGTTAGGCAGATATTTAAGTAATCCTGGCATGGATCATTAGAAAGCAGTCAAACGTGTTATGCGATATTTACAGAGAACAAATATATGCTCACATATAGGAGATCGGATAAGTTAGAGGTCATTGGATATTCCGACTCCGATTTTGCTGGATGCCAAGACAGTAGGAAATCCACATCAGGCTATATCTGTTAGCTAGCGGAGCAATTTCTTGGAGGTCTGCAAAGCAGACGCTCATAGCTTCATCCACCATGGCCGCAGAATTTGTAGCATGTTATGAGGCATCAAACCAATGGATATGGCTGCGGAATTTTGTCACTGGGTTGTGTATTTTGGAAGGCACTGAAAGACCACTTAAGTTATATTGTAACAATAAGTCTACAGTTTTATATTCCAATAACAACAGGAGCTCAACAAAATCAAAGCATATTGATATCAAGTTCCTAGTTGTAAAAGAAAGAGTGCAGAGTGGACAGATTTCCATAGAGCACATTGGGACAAATTCCATGATAGCGGATCCACTTACGAAGGGACTACCACCCAAGGTCTTTCATGAGCACACTGCTCAGATGGGTGTTGTTCTATTTAAGAACATTTTGGTTTAGTGGGAGTTTGTATTTATATTACTGCTTTATGTCAGCCTTGAGTTTTATCTATGTAATTAGATTAATTTCTGCAGAAATGAAATATTCAGTTTATTACGCTCTGTTACGTATTGTGAAGTATTGATCTCAATAAAGTTAAGTAGGACCAGTTGGAAATAGGCATGTATGGATCACATCACATGTAATTTCCATGCTACGCATTCATGATTGATCTATGTCATTTAGCTGTATTAGTATACGTGACCATTGGTGGGTCGAGTTACGATTGATGTAACGAAGACCGCTTTGATCCTATATTAATATAGTTAATGGACAAGATTGTTTGGATACCCTCAAGTTATGATAATAAATTTCTGAGCTCACTAAAGTTAAGCATATTTTTCAAAATACATATGTAGTCCAGTGGGAGATTGTTAGATAATGTCTCAATGGGACCACATAATTAAATGTGGTGTTATCATTTATAAGAAGCCTACAATTTAAGTGACTCAATTTA
The DNA here is from genome assembly GCA_025200525.1 of Camellia lanceoleosa. Classification (NCBI taxonomy): domain Eukaryota; kingdom Viridiplantae; phylum Streptophyta; class Magnoliopsida; order Ericales; family Theaceae; genus Camellia; species Camellia lanceoleosa. Next base: position 7,823,068 of record CM045763.1, on the reverse strand, counting down.
GTTAATAGGCTTAAGGGTATATGTGTTATGGACCTAATGTGTAGATACTAGTTGTATAATTTCTATTTCTATGAGGGGCAGAAATAGAAATTAAAACATATTGGTTAAAGTTGGTTTTCATTCCTTTTGAACTTCCACAACTTTTCAGTTTTGAAAACCAATAAATAGAAATTAAAACCAATAATGGTTAAAGTTGGTTTTCATTCCTTTTGAACTTCCACAACCTTTCAGTTTTGAAAACCAATTACAACCTTTAAAAGGTTATAGTCCCTATTTCTTCCCAAGTGGAAAAAAAAAAACTGCCATTTTTCTAAATCCTCTCAAGGAGAAATATAAGGCACCAAAGGGGAAAGGATTAGAAGGCAATAACATAATCAATAACAAAGAGTTTATTGATAATCACGCTTCCGTTTAACCGTTCATCAATGGATTCAGGTATGTCATTTTGTCTTGATTTCTTGATAATACACATGGTAAATGATCCAAAGTGTAAAGTTTATGTTCTGAAATTTATGTTGACAATAACAAGGCACCTGGAGATCAATTGGATCCAATTGTGGTACAAATATATAATTTTTGAAAAATGTTAGAGACTTTAAGATTTTTATCAAATTTTTTTAAAGATGTGCTACGTAACTCGAAAGATAGCCCCCTCGAATCCCCTGAATTCAAAAACGACATCGTTTTTTATTTTTTTTTTCCAGAAGAAGAGAATCAGAGGAAGAGAAGGAAGGAGAAGGAAGAAGAAGAAGAACAGGAGGGGAGGGGGCCAACAAAATCGGGCTGGAGGCGGGGGCGGAGGCAGAGACAGAGGGCGGGGGCTACGAGGCAGAGGCTGAATCATGATCGGGCGGAGGCGGCAGTGGGCGGAGGGCGACGGCGGGCTCCTCCTCTTCCCCTCTCTTCTCTTTCTCTCCTATCTCATTCGGGGGACTCGGGGGGCTGAAATTAGGGGGAAAAAATATTTTCCATTTTTTTATCAAACACTTAAGTATGAATGTTTGGTAAAAAATTGATAAAAATATTGAGATTCCTCACATCGTTCATAATTTTTTTTTTTATATTTTAAATTTTAAGCCACAATAATAACGGTCACAACAAAGATAAAATTATTAACCAGTGTGGCCTTTGTGTGTTTAAATTTGGTTTTTACCAAAAAAAAAGAAGTAAGTGTCAGCATTTGATACCAACAATACGAGGTTTTGTTTTGAGTTGTGCAAATGCAAAGGGCAAACCGGAACCACACAGGGCCTGGATTCCTGACCCCAGGTGGCATATATCAGGTGGTCCACGTGGCAAACCCCCCAGCCAAACTTAAAAAAGTAGTAAAAAGATACACAGGCTGACAAAAAAAATCAAAAATACAAACAAAATAAATAAAGGAGTGCTGCAGAGGAGAAGCAGAAGGTATAGGCATGAAAATGGGATTTCACTTTGGAGCAACGGAGACAACTCTTGTTTTGAACGTAGACAAGCTTGTGGGATGGTCATGGAGTCCTGGCCTTTGTGCACTTATCAAATTTTGATTTTTAATATGAATAATTTTTTTAATAACTCTTATAAAATTAATAATTCAAATTACAAAGTAATGTCTAACCTAACCCGTTGCAATGTGGAGACCCCATTTCCATTGTCATTCATAATTGGAAACCAACCCTAAAATTGCTTCATCATTGATTTATAACTGTCTAGGAAAATAGAGAAAGTAACACATTTGACAGTTAAAAACATCACATTTTTAAAAAAATTATTTTTGTTTTTTAAAATTATCAAGTCATTCTAATTTCAAAGGATTCGCAAAGTAAAATAATTAAAGAATTTAAATAAATAAAAAAAACAAATCAGATTAGTAAAACTATTCAATAACACACCACACACCAAAAAAAAGTTAATTTTTTAAATATTTGTCAAAACATATTAACTTATTTAATAACAGTTTTGATCTAACAATAATAAAAATTAAAAAAAGGGAGAATTATTGTTCAGTGCATCTTTAGAAAAATAATAACAAATACATTGAAAAACTTATTTTTTAATTATTAAATTAAATAAAGTTTATCACAAATTGGTAATTATTTTTTAAAAAAATTCTATTTTTACATAAAATTCATACATAAAACTTGACAAAAATAATGTGACAATAATATTTTTACAATTTTAAATCAAAATGATAGATATTTAAACTTTCAATAAATAATTATTAATAAGATTCATCATTTTTTATATAAAAATTTTATTTATATAACATTATTTCTTTTTCTATTCTTCTAGAGTTAAGAAAAAGACAAGAGCATCATTCAAAGGAAAGATGTGGATGAGAGAGAAGATTAGTATGAAGACAAAAAAAGGCAGAGGGAAGCCTAGCAAGCGAAGCAGGCATTAAGGTCTCTGCTCTGGCTGCCACGCCTCAGGTAGTAGTACGGTACAATACGGTCAAAGCCTCGCCAACTTCTTCCCCCTCCATCCCATTGGATTCCCACCTGTTTGCCCTTGTTTTGGATTGGTTTTCTTACTAATCTTTTTAGAAGAATCTACACGTCAGTGTAAATTTTTAAAAACAAAAAATTCAAATCAATCAAAATTTATAAATTTTTTCATGTAAACTTTTTACTTATATGTAATTTTCCATCTTTTTATTTTTATTTATTTTTTTAGTTTTTATTTTTTTACAATATATTAGATTACATAGATTATAAAACTATAAAAAAAACAAAACAAAATTTTATAAAAAAAAAAAGTCAAATAAAGGAAGAAAAAAATTTGTTGATTTGTTTTCAACTTTTTTTCTTAACAATAATTTTTTGCAATAATTCAACTTTTAATAATCCTTGTAATGCTAGCTTAAAATGTGTTTAATGATGATTTAAAGATGATTTATAATTAATTGGATAGTTAAATCATTGTTAGAGAATCTTACAAATTATTGCAAAGAATTATTTTTTTAATAAACTTTTTTTTTTTAATCTTTTAAAGAAATATTTTAATTTTTAGATCTTTTTACATTAAATGGATTAAAAAAAATAAAACACTGATACAAATTTTGAAAAATTACTAAAAATAAAAAATTCAAGAAAAAAAATCAAAATATCAATTCAGTGTTATTTTTGAAAAATAATTAGAAATCAATGATAAATTTTATAAATATTAATAATTAAACTAATATTTTTTTCAAAAATGTATAATTATTTTTTAAAAATTTCACTTAATTATAATTTTTTTAAAAAGTTTTTTTTAAGTAATGTCCAATTCACTCAATCACAACAATGCTAAATACATAATTTCATACAGGTTTGAACGATTTATCTGATGGCCGAATGGTTGATCAGATGATAAAATGATAATCATAATCAACAAAATAACAACTACGATTGATAAAATAGTAGCCATAATTGACGAATTTTAACCCGTCAATCATCCGACCGGCCATTCAAATGAACAATTTCTATGTTTCATTCGGTATTTCATCGTATGTGTGCGTAGCATTACTGCAATCACTCACATTGCTGTCTATGCTCGCGCTCTCTCTCTCTAATTGTTGGGTTTGCTTGGATAACCGAGCTTCCCAATGATTCACCTCTTTGCATGGAAGACACTGGTTGACCCAGTCACTTGCTTTGATCAGCGCTTCGTTACTCTCTCTCATCTCTCTCTCTCTCTCTCTCTCTTCATCCTCTGGTACACACAGACTGTTGTATTTTTTCTTTTCCTTCTGCTCTTCTTCTCTTTCTTTCTTTCTTTTTTTTTTCTCTTTGTATTTTTTTGGAAGAATAATATAGGGATTAATAAATAAAAAAAAATACTATAAAATACATGGTAAAAAAATTTCATATGATATTTTATTATATCTATAATTCAAAAATAAAAAATCTCTCACAATCATTTTTATGATATTTTCTTTTATGATTCTGCCATTACTTTTTTTCAGGAAGTAAGTAGACTACACAACGCTGCCCCGTCAGATCAGATGCTTACCTCTTAGCTATTCCCTTTCAAAAATAAGATAGATGGCTAAAAATGGTTTTTCTTTTTGATTTTAGTGTAAACTTTTAACACTTCTTCGAGAAAAGTGGAATTGAGACAATAATTATAAGCCATATTCACTTCAATGGATGTAACAGTCAAGAAGATATAAGATAAGAGAAATAAATAAGTAAAATTAAGTGTTAAATTTTATACTTTTATGTTATAATTTTTTTCTATTGCAAACTTTTAAATTATATACATATTATCTATATATATAAAAATATAAAATAAATAAAATACTTGTCTTGGGTCGCTTTCTTATAGAACTAAGAAAAACAGACGGGGATGCAAAAACCGAGCAAGATAGAAAAAAATTGTCATCCCTAAACATCGAGAACATCCGCTGCCTCTTCAAAATAAGGTAAGCTTGAAGTATTAGATAAATTATTTTGTTTAGATTGATAATATTGATGGAGTCCACAACATTCATTCAAAATTTCATTCATTGAAAAGGCCTTTTACATTTTGGTCCATTTTCACAATTAAAAAAAAAGTCAGTTTATTAGAGTCTGTTTAGTAACTATTTCGTTTTTAGTTTTTAATTTATATTTTAAAAAAAAAAATTTAAATGTCATAAAAACTTGTTTGATAATTTTTTCAATTTATAAATGGTTGTCTCAGTTTATAAATTTGAGAAAAAAACGTAATCTCAAAAAATGAGTTTACGTTTTCAGTTTTCAAAAAAAAAATTTCAATTAATTTTTTTTCAAATATTATTTTTTTCAATTAATTTTTTTTCCAATTAAATATTCAATTATAATGTGTGTCATCCCATTGTCATAAATAATAAAAATGAATATAAATATTTTAGGCCTGAACAAACATATTTTTTAGTTTATGATTTAAATTTTTTTTAAACATTTTGTTCAAACCAAATGCATTTATAATTTATGTTTTTCTAAAAATAAACAAAAATCAGTTTATAAAATTTTTGTAAACATAAAGCAAAAACGTAAACATTACCAAACACTACCTTAGTGTATTAGTTTATTTGAATCACATTCAGTGTTTTGGTTTGAATTTTTTGGAATAAATTTTTTGAAAACTGAGTTTTTTATTTTTCGTATTTTTTTATTTTTAGTGAATATTTTTAAAATTCTAAGTATGTTTTTACTTTTTTTAAATGCACCTTACTTAGATGTATCTAAAAAATAAAGAATTTATGAAATAATATTTTAAAAAATTAATAAATACATAAAAATATGAAAAATATATTGAATTCTCTTTTTTTTTGTATTTTTGATATTTAGTGAAATTTTTAAAAAAAATCACAAAAATTATACTTTCTATGTGTATTTATGTTAAGTGTGTCTAAAAATTAAAAAAATTTCTTAAAATATTTTAAAAAATTCAGTAAAAAAAAATAGAAAACAGAAAAGTAAAATTTTCTGGAAAGTGTGCTTGGAAAACCAAAAACAAGCATATATATATATATATATATATGTTTTTTGTACATTTAAAAAAAATCAATAAGCCAAAAAAAATCACTTCCTAATAAAGACAAATTGAATAATTTATTGATTCAATGGGTGTCTAATATTTTCCAAAATTCCAAGTTATACAACATTGTTTTTGCTATTATTTATTGACGTTTATCAATTTATGCAGTAATTAAATAATGAATATACATATACATATAATTTTAATAAAGTAAAGTTACATTCATCAAATTTTTGTTTAAATTTGTTTATAATCAGTGTCATTTGGACAACGCATGAAATTCAATGCATTGATAACACATTACTTCATAAATAAATTTAATTAATGATTAATCTACTAATATTTTTTAAAATTCCAAGTTATACAACATTACTTTTGCTATTACTTATTGACGTTACAGTAATTAATTATTGAATATACATATATATATATAATTTTAATAAAGTAAAGTTACATTCATCAAATTTTTGTTTAAATTTGTTTATAACTAATGTCATTTGGACAACCCATGAAATTTAATTCATTAATGACACATTACTTCATAAATAAATTTGATTAATAATTTATTAAAAAAATTAATGATTACCACATTGAAAATAAAATCATCATTTATCATTTTACTAAAATAAACATTTGATAGGAAAACTTAAAGCTATGTTTGGTTTTCATTTTTTTGGCTGAAAAAACACAAAAAAAACAAAATTGACTACACAAGTTAATAAGACAAAATATTACATTCAAATCATAATTATTATATTTGTTCTCTTATAAAACTCAAAAAAACCAAAAAAAAAAAAAAATCAAACGAGATTAAAATAACCAAAAAACTTATTTTAGCTCTTTCCCAAAGAAAAACAATTTCATTTGTTTAACAAATGAACCAAACATTAGAAAGTCATTATAATGTTTTAGACATATTTTGGTAACTTAGTACTAGTTAAAAAAATTAGAAAGTCATTATAAAAATAAATTATTCTCTTTATTCTTATATATATATATATATATGAAAAAAATTAAGAAATCATTAACAAGCCTAATTCTCAAATGGAAATGAAGAAATAAAAAGATAAATCAAATATAATGAAATTTTACATTTAAAATTACAGATAAGTGATTGTGTGATGAAAATTAATTTTTAAATAATTGTTAAATTGATAAGAATGAATTTATCTATACCATATATATAACCAAATGTAAGTGTTAGATCAAAAGACTCCAAAACTTAAATCCTAAATTCTCATAATTTTGAAAAAATAAAATAAATATGCAGCACCTCTCTTTACCCCTCTTTTAGAACCCCACACGTTTATCACTGTGTCACATAAATTTAAATAATAATAATAATAATAAAGAACTCGCAACTCTCACAACTCTTATTCCTCTTATTATATATATATATATATAATAAAAAAAAAACTTTTCTTGTTTCTATTTTTCAAAAAACACTTTTCAGAAAATTCTACTTTCTTATTTTTCGTGTTTTTTTTTATTTTTACTGAATTTTTTTAATATTTTAAACAATTTTTTTACTTTTTAGACACACTTAACATAAATACACCTAAAAAGTAAAAAAATTGTAAAAAAAATCTTTTAAAAATTCACTAAATACCAAAAATACAAAAAAAAAAAAAAACAAAAACAAAAATTCAGTACAATTTTTGTATTTTTATGTATTTATTATTTTTTTAAAATATTTTTTCACAAATTTTTTACTTTTTAAGTAAAAAAAAATGTTTAAAATTTAAAAAATATTCACTAAAAACAAAAAAAAAAAAAACACGAAAACCAAAAAAATCAATTTTCAAAAAATTTAATCCAAAAAATTCAAACCAAACACACTAGCATTTATCTAATTCATGTTTGCTTTTAAAAAATAAAATAATTTGATTTGTATTTAACAAAATGTGATGTTAAATATCTTTAGCTCCTTATCTCTATCCCAAAGTTAAATTTGAATTTAACTAAACATCAAAAATACATTATCCTTAAATTAAAGTTTCCATATAAATTTGAACATCCATCAACAAAACCCAACATTGAAAACAAACCCCAACAACATCTATTTTTGTTTTTTTCCCTTAATGCAGTCGTCATCATAAAAGTTTCTTTAAGGTATTAGTATTTTATATCTCCTAACTCTAATTGTTTATTTCTTTTTCTTCTCTAGAGAAGATTGTAATATACATAGAGCTTTACAAGTAATCTCTCAAGGTCCATCATTTTTTTACTCGAAACATATTTGGAGCCATAAAACTTCCATGCAATTTTTTTTTTATCTTTATTCTATTTTATATTTAATGATAGATCTTTTTAAGTAATCTTTTCAAATTCATATAATTTTACATAAGGTCTATATAGTTTTACATAACATCTATGTAAGTCTATAAATTTTTCCATGCAATTGTTCTATATTTATAGATCTTTGCTTGTAATTTGTGACAATACTTGAAATTTTATTAAATAATTCATGCATGTTACAATTATTAACCACCTCATCTTAACTCATTATAATAAATATATATAACACACGTTTCTCAAATCTATCATTTGTTCTATAATGTTTGGTATAACTTACTACTTTACATTTTTAATCTCTATTGGTCTAATTATTAGTTCTATATGATATTTTAAAATTTTATTTTGATGATTGATAGCAATTATTTAATTGATATATATATTTTTTTTTATCCTATTCTTTTATGTTTTTCTTTGTATTATTTTTCACTACAACAAAATGCATGTTTGGTGACTAAAATTGACGACCAAATCAATTTTAGTCGCCAAAAACAGCAGATTGGACGACTAAAGACCTAATTTAATTGGCATTGATTAAATATTTTTAGCTACTAAATTATTTTAGTCGCCATATAGTCTTATTGGCGACCAAACTTTAGTTTTAGTCACTGTTTATTACCATTTTACACTACTAAAATTTGATTTAGTCGCCGTATAATAACATTTTACGACAAAACATTTTTGTCACCCAAAAATGGGCGTATTTTTTATGAATTTTTGATGACCACAGCTAAGTTAGTTGTTGTATATTAAATATTGCTGATAAAATTTTGAATTTAGTAGCCAAATAGGATGCTTTTGGCGACCAATTTTTAGTTGCTGTTAAGGATATTTGGCGACAAATAATCATTTAGTCACTAAAGCTTGAAAAAAAATTTAGAGGGAAACTCATTAATATTGGCGCCTAGTATATATATTACACAGATACTTTTTTGTTCTGTTTTGTCTCACACACCAACATATAGAGCAGTCGATACCAAACCCATTGCTCACCATTGCCGATCATCACCATCGCTGGCCACCGGCGCTCGCCACCACGACCACTGCAAATCGGCCCCACCACTGATTACAGGTATGTGTCTGTCGTCTCTCTCCCTCTCTATCGATCTGGGTCTGTCTGTTTGTATCTGTTTTTCGTTGTCTCTCCCATCCCCTTCTCTCACGATTTCTGTAGGGTTTTGACATGTTTTTTTTCTTTCATTTCCGTTTATATTAAAGCTTACATATATATATATGTTCTATAAGCATCTCTATATATGTACATTTATGAATGAAATATATATATGTTTACACATTAGATTAAACTTGACTTGGGGCTCATGCCTGACTTGAGAAATTTCTTACACTTTAAATACAATTTAAAGTGTAAAGAAATTATATTCAAATTTCGAAATTCAAACTATATTTAAATACAATTTCAATTACAATTGACATTCTTGCAATTTGTGTTTTGTAGATGGCTATAACTTTTTGTTTACAATAAAACTAATAGGTGTAATTTTTGTTTTGTAGATGACTTTTGACATTAATATGTGGATCTTTTATTTTTTTTGCTCGGAAGATAATTTACAATTTTGCAAATTTGAAAAAATTTTTGTCGTCATAATCTTTTTGTGTAGAATTTAAATGCATCGTACATATAATTTTTGACGAATTACATAAAATTTTTGAAGCTTGTAATTTGGGCAAATTACAAAAAACCCCCTCGAGGTTTGATAAAAATACAGATTCCCCCCTGAGGTTTGAGAAATTACAAATTGCCCCCTGAAGGTCAAATTTTCATAACAAATTAGGGAAAATTAGGGGGGAATCTGTATGAAAATAAAAACCTCAAGGGGCAATTTGTTATGAAAATATAAACCTCAGGGGGCGGAATGTAATTTCTCAAACCTCAGGGAAAAATTTGTATTTTCACCAAACCTCGAGGGGGGTGTTTGTAATTTGCCCTTGTAATTTTGGAAGAGAATACAGGTAAGTAGTTGGTCAATCCATTACTCATTTTGAGTAGTGTCCGTCTGACATGGACTTAGACGGTGCAAGTTAGTTCAAAACAAAGGAAGGTAGCTAAACTGCGCCAGGGCAAGCGAAGCAAAGAAAGACTTGACAGAAAAAGTCTAATAATGTAATCTGGGTGTTTAGAAAGTGGGTTTATGTAATTTTCTTAGTTATAAGATATTATTGGATAAAATATTTTAGTATTTGGAAAAATAGTTAAGTTTTTTTGTGATTAAATATAATATTTGTAAGAGAAAAACTGAAATGATTATTAAATTGAATGTGATATTTTTTTTTGATTTTGCAAAAACTATGTCTTTTAATAGAAAAAATAAAAAAAAAAAACCAAAACGAAATCTTACCAAACACCACCAATGTGTGTGACATTTGGAGGGGAAGGGTGACTTAGGGAAAACTGGTTAATATTGGCCTGTGAGAAAAAGGAGGTGGCACTTCTACACTCCTCTCCCTCTCTCTCTCTCTCTCTCTCTCAAAAGTTTGAACAACATTCAGGGCAAAGGCAAAGGCAAATGTAAAGAGAAGAGCTTCAATGGACTTGGAACAGATGGTTCAATGGACTTGGAACAGATGGTTCAATGGACTTGGAACAGATGGTTCAATGTTCCCAACACATTTAATCAAACATTTCGGAAACACAATGGCGGTGTTTGGCAACAATTTTTAAAAATTTTTTGTTTTTTTTTTAATTAAAAGACAAAATTTTTGTAAAATTAAAAAAATAAATTCAAATAAAATATCACTTCAAATGTCATAATTATTTTACTTTTTCTTTCACAAACATCATATTCAATCATAAAAAAATCTAACTATCTTCCCAAACATAAAAAAAAAATTTCTCCAAATGTAAATGTTTGGGAAGCGAATTTTTTCGTAAATTTTTTTAATTATAGAATATTATTAGAGAAAAAAAATTTTGTGTTTGAAAAGATAATTAAATTTTTTTTTTGTGATTAGATGTAATATTTGTAAGAGAAAAAGTAAAATGATTATGAAAATTTGATATTATACTTTCTTTGGATTTTTTTTTTTTAATTTTGTAACTAATTTGTCTTTTAAGCCTTGTTTGTCATCTACTATATAATCCATCTTTTTATCTTTTTATCTTTTTTCCATCACATCACCTCTCTACTTTTCTGCACATCTTTTCGTAAAAAGACAAAAAGTACACTTTTTTAGGACACCCCAAACCAACCCTTAATGAAAAAAACAAAAAAATATTCAAAAAATTTCTTCCCAAACACCGTCAATACCCATTACCAAATCCTATAACAACTATTTTAAAAACATTATATTATTTTCATAAAAATAATTATAATTTACTTAAAAGTCCTTAATGTTAAATTATTTCTCAAAATCTTAATAAAAAGCACTTATTAGTCTCACAATTCTTGTATATATTATTTTCATAACATAATCCCCCAATGTGTAATGCAAGCAAAAATTACAAGTTATTAACTTAGAGCATCCCCACCAAAGCCCCTAAACCCCCTCCTTTACCTCCTTACTTATTTTAAGGAGTAAATGACTCCCTATCTACATGCATCAAATCCCCTATATAATCCCCTAAATTACCCTTATATATATTTTTTTCTTTTTTTTTTTTACTTTGCTTTGTTTAAAAACTGCAATACAGATATGATTTTTAATTTTTTAAAATTTATAATTAAAAATTATACTTTAATAAAATAAAAAAATTGTTAATAGAATAGAGAGAGACTAAAAAATATGTTGAAAAAAATAAATAAAACAGTGATTTTTAAAATAAAGAATGAATTTTTTTATAATATTTTAGAATTAAATTTAAATAAACTGGTGAGGATGCTATTACACCTCTATGAAAATATAATTATTTTAAATTGATCTCAATAACACATAATGAGATCCAATACAAATAAAAATCATGACATAAGACAGGCTATTTTGTGCCCCTGGTTCGTGTCTATCATCTCTCGATTGCTTCTCCATAAAAATATAATTATCTCGAATAGTTCAAACTAAAATGCAATTTGAAGCTAAAGATTGTAAGACATCAATTCTTTCTTTCCACTAAATTACAACAAAGGGGAGAGAGAGAGAGAGAGAGAGAGAGAGAGGAAAGGCTTTAGCGAAGGTTGGATTGGAATGGCATTGGGCTGGTGAGGCTCGGAGCTCAACAACAAAACCCCATTGGGGCAGTTTCCCAAGCTGTTGTTTGCCAGTTATAGCCAGCCAGTAATACTTCTACTAGTTCTCTCTAGTGTATGTGACTACTAGCAGAGAGAGAGAGGGAGATAAATAGTGAGATTTGGCCTTAAAACAAGATTGTGATCTCTCCTCTCTCTCTCTCTCTCTCACAAGAAACTTTTATCAATGTGACACCGAACGGACTACGTACGCCTATTTATTCATCTTCCTCAATTACATCACCGCCACTATCGCCGCCGTTACAGCTGCTTCCGCCGCCGCTGTTCCTGACACCGCCACCATCACTGCCACCACCGCCATTATGACAACCATTATTATTATTATTATTGTTGACAGTCTTGTCGTCGTCATAATCTTCAGCTTCGGAGCTCTTGGAACTGACGGTGGTAGGTGGAGATTGAAGAGAAGTGGAAGTGACGCGGCCGACAATGGGGTTGGGCTCCGTCAGCTGCCGCCCGTCACGCGGCGGCGCAAACACCACCGGCAGGTACTCCTCCGCCTCGCACGGGAACTTCGAGTTCTTGAAGTGCTCTTTCAATGCCTCCACTCCCTTCCCCAAATCAAAATTCACACTAATGCAATCAATATATATATATATATATAGAGAGAGAGAGAGATAGAATACCTGCAATCTAGCATAGGTGACTTCGCAGATTTTCTTGGAATTGAAGACTTCCCAATTTTGAAGATGAAAAGCCTTGTAGAGCCTCCATGTTGCCTCCGGCGAGGTCATATTCACGAACCCATATCCCACATTACACTTGTTTCTGTTTTTCAAAAACACGAAACACAAAACACAAAAGCACATACATAAATTAAACCCAAAAAATAAAATAAAATAAAGAAAAATAATAATAAAACCCAATATATATTTAAGAGATCAGGAAAAGAGAGAATCACATGAAATCAATAGGGAGGTATACAAAATCGTAGGAAGACAAGGGCTGATCATCGCCGCCGTCGGCCACCTGCTCGTTGCAATGAATGCAGTGGTTGTCCAACATATTCAGCAGTAGTTTTTGACTGCGCCACCACCACCCACAAATGACAAACCCACCACACCCCAAGTCAAAATACTCAAAATTTTATATAAAATAAATAAATTTAATGACCCAATAAAATAAAATAAAAAGAAGAGAAAAATAGGAGAGGCAAGGGCATAACCTGTACTTGTTTGGTATGTTTTTGATCATGACAGTGGTCCTGGAATCTCTGCAATTTGATTCCATAATCGCATCTTCGTTTATTAGAAAACGAGGATCGAAATTCCTTGCTTGTCTTCCCTTCAATGGCCTATTACTCTTGGTGCTTGTCTGTTGTTGCTGATTTGCACTCTTCTTTGAACTCTTTTTCATAGGATTGTTATTATTGCACCCTCGAATTCCATTGTCAACCTCACTCTTTACACATACAGCCGCCATTGAAGAAGCTTCAACAACCCCACCTCCAATCCCATTAGGGTTTCTTTTACAGAAACTTGATTTCTTCCCCATTGTTTGAGTTTGAGTTTGAGAATTGTAGCAACGCGGCGGCAAGTGGAAGGCGGGTATTTTACGATGAAATGATGGCGGCGGCGGTGGCGGCGGCGGCGGCAATGGAAAACAGGTTGAATTCTTTCTTGAATAGTTTGAAGAAGAATTGAAGCTTTTGATTGTGGTTTGTGCGGATTTGGAGAACCTCTTGACATGGCCACCGGGTCGACTAAATTCGATGACAACGTGCGAGCCATGAATTTCCTTTCCATTCATCTCCGAAAGAGCCTTGGCTGCGTGTCTAACATCATAGAACTCCACAAACCTTTGGTGCCTCTTCAATGGCGTCTCTCTCAATTCCTTCACAGGACCTAAAATCAACAAATCTTTTAAATTAAACCAAAAAAAAAAAATCTGCAGATTTGATAAAAGCAAAACTGACCCAATAATATATAATTTGACATGAATCGATACGTGTATATGAGCATAAAATATAAAATTCATACCAAAAGCTTGAAAGATATCTCTGAGGCTAGTGGTGGAGACAGAAGAGTCTAAATTGAAGATCACGAGGGTCCCTTGGTTGTGCCCATCGGAGACACCAGCCACCGCCGGAATCGTGAACTGGGCCCACACCGCGCAGCCAGAGATAAGACCTCGACCCCGCGGCGGCGGCGGCGGAGGAGGCGGAGCCACTACCAAATTCTCCAATTCGTAATTATTCCGAGCAATCTCTTGGAAGTGCTTACTCAGCCTGCTCTGCTGCCGCAAGTGCTGCTCCCTTATCTCCGCCTCCGCCGCCGTGGCGTCTCTCAAATCGTAAAAATACACCGTCACGATTCCGTCGCGGACTCTCTCCATCTGCACCGCTCTAACATCTCCGAACACCTCCAATTCCCTCCTCACCTCCGATTCACTCACGCCGATGGGGACAGAGCTCAGGAGGAGAACCCTCGTGGCCGTCGTTGACGGCGGAAGCGGCGGAGGGAGTGGAACGTACGGCGGCGGAGGACAAAGCGGCACGACTTGAGGAGGCGGGGGAGGAGGGTATGGGTAGTAAATTTGGGTTGGAAGAAGGGTTATTTGGTTGTGGCTATACAGGTTTGTTGGTCTGAACTCGGCTGCTTTTGGGTCCAAACTACCCGGAAACCTCACAAAACCAGTGTCTCCCATGGCGGTTTTGTGGACAAAACGCGGTTTGCCGGCGAAGTCAATGCAAGTCAACCAGGTTGAAGTAGCTGGTGAGCGGTTTTCCTACTCTTCCTTATACTCCAGCGCTTAGCTTCCCGAGTAGACTGCACATATCTCTCTCTCTCTCTCTCACTCTCTAGTCTATCAATGTAAAAGGACAAAAACAACACAATCTCTCCCTCTCTCTCTCTCTCTCTCTTCTTGTATGTGTAAAAAAGACAAAACAAAATGAGAAATGGTGGATTGCTTTTAAACCAGTTCTATTGTCTACAAGGTGAATGGGAGCACTGTTTATATGTGTTAAATTACGAATTTACCCTCTGGCTTGAAAATTTGAGAGAGGATGGATATGGGCCGTACACGTGGCGTGCGAAAGAATGTTGGGGTTGAAAGTATGTCATTTGCGAAATAGTTTGAGACTTTTAAAAGGGATTTGAGATGATAGAAATAAATATATTTTTTAATTTTTTATAAAAATTTGCAAAAAAAATAATATGATTTAAAAAATAAATTAATATTATAAAAGATGTCAAATAACACCTTAATTTATTATAAGAAAAAATAAATTAAAATATTATATTTAAATTATTATGAAAAGATGTTGGGTATGTTTGGTTTGTGTTTGAGAGATGTGTTTTAGAGATAAAAAGTACGAAAACATGTTTGGTTTGGTTTTTTTCAAAAAGATGTTTTGGAAAATGATTTTGAGAAAGAGTTTTGGAAAAAGTGATTGATTTGATATGTGTGAGAGAGAGATTTGTTTGGAAAACTTGTTTGGTTTACAAGTTTTGGAAAAAAATTTGAAAAAATTTGTTTGGTTTGATTACTTTTGAAAACTTATTTGTAGCGAAAATTTTTCAAAATTTTTTCAGAAAATCAAACCAAACGAACCCGTTACATCTAAAAAGTGTCAAATTGCACTTTTTATGTACTTATTGTTTTGAGAGTATTTTGACTATTGTTAAATTAAATTAATTTTATTTATAAATAATATATTTTAAAAATTTTATAAAATAAACCATTCAAATTATTAAAATAAATATATAATAATGAGTTTTATCAACATCTAAAAAAAAATCTTCCAAAGTCTCCGTTTGAGAAGTGGGTTGATTTTTTAACTTTTTGACTTTTTTATCTATTTTAACATAGATTAAAAAACTTAGTTTAGGAAAGGCTTTTTGATTTTTTTGACTTTTTTTGTGAGAAAAGAGTATAATGATTATGAGTTGAATATAAAGTTTTGTTTATTGTAACTAAAATAACTTATTTTATCTTTTGTGATTAAAATAGTCAAAAAAACTCTTGCCAAGGGGAGACTCAAATTTAAACTTAACAAAAATTCACTTTTTGTAAATTTATACGTTAGTAAACATGCTTGTATTATTCAACTACTCCATTAGGCCTTGTTTGAAAAGTCATATTTTTAACAAAAAATAATTATAAATTCATTATAAATTATCGATTTATTTTTTTATTTTTATATATTTTTCCATAACAAATTTAAAAAAATAAAAAAATTAATTTCCAAGCCAACTCTAAACCAAAAAAAATGTAAATTTAATTGCCAGACCCTTCAAGCTCTGTGTGATCTCTTATATCATTTTCTCCATTATTGTCATTTCAATAATCTTCTAGTTATTAATAATTTTGATAACTTAAAAATATTTAATGAATATATGATTTTAAAAATAAAACTGAAAATGAAACGCATGATTTGTGCCAGTGAAGCTCAAGCAAGCAAAACAATGGTAGCGTTTGGTAACTTGGTAATACAAGTAGACGTAATGATTTGTGTATTAAGGCTTATTTTGATAATTAAAAAAAATTAATTTATAAGTTTATTCAACTCACATTATCTTTTTATTTTTTTTTTACATTTTATTAAATAAAAAATTAAAAATGAAAATTTTCTTATTTCTTGAAATAGGCCTAAACACTATCGTCAAGGCCTCATTTGTGTACCACTACAACAAATTTTAATTTTAGATACCAAAATTTAGGAATAAAGTTATTTTTTAAGGACTAAATAATTTTGTTGCTAAAAGTATTGTTATTATATTTTTAGCAACAGAAATTGAACATTAGTGATGAATTATTATTTTTTTGAGACTAAATTTTTGTCTTAAAAAATAAATCATTTTTAGACCAAATTATTTTTTACTTAAAAGTCTATTTATTAATGGCATTTTCAAAATTTTGTTTGTAAAAATCTTATTTTTTACTTTTCGGGACAACATTTTAACGACTATTCTCGTGTCGATGAAAATTGATCCCTATGTCTTTTGCAACAAAATTTTCATTTTTTTAATTTCTAAAACTCTTATATGTTATAGTGTATACATTTTAGTCAAAAAAATCACTATAAATTGTCACATATTCTCTATTTTTTTACACATTTATTCGAAAAAAATAAAAAATTAATAAAATACCGTGTTCTCAAACGAGACCTAAGAGTAAATAAAAGTCAATTTGGGTCTTTTGTTTTGTTTTTGGGATAAAAACTCAAATTGAGTTGGCAAAATAATAATAATAGTTAAAAATCAACTTTCAACTTTTATTCATTTTAAACCCAATTATTTCTCACATTATTTACATATCTTTTGAAAAAAAAAATTAAAAAATTAACTTTTAACTATTTCCCTGAAACAACCCTTAATCATTTTACAGTTCCGTAAACTACGCCACTCAAATCACTGGACTTAATTCCAATACTTCACTTTTATTGATTTATTTGTTAAAAATAAATATATTAAAGTTGATTTTTTGGAAAGAAAAAAAAAATCAGTGTATTTAATTTCAATTTTATGAATTCAGTTTTTTAAAAATTAATTTTTTTATTTTTGGTGTTTTTTGTTTTTAGTAAATATTTTTCAAATTTTAAGCAATTTTTTATATTTTTTTAGATACACCTTACTCAGATGTATCTTAATAGTAAAATATTTATAAAAAATATTTTAAAAAATTAAGAAATACACAAAAATATGAAAAATATACTGAAATTTTGTTTTTTTATTATATATTTTTGGTATTTAGTAAATTTTTTTAAAAACAAAATTATAAATATTATACTTTTTAAGTGTATTTATGTTAGGTGTGTCTAAAAATTAAAAAAAAAATCTTAAAATATTAAAAAAATCAATGAAAATACAAAAAATGAAAAGTAGAATTTTCTAAAAAATGAATTCTAAAAACTAAAATCAAATGAGTTTTCTTATTCATTAAGCTAGTTTTTAAGCTACAAAAATCAAAATCCAATTTAAGTTTCTTTTGGTTTTAGATTTTTGATTAAAAAAACACAAAAAGATAAAATTGGTTACATAAGCTAACAAGACAAGATATCACATTCAAATCATAATCATTACACTTTTTCTTTCACAAAAAATTCAAAAAGTCAAAAAAATAAAACCAAATGAGACTAAAAAAATTAGACTAAAAAATCCCAACACAAAAAAATTAGCTAAAGGAACTAATACCAAACGAAGGCTTAATCTGTATTCTTTAGACTCAATTTAGAAGATAATTATTCTTGACACACTTTATAGTATGGTTGCATTAATAAAATTTTGGTTTGAAAATTATTCTTCACCTTAATAAATTTATTTTCCTTTTATTACAAAAAATATTTTCGTAATCACCCAAAAATATATATATATATTTTCTATCATACATATCACAAAATACGATAAACATTTTCCCATTGAAACAAACCAAATGCAAATGCTATTGTTATAAAATAACAAATGTGCTAGACATTTATTATAAAATAGCATTAATTACAAAATGCATTAATTACAAAATAATTTATTATAATTTTATCCAATCTAATTATATCGCATTAATTACACAACAACAAATGTGCTAGACATTTATTAACAAGATTTAATTATAAAATAGATTATAGTAATACTAGGCGCATATGTTCAAATCACATGATAAGATTGGTTTCACAAAAAGTAAGGCCTACATATTCTGCATCATGTAGGCCCATCTCTTGTTAGATATTTATGTTGTATTTTGTATTTCGCACTTGCACAATTTATTCAATAGGGATTCTTTTCCTGTGTGTAATTCTATTAGAGCATCTCTCACGGCGATTTAAATTTTTCATTAAATTTGAGTTAAAAATGATTTATTTTACCAAATTTTTTAACAGATGTTTTAATGGTTCACCTTTCACAAAATGTGTCTCGGGACAACAGGGTGGTCGACCGGCCGGTTGACCGGTTAGGCCAAAAAAAATTTTTTTTTTTTTTTTTTTTTGAATTTTTTGAACTTTTTGAACTTTTTCCGGGACGACCGGGTGGTCGACCGGTTAGGCAAATTTTTTTTTTTTTTTTTTAACGGTTTGAACTTCTTTTCCTTGAACTGTTTGAACCTTTCCTTTGGTTGTGGTTGGTCAATCGTAGCAACCGGTTGGTCAACCGGCTCCTCTTTCCAACGGTCAGGAACAGTATTTTGATGAATTCATTACTTCGTCGTCGATCTGATGAAAATTTTAATAAAATCTCCTTTTGGTATCAGGTTTGGTGAACGGTTGGAGCCATGAATAGTATCGTTTTCATCAAAATTTAAATTTGATATCAAATTTGCTAAAGCGTTGGAGATGGTCTTATAAAATGTATAATTTTATTTTAAAATTTTATAATATCAATTATAAAATATGTAATCACATCATAAACTAATGTAATAAAAAAATATTATAATCAAATCATAAATTTTTATAACATCAACCATAATATTGTGGACATTTTGTTACTTCAATTTGTAGTAAGATTATATATTTTATAATTGATGTTACAAAATTTTATAGTAAAGTTCCACATTTTGTAAAAGAATGAGGGTTCGTTTGGCATTGACATTTTTAATTCACTTTTTGATTTTTTGAATTTTTTTTACTTTTTTAGCCTAGGACTTTTTTTGGTTATTTGGTTTTCTTATTTAGCTTTTTTGACTTTTTGATTTTGGAATGACAAACTTTTTTATTAACTTTCTAACTTTTTGAATTTTTTTATTTTTTTTTATCCATATGTGATTATTTAGTCCAAAATATTTACCAAACCAAGACTGAATAGCATTTTCCATTCAATAGATTATTAGTTAAACGTTAACAAATTATTTAGGACCCTTTTGTGTAGTGGGTTAATAGTTAAAAGTCAACTTTTAACCTATTTTAAGTCATATTATTTTTCTCATTTATTTTTAAAAAAAGTTTTAAAAAAATTAAAAAATTAATTTTTAACCATTTTTCCAAAACCACCTTAGTTTTTTTTTTTTTTTTTGTTACAGGGAAATCCTCTCACTCTCTCGCAGGTCCAAGGCAGCGCCCCGAGGAGATCACCAAGGTGTCCTGTTGTTCGTTCCGAGCCAGAGACTATAACCTGGAAGCTTGTCCCGACCTCACAAGGCAAGCTTCGGTAAGTCAGGACTCGCACAGCGGGAGAGAATTAAACCCATACCAAGTAGCTGATAAGACATCTTTGAGGTCAACCTCCTAACCAACTATGCTACGCCCAGAAAATTGACCCAGAGAGAATTCGAACTCAAGACCTAAAGACTTAAACCCCATGCCTTACCAAGTTGCCACCCACCCCCGGGTTCACCTTAGATATTCATTAGTGTTGATCTTTATTAGTGGAAAGGTGTATGTGTAATCCTATTGTATGATGTAAACACTTGAGTTAGTACGAGTGTCACAGTTTTTTTTCTCTTTTTTCTTTTTTTGGGTTAGGATAAAAAAGGCGAAAAGTGAAGGAAATGAAAAAATAAATTAATTTGTTTAACATAAAAGTGGTAAAAATTATAAGAAAATTAATTTTTTTTACAACTCATAATATGGTAATTAAAATTTTAATTTCTTTAAAAAATATACAAAAAAAATATAATAATTTTTAAATTTATTATAAAAGTTATTTAAAATTAAAATTATATTTTCTTGTAAAATTTTCACCTTAATCAAATTTATACAATAATGGGATCTTTTGGAAATACACCAAAAAAGCTAATTTTTTGACTTTTTAACTTTTTTAACCAAAAAAGTCAATTTTTTTACTCAAAACAACTCAACTTTTTTGTTAAAAAAGCTACCAAAAAAAGTCAAAATATATATTCTTATACTTTATTTTTTTATCATTTATGTCTTTTTAATCACACAACCTTTCATCATTCTCTCATAACTAACAAGTCAGGCACACCCATGTAGATGTATTATTACTCTTCACTTTCTATATGATTTGTTGCATGACATAAAGTTTCACAATTTTTAAATTTTTTATACATACTCATTATATTTATAAATATAAATATAAAAATAAAATTAATTTAATGATAAATAATATTTCTTTAATTAACAATTTTCAGTTGCAAAATTAAGACTTATATAATAATTGGCATAGTGAACATAAGGTTATGGTGGTGGTGGTGGTGGTGGTGGTGCAGAAGTACCAGTATACATGGTGTTGCTGATCATATAGTGGAAGTGGCGGCGGAGGTGAGTGGTGGTGAAAGTGGAGGTTACTGTGAGTAGTGGGGTGATGGCTGCAGGTTTTTTTATTGTTATTATTTATTTATTTATTTGATACAAAAGGTTAAATCATGGGGTAATTGAAAAATAATTACTGTTGTAAACCTGGCACAAAGAGATTTTATTTTACAACCTTTTGTCGGCCATTCACTTGAGTTTCAATGCCATCGACCATAATTCATGCACACCAAAACATTCATTAATAAAAATAAGTTATGATTTAAATTTATTTTAAATATAAATTTTATCATATAAAAAATTGTTAGCACCATAAATTTGCAATTTTTATTATTTATATAATTGCAGGACACGTGGCATTCTCTTATTCATTTGGAAGTTAAAAGAAGTTATAAAGATGATGGAGAATATAAAGGACAAAGTGGATGAGTGGAAGGACACATGGCAAGACAAGAATGAAGATGGAAGAGTGGGTAGTTTTGGGTGGTTATTGGGTAGTTATTGCTGGAAGTTTTTTCCTACAAATATTTGCCTATAAATAGCTATTCATGGCTACATTGTAAAGGATCCAGAACTTAAATCAAAGACAGTTGATTTCAATATTTCTTGTCATTTTTCTTATCTTAGGAGTAGTTTAACATAGATTTATATTTCGAAGCATTTATTTTCAGCACTTTCATTTCGAAGCATTTCATGCACTTCCTTTTCGAAGCATAGGAGTAGAGGTAAGTAATTATTACTTTGATTGTTCACTCAATCGTCTTTCTTCGTCCCCCTTTCTTTTTTTATTTTTTCTTTTCGCTACACTTGGCAATTTTGAAGTCCTCTTCGTTGAGGCAAAAGAACCGTCAACGCAATCGCTTGATAATTGGCTTGAATTTAATCTGTAAGGATTTTTCAATCCTTGCTGGCACGCTCGCATTTATAATATTTTCCTTCGTAGGAAAAATAAGCCAACATTTTCTGGCACGCCCAGTGGGACAGCCAAGTGTAAGAAATGACAAACAATTTGGATTTCGCCATTCGAACTTGTCAATTCGAATTATATTGGCGTGAATGAAAAATTTTGGATCTTCAAGAAAAGATCCATTTTCTTGATGAAATACACTTTCATCCATTACAATATTATTTGGTGAAAGAAAAAAGACACCATTTAATTGGAGAAATTCATCAACTTGATATGGAAATTCGCCAATGGAATGATGAGTTATCAACTCTCACTATCAAGTCTTTAACTGAGACTTTAATGGCCGGATTTGGTGAATTTTTTCAGAATTTTTCCATGGTTGAAAATAGCAAAAGCAAAGAGTTGATTTCATCAATGGCTCGGGGGGTTCAAGAGTCTGTTTTTAAAGAGCCAAGTTATGAAATTAACACAATGAAGGAGCATGTTCTTGAGCCAAATTTGGCTAAAAATGATGTTCCATGTATGACTCGGGGGGTCCAAAAACCAAATTTTAGAGAATCAAGTCATGAAAATAACATATTTATGAGTGATTTTCATAAGCCATTAATGGCTAACATGGAAAAACAACCCACTTTGCTAAATAATTATGAAAATCAATTCGGCGAAAGTTTTGTTTTTAAAACAAACATGGTCAAGAATAATGAACAAGCCACTGTTCATGAATTCAAAATTTTTGACACTTTTCAAAATGTCAAAAAGTATGAATTTTCATGGTCACACTGTACCATGACTTTTGGTGTTCAAAATCCTTTTTGGATTTGTGGTTCACATCAAAATATAATTATAATGATGTGGCTAATAAAATTAACAAATTGTTCTTATGAGTTCGAAGCACTAAGAACAAGGGATGACCATTTAAAATGCATGAATTTGGCTAGAAAATGCCTGTGCATTTAAATAAATGGTTGAGATTGGCTTATCTTTTCAAATTGATGGCCAGTTGTTTGTATGTACACAGTCAAAGCATCGAAGATACATTCGAAGAATCAAGAGTTGTTTCGAAGGTTGATTACTTCACCTTGGTTGTATAAAGCTTTGAAGATACATTCGAAACATCAAGAGTTGTTTCGAAGGTTGATTACTTCACCTTCGAAACTGTATAAAGTTTTGAAAACTTTCGAAATGTGTACATCTCTTCAAACATATGTAAAATAACAATTAATTAGTTGTCGAATAATGCCTATTTTTGGCATGATAAGTTGGTTCGAAGAACAACAGTTTTTGGTGTCTTCGAAGAATTAATAATTGGTTCGAAGTACAAAATTAATATTTTTATTAATTATGTACGAACCAGAACATACAAAATTTGAATAACCACAATGTTGGCCAAAAGTTGCTTCGAAGGCCCTTTTGCCATAATTTTGCAAGCTTCGAAGCACTCCATCTTGCATTAACAGCTTCGAAAAAACAATAATGGGGGTTGTGAACATTCGAAGCTTTGTCGAATATTTCCAATGATGTAATTTGTCCTTTGTCGGCACTTTCAACTTTCGAAAGATGATTTTGGTCCTTTGTACCACCTTCGAAGCTTGTTACTAGTCCATAATAGCTAGCATTCGAGGCATCTAGTCATAATTTCATACTCATTCGAAGCACTTCATTGGTGCTATTACATCATTCGAAGCACTTTGTTGGTATTATTCGAAGCATTTTATTGCTTAGATTAATCATGTGCTTGGTTCGGCCCTTCAAAAATTCAAATAAACATCATTTTTAAGGGTCATGGGGTAATGTTAGCACCATAAATCTGCAATTTTTATTATTTATATAATTGCAGGACACGTGGCATTCTCTTATTCATTTGGAAGTTAAAAGAAGTTATAAAGATGATGGAGAATATAAAGGACAAAGTGGATGAGTGGAAGGACACATGGCAAGACAAGAATGAAGATGGAAGAGTGGGTAGTTTTGGGTGGTTATTGGGTAGTTATTGCTGGAAGTTTTTTCCTACAAATATTTGCCTATAAATAGCCATTCATGGCTACATTGTAAAGGATCCAGAACTTAAATCAAAGACAGTTGATTTCAATATTTCTTGTCATTTTTCTTATCTTAGGAGTAGTTTAACATAGATTTATATTTCGAAGCATTTATTTTCAGCACTTTCATTTCGAAGCATTTCATGCACTTCCTTTTCGAAGCATAGGAGTAGAGGTAAGTAATTATTACTTTGATTGTTCACTCAATCGTCTTTCTTCGTCCCCCTTTCTTTTTTTATTTTTTCTTTTCGCTACACTTGGCAATTTTGAAGTCCTCTTCGTTGAGGCAAAAGAACCGTCAACGCAATCGCTTGATAATTGGCTTGAATTTAATCTATAAGGATTTTTCAATCCTTGCTGGCACGCTCGCATTTATAATATTTTCCTTCGTAGGAAAAATAAGCCAACAAAAATACATGTTGTTGACAAAATATTTTCAAAATATTTATTTCATTAAAAAATATTCAAGTAAATTTAAGGGTTGGTTTGGGGTGTCTTAAAAAAGTACACTTTTTGTCTTTTTACGAAAAGATGTACAGAAAAGTAGAGAGGTGATGTGATGAAAAAAAGATAAAAAGATGAATTATATAGTTCATACCAAACCAGCCCTTAATGTGTTAATGGTGATGTTGGTGTGGTGGTAGAAGCTGTGGTAGCAAGTGTTGGAACAATTTTCTGTATAAAATAAATAAGAATAAAGATTGGTAGCTCGAGGATTTCGCCCCCGAATCCGTCGTTTTGGGCTTTATGTTTTTTTTTTTCTTTCTTTCTTTTTTTCCGCCATTTTTTAACGCAGAGCAAAGGAAGAGGGAGAGAAAGAGAGGGAGAGGGAAGAGGGAGAGAAAGAGCTCGTCGCTCTACCCGCCGTCAGTCGCTCATCGCCGTCCACCCGCCTCCGCCTCCGCCTCCAGCCCATTTTTTAGGCCCCCTCCAGTCCTTCTTCCTCTTCCACCTCCCCCTCTTCGTCTTCTTCTTGCTTCTTCCGCTGTAAAAAAAAAAAAAAAAAAAAAGAAAAAGAAATTAGGGGGATTCGGGGGAGCTCGTTTTCGAGCTCCCTAGCACGGTTGAATAAATAGTTTGAAACAAATCAAACAAAA
Organism: Camellia lanceoleosa; assembly: GCA_025200525.1. NCBI lineage: Eukaryota > Viridiplantae > Streptophyta > Magnoliopsida > Ericales > Theaceae > Camellia > Camellia lanceoleosa. The sequence continues at coordinate 7,797,926 of CM045763.1, read as the reverse complement.
AATAAAGTACTTACAGAATTTATTTTACCGAAATGTAAAAGTACAAAAAGATCAAGTCGAATGTATGAGACTCTGTTTTTAAGACAGATTCGTCCCGTTACAGTGCTTACGGATAAATGACGTCTATTTCCCAAGATATAATAATTCACAAATTGTAGTAACACTCCAAACAATTTGTACGGCGAACCAAACCCGTATTCTATACTCTCTGAATTTTATTCTAAAACTAGTATGAAGAATAATGATGCAAGAAACCAAAATGAAGACAACAAAATGAATTTTTCGTGGATATTTTCAAATCCCCAACTTGCTGGAATATGCTGGTATTTATAGGCAAAATGGTAACCAACAGATCTGTCCAAACAGATCCAGTTATGAACCAAACAAGTACAGATTTGAATCAAAAGATACAGTTTGAATTTCAAACAGATCTGGTGGCAGTTATTAAAAATGTACAATTGAACAAAATAAATAGATTCATGATTTGCTAAATTAAATAATAGAACAACGAATAAATCCATATTACATTGTAAAGCATATTACAGAAATATATATCATATAATATACTAAAAGATGATGAATCAAACCAAATTATGTGTGATACCACAGTGTCATTAAAACAGATTAGCCGTCTCACAGTGGATGCTGGAGAAACATCGATTTCTATCTCCCAAGATAAGATAGCTTAAACCAGCTAACGCATAAGCACCTTCTGTTAGCTTGGAGAACCGGCAATGGCAGTACTCTCTTTCACACAGGAAGAATTATTATACTAGTAAGCAAACTGACTATATGATTGGAAGGCAAAAACTTCTATACCAAACTAAAGGAGATGGGTCTCCTTTTATACACAATGGGGAAGAGAGGAGAAGTCTCCAACCATCAAGGCTAACCACTAATAGAGGCCATTACTCCTACAAAACTGCTGGAGTAATGCACAAAACTGATGGGAATTCAAAGTGTGAGTTACACACAATATACACATATGTATATATACATTTTTGCAACAAACTTGGGCCTACAATAGACCTGGCCCAAAAAGAATAAGTTGGTGGACCACCAATCCGGCCCAGCCCAAACCTAACCCATTCCCTTAAGCCTTATGCCTCATGCCCAAGCCCAAGCCCAAGTCCCAAGTCCTAATATCCACAATCTACGACCCACGGATCAGGGACCACGGACTCGGCCCTGGCTCGGTCCAGGCTAGCAGGCGGCGCGCATGCGCGTGTGGCAATTTTGCCATAACTAACTTGGACCATAATCTTGACCCAAGTCCATCATTGACGCATCCATACCTCCCTTCCTTCAGAAAATTTGGATGCCCCAAAAGGCTCATGCCCTTCTCATAATCTTGAGACTTAAATACCCATCAAAATTTTTCTCCACAATCAATATGGGATTAGTAGTTATACACAATTTCCAAAACCTCATTCATGAGGCCATCTTCATGAGACAATTTCTCATTCAATTTCTCAATTATTTTTTGTCATTGTTTTTGTGGTGTAAAGACCTTGTTACAAAGAATCTAAACCCATTTAATCATACCTCAACCAATGGTTGGGACCTACTTTAATTTCACATTAAAGTTTACTAAAACCCATTTTTTCCAACAATCCCCCACATGAATAAAAATTGATCAAAAAAGAAAAACAGACAATGTTTACAACAAAAACTCGGAGAGATAGCACACAGACTAACCATGTATCAAAAAAGGTAGTTATTGGCCTTGAACATTTCGTAGTAACAGCCTATCGAATTTACTGGCTGATCAATGAACGTGATGTCTTGAACTGTTCTGCCGTTTGTGTAAACCGAGACAATAGACCTCACACAGGAGTTAATCCAACCATTGTTCTTGTTCTCACTGGTATGTCCGATATGGCCCTGGAGCACTAGCTTGGTTCAGTGAGTGGCTTTTAAGAATTCGACCTTACCAACTCTTAAAGAAGCGGCCCTACTTCGCACTCACATATGTGACCTATATAAAGTATCTCTTTTTTACCATGGTTGACTATTCATATCACTTAGGTCATTAAAAGCATTAGCTTAACCTTTTACCCCAATAGGGTATCACTGTACAAAGGAATGAGCAAGAGGATTTACCTCTTCAGTGACTCACTAGTTACACGAAATTAGGTTATCCCTTTAAACCTAGATCTTGGGATCTCCAGTCAGCTAAGTTGGGTTTTCCGTTTCGGTAACTTTACTAAAGACCTTAACCCCATTCCTCTTGACAACGTTTCTACCAACTCTCGAGTTAACCATTTGGTTAGCGAATTCGCAATGTTGTCCTTAGACTTTACATAGTTTAAAGAGACAATTCCATTAGAGAGTAGTTGTCATATGAAATTATGTCTATGACAGATATGTCTAAACTTTTCATTATATATATGACTTTGTGCCCGTCCAATCGTCGATTGGCTATCGCAATGAATACAGATAGCAGGCATAGGTTTCGGCCAATGTGGAATATCCTCAATGAACTGGCGAAGCCATTCAGCTTCTTCAGTTGCTTTATCCAATGCAATAAACTCAGATTACATCGTTGATCTCAATATACACGTTTGCTTAGAAGATTTCCAAGACACGGCTGTCCCTCCGAGGGTAAACATATAACCACTAGTGGATTTGAAGTCTTTTATATCAGATATCTAGCTAGCGTCACTATACCCTTTTAGTACCACTGGGTATTTGGTATAATGCAACCTATAATCCTAGGTGTAGCATAGATAACCTAACACCCGCATAATGCCTCTCTAATGAGTGGCATTTGGATTATTCGTGTATCTACTAAGCCTGCCAATAGAGTAGGCTATATCCGGCCTTGTACAATTCATCAGATACATCAAACTTCCAATGACCCGAGAATATTCTAGCTGAAAGACACTCTTACCATTATTCTTGGTCAAATGTAGACTCACGTCTACCGGTGTCCTAGACACACTTGTACTTGATTTACCAAATTTCTCAAGTATCTTCTCAATATAGAGAGACTAAGAAAGTACAATACCACTAGACGTTCTAGTAATGTTAATACCTAGAATGACATCTGCAAGGCCCATATCTTTCATGTCAAACTTTGAGTTTAACAATCTCTTGGTAGTTCGAACCATTTCATCATTACTACCAATAATGAGTATGTCGTCTACATATAGACACAAAATGATATAACCTTTGTTAGTGTCTTTAACATATATGCACTTGTCACACTCATTGATTCTAAACCCATTTGACAACATAGTGTTGTCAAACTTCTCATGCCATTGCTTAGGCTCTTGTTCCATATAATTACTTGACAAGCTTATAGACTTTCTTATTTTTCCTTAGAGCTGAAAACCCTTCGAGTTGTTCCATGTAGATTTCTTTATCTAAATCTCCATTTAAGAAAGCTGTCTTTACATCCATCTGATGTATCTCTAGACCACGTAAAGCGGCTATTGCAATCCCCATGCAAATGGATGTAATCTTTGTCACAGGTGAATACGTATCAAAGTAATCCATGCCTTCTCGCTGCATATATCCTTTGATAACTAGTCTAGCTTTATATTTATCAATTGACCCACTAGCCTTCATCTTTTTTCTAAAGATCCACTTACTTCCCAAGGCTTTACTGCTTGGGAGTAGATCAACCAACTCCTAAGTATGGTTATGTAAAATGGAGTCAATTTCACTTTTAATAGCTTCTTTCCATAAGGGACTTTCTAGTGAAGTCACAGTTTCATGGAAAGTTCGAGGTTCTCCCTCTAACATATAAGTCAAGAAGTCCGGGCCAAAGGACTTGGCAGTCCTAACCCTCTTACTCCTTCTTGACTCATCTATTTCCTCATCTTGATTGTCTACTTGATCATCATCTTGATCATTATCTTCAAGTTCCTTCTCAGAACTTTGATCCTCTCCTCTGGTTCGACAAGGAAATATGTCTTAAAAGAAAGACGCATTCCTTGACTCCATTATGGTATTCTTATGGATATCTAAAATATCAGACTTGTGCACAAGAAACCTATATGCACTATTATTCTGTGCATAACCAATGAATATACAATCCATGATTTTCGAACCTATCCTAACCCGCTTGGGTGTAAGTACCGCCACTTTTGCAAGACACCTCCATATTCGTAGGAAATTATAAGAAGGCTTCCGACCTTTCCATAACTCATATAGAGTCTTGTCTACTTTTTTCCGAGGGATTCTATTTAGAATGTAATTTGCGGAGAAAATTGCTCCCCCCCACAAGTTCTGTGGCAATCCAGAACTTAGCAACATTGTATTCATCATCTCCTTTAACGTCCTATTCTTCCATTCAGCAATCCCATTTGACTGAGGAGAATAAGGTACCGTGGTTTGGTGGATAATCCCGGATTGAGCACAAATCTCAATAAACGGTGATTTATACTCACCACCACGATCACCTCTTAAAGCCTTAATCTTGCGACCTAATTGATTCTCAACTTCATTCTTATAAAGAACAAATTTGTCAATAGCCTCATCTTTACTTTTGAGCAAATAGACATAACAATATTTACTGCAATTATCAACAAAAGTGATAAAGTACTTATTGCCACCACGTGATTGTATAAACTTTAAGTCATACACATCACTATGCACTAAGTCCAACAGCTCTAAACTTCTTTCAATAGAATGAAATGAAGATCTTGTCAACTTTGCTTCATCACAAGTCTTACACTTGTGTTTTGAATTAATCTTAAAAGATGGTATGTGATCTAACTTGATTAATCTACATAAAGATTCAAAGTTCACATGTCCTAGTCTACCATGCCACAAATTGGAAGACTCAAGCATGTAAGTAGAAGAAGATGCATCTTTATTCATCTTTGCGATAATAGTCGTTACATTGAGTTTAAACATACCCCGCAATATATAACCCTTACCCACACACACTCCGCTCTTGGTTAAAACGACCTTGTCGGACTCAAAGACCATGCGAAAACCATGCTTGCTGAGAAGAGACCCTGAGACAAGATTCTTACGAATGTCCAGAACATACAGGACTTCGTTCAAGGTCAGCTCATTTCCTGAAGTCAACTTCAGGACCACCTTGCCTTTCCCCTCAACAATCGAGGTAGTAGAGTTTCCCATAAACAACTTCTCACCGTTTGTAACCAGCTCGAAAGTTGTAAACAGTTTCTTCTCAGAGCAGATGTGGCGTGTAGCCCCAGTATCAATCCACCATTATCTTAGGTTTAAACCCACCAGATTCACCTCAGAGACAACGGCAGACAAGTACATGCCATCCTCCTCAGGGAAGTGTTCTTGTATATCTGCTATGTGAGCATGAGGTTTGGTCTTGTGTGGCTTCTTCTGCTTGTGACAGTCACTATCCCGATGCCCCTCGCCACCACAGTTGTAGCACTTCCCTAAGAATCGATACCTAGGTTCTTGCGACTTGTATGCCGGCTTTGCAACACTATCCCTTGGCCCCAGCTTTGAGCCCTTGTTCACAGGAGGCTTCTTCCTTACCCTAGAAGATTTGCCATGCTCAATGACATTGGCCTTCACAGAGGAGGTACTCCCTCATTTCTTTCTATTATCCTCCTCAATTCGAAGTCGGACAATTAGTTCTTCAACGGACATTTCCTTGCACTTATGCTTCAAGTAATTTTTGAAGTCCTTACAACCATTGGGAAGTTTCTCAATGATCACAGCAACTTGGAATGACTCGTTCAACGGCATCTCCTCAATATGAATGTCACGACCCCATTCCGCCCCTAGTAGAATGGTGTCGTGATGGCCAGTAATCCGAGATTACCAAAGGCCAACTTACAAGGATTCACACACAGTCAGAGTATACATATGGGGCTTACATGTGCGGAAACAATAAATTTCAATCTAATTAGTCCCTAAGAGTTGTGCATAGATTAAATGAATTGACATACATCTTAACATGGTCTTATAACTTGATTACAATAAGATAAGTACATAATACATCTTGCTCAAAAGGCTTCTCAAGCTGACATATACAAAAGAAATGAATAACAAAGCCAAGAAGCATAATCTTCAAGATGCTACAAAATATGAATCCAAAACATCTTGCAAATAATCATCTAGATATTAGTAATACATATTATAGCTTATACAAAATCAAGGGATGAACCAAGTTCATCTATCAAGTCTTTCAAAGTTTCAAGAGATGCTTACTAGCATCAATATAATACAAGGGATGACATTCCGGACAAACCCACGCAGTACACTGCCGGTGGCAAGACAAGGGAGATATCTCAAACAAGGGTGCTAGTTGCATTATAGTCCCCTAGCACTAAGGACTTTCCAAGAATGTCATCAAAACAAATATAATACTTGATACAAAACTAGGGATAGTCATTCATGCTTCATCAAATACTTTTCCAAGGCAAAGCAAAGCTTTATCAAAACTTTATAACATAGCTTTATTAAAAATACCACTCACATAGTTCTTCGGGTGTGGGGATTTCAAGCAAGGATCCAAGGCCTACAAGTACATAATAAATCCCATTGAATGCACTTCAAGAAGTCAAGAAGAGATGCTCAAAGATGGATATGGAATGCATTTCTAAAACAAGCTTTGCATGGGTGTAAATGATCTCGGCATTTCTTTCAAAACTCAGTCAAGACAAGGCAAAACACGTGCTGGGAGTTAAAACACTGTTTCTCATATCGGGAAAACATAATGGGCACCAACCAGGTCTTGGCCGATGTCCCACACCTCTTAGCCGAGGTATGGTCCCGATGACCACATTTAGGGAAACGAAGTCTGGGGAAAATCTGGGTTTTCTTTGAAGAACATGAAGAACATAAATGCTAAAATCATTACTTTTTTATTTAAAATATGAGATTTCGTAGTATGAGTTCAAAAACATGGACCCGGGGTACCCGTACTTGAAGGTCTTGTGAAAATAAACACAAAAACATGGATCTTGGTACAAATTTTCGGATCAAAACGCAGTTTTATTCCAAGAACACAAGAACATCCTTTTCTCTTTCTAAAACAACTTTAAACCAATGCATGGCTCATGAATCATGCTAGATCATGCAATGCAATCGAATAAACATAAAGAATAACAAGAGTAAATCAAGAATCTAACCTCAACACTCAGATCAAACGGTTTAGACTCTAAGGATCAAGCTTGGAAATTTACTTCTCTCTCAAGAACTTCTCTTCCTTTCTTCCTAGAGCTTCTCTCTCTTCCTAGGACAAAGATCTGACAAATGATGTGGGTTTCTCTACTGCCAGCAGACTTAACCCTCTGTTGGGACACGTGGCACCACCGGATTGGGTTTCCTCAAAAAGGTGACTGGATGACAAGACACGAGTATGACAAAGTGTGTATGACAAGTAAGGTGACATGGGTACTCCGGCAGGTAATGACCTCGGATCAAGACATAGGCTTCGGCAAGTAAGGTCTCAATGATCTCAGCTATGAAGGATAACACTTGGCCAAGCTGTGCCACATCTCGGCCTAGATGTGCCACACCTCGGTCTAGGTCATACCAGTCCAGGAACAAGATCACCAAGTGTAGGGATCAAAGATTTAGGATGTCTAGATGATAACATCTTGGCCTAGATGATACACATCTCGGCCTAGGTGATGCACACCTCAGCCTAGATAACGACATCTCGGCTAATATGCCAGGGCAAAGGTGGAGGTCAACCAAAGTGGATTCCAAGATGGTCCTAGATATAAGAGGTTTAAGGGTGTGACCTAAGCTTAAGATGACATCGGCTACACACACCAAGCAAGAAGCAAAACATGCAAGTAACACTTAGACAAAACGAATCAAGGTCTGTAGATGCAAACTTAACAAGACAAATTCATGTGAATGCATACGAGCATGACTAAGATAGAGTAAGGGTTGTTACAATGAATCTCATGCGAGATCACTTGGAACTCTTGGACTTGGCTTATCACAAATTTTGAATCGATCATTTTAAAGTCCAAAAACCAACCAACGAAAAATTTCTTTGCTCCGGCGTCCTCAGTCCTGTATTTCTTGTCCAGAGATTCCCATAACTCCTTTGTTGAGCTTTGGCCACAAAACACATTGTATAGTGAGTCTGCCAAACTGTTGAACACGAAGTTCCGACAGAGATAATCTGTCTGCTTTTATGTGTCAAGCGTCATGACTTTCTGCCAGTTTAGTTCATTCTCTGCCATAGCTGGAGGATCCTCGCTCAAACCTTTATAAGGTTCAGCGTGGTCAAGCAGAACAACATCTTTTGCTGCTATCTCTTGAAGTTTATCCCAGCAAATTTCTTTGGGCGCTCATGGTGACTAAGTGGTTCTCCCAGAACAGTCGAAGTAACGCTAGGGTTGATCGCAGAGGTCATAGCAGTAGGGGTTGGCAACCCAATTACCCCGGGGTTCAGATCCCCACCAACGTTAGTAGTAGCAACAGCATCGGTGACAGTTGCTATTTCTGAAAATTACACAAGAATATCACTTTTTGTGTTTTCAGAAATTAAACTTAACACTAGAAAATCTCATAGTTGAAAAATTAATTCAAAATTAGTCTCACCACTGAACTTAGAATCAAATATGGTCAAGAATGTTTCTAAGAAGACTAAAGGGGTCACATCGGCCACACTTAAAATCCAGTTAACCTTTTGACAAAACTTTCAAGAGCATGTTGACTCTTAATCCGTGAGAAACAATTTATAGAATTAAATTTTCCAAGGGATGACCTAGGTTAACACAAACCAAGGTTCAACACTTACATGCAATTTAAAAATTGGTACAACAATATAAGCAAATAAAACTTGCTTTTACAACTTAGTAAACAAATCAAATAAATCTCAAGCAAAAAATGCTTAAATTATATAGTCCATAAATTTCGTTTATGCAGCTCACATGTATTCATTTGGTTTTGGTTTTTGTTGTTTTTCCATTCTCTTTCGCATTGGTATGCCTACAAAGAAAGTTAGTAGCAAACCACAACATAATACAAAGCAACTAATTAAAAAAAACTTGTACTTAACCCTCATAGCACTATCATGAATAGCACAATTACGTAAAATTTTAAAAAATGCAATATAAGTTACACAAATAAAACTTAAAACTCCAAAACTAAATGTGCAATTTTAAAAATAAAATTTGTAACTTCAAACTTTAAATCAAAATTGTTGTAACTCCAAGATTAAATTCAAATTTTAAATTAAAATTTGTAACTCCAAATTAAATTAAAATTTTAAATTAAAAATTAATAGTCATGATTTATGAATGAAATTAATTCACAATAAATAATTAAACTTATAACTCCCAAATAAATTAAAATCAATTGCCATGAATTATAAATGAATTTAAACATGTAAATAATTCTAACAATTAAAATCATGCAAATTACCAGAAGATATTAAGCATGTAAATTATATTGTAAAATTATAAAATAAAATTATATTAGAACCAAATAAGCATACAAAATATGCAAGAGAGAAATAGCATTCTGATTAAATTATTCTATTACATTGATGAATTGAATAAACCAACCATGACTATGTAATCAAGAATTCAAATAAGTAACATTGGCTATCTATATGCTATAGGTAATTTATAACGCACAAAACAATAGCATGCATATATATTCCTACAAGTGGTCCCAAAAACATACATCTAAAATTATGCTAAATCACATGAGTATGTAAATTATGTTAGAGATCTTGAACTACAAGGCATGAACAATTATTTATTTATTTAAATTACCTATACAGTGGATCATAAATCAATTAGTGAATTATTAAAAAAAAAAAATTGGACATGCACCAGTAGCATACAAAATCAGTAGCATACAACTTATGTGCACTATTCAAATAAAATAATAACATGCAATTAAATCATGAAGTCAATAGTGGCCATTCACCTTGTAGAAAACTGCTATGATACATAACCAATTAACAATATAATTTTTTTTTCCAGTTAATAGATACAAGCAGTCCGTTTTATTCAAATAAAGATGAACCTCTTTCTCATATTGAAACAATGATCTAGACATAACATGCTATTGTAGACGTCCCCGAACGCCCCGGGAGGATGACTCCCATTCTGTTCGTTTTTGTGGGTCTACTACAGTTCGGACTCAAATTGTCACGATTCTAAATCTGAACCAAAGAGTCCAAATCCGACAAATCGTTTTTGAGAAAACAAATTTTTGAAAGAAGTGCCAAACATGGACTGCTTTGCCAGATACAGAGTCGCCACCTAAATATTTTTTTAATGGGGGAATTTAGGAAACCCTAACTCGGTGCCAAAGGCCACGTGTCCGTCATCACCAAAGTTGCCTTGGCTCGGGAACTTGGGTACAATTGGGGAAGGTCAGCTATGAGCACCCCCTTTCGCCCGATCATAGATCAGCCTCTACTAACCGTGATATCTAATTTTGAAAACATTATATGTTCTTATTCCGGTTATTAGCCTAGTTTTACTATGTTATGCGCACAGCAAACAAGTATAGACCAAATCGCCTAAATTGGAACAAGACCTTATGCGTTCGTTTTGAAAAATGGTTTGCTACCCACAGGTAGGCTAAAATGCAGGTTTTGCCACCCTCAAGTGGGCTTTAGAAAAAGATGGTTTTGCCACTATCTAGTGGGCTTAAAACTCACAGTTTTAATGCATTATCCCAATTTAGGTAATTTGACCTCCATCCACAGGCATTCAAGCAGTTATATCTCATAAGCAGCTAGCCTCATGATAATCATGCTTTCATGGTGGCATTCACACGCATGCGATATGCTAAAGCATAAAAACTCACCTAGTACTCCAAGCCAAAACAAAAACTAATTAGTAATCATATGCATGATCCTAATTCATGTTAAATGGCTAATGCAACACAAGCAAAGATGCAATCTCGATGGGCTCGGCTATCCTAAGCATGGCATGTGAAATGCTACAACTATCACGCATTCAATTTGGAATTAAAAATACAACGCAGTTTGTATGATGTACCGAGCCCGGTGCATGTAAACAAATGCATGGATGCACGCATGCATTGCATAAGGTATGCTAATTTTCAATATGCCCTAATCTAGCATCATAAGCAGGTAAATAAAAGGGAAGAAAGACGTGGGGTTGGAAGACATGCACACACTCACCCACACTTATTACACAATTGCGCCCTCACTCGGAGGGACTAAAAGAATATACAGTCCCAAATAGTACAGTCCAAATACAGAATAAATTATTACAAAGATTCTAATTATCAAATTAAATCAAATGTAAAAAGAAGGGGGCCTCAGCCTTGCCTCGGGATGCGCGAATGATGCATGCTCGATCCGTCTTGCCCGGAAAGCCCGTACCATACCACTGCCACCTCTATTTTCACTGTCCTGCCTTTCCAAAGACTGCCAAAGTCCCAGGATACCTTATATGCACACTGCTTCACACCATCGGCTGGATGAAATGGCCACCGGCCATGTAAAATATCTGTCGGCTGCTTATGAGGTTGTCGGCCACCAATACATTGCCGATCGGCACTCTGTACTGCCGGTCGGCAAACAATTCCTGCAGAATCTGGTTTTTGACAGTAACAAGGACAGACAGTGTATGGTATGGAATTTTGGGCACATGTAAGCATGGCCATGCCCCCTATCATGTATGGGACTCAAGGAAGCATGGCTCTTGGTCCTTGGGCCACCAATTATGCATTTTGAGGCATGATGGCCTAAGAGACCAAGATTGCAATTCAATGCAAAGATGCATGCAACACACAAATGAGGACCAAGATCCTATCATGTCCAAGTCAAGGGCCTTAGTGACATGAGAATTGAGACGTGTTTTGTCACTTAAAGTACAAACACCTCTCATCTCTCACACTTGGTTTGACACCCCAAACCAAGTAATGCAATGCATGTTATGCAGACATGGCTTAACAATGCAACATGATACTAAAATGCAAGGCATGCCAAATGCTATGCAACATCATGTTAAGTATACAAAATGCTAGAGCATACGAGATGCAAATGCAATGCAAACAAGGACAAATCATATAATAGAACTATCATGCTACCACACTTAATGAAGCAAGTATGCAAAGAACATGAGACAAACATGCAAAAGTGGGCTTAAACCATAAAGGGGCAGACCTCAATCCACCCCAAAACAGTGGCCAAAAGTGCTTAAAATGAACGATTATTCATGCTAACATGCAAACCAAATGGGGCCTAAGACTAAGGCACAAAATGGAGCATTACACCATCACTAACAAGACCACTCATAGCATGGAATGAGCAACCAAAAATAGATGTGTAGCATGCAAAAATAAGCCACAAAAACACATGACATGGCGACCCAAATACCTAAACATGCAAGCATGGCCAATGACCACCCTTTAAGGCACAAGATTACAACACTTCAAAGCATGAATGAGATGATAAATGGGGACATATAAACATGGTATAGGGACTGAAATAACATATTAAATAATTCCAAATCATCTAAATAACCTATCCAATGCATATACATGGATCACATCCTCAAGGCTTACAAGCCACAATGCAAAGCAACTACATTAAACATGCCAAAAATGGTAAAACCAGTGGCCAACAGACCTAAAACGTGACAAATCATGACCAAAAGCTTCAATAAGCCAAGTTAAAACATGAGGATATACAAGGCTAAACCCATGGCACATTTCTAGGCAAAGTAGAGCATTACAAAGCAAGTATAAGATGCATGTTAAGGGCTACGAATCCGACCAAAAACAGAGATATAACATGCTCCAAAACATTCAAATAAGCTCTGAAATAAAGGCATATAAGACTAAAAATGCATGTTGCCCTCTAGGCTAAAACAAAGGAGCAAAGAGGGACAAAGGGGAAAGGGGTGTCCCTCCCCTATACAAGACTTCAAACCACCTTCATCACCACTGAAAATCCACTGGATTTCAGTGGTGAGAAGATCAACACAACAACATAAGCAAGACTTAAGGAAAAGGGACCAAAAGAGGCCAAACAAGGCCTAAGAGGGAGATTTCGACCCCCAACCACAAAACACCCTTAATGAAAGTTCTTAAGCATAAAAATATAAGACTTTTTCATGTTAAACACAAAGCCTAAATCAGTAAGCAAGACAGGTAAAAACTTGTTGCAAAAATGGGAAATCTAAAGTAAAGTGCTCACCTTTGAAGAAACCTTGAAGAGCAGTTGGTCCAGCCACCCTCTATTGATCAAAATCAGTCCAAATGCTCAAGAAACAACCCTCCAAGCCTCCCAATCTCGAGCTAAGGTGTGATAATGTGTGTGTGAGTGCAAAAGTAAGGTAAAACTACACTTTTAGACCTAAAAACACACACAAGAGGAGAGAGAGGGAAAATCTAGAGAGAGGAGATATATGGCAGATATATAGATACACAAGCTCTGGTGTTTTGTTCAAAAATGGCTAGCCCTCACAAAGGGAGAGAATGAGTGTTTTAAATAGGCAAAAACAAGCTAAGAAGCTTAGTGGCTAAGCAAAAGAGAAAGGGTCAAGAGGTGCAAAGGGGTCTTGGCTTCTTGGAGAAGCTAAGACAGCTGGAAGCTTGGCCAAAAGGGTTCAACCTTCTAGAAGGTTTGGGGGTTCAAAGGTGCAAAGGGGTCATCCCCGTGCATGGGGAGTGGTGTGGGTGCATTCTAGCTGTTACAACTGGCATGCACCATGCTCCAAGGGGTGCAGAAGGGTCATCGGCCAACCAAATAGGTCATCGGCACAATAAAGTGCCGGTCGGCTAAACATAGTGCCGACCGGCCATTGTTTTTAAGAAACCATGGCCGGTGGTACACATATGTAGCCGGTGATGGTAGGGGAGGGCCGGTGGGGTGTGGGGATGGCCAACAAGCCATTCCCTGCCCTTCAAGGCAAAAACACAGGTGTTTGGTGCCAAAACCATACACGAAGCAGTCGAGTCAGGAGGTCCTGAGACGAGGCGCACTGCCAAGGCCTCCAGGAACTCGAGACGAACACAAACATGGATAATCACCGAGTGTTCCAATGGCGATGTCCAAGTCTTGAGGACGGTCAAAAATGGGGTGTCTACAGCTATGTAGTCACGAAAGCCAAAACCAATTAATCTTATACATGAATCTAAGTTATTTTAAATTACTAGATGAATCTATTTGTCCAATTTCATAGGAAAGCATATATAGTCTGTTTTAAGTTTGTTGTTAAAAATGTACAATTAAACAAAATAAATAAATTCATGATTTGTTAAATTAAATAATAGAACATCGAATAAATCCATATTACATTGTAGAGTATAATACAGAAATATATATCATATAATATACTAAAAGATGAGGAATCAAACCAAATTCTGTGTGATATCACATTGTCCTTAAAACAGATTAGCCGCCTCACCGTGGATGCTGAAGGAACGTCGACTTCTGTCTTTGTCACGACCCAAACCCGCCCCTGTAGGTTTAGCACCGCAACCGGCCAGTAATCCGTGGATTACCAAAGGCCTCTGAACAAATTAACGAATAATGAGGGGCTGCGGAAGCGAATATATAAAGTAAACAAGTTCCAATGAGCTGTGATGACGTACATGGGACAGAAAAATACAAAACTTATTTATATACATAAACATGCTAGTCAGATACACCCATATGTACAAAGTATTTACAGAAAGTATTCCCAAGATCCGACGTTACAAAACACAAACATTGACTAGCACAGAGACAAAACTGCCAAGGCATCGGGCTTCAAGCGGAACCTCCTCGGAGGCGCAACAGGTGGCTAACCAAAAACAAAACAGAAGGCCATCAACTCTGGCCTAGGTCTTGTGCCGGCTCACCTACATATATATATAAACTGTGAGCGAAAGCCCAGTGAATAATAACAGAGTAAAGGGTTTGAGGAATGATGTCCATCACAGAGTCAGAAATCAGAGTTTATATCAGAACCCATAATCTTAACAAAACAGAGTCTTATGCATTTCCAGATTTCAAATCAGAACAGATTCAGATACATGCTCATATTCATATTCATATTCAGATTCAGATTTTGCATAAGATCATATGTGGTACACCCATTAGCTAACAGATCAAATTGGTCTAGAGACCACAGACAGAGTTGGTACCAACAACCATAAAGGTCCATATCTTGCGCGCAAGTAACCCTGGTATTATTACCCCCAGGCAAGGGCCATATGCCACGGTATTGTTACCCCCGGGCGAGGGCCATATGCCACGGTATTGTTACCCCCAGGCGAAGGCCATATGCCACGGTATTGTTACCCCCGGACGAGGGCCATAGGGACTAAGGGTGCCACAATACTTTTCAGAAAATTCGACATTCATTCATAATTCATAACTTAGCATTTCAGAAAGCAGATCATATCATATCAGTTATAAAATACTTAAAGTTAAACATAACTTTACAGAGTAATTACTCACAGTGGGCGTTGATACAGATAGACGGAGTCAAAAGGGCCAAACAGATTGCGGCACGTGACCTACATAACACATCACGGATACACACTTGAAACATGCAATCCAATTGTATGAAACCCGAATCAATGATGCTAAGTGTGTACCTAACCTCTTATCCTTAGTATGGAGCCTTAAGCATGGCCTAGAAATGCCTAGGATGGAATGAGGATGCAAAAATGAACTTTTAAACACTTTACAAAATTTTCAAAAAATAGGGGTCCCGCTCGAGCGTGGCTTTCTACGCTCGAGCGGACATGCAGACAAAGGGGCTCCGCTCGAGCGTGAATTCCGCTGCCGAGCGGATGTCTTTCTGATAAAAATCTTTGGATGCTCAAAATTTCCGCTCGATAGACGCTCGACCCTCACTCAAGCGTGAGACACAGGCCTCCGCTCGAGCGTGAAATCCTCCGCTCGAGCGTACTGTAAAATAATGAGAGATGCTAGGAGTTCGATTTCCCCGCTCGAGCGGGAGACAAAAATCTGGAATTTCCATATTGAGCTCCAATGCTCAAATTCAACTCTTAACCCTCCAAAACTCAACCCCTTGAGCTCAATTTCTGGGAAAACAAACAAAACTCATAGTATATCAAGTTCCAAAACTCAATTTGAAAAATTAAAGCTCAAGGATGAGTCAATTTGAACATAAATTCTATAAATCACCAAGAACAAAGTTTAAACAAACATACATGAGTTCAATTTCATTTCAAAGCTCCAAAACATGATCCAAAACAAAATTAAACTTAGAATCTTGATAAACTCATGGACTTTAGCAAAAACATGCACATGCATGTGGAGATTTGATACCAAACAACTTCAATTGCTATGAATATGCACATGCATGCATGTTACACCACCCCATTCACAATTTCAAGCTAAACTTGGACTCTAATCTTCAATATGTCAAGGAATATGCAAGAGCTAGTTCAATTACATAAATGGAAGGATGTATTCCTACCTTAAACCTTCAATGTCAAGCTTAGAAGCTCAAGTTTGCACATAACTCTTCATTTCCCTTAAATTCCAAGCAATTCCTTGAAGACCACAATTTTCTCCTACTTTTCTCCCTCTCTAGCCGTTGGTCTCACAACAAGGTGATGGAAACAATGTTCTAAGACTAAGTTCCATGGTTGTCTTAGATAGTGGGCTTCAATGGCACTATTGTAAATAATTGAACTCATAATTTAATGTTATTTAATCTAATTTAATCGCACCGAATCGAATTTTAATGGAACCCTGTCACGACCCAAACCCGGCCCTATGGGTTTAGCATCAGAATCGCGATAATCCGAGATTACCAAAGGCCTCTGGATCGATGTCTGATCAAAGCAGTCTGAACTGGCGGAAGCCAAAACAGTAAATAACTAGTATCCATTGAGCTGTGAAAATCTGTATGTCAAAAACGTTTTTATGCATTCATACGGTTCAAAACAGTACAATCCATATACAGTCTATACAATCATTTACAAGCGATCGAGACGGGATCACATCCCTAGACAACGATCTGATAAGAAGTCTATACAAAAGTACAATACAGTAAGGAGACCGATAGGGGACACAAAAACACCCCAAGCCATAACATGGCAACTCGGAACCTCGCAGTGAGGCACATAGGCTGGCTTGACAAAATTGGGGACCAATCCCACGCTCCTAGCTCCGGTCTGGTTGCTAAGAACCTACATATATATATAAACAGTGAGCTAAAGCCCAGTGAATAACATAACGTGTAAAGAGATTATGAATGAATGTCCCTTACAGTAATGAAATCAATTCATCATACAGTATTTCAATCCTTCAGTATTTCAGTCAATCAGTATATCAATCAATCAGTCATATGTGGTACATCCATTAGCCTATAAACAGTAGGTCCAGAAAGGACCGGGCCTTAACAGACCCAACAATAATGATGCCAATCATTCAGTAAACAGTATGGTTCCACAAGGAAACCGACAGAGCTCTGTAACAGTTAATAACAGTAGGTGCTAAGGATACCACAATACAGTTCGAAATACAGGACATACATTCATTCAATAAACAATATCAGTTCAATAAACAGTTCAGTTCAGTATTCAAAATTTAACCGTTTGAACATATCTTTACACAATCTGTTACTCACAGAGATTGGGCTATAGCAGCTAGAGCGCGTCCCCGAGAGCCAACCCTAAACAGTTAACAAATAGAACACACACTAAGTTCACAGTCGGAAGGATATAATTAAATCCCTAAATTCCTCGGTGTGGTTCTACGTCTAAATCCTCATTAAGATGCCTTAAACTAGGCCTAAGAATGCCTAGGATGGGATGAGGATGCAAAAATGTGCACAATCGGTTTGAAATTTTCATGAAACAGGGCCTCCGCCGGCGCATGTTTCCCTTCGGCGGACAAGCCAACAAAGGTCCCCGCTCCGGCGTCAACTTCCTTTCGGCGGTGATCTCTGATGCAAGATATCTTGGATCGCGATTTCCGCCGAAGCGTGAAACTCTCCGCGGCGAATTTATCAGAACAATGCGAAGAAATCTTTGGGAGCATGAATTCGCTCGAATGACGGCCAAATTCTGGAAAATCCAGATTCGACCTCTGAGTTTCAAACCAAGTTTCAATGTTCCAAATTCGATCCTCTTGGGCCCATTTTCTAGAAAACTCTTTCAAACACATAGAATAACAAGTTTTAAAGCTCAATTTAAGAAATCAAGGCCCAAGGGTGTTTCAATTAAACTCAATTTCAAACCATTTTCAAGAACAATGCTCAAACATGACATGCATGCATTCAAGACAATTTTTAAGCTTCAAATCATGCTCAAATGAGCTCAATTCTTTGAAAACAAAATGAAAACATGGACTATAACAATACCATGAACATGCATGTGACAAATTGCCATGAACTTAACTCAAAACCCAACAATATTAACATGCATGCAAGAATTATGCTACAATCCAACATATATGAACAATTCCATAACTTAGCTCTACAATGATGCATGAAACATGCAAGATTTAGCTCAATGATGCAATTAGAGAGATGATTCACTTACCTAAGTCTCAATTTAAAGGTAAGGAGGCTAGAGTAGCAAGTATACTTCAATCTACTTCAAGTCTCCTAGCAAATCACCAAGATGAACTCAACTCTCTCCCTCTCTCTATTATTTTCGGTGGAAGCAAAAGGAAATGACAGAAGAAAAGCTTTGATCAAATGTTAGTATAAGGCTCAAGTATGAGGAGTAGTGGGCCACTAAGTGGTCTAGGTGTAAATAAGTCAAACTTGGCCATTAAATCAATATTTAATTTAATTTAATCATTCCTAATCAATTTTCAGATAAATATACCATTAAATCAGAAATATTTTACTGATTATAAAACTCTAAACGGTTCTCCGTTCGGCCGCCGATAAGGCTTTCAATTAGCAGTTTAAACACATAAACTCAAACAGATAATCATTCAATCAAACAGATAGAAATGCAATTCAATAGATAAACTTATTCAATTTCAGTTTCAGTTCCATTCAGTCTGTTCAGTAGTTCATCCAGTTCACTTATCAGTCATTATCAGTTCAGTTTAGCAGTAATCAGTAGACAATTCAGTGGTTAATCAGAAATCAGTACGAGGGTTGTTACAAACCCACCATAAAATCACGTAAAATCTAACTGGTCTAAAACACTAATTAATTTCGGAATCGGGTGCCGATAAGGTTTCCAATTCGCAATTTAAAGTTTAAAAACGTGAATAGATATTTCGACACCGAACAGATAAAAACACATAAATCACGCAATACACGTGCAACTTAATTCCGGGTTTCCTCTTAATTACTGTTAGGCATAATTAAGTGCCAATTAACGTTAATCAAGGTCGGGGTTATTACAGTCTTCCAAGGTAAGATGGCTTAAACTGGCTAACGCATAAGCATCTTCTGTTAGTTTGGTGGACTAACAATGGCAGCACTCTCTCTCACACAGGAAGGATTATTATACTAGTAAGCAAACTGACTATATGATTGGAAAGCAAAAATTTCTGTACCAAACCAAGGGAGATGGGTCTCCTCTTATACACAATGAGAAAGAGACGAGGAGTCTCCAACCATTAAGGCTGGCCACTAATGGAGGCCATTACTCCTGCAAAACTACTGGAGTAATGCACAAAACTGATGGGAATTCAAAGTGTGAGTTACACATAATATATACATTTCTGTAACAGACTTGGGCCTGCAATAGACATGGCCCAAAAAAAATAAGTTGGTGGACCACCAATCCGACCCAGCCCAAACCTAACCTATTCCCTTAAACCTTATGCCCAAGCCTAAGTCCCAAGATCCACGAATCACGGACCCGGCCCGACACGGTCCGAGTGGGCGGGCAGGCGACGCACGTGCGTAGCAATTTTTCCATAATCAACTCAGACCATAATCCTGGCCCAAGCCCATCCTTGAAGCATCCATGCCTCCCTTCCTTTGAAAAATTTGGATGCCCAAAAGGCTCATGCCCTTCTCATAATCTTGAGGCTTAAATACCCATCAAAGTTTCCTCCACAATCAATGTGGGTTGGTAGTTATACACAATTTCCAAAACCTTATTCATGAGGCTATCTTTATGAGACAATTTTTCATTCAATTATCAATGATTTTTTGTCATTCTTTTTGTGGTGTAAAGACCTTGTTATAAAGAATCTAAACCCATTTAATCTCACCTCAACCAATGGTTGGGATCTACTTTAATTTCACATTAAAGTTTACCAAAACCCATTTTTTCCAACAGTTTCAATAGATAATTGCACGGCAGTTTCAATCTGTCTGGGCAGTTTTAAAACTGCTAGAAATGGACTGAATAAAGAATTGTTTGGGCTGGAAAAAAAATTAATTTAATTTTGTTTAGAAATTCAAATGATTTTCCCACAAGAATTTGAAAAAATTGAAATAAATTTTATCTAAAAAATTAATATTAGAACCGACCCGACCCATACCTGCGCTCGGCACGGTGTGGCTCGACCGGCCGGCGGCATGCGTGCGTGTGTAATGGTTTGAGCCATGGTTCCATTTGTTCATAACTCCTCCCTTTTACAAACTTGGAGTGCCTCTTGGGGCCCAACCCAAGTGTTGTCACCTAGAACTTATATACACATATAAGTTCTCTTAAGTTTTCAATATGGGACAAGCCTTATAAAGAAATTTATATTTAATACTTTAATTGTCCATTCTACGAACCCAAAAATGCCGTCAAGTTTCAATTCACTCATAAATGGTTTTAACGAACTGTCTTCACCATGTGACTTACCATGCGGTAAGAAATACATCACCTCTTTAGACTCATCTCAAAAGACGTGTAAACCCCACTCAAATTTGAGCTCATAATTAACCCAAAATAAACCTATAAAAACCAAATTTTTGACAGCAAGATTGTGGTGCCCATGATAACGTTGATAAGATTTTATTTTTACAAAAATCTGTTAATGGTAAAAAAATATTTCACATTTAAACAAACTTATTTTTTTGTTAATGATGTGATCGTTTTTTACATTAACCTTTATAAAATGTCAAGTGAATGTCAAAAAACACCCACTTTATTTTTATAAATATTTTTTTGCTGAAATAAATAAAATGTTATGTTTTGAATATTTTTACAAGAGTCACATTTTGATAAAATGTTCTGTTTTTTAAATCAAAAAATATTAATGACAATTTTATGGACTATCGATAAGAGATAAAATATTTTAATATATTTTTCAAAATTATTGATAGCTTAAAAAAGACTAATATTACCACTAGGGTTGGCGGCCTGGTGGAGGACGTAGCCCATTCCCTAGCCGAGGAACCAGGGTCGATTTCTGGGAGGGGCATTTGAGATCACTCCTTGTGAGCAATGCTTTTACTCTCCTCGGTCCCTGGCCTCTGTTGCGGCGTGGGGTTACCCTCCATTGGTGCCTTGGTGGTGGGTCCCCCACTTGGTGGGGATTAATTCCTAGCTGGCAACCGGTTACCCCGGAGTTAGGGCCCAACGGGACTGTGATGACACCACAGAACCCTTTATTTTTCCCGATCAAAAAAAAAAAAAGACTAATATTTGTTTTTTGTTTTTCATTTTTAACTGTGGAAGTGAAAAAATAAAATAATTAAACCGTAAGGAGCCGAGACCCCATAAGTCACTCTTATCGTTTTTGTGGTGTTTGTGAACCAAGTTTCCAGATTTTTCTCATTTTTTCCACTAAAAGGCAAAAGTTTTGCAAAACTAAAAAAAATAAATCCAAACAAAATATCACATCCAACCCCATAATTATTTCACTTTTTCTCTCACAAACATCACATCCAACCATAAAAAAATACAACTATCTTCTCAAACACTAAAATTTTTTTATCTAATAATATCATACAACTAAAAAAACCTACATAAAAATTCATTTCCCAAACACCCACACCGAGTACAGTTCGTTTAATTCTGAAAAATTCGTTCTGTCAATCATATGTGTTGTATCTCGAATAACAAATCCTAAAGAAAGTCCAACTTAAAATCTTGACCATGACATCCCAAAATCTTACAATTCGACCACACCTTGACATTGTGTACTATTATGATTGCTCGTTCAATAAAATTTTAATTACAAGAAGTTGTAGAAGAAGAAGAATTGAATGAAGAACAACACAACACACAACTTGCATATACAATAACAATACAAAATGCTGTTCACGTTAAATGCACGTGCATTAGAGATTCTAACAATGTATCTGTGTTTGCTCTCCGACATGGGATTTCCAATGCCTCCACCAACCTTATAATCAAAGGTATTTTCAGTCCCCATTTTTCTTGATCTGCTCGCTCCTTTCTTGGTTCTATTTTAGCAATGTTATAGGAGTTGGGCTGGTGTTAGAGCTTTTTAAACTTTTATTACATTTTAAATCATCTCGTCTTTCATATGTTTTACACGTTTTATTTTTCAAAAAATACTATAAAAAAAATAAAATAATTTTTAACCACCTTCTTAAAACAATCTTTAGTTATGTTCATATCATATTATTTTGAGTTGGTAATAAAATTATTTTAATATTATTTTAATCTGCTTATTTGATATTGTCATATTGTGTTTAAAAAATTCATTTTTAGTGAAAAAGTCAATTGTATAGTGAAATTAATTTTTTTTACATAAATTTAATTTAATAAAATTAATTTCTACTAAATGAAATTATTCACAAAAATATTTGATTTTAATTTAACTTTATTTTTCCAATTAATAAAAACTTTATACTTTATTATTATTATAAGTATTTTACTAGATGACTCTAAAATAGATTGCAAAAAATGAATTATCATAAATGAAAAAAAGAAAAGAAAAAGAAGAAGCTATATTAGATTTATAGTCTTATTTTACGGTCTGCTTTTTTCAATTGGATGACATTACATAAGGGATTAAAAATGTTATAGTATTAGTGCATTAAAATGTCTAAATATTTTTTATCAAACAACCTCACACATGAGTTCTAATCAATCGAATTAGTACTGTATTCCGTAATTTAATACCTTTTTTTTTATTTTTTTATAACTTAGATATATATATATATTAATCACATTTTGAGGTAAGTAAAATGAATTAGTACTATATTAATACCTTTTTTTTTTATTTTTTTATAACTTAGATATATATATATATATATTAATCACATTTTGAGGTAAGTAAAATGAATTTTAGTGACGGGTATGCTAACATTGTGAACAAAATAAAATCGATTTTAGAGTCAATGGCTGAATATTCTTTTTACCCGAATGTAAGGAACATGATTATTTTGGTGCATTGCTGAAACCACCATAGAAAAACTCATGTTATACATACAACGAGTCATGCCATGTGGTTTTAGAACAACCATTGGATCGATGGGTGTCATGTATAAGATTTACTAATCTAATGGTCCACATCAAATAATATGTCTCCGGTAGTAATTCGATGAAATACATATCATTTTGATTATTTTGGTGTTATGTTAAAACATTCTATCATGTCTAGATCCTCTATAACTCAATTTATATCCAATGATGAATGATTTATGTCAGGTTTGATTTGCATGTGAGATATGGCTATTTTATTTTTAATAATTTTTTTAATAAATATTTTGTACACATTTTTAAAATAAGTTATCCCGGTATTATGAAATATTATGTCTAATACGTTATTTTTTTGTAATGATAATTACAATACTGTTTAAATCCTGGATACACTAACTTAATTGCCTACTCTTTTTTTTTTTCTTTTTTTTTTAACCAATAATAGTGATAATTACTATCCAAGTGTCTTTATTTAAGTGGAGGCCGCGGCAGTGGGTTGCTGTGATTGCCCTCTCGAGGATTAGTCAGCGGGTCAAAAATCGAAGCCCGGATACCTCGGTCATCAAAAAAAAAAAAAGTGTCTTTATGTAATAACCAATAGCAGTGATAATAATTATTTAATGTGCCCAAAGTAATATAATGATAATTGTGCGGGGAAATCCCACATCGGTCTGTGAGGGACTACTTTCTCACCTTACAAGCAGGCTGGCTCTTTTTACTTTTCATAGGCCTTTTCTCCCAGTGGGGAAGGAACAAAACCGTACAGTCGGAATGTCAAAGCGGATAATATGTGCAAGGCACGGGGACCGGTGGCTTTATTTGGCGCCGTTCCCACCTTATAAGCAGGCTGGCTCTTCTTACTTTGCATAGGCCTTTTTCCCCAGTGGGGAAGAACAAAACCGTGCGGTCGGAATGCCAAAGCGGATAATATGTGCAAGGCACGGGGACCGGTGGCTTTATTTGGCGCCGTCTGTGGGAACTCCCTCCGGGGTGATCGAAGCCAGTCAGAATGCCAAAGCGAATAATATGTGCAAGGCACGGGGACCGGTGGCTTTATTTGGCGCCATCTGTGGGAACTCCCTCCGGGGTGACCGAAGTCAGCGCGACTAGGGGTTAATGTGCGGGGAAATCCCACATCAGTTTGTAAAGGACTACTTTCCCACCTTATAAGCAGGCTGCCTCCTCTTACAATATGTGCAAGACACATATTGTCCGCTTTGACATTCCGACCGCACGGTTTTATTCCTTTGGCATTCCGACCGCACGGTTTTGTTCCTTCCTCACTCGAGGAAAAGCCAGCCCACCTTATAAGGTGGGAAAGTAGTCCCTCACAGACCGATGTGGGATTCCCCGCACAACAATAAAATTTATTTTTCATCTAATATGTTATCACTATCACTGCGTTGTTGCCAACGCACATGTTATCTATGCATTGTGCTGATACATGAATCACATGTTAAATGTTACAAAATTTAGTGTAAATTACATCAAACATCCTTGAACATAAAAAAATATATATATATAATAAGTCTTATAAATTTAATATAATTACATTGATGTCTCATATAAAAAGGTTAAAGCAAATGAAACAAATGTTAATGATGTGTAGACACATAAATAATCAAGGGTAAAACATATATTTTTTAGTGTAACAAATATGACAATTTTTTTCCTATTCATATAACTAATAAAAATGACTAAAACATTATGTGAATTAATACACACACAAAAAAATACAATATAATTATGATAAATTAGTAAAACTTGGTATACTATTTTCTCGAACTCAAGAGGCGAATATATTTTATGTTTAATAAAAATAAATAATCATCGCATCATTACTTTTGTCAATATATTGGTATCAATATTTGTCTCATTCACAAAATGCTTAATATTTTATGTACTAGCTTACTAGCTTATGTTGTTATGTTCCCCATTTCATTCACAGAGATTATGGGTCTCTCTCTCTCTCTCTCTCTCTCTCTCTTTCTCTCTCTCTCTCTCTCAAGAGAAGCCCTTTTCATGGCTACAGAAAGTAAGTGAAAGGGATGTCTCCCTCTCTACAGCCCATCCTTTTTTTAAGAAGGTTGCTATATTAGGTTCGCAAGCACATATCAGACATTCCCATGTGTTGGTGACTCAGACCCACACTATACCCTTTTTTTATTTTATTTTTATTTTTATTTTTAACTTTTTACTTCTATCTGAATACACAACATGAAGGACTCCTACTCTTGAATAAGGTTAATTTTTTGTTTGAAAGGTACAACCATTAAAGCATGGAAATTTTCTACACTTACTAGTTTTTTCTTACAGATGCACCAACTAAGCCATGGCTCTGAATAGGTACCGTAATGTTGGGGTCATATATCATAAATTTGTGTAGCAATTTATAGCGTGAAATAGACTTTTCCTTTTACTTTCTTTTTATTGATAAATTTAAGATCCTAGCATAATATTTGAAGTTGATTATAATAATTTTTCCTAAAATACAGTGTGACAATATATAGAATTTTCCTTTACTTTCTTTTTATAGAATTTTTCTATATAGAATTCATTATAGAGTGAAATGAAAAAGTACATAGAATTTTCCTTTTACTTTCTTTTTATTGATAAATTTAAGATCCTAGTATAATATTTGAAATTGATTACAATAATTTTTCCTAAAATGCAGTGTGACAATACTGTATTCATTCTGGTAGAATGTTACTCATAAATAAAAATTAAAATATAAAAAGAAAGAGAAAAAAATGCAACTAGGATCAAACAAGATAACAATTCTTCAACAACAAATTTCAAGGTTCTTCTAATGCTTCACTTTGTTCTGAAAATGTTAGTCATTCACAAATGCCCTTATGATCAACTTCATTGCTGAGAAGTCATGCAAATCGTATGCAAACTTCAAATCCTAACAGTGCCTTTTTTTTTTTTCTTTTTTTTTTTTTAGTGCAATTGCTAATCACCACATGTTATTTGGAAAAAAAAAAAAAAAAATTTATATTTGTTTTTGATATTTTTTAAATATAAAAATTATTTTTTTAGACCAAAATGATAAATTATTATTTTGAATTAAATTTTAAAAGAGTTTGATTATGAGTTTTGAATAGAATTTTTAATAGAGTTTTGAGTTGTATGTTTAATTATGAATTATAAGTTTTGAAAACTCTTTTTAAAACTTATAACCAAACAACTTTTCTCATTTCATATGTCACATCAAAAATTCAAAACTCAATTCAAAATTCTTTTCAAAACTCATAATCAAACAAATTTTCTCTTTTCAAATCATAATTTTGAAACTCACAAACTCAAAACAAAACTCTATTTTTAAATTATAATTCTAAAATTCTATCAAACACTACCTTAGTTTTTTTTTTTATTATAATTGTTTTTTTTAAATATTTTTTTTTTATTCCCTTCTCAAACACCAATCAAGCATTATGATTTTTTTCCCCTCTTAGTGGATAAGAACAGGCTAAAGGAATGAAAATTTCAAATATGACTGTGTTTGATTTTAATTTTTTGGATTCAATTTTCTAAAAATTGAGTTTTTTATTTTTCATATTTTTTATTTTTAGTAAATAGTTTTAAAATTTCAAACAATTTTTTTTACTTTTTTAAATGCACCTTACTTAAATGTACCTAGAAAATAAAATATTTGTAAAAAAATATTTTAAAAAATCAATAAATTCACAAGAATACAAAAATGTACTAAATTTTCAATTTTTTAAAATATTTTTGGTATTTTGTGCATTTTTTTAAAAAACATTTCACAAATATTATACTTTTTAAAATGTATTTATGTTAAATGTATCTAAAAATTTAAAAATATATATATATATATATATATTTAAAAAATTTAGTGAATATAAAAAAATACGAAAAATAAAAAATAAAAATCAATTTTCTGAAAAATAAATTCAAAACATTCAAACCAAACAAAAACTTATCATCCTACTTTTTAATTAGTTTGGTAGTGATTCAAAGTGCAACATTGCTAACCAATTAGGCGTAAAACAAAACACATACCGGATGATCACATGTGTGGAATTTTTTTTGGGTCTTACAAAAGATGGGAGAATAGATTCCTCCTTATCAAGCATGGATAACTCGAGAGTTGAGCGAGTCATGGAATTAATCGTAAATACAAATATCTCAAGTTCAACTCCTATTAATAACAAAGTTTAAATTTAAAACTTCGTTTGGCATTTGATTTTTGATTAAAAAAAAAAAAAAGTATAAAAAGACAAAATTGATTACATATGCTAATAAGACAAAATATTTCATTCAAATCATAATCATTATACTTTTTCTTTCATAAAAGTCAAAAAAAGTCAAAACAAACAAGACTGAAAAAGTCATGCTAAAAAAGATCTCAACACAAAAAAGCTAATTAAAAAAGCAAATGCCAAACAAAGACTAGCTTTATACATGATTTGCAAGTGATTATCTCTAACCGATGGCAATCTCGCTTTAGCAACCCTAAGCTCACTATTTACAAAAAAAAAAACATATAAAAAGGGGTTGAGTGTGTGATTGTGACAGAGTGTGCATGGGACCATCCTTATTTGCTCCCCCTTGTTATCAGGAATGCTGCCAGCCCTTCCTTCTGGTTTGCCCCCCACCAGTTTGAGGTCCAAAAGGGAGGCTGCCCACCACCATCCTCCCTCCTCCCTCCTAACTAGTGCTATAATAATACTATATTAATATAAAATTTTGGGAGTCGTGCATCAACTTTGTATTGTGTTTGTGTTCGTGTTCGTATTTATGTCATATCACTATAGTAAATCATGTTATAATTGTGACATGTGTTTGAAGATGGTCTCTTAGGGCATCTTATTAATTTTGAAAAGGGGTTCTAGGTGGGCTTTTAATGGTGCAATTATATGTTATGTTTTAGCCTCAATTGTTAACTGAAAATTAACACTAGGATCAAGAATTTTCATGGATAAAACTATGTGGAATGTACAAGTCCAATGCAGTTGTAGTTACTTTTCTACTTCCCAGCCTCCTATGTGTACAGTTTATGAGAGAGTGATTTTATAATAATATGAGTAGAGCAAACAAGTCAAGTGGATGTTTGAGCTCGGTTCATTAAAAATTAGTCAAGTTCAAACTTGAGCCGAGTTTAGAGACTTGAGCTCAAATACAATTCGTTCAGTATTTGAAAAATTCAAGTTTGGCTAAAATCAATTTTGAATATATAAATGAGTCAAGTATCAACTCGAAGGTGAAAAAAATCATACCTAAATTAACATACATGTTAAGACAATATATATATATATATATAGAAAATTTGGAACAAAACATAAAAAAATGGTCATGTTAATAAATTTCATCAATCAAATATATGAATTTGTACAATTACAAAACATAATAAATAAATAAAAAATTATTTGATATTCTATTAAAACTAAATATTGACACATATATTTGTGTTCATGCACGTGTTCAAGATAAGTTTGAGTCTACTCAAGCTTGCAATTGCTAAAATATAGTCAAAAAATGTAACTCATACTTATCTACTTAATAATCAAGAAATGAATCAAACTCAAATCAATTTTAAACGAGTAAAACTGAAATTATTCGTATAAAAAACAGTTGTATGCAGACCTATTCGTATGACATTACACAAAAAGTTTAACAACAATGTTAGGTATCATGAAAATTTTTTCATGAAAATAATCATGAAAGCTTTGTGACCCTTGGATTACACTTAGAATAAAGCACCACACACTAATTAAGGTAATCCAATGATCATAAATTTTTCATGATAAAATTTTCATGATCCCTAACTTTTCCCAAAGTTTAAATGGCCCAAGCACCCAGAGTTCCTTACGCTTTCTTGAGCCCACATTTGGCATTCAAGAATGGGCTTTACAGAAAAAAAATAACAGAATTGAACACCCCAACATGTGATGTGGTCCGATGTTTATAACGGGCCCATATGTTCTTTCAGGAGCCCACATTTGGCATTCAATGGAGTTTCGGAGTTAAAAACAAAACAAACAACTAATTTCATCAAATCCTTCGTCAACTTTTTTTTCATCAAATGCTCCAATTATTTCCTAAAATCTATATTAAATTAAGAGAAAGTAATTTTTGACCAAATTTAACAAGAATCAAATCATTCACCAAATCTCCAACACATATATTTTTACTTACATTTGAATTTTTAATTTTTTTTAAAGTTGGTATTGATGATGGTTTTCTTCATAAAAAAGTGATTAAAATAAACAAAAAAAATTTAAAAACATTGAAATGTTCCACACACTTTAAACCAAATTTTGATATAAATTTGATAAGTATATATGCATTATAAAAAAATTAAGTTACTCAAACTTGAAAATTGACTTGTTACCTAAACAAACAAACCAAACTTGAACACTTTTAAAGTTTCAAAAATTTATTACACGGTTGGATTCATTTAGGAATGACAACGGGACAGGGCGGGGTTGGGGACTACACTCCCCGTCCCCGAACCTTGAAAGTGATAAATTTCTCGTTCCCGCCCTTGATCCCTGACGAAGAGCCCGTCCCTGATCGGGGATCAAGTATCCTCGACCTCGAAAAATTCCAGAATTACAATAGCATATTAGATTTTTTTTTTTTTTATTCAAAGGAAAGATTAACTGTAATCTGTAAATATCTTCAAATTAAAAAATAGTATATCTGTCAACATATCCTATTCAAGCTCCACACAAAAGATATTCAAATAGCATATTTAAGCTCCATTCAATAGGATATCTTCCAACATATTTTCAAATAGCATTTCTGTCAACATATTCAAATAGCATATCTGTCAATAAGGATAGCAATTTGTCAATAGCATATCTGTTAACATATTTTCAACATATTCAAATAGCATATTCCATTCAACAGCTCACACAAAGAAAAATTAAGCAAGTTGCAAAGAGAATAATTAGTCCTAAGACAACTCGCAAGGGATAAGCTACCCAAAAAATAAAATAAAAAAATCCATTACAATATAAAAAAATTAAATCCATTGTGAAAAAAAAAAAAAAAAAACAACATTGTTTCTCTAATACTCTGATACAACCACACCAAAAATTTCCTCATCTCCTTCAACTTGAATCTCTGTTAAATAACAAAAGAGGAAAAAAAATCAATACTAAGAACAAGATGTAAAAATTGTTGGACAATCTTTACTGTATTTGAATAAATTAATTATGTTTGTGTACTTAACAGCAAACAGAATACAAAAGAAATAGAAGAAATGAGAGAAATAAGTTTGATTACAAAAATCAAACTAGAAATATAAAGTAAATAAATAAAAATAGATTTTATTTTGTTACAAAAACAAAATTAAAATCTGATTTAAATAAACAAATAAAACAGAAAAATAAATTAAACAACTTACTTGATTAATTTTTTCGAATAATAATCTGATCAAGTCCAATGTTAGACACTGTGTCCTTAAGATAGATTCGTCCTCTCTACGGTGCTTTCAGAATATGAACATCTATCTCCCAAGATGAAATGATCAACAACAAATAAATGCAGCACTACAATTTATTTGTTCAACAAACACACAAAGTGTTTACATACTTTCTCAGAAGGAAAACAATACAACAATATGTAGAGAGTAATTGCAGAACAATATCGACGAAAATTATCAAAACAATCATCAAATGAGGGATGGTCTATTTTATAGATGTAGTGGTACCTTTTTAATTTGAATTGAACAGGTAGCATACCTGTTTGAACAGGTACTGAACCTGTTGGGTTTGAATTGGTACTGATTGAGTTCAAATTTGAACAGATAAAAACCGAATAACACAGATTTGAATCTGTCCGGGTTATTTGAATTTAAACAGAGTCAAATCTGTTCGAGTGGAAGAAAACCGGACCGAATTTTGAATTTAAATTCCGAAAATCAAATTGGACAAATTAGAATTTAATTTTTTCTAAAATTAAATTCAAATTTTTTTTGCCCAAAAATATTAGTATTTGACCGAAGGCGGGCAGTGGCGAGCGCGTGTAGTGATTTTGGGTCTAATGGGTCTAACCCATTTTGTCCATAACCTCTTCCTTCTACAAACTTGGGGTACCCCTTAGGGCCTTCCCCAAGTTATAATTCCAAGCTACATATATGACACCCCGAACGTGTAATCAAGTCCATATAAATATTTATATTTATATATAATTATGGTTGCATGTGATGATAGATTATTAAATAAATAAATATATAATCTAAAATTAGCATTGGGTTATCAAATATGAGATTAATTAGGGATTATTATTTGACGCTAAATTAACACAAATATAAAATTTATAATACAAATTAAAGTTAAAGATAGTAAATAAATAGAGAGAATAAATAATAATAATAATAATAATAATAATAATAATAATAATAATAATAATAATAGGTGTGGTACTAAATTAAATAATTAATTTCCTATCAGTATAGAATAAAGTGTAATTTAGTAAAGAGTTAAATTATTTATATAATTATAACATTGGGTCAAAATATAATTATTCTAAAGTTAAAATAAATACAAATCTAAGTTGATAACAACAAATCAGGTGAATTAAGAAGTAGATCCGCGGGAGATACGGCCACGTGTTGGCTTGATTAGTGGCACCACTTTCCTATAAATAAGGAAGAAGAGATTAGTCTGTAGAAAAAAGAAAGAAAAAGGAAAGAAGAAAGGAAATGAAGAAAAAGAAAATGTGAGAGGTGCGCTTAAGTACTGAACTTATAGCAGGGAGGTTGTGTTAGTGGAGTAAGGCTAAGGGTCATTATTAAGGTGAGTTATATTATACCTTGAGTCACCAAAATGTATTTTATTTATGTTTTGATTTACCAAAATATGTTTTATACAAGTTATGTTTTATTAGTATATTAATAAAAGTTATGTTTTATAAAAGTTTCAGCTACGTGGTTTTATTCTAACCCTATTTGCTTAAAAGTAAAACCCATGGATATGTTTGTTTTACTTTTAAAGAATATTTGGCTATGACCTTATATGAAAATATGTTTTGTGAGTACCACCACGGGAGTCCCATGCATTGAGAGACTTAAATAACCATTGGCTAGTGTTTGACCACTTTGTGGTCCAGTGTTTGTCACGGATCCATTGACTAATATAGTGCTTGTCACTTAGTGATGTACCGTGGTTATGGTGATTATTTCAGTTTCTGGCACTTAATTAATTTGTGTATTCAACTCAACTCAATTTATAATGTTTTAGCTTAAATAAATATCCATGGCTATTTTGTGCCCCTCATAGTATAATATTTCTCACTCTACTATGTGCTTATAACTGTTATCCTTTCAAGTGACGAGGTTTAGCGGTATCAAGATGGAAAATGAATCACTATGTTATTTTGTTTTCTATCTTTTATTATTAAAACTCTTGTAATACAGTGAAGGTCAAGTGACTATATTTTATTTCCTTTTAAATAAACAGTTGGTACCCAATTATTTATTTTAACTTATTTAATTTATCCGCTTGCGCTGTGACTACAGAATTATCTGAATTATTTTATTTTTATCTTGTTACGACGCTGAGCCTTTGGGTACCAGGTTTGGGTCGTGACAATATAAACCCATCAAAAACTTCCTACACCAAACCAATGTAGGACAAGCTTTATTCAAACCTTTAAGGATTTTCCACCAAAAACATCATTTCCATGGAGCATACTTTGACTTCAATTTCCCATTCACTCGATAATGGTTTTGAGCTACCAAATATACCACGTGAATCACAATGCGACATAGAACGCGTTACCACTTTGACCCGCGAAAATCGACGCTCGGGTCCCACCTAAAAATTAGATCAAAGTTAAGAAAAAATTATTTTTTTACCTAGAATTTTCCCACTATTTTCTTACAAAAATGTTAACAACTAAAACAAAAAAGATGACAACTAACACAAAAGTGGCACACGACTCATCCGAGTCAATCTCATCATCATCATATATAGTCGCATAGCCTACTGATTCCAATGTTGAATTTCCTAAAAAGTAAAGAATATAAATTCAGTATTGAAATTATTCTATGATAATACAAGTGAAATAATAATATGTAGATTTTATGAAATAATAATATGAGTATATTTCATCTCTGCGTCCTACAACTAACTTTGTGCACACATTAATGCTTCTAATGTGTTTGGATGAAGTCTACTACGATGTGGACTCACTAACCTTCCACTAGTACTAAATGTTGATT
Source organism: Camellia lanceoleosa (assembly GCA_025200525.1). Lineage (NCBI taxonomy): Eukaryota > Viridiplantae > Streptophyta > Magnoliopsida > Ericales > Theaceae > Camellia > Camellia lanceoleosa. The sequence goes on along the minus strand of CM045763.1, from coordinate 7,764,544 downwards.
CAGAAGTAATAGTGGATACATGAATAACTAAAATATCCCTAGCTATTGCCTGTAAGGTCGGATATTTTGTTCCATTGGTTTTCCTCCAATTCAAAACATCAAAACTTGAAGTTCTTGACAAAACATCATCTTCTAGATAATGGTTTAACCTTGATCTTATATTCTTCATTTTTTTTACTTCTTTTTTTACTAATAAATAAATCATACTCTAAAAGGGTCTTTGTAACAATATCTGAATGAATAGAAAAGTCACCAACAACATCAGTCTCCATACCAAGTCGATGCTAAGACTCTTGTAACAAATGATAACAAATCTGATCAACTTCATCTTCAGCTTTGTCTTAATAAAGTTTTTCAAAATAAAACTCTAATACACTCATCTTATACCTAGGATCAAGTATAACAACTCCAATAACACCATGTATCACTAGCCAATATTTATTGAATTTTTCCATCATTTTTGATGCCATTGTTCTAATCACTTCAATTTCACAAGAGAGCCATTAAGACAGTGTCGTCCTAATATTACATAAAGTTGGGAAACAAACATTAGCTGTGGGATATTTAATACTAGAAAATAACTCTATGATAGAAAAAAAATATCTTAAAACTCCCACTAATCTTTTTAGCAATCTCACATTCTTCCTCACTTGGCACGGTCTTATATTGGGGCTCTTTATTTTTCAACCGAGAGAAGACATCCTTATACAATAAGGTAGTCTGAAGCATCAAGTAAGTTGAATTCTACCTAATTACACAATTAAGTCCTAATTTCTTAATATGTAGATTACAAAATTGATTGATTGTTTCTTCAAATTTTTATTGTCTTTTTGGTGTTACTGTCCAATAAGTTACACTTTTTCGAATTTTCTCCACATTCATTTGTATAACATCCAACCCATCTTTCACAATCAAATTCAAAATATATGCACAACAACACATATGAAACAAAGTACTACCCAACAAAAGTGATGTATTACTCAACTTATCCATCATCATGGTAATCATGACATCATTTGTGGAACAATTATTAACAGTAACAGTAACAGTAGAGATTTTTCTATCAATATTCTAGTCCATCATACACTCAAGCAAAATATCACAAAGAACTTCTTTTGTGTGTGGACATAGAACATAAATAAACCTAAAATATAATATTCATGAACAAGTATTAATAACATGCAAATTGAACTGAATAAGATAAATTTTTTAAATGGTTTGCAAATTTACAAATATATACCTCAAAATGCAACTTTGCAATGTCCATAAATCATCAATAAAGTGTGTGATGACAGGCATAAATTCTTTATTTTAATTGCTAGCAGCCCACATATCAGTTGTGATTGATACCCTACTTTTATTATGCTCCACCAAACTCAATGTCTTTACCCTCTCATAATCATAAATATTTAAAATATCACTTTTTATCGTATTTCGATAAAGTACTTTAAATAATGATTGAAGTGCTGTTGAATATCGTTTAAAACCAACATGATCTATGATAGAGAGGGGATATTCATGTAATATTATGGCATGTGACAACTCTTTCCTAATAAAATCTTGACAAAAAATATAAGAATTCATTTTTGGACTCTATTTATTAAAGTTGTTAGTTAAAACTGTTCGCCTCATGTCCATCACTTTTTTCCTTATACAACTCTTATAGTGATCATGAAAATGCCTAGTTCCATTTTTTGAATCATCTCCAAGATGCTTATTACAATAATTATATATTGTTTTCTACACCCTATTAACTTGTTGTTTCTTAAAGTGTTCCCACACAACACTAGGTTTTCTTTTAGTTCCTCCACACGTATTAGACTCTTCTCCTAAATCAATAACATTTTGATTAGAGAGGGGAGACGATGAGTTCGTAGATGAGTTAGTAGTTGGTGATGATTGTTATGATGCATCGCTCTCAAATGGTACTTGAGAGTTAACATCTGACATTTTTAACCTTTATAAAAATAATATGGATTGAATTAATATTTAAAAAGGCAGCAATATCATCTTAGTAATGTTAACAAACAAACAAACAAATAAAAAAATGGATTGAATTAACCATATAATAAACAATTCAACATTAATGATAGTTTAAATTTCATAATTTTGAAGGTTATTAGCTAGGGCACTAAGAATGAAATTTTAGAATGTTTCTAAAAATAGTACCCATAAATTATACAACATACTATTTTATGAAAGAAAGAAAGAAAAAGAAACTATGAAACCATAACTAAAGTTAGTTCAAAACATTTAGCAATATTATGAAAGCCAAATGTATCTATAAGGATTCACAAGTATTTAATGCTTGTATTATGGAAGCCATACATTGGACACACCTACTAATTCAATGCTTGTATTAGGAAAAACAATAAACGAAAGGCAATCAACAAGCGAAAAAATAAAACAAAGAAACCATGACAGCATACAACCTTTTATTACTAAGAGTTACAGATAAAAAGCTTAAGAATTAGCCCAGCAACAAAGTGTATCTATGTTATAGATAAAGGGAATAGAACAAAATGTATTTCAGCCTTGACAAGTGGTTAGTTTAGTGATCCTTTATCAACGATAGAATTGATAGCCTGAAGATGCCCAAAAGAACTTATAAGGCTAAAACCCAACAGTAGTTTGCATTCATGGAAACCAAAAAATGTGCCTAGAAAGAATTGAGAATATATAGCGAGGGGAAAAAACATTGGCAACATAAAATTGGTCCTTAAATAACAAATCATTAACCAATCCTAAATTTAGCCACCATGCAGGAATTCTAAATATGCCATATGCCAAAATCAGTATATAATCCAAACAAAATGACAAAGCGTACACTTTGTCAAACCATCACCCAAAATCCAACAAAAAGTTTCACCCTTTAGCCACTATATATGACAAATATTCAGTTGCCAAGCTAATGAAATCATATCATAAACATTTAGAATCAACCAGTGATAGCATGAAAAAAAATAAAACAAATTATTTTTTTTAAGAATAATACACAAACAAAAAAATTAAAATCATAAGATATAGAGTGTTACCCTAAAAAGAAGAATATATAACTCGTTTTAATCTCTCCGACCACCACATTTCTACCAAAGCAATTAAATTTTCTAAACTTGAAACTGAGAAACAAATTAACTAAACATTTGAAAATATCAAAGAAACAATAAATAACTAAGCTAATGGAATCATCAATAACAAATCATCAAAAATAGATAAATAACAGATCATATATATATATATATTTCAAACAAATAAATTTAGAGAAAAAAAAAAGAGGTTGAAATCCCTACACAGAGAGAGAGAGAGATAGAGAGGGAGCAACAGCCGTCGTGTGTGAAAGAGAGAGGGAGGCGAAACTCTAAACAACAGTGGTGGTGAGGGAGGATCAACAGTGATGCACGAGCAGCAATGAGGGAGGATCGGAGTTGACGGAGGATCGGCAGTGACGGAGAAGCGGCATCCGTCATTGTATGAGAGAGAGGGAGAGAGAGAGAGAGAGAGAGAGAGGGGGTGAAGGAGAAGAAACCCTAAACTAAACAGCAACAGTGAGAGAGAAAGCAACAACAACAGAGTAGCGTTGTGTTGTGTTTGTGTATAAGTGAGTGTGTCAACCAAACCCTACACACACACACACACACACACACACACACACACATATAAGGGGCATAATAATAATTTTACATCGGGGCTAAATGGGGCGAGGGTCGGGGCCGGGTCCGGGTCCAAGTCCAAAACATGTAACCCCGGCCCCAGCCCAAATATCATTAGGGATTTATTTTTTAATACCATCCTCGGCCCGTCAGGGGTATTTTTCTAGGAATAACCGCTTAATTCGGGGTCAAGGGGTCGGGTCCCCGTCAGGTTAGGTTCAGATTGCCTTTCCTAGATTCATTACAACTTTAACCAAATTTAACTTTTGCTTATATTAGCTAATTTTAAAATGAGTTTTAATTGAGTCAATAACAAATCGAGTTTGAACAACTTAGGTAATGTTTGGTAGAGTTTTCTAAATATGATTTGAGAATAGAGTTGTATTTTGAGTTTGTGAGTTTTGAAATTATGATTTGAGTATGGAAATTAGTCTAGTGAATGAGTTTTGAATTGAGTAGGGAATTTTTGATGTAACATATGATGGCCCTGTTTGGTACAGCTTAATTTCAGCTTATTTCAGCTTTTAGCTTAATTTAAGCTATTTTGATGTGTTTGGTTTAGCTTAACAATATAGCTTATAACTTTTTGTAAGTCAGAAATCAACTTATTCTTTGAGTGGGGCAGGAGAAACTTAATTTATAAGTCAAAAATCAGTTTATATTTGTAGTTATAAGCTATAAGCTGTTAAGGTATAAGCTATAAGTACTTTCTCACAGCACTACCAAACAGGGTCGATATCTGATACAAAAACTTACAACTTATACCAAACACACAACTCAAAAACTATTAAAAGCTCATAAAAAAAATTTAAAAAAATCTAAAAATATTATTTTATTTAAAATATATAATAAAAAAATAAGTGCCAATTGCAAAAAAATATATATATATATATTTGCCATGTTTCGATTGACCGGCTAGTCAACCCCGCAAGATGACCGGTTAAGCCAAATTTTAAAAAAAAAAAAAAAAAAAAAAAAAAAATCTTGCTTGACACATAGTTTTTATTTTGTTGTGGAAATATAATTTGAAAGATACATCTAAACATGACATTAGAATATGAGGGTAAAATTATAGTTTGAAAATCTATCTAAACACAATCTTAATTTTTTATAATGCATAAGATTTATCAAATCCAATAGAATTTTCAAATTTGAATTAAAAATTTAACAAATTCTAAAATTTATTTTAACTTTTAATTTGATTTACATGACAAATCAAAATTTAAATAAATTTTTATGTAAGACCATCTCCAACGGTGTAGCAAATCTGATATCAAATTTGAATTTTAATGAAAATGGTACTATTCTGGGCTCCAACGGTTCATCAAAGCTGACACCAAAATGAGATTTCACCAAAATTTTCATCAGATGGACGACGAAGAAATGAATTCACCAAAACAACATTGGACGGATAGTTGTAGGGACGGTCGACCAACCGGTTGCCCACCCGGTTGACCAACCGGTCGCCCGGTGCAGTGTTTCAGCCCCTGACCCGTTTGAACCCTCAGAACCCTGCAGCTGAACCGTTGGAGGCAACCGGTCAACCACCCGGTTGACCAGTCGGTTGGCCACCCGGTCGACCGGGTTGGGCAAAACAGTGCACGGCTTGGACTTGTTTGCAAGATCACTTCTTTGTTTCAGCTATATTTTTTTTGGGACGTATGAAATAACACTTGTTTGTTTCAGCTATATTTTTGTTGGGACGTATGAAATTATTGTGATTACCAATAATTTGATGGGTCATGAATTTACATTTTCAATATATTTGACATGTATATTTTATAATTAGTCGTTATAATAATTTACCGTTAGATTGGCAGAGTATTTTGAAAAGAGTATTTTAAAAATTTACCGTTCATGTACTCTATAAAATCAGTTCTGATTTCTATATCAAGCTAAGATAGTGTTTCAGTTTCAGAATCGTATTCATTGAAGGTTGTGAATATTTTTTTCTTTTCAGTGATTAGATATATATTTTCCTTCAAATTTTAGTTCATACTATCTACAACTGTGTTTGAGCTGCTGAGTTTGAGCTTCAGAGTTTAAGCTTCATATCATTACAATCTTTTTCAGTAAGTATATTGTATTTTTTTATGCTATGGAAGATTTTGAAATGTTTGAGGAATCACAAATGTTTGAGCACAACAGTCATAGTAATTTTATGCCAGAATCTTCACGAGAACAGAACACGCAGAACAGTGCTAATAATTTCATTTCAGAACCTTCTCGTGTTTCTTGTGGTAAAGCCTTCACATTTATAGAAGATGAAACTTTATGTAGATCTTGGTTAGCAGTCTCTCAAGATCCTATTACTGGTAATAGTCAGAGTATGGCTATATTTTGGGAACGAGTACTTGTTAATTTTAATTCACAATTGAACGGTAAATCCAATCGAAATCGTATTTCTTTGACTCACCGTTGGTCAGCCATACAGAAGGCAATTAATAAATTTTGTGGTTTTCTTGAACAAATTCAACTGAGGCAACAAAGTGGAATAACCGAGGCAGATATGGTAAATTTTATTTGTGTTATTAAATATTAAATTTAATTTTTAAATCTTTACTTGTTATTGAAATTTTTGTAACTTTTTTTTTTTCAGGTCATTGAAGCAAAACGGATGTATCATGTAATACAGAAAAAACACTTTACATTTGATACATGTTGGCAGATTCTGCGCCAGAGTTGTAAATGGGATGAATTTCGATAAAAAAAACCCACGCAACATACTGATCCATGTTTGAATTTACCAAGTGAATATGAGGCTTCTCAATCCAACCCCGTCAATGCGGTGCACGACCAACGATGTAATACCTCAACACGACCAATTGGTACTAAGGCCGCAAAAGAGAAGTTGAAGAATACAACAACGCATGATAGTAGATTTGATGAAATGGCTGCTAACCAATCCAAAATTGTTGAAGTGTTATCAACTATCTCTGCTAGAACTATTCAGCGAGATGAACAAAAGGCGATAGGCAGGTGCCGCGAGAAAGGCTGAGCGTCGAAAAAGGGCCGAAGATAGGGAAGAACAACTAAAACTCCTATCTATGATGAATAAAAGAGAACAACGAAATGAAGATCATAAAATTATGTCAATGGACATGACAAATTTAAATCCTATGCAAAAGGCGTACTACGAAGATCTTCAACTGATTTTATGTCGAACAAGTAATAGGCGCCTTGAAAGGTTTCATATGTTGTGGGTTTTATGTATTGATTTTATGTATTAGTTTTATGTATTGAATTAACCACGATATGTATTATTTCCATATTTGAATTGAATACGTATTGTTGCCATTTTCAAGTAGAATCGTAATTCTTGCCATGGTTTTTGTGTACCTTCTTTGTTTCGTCTATAATGCAATGTGTTACTTTTTTTTCTTATTAATCACAGTCTTCTATAAACTGATATTTAGAGTGAAGTCATTGACTACTATAAGTCATAAGATATTTAGAAGAGGAATCATAACTGGATAATGCCCTTCTTCTCGCATTTTCAGTCTGTACATAATCATGTCCTTAGTCAACTAGGCATTAAACTGAAAAACTACAATATACACCAAAATATGAACAATATGCACAAAAGGTTTTCAACATAACAACATACAAACCATTACCAATACATAAGTTGAATCACATCTTCACTGATTATCTGGTGGTGGTGGTGGTGGTGGTGGAGGAGTCGGGTAGTAGTGCTGGTATATATCATTTACGCAATGCTCAATTGTATCTACACGATGCTCAATGTCTACACGGAAATCACCAAATTGTTGAATTAATGAGTTCTGTGCATTGGCAAATGTATCAAACTGACTGCCTAACGAATTGACCTGATTAGCCATCTGTTGTTCCCATTGAACGCGTTGATTATAACGTTGCTCTTCCATGGCCAAATAGTCAGTCCAATATTGAGGTTGTTCAGCTGATGGCGTCACATTGGCATGAGAAGGATCTTGTGGAGCATCACCTTCGGCGACTTCATTTTCTGAATCTTCTTAAGCATTATCACTTCCCATTAAATTGGGGGCTGCACCAGCACGGGTCACTGTATACTGATTAATTGGTGAACTGATCTTCATTTCCATTTCATTTGCAAAATTAACCTTAAAATGTTTGAAAATTTTTATTAAGAGTGCCCCAAACAGTAATGACCGACCTGTGAATTGACCTTGATTTGTTAGTACCATTTCTTTCATAATTATGTAACACAAATCTAACTTCTGCCCAACTTCAAAACAGTATAGCAAATATGCATTAAAATATGGGACAGCATCATGGTGTCCTTTTTTTGGAGTGACATTTTCTACAATCCATCGGTGGAGAATCCACAGATAAGGTTTTAAATGTCTTGCTTGTAAACTAGTCCCAGTGAATCTGTTCCGACAAATAGTAGTAAACACATCAGTAGCATTACCAACGATATTAGCTAACTCATCCTCAGTTTGAAAGTGAATATTTTCATCCCCTAGCTCAACTCCAATAATGCCTGCCAAAGTAGGAATATCAAACTGTATACCTGTTCCTTTCACATATGACAAAAGAGTAAAATTTCCATCTTCTTCCGCAGTAGCCCGGAGGTGAGCATAAAATAGAGCTACTAGCCGTGGATATACCTTTTGGGGCAAATTAATTAAGTTTTTCCACCCCATAGCTTCAAGTTTACTAATTAGTAGTGCATCATATTGAGATGGAAGATTTACCCTTCTCCCTGTTACAATCGGTCGGGCAGAGAAGTTTGGAAAAGCTAATGCATGACTTTGACTGAGAAAATCATCAGTAGGATATGACCATATTTGAGCCTGTTGTTCTTCGCGTCGTGAAGGGTTGGAACTTTCACCAACGTGTCGCCTCGCTCTTTTAGTTCTAGGCATGCTGGCAAATTCTGTTGAATTTCAAATGAATATATTTCAAATATTACAATGCATATTAATCAGTAGGAGTTAAGGAATTTCAAATGACACTAATTGTTAGTATGCATACTACTCCAATAAAAACATCATAGCAGAAGGATACTGAAATTGAGAAGTTGGGCCAATATCAATCCCACGATACAACAAAATTGATTTTAAATGTAACTTATAGCAGTTAAAACATGTTTAAATGTAAAGTTCATTTAAAATGTAAATTTATTTTAAATGTATCTTATACTGTGAAACTGCATAAAACTTGACAGACTTCCCAACATATTTCTGTTTTGTTATAATATTAATCATAAAGTTTGATTGAAACATGAAGGTAATGTTAAACTTCAACAAATTCCACATGAAATGAAACAACTACAACATACACACGAAATTGAATTGAAATCTAGAGCACAGAATGCACAGAATGAAAGAATGAGAGAAAAAATAAATAAATAAAAAATAAAGAGGGCCGGTTGACCAACCTGTCACCCCGTGGCTATACCTCTGTGTTGGATGCTGTGTTGGATGCTGCCCTGCCTTCTTCTTCTGGTACTGCCTTCACTGATTCAGGTGTTCCCTTGGTGAGGCTGAGGAATCACACTTCTAGTACACTGAATATGTAGAGTTTGGGATTTTATTTTGGATTTAAAACACGAATTTGAAGATAGTGGATGGAGGAATACAGTGAGTATGGTGTTAGAGCGAATCTGTGGAAAGAGAAGCAAGAGTTTTCAGTGAAGGAAGTTCATATTTTGATGGCAGGTTTGGCTAAGTTTTTTTGAGCTGATATAGACCCTCCATTCTTCAGGTAGGTGGTGAGGCTATTACCTTTTCAACAACCATATGCCGTATGAAAAATGAGGCATGGTAGATGGCATGCATTCAATAGCTTGGTAGGTGGTGTCTATAAGTTGAATGGTAGTTGGTGTCTATAGCTTGGTGCAGTGTTAATAGAAATACATAAACTACCAAACCAAACTTAGTTGGTGTCTATAACATCCTGCATAAACTACCAAACCAAACTTAAAAAACATACTGTACTGTGTGCAGTGTTAATAGAAATACATTTTATCTAAATAAGAAATCAAAAAACAATTGTACAAATAAAACCACCACAGTTCAACAATTTAAGCACAAAATTTTGTTTCTCAGATAAGCAAAAGACTTTATTAAACAACATAAATACTCCTGGGATGGCAACAGTCCATTGAAAGGGACCCACAAGAAGATGATAAATTGATTACTAGTGATAAGGAGTTAGTCTTGTTAAGAGTCTTTGATTTAATGTTGAGGTATTTTCTTTCTTTTAGGACTTCTAATGGCTTTTACTGATAGGATTTGAGTTTTATTAGGTATCTGTCTTGGGTAGGATTGGTTTGAGAAGGTTTCCATGAGTTTCTAAGATTGTCTACACCCCCTATGAATAGGCTTTATTGCTGTACAATGAATTTGGCCTCCAAGTATGAATGAAATTATGAATTGATATATTGAGCTTGTGCTCTCTTCACCCCTAATCTCTTCTTCTTCTTCTTCTTCACCCCAAATCTCTTCTCTACCTTGCTTCTTTATTTATTTATTTATTTTTTTTTTGATAAATAAAGCAAACTTTATTAAAAAAGCATCAAGGTGATCAAAATCTCGCTTCTTTGTCTCCTTCCATATCTTCTCTACTATTCGTACAACTATCTGATCATATCACATATCTAAATGAACAAAACTAGCATGCTATGTTTGCCCACAACATGTTTGACAAAAGAGTGTGAAGGCCATGCTTACCAACCAAGTGTTCAACAAATTACTATGAAAACCATGATACATCAGATAGATGCATGGACCGAGCAGAGATTAGTAATAAGAAAAACATTCATGTTGCTGAATCTACAGATCTAGTTTAAGGGACAAAAAAGAATGGGGTTAGGGGTAGAAAAGTGAGGAATGATATAATATTGAACCATCTTTGTAGAATGGAAACCACATCAAAATTAAGGCACTAATAACATTTCTAACCCTACACCAAGTGGTCAGAGTCTCATGCCACTAATTACAATAGTAGAAGAAGCTGCAGAAAACATAGATGTTAGCAATGGTTTCTAATCTGCTTGTCGACAATGCCCTCTGCATTTTTTGCAGCTCATATAACATATACTACAACTAAAAAAGATTCAAATGCTTGCCTACTATCAGTTTCTTAGACATAATTAAATCAATATGAACATTGATCCAAAGTTTTATAATGTGTTTAAATTTTATTTATTTATCTAATGAGTCAATTTTCAATGAACTACTTTTAACAAGTTGGACACAAGTCAAATTCGAGTTGTTTCATTTTTTTTTAAGTACATATAATCATATCAAGTTGCGTAATAAGTTTTTATTTTTGTATTATTTTTTTGCTCAATAAAAAAAGATTGTAGGATAGTACAAAAGATGACACATCAATAATGAAAACATCACTGCAGCAGAATCAATCCCATACAAACTTAGTGAGTCTTAAGAAGTCTTACAATGTGGTTAAATTAGACTTATTTATCCAACAAACAAATCTCAAACGAACAGGACAGCATCACATAACTTGTGATGTACTTAGTTCATATACTGCATCAAAATGAAGATTACAAAGAACAGAACCTTCCATTCCAAAAGTGTAAACCAAAATTACATGTATTGATGTGGTTATTTCAATGCTCACCACGAAGATACCGCATATGTTCTACTAAATCATTACGGAGGGCATGATACGCATCATATTCTCTAATACCTAAATGACGAGACAGAAATGACTGGAAGTCATTGGTAGGAGTAGAGGACAGTTGCACTGGTGTGTTGGTTGAGGTAATATCATAATTGCAATCAAGGTGCTCCTCCCTCTCATCTTCGACAATCATATTATGTAATATGATGCAAGTCTTCATTATGTTGCCAAGCATTTTCGAATCCCAATAACGTACAGGACCACGTATAATTGCGAAACGAGATTGAAGGACTCCGAATGCCCGCTCCACATCTTTCCTGGCAGCCTCTTGCATTATTGCAAAATGTTGTCTCTTTGCTCCTTTGAGAGAAGAAATTGTTTGAACCAATGTTGCCTATTGAAGGTATATACCATCAGCAAGGTAATAACCCATATCGTAACTATGTCCATTAATTGTGAAATGGACAGGGGGAGCTTTACCTTGCGCAAGATCAGAAAATAAAGGCGATCGGTCCAACACATTCAAGTCATTGTGTGAGCCAGGCATTCCAAAAAATGCATGCCAAATCCATAAGTCATAAGATGCTACTGCTTCAAAAATAATGGTTGGCTTTTTTTGATGACCTACATATTGACCTTGCCATGCCTTTGGACAATTTTTTCACTCCCAATGCATACAATCTAAACTTCCCAACATGCCAGGAAACCCCCGAACCTCCCCAATAGCAAGTATTCTGTCAATGTCAGTTGGCGTCGGGGATCTCAGATATTCTTGTCCGAATATTTCAATCACTGAATTACAAAATTGTTGCAAACTTTGAATGACAGTACTTTTCCCAATACGAATGTAATCATCAACTGCGTCTGCTGCGACACCATATACTAATATTCTCATCGTTGCAGTCATTTTTTGTAGGGGAGATAATCCAAGTACATAAACTGCATCTTGTTTTTGAACAAAATATGAATTGTGCGCTTGGATTGCATTCAAAATGCGTAGATACAAAGGACGACCCATTCGAAAACGTCTACGAAATATTGTAGGTGAATACACGGGATTTGTAGCAAAATAATCTGTAAATAATCTATCATGACCCTGCCTTCTATTTCTGTATATATATCTATGACCTACCACAGAACCATCTATCTTCTTCGACCTATCATTTGACTGAAGAATCTGAACCATAATACTATTATTCTGCTCATAAGCTCCTAAAAGTGTGACAATATATTCATCATCAGACTCATCATTAGAGGAGGAAGAGGAAGAAGAGGAGGATGAAAATGAAGTAGCTATCATAGATTTCAAGGTATTCATGGTGCTCTGTTTTGTTAAAGTTATGATCGTATTTGTCTGATGTATGGATAATAGGTGAATATGAGAGCATAATCTATTTGGCAGATATATATACGTAATGGAGGGAAAAAAAATTGGGAAAAACAATTGGGCAATGAAATGGAGGGAAACAAAAAAAAAGAAAAAAAAAAAAAAATGTGGTAACCGGTCGACCCGCCGGTCGCCCCCTCCCCAGTTCAGGCAGTTGGGATGCAAACAGTTCAAAAGGGTCAAACAAAAAAAATAAGATTTTACACATACCGGTTGACCAACCGGTCGACCCACTGGTTGACCAACCGGTCGCCCCAATCAATTTGATGCAAATTTGATACAGCGTTGGAGTAGGTGATTTAAAATTTGGTAAAATGACTTATTTCGTACTTAGATTTGATGAAAAATTAAGTGCACCGTTGGAGATGTTCTAAAGGAACAAATGTACAACTCTCTCGTTGCCGCGCGAACACGTCATCACTCTCCAGAGAGCATAAACAAACAACAAGGGTTTTTCTAGGGTTTCTGATTCTCTGTCCAATCTCCTTAACCCGAGAGAGAGAGAGAGAGAGAGAGAGAGAGAGGACGAAGGCGGAGCAACCATGTCAACAACACCTCGCCGCGGGGTCCCCGAGATATCACCGGAGTCACTCTCAGCCTCCGGGCGGACCGCCGAGAAGCTGAGCCTCCCAACACTGCAATCGAAGATGAAGTGCGATCCAGAAGGTTACGAGACCGAGCTCACACTTCTCTACGCTCAATTCAAGTCCTCTCTTGAGCTTTTTCAGCAACAAGCGGCTTTGAATTTCACCTCCGTCAGTGGCGTCGCCGGCGACCCCACCGTCGCCAAGGATCTCGGCGATCGAGTCATGTTCTTGGCACATGTCACTCCATTTTACCATAACCAGCTGTCTCAGTTCCCCAAAGAAATCGCCGATTTTCTCGGGTCAGCCGCCCGGACGATTCCGTCGTCGCTGCGATGCCATATTGCTCAGGCTCTGATTCTTCTCATCAATCGCAAGGTATTTTGCAATTACGTTCTTAGCTGAATTGAATAATTTGGATAAATTCTGGTGAATGCTCAATTTTGATTGTATAATGGAGTTGTTTTTGATTAATTTAGGTGAAAACTTTAATTGAAAGAAAGAGAATTGTTGGTACGTTTGTTTTGATGTCAATGCACTGTTTGGTTGCTGAGAAAATTTTGGAAAGTATTGTTTTTAGGCAAATGCTTAGTTGCTCGTGGGGCATCGCTTAATATTTGGTAATTGTGTAAAAAATGTTTTCAAAATGGTGAAATCAATGATGAATGTTTTGAAATTAGGGACAAGTATTCTTCAGTTTTTTAATTTTTGTATTTTCTAGTGCCGGGGCCACTAGATAGCCAGACCCTTGTTTTTAATTTTTCGGGCTTTGGACAAAAAAGAAAATCACTCGATTTAGCTTAGAAAAATAGAAAAAAAAGAACAATGTTGGAAAATTTGGTATCAAAGTTTTGATTTTTCTTTTCTTTTTATTGTTTTTTTAATTTTTAATTTTTTTTTAAAGTTAAACAATAATTTGCTGTTTATGATGTTTTATTTGTGTTTGACAAAAGTGTTTGTTTGCTAGATGGTTGATATTAGGGAGACCCTTGCGTTGTTCATGGAGCTTCAGACATTAGGTGACAGAGTTTTGAGAAAATTGGCGTTCTCACATGTTGTTCATAGTGTTAGGCGCATGAATCAGAAGCATAAGAACGATGCTAAAAATCGTGCTCTTCAAAATATCTTGTTTACAATGCTACAGGTTAGTAATCTAGTTTTTTTTTTTTTTTTTGGATCTGGTTAGTGATCTAGTTTGTATCAATGAGATTGACATTGGATTTATTTGCTCTTGACATGTTTAACGTGTGAATTTTAATTTTGTGATAGCAAGAGGATGAAGCAAAAGCGAAACAATCACTTATCACTCTGTGTGATCTTCATAGGAGAAAGGTGTGGTTTGATGATAGGACAGCGAATGCAATATGCACAGCGTGTTTTCATCCATCGTCAAGGTATGCATCTGCCTTAGAGATGTTTTGTCTGTGATTTCCAATCATGAATGTAAGGAAGCTATATTTTTTATCTGAATTTCTCAGGATCATGATTGCGGCTCTATCTTTTCTTCTTGATTATGAAAATATTGAAGACGATGATGATAGTGACAGTGATGGTTCAAGCAGTGAAGATGATTCGACTACTCAACAGCCACAAGTTGTTAGTAGAGAGGCTATGTATAAGGTCTGTCATTTGTGAACTACTGATGTATTGCTTCTCCAACTGCTTACTTTGATTTTTTGTCATCAGAATTTTGGCAAACATCTGTCAGCTTGCATGATTGGGGCTTATCTTTTGGAAATAAACAAGAATAAAAAATGCAATTATTGTTGGAAACCTCTTTTTAGCTTGCCTATCAGGTTAATTTGTTATGTTATGTTCTATTAAATTTTAGGCACACCATAAAGGTACAAGTTCTAGCAAGAAGAAAAAGAAAGCAAAATTGCAGCGTGCCATTCGTAGTATGAAAAGGCAGCAACGCATGTCGTCAGAAAAGAGTAATTTAAACTACTATTCACCGCTTAGCCATTTGAAAGATGCACAGGTTTGTTAGTTGTCATATTTTAATCTGTTGCTAGATTAATTATGTGGGCAAAGGATAATTTCTAAATTGTATTCTTCCTGTAGGGATTTGCTGAGAAGCTGTTTTCTCGCCTTCAAACTTGCAATGAACGGTTTGAGGTAGTTTCTCTTTTCACTTTCGTACACATTACTTTGCCTTTATGTTTTATTCTTAAAAAAAACAATTTTATTTCAATCTGAGTCTCAATTTGTGGTACTAGTGAAATTGTTGCACCTCTTTTTTTTTTTCACTCTGGTTTTTTTTGTCTGGTTGACTCATAACTGGGTATGTGGAGGCAGTGGGGAGTGCAAAGAAGATGTGATCCTCTGAAAAATGCTGCAGGACTGGATTTATATGTGAGGGAAAAAAATAGTAATTAGAAAACTACTAAGCTAAGGAAATATTACTAAGCTATATAATTTCTGCTTTCGCAATTCTGCACAGTTCTTTTCCTTTTAATTTTATTTTTTCTGGCTGTGGATTTATCACATTTCTATTGTTTCTGTACCAATTGATTTCGTATTTGCAGCATGTGTTCTTGTGAAAGAAAACTGCAAAACTGGATTTGTATGGGAGGGAAACAAATATTATTTGGAAAACTACCAAGCGATAGAATTTCTACTTTGGCAATGCTGAACAATTTTTTCTTTTCCTTTTATTTTTTCTCTCTGTGGATTCATCACAATTCTTTTGTTTCTGTACCAATTAACTTCATATTTGTAGCTTGTTTTGTACTTTTAACTTTAGTGATTTTATGAATCAATTTGTGGATTGCGTCGATTTACTTGATTCATCAGCTACTTGTCTCGGCAGGATTTACAGCAAATCTAGCATAATACATTAAAAAGATGAAACTTGAAAATAATGAAGAACAAAGTAAGAATAACTTTTGAAAAGTTGACTTGGATTCCATCTTCTTGATGACCTTTAGTTTAATTTTATTAATTGTTGATCAAGGAAATTTCTGTTTATGTTCTGTTCCAAGTTTGTTGATATATGTGATGAACTTCTAGTTTCATGGTTTACAGCTTTTATATAAATACTTTTCCACTGTCAAGCATATGCGGTTTTTTGCTCATCACTGCAGATTAAGATGATGATGTTGAAAGTAATTGCTCGAACTGTGGGGCTTCACCGCTTGATTTTACTAAACTTCTATCCATACCTTCAGAAATATGTTCAGGTGTGGTATCCAACATTCTACCTATGCATTAAACTTTCATTTTCTTGCAGTATGACCATGTTGTTGCTTGCAGCCCCATCAACGCGATGTCACTACTTTACTTGCAGCAGCTGTTCAGGCCTGCCATGATATGGTGAGCCTTTGCTTGATCATACTTATCACTCAAATTTATAGTTCTTAGAACAATTTACTTATTGTAATTTCTTATTATTATGTTTTGTTATTAACCATCTATAGCCCTGGTTATTGTTCATATAGATTTATTTATTTTTTGAATAGGTGCCACCAGATGCAGTTGAACCATTATTCAAACAAATAGTCAATCAATTTGTACATGACCGTTCGCGCACGGAGGTATCACTTTTGCTGCATAAATAACTTCTCTCATGTATGGTGAATTTAGTTTCTACACTGGTTTTTCCAGGCCATCGCTGTTGGACTGAATGCTGTGAGGGAGATATGTCTACGCATGCCTTTGGTATTACTCACTATCCATTAGTTTGATAAGATAATCATGTTTTTATTTAGTATTAGAGAAGTTTTTTGCCTACTGTCATTGACATTCTTTAATTTTCTGACTCAACTATTTGTTTTTTGATTTTTTTTTTTTTATAATTTATTTTGGCTCTTAGTTGATGACGGAAGATTTGCTGCAAGATCTTGTCTTATATCGGAAGTCACATGAGAAAGCTGTTTCAGCAGCTGCTCGTTCACTTGTTACTTTATTCAGAGAGGTATGAAAGGAAAGTGGTTTGCATTGGCCTTTGTGTGTGGTTTGGGTGGGAATTCAGGAAGACTAAGTAAGTTACATTGCAGGTTTGCCCATCACTTCTTATTAAGAAAGACCGTGGCCGCTCTAGTGATACAAAGGCAAGGCCAAAAGCATTTGGGGAAGCAAATGTTTCCCGAAATGTCCCTGGTGTTGAATTATTACAATCTGATGATGACAGTGATGATGACAATGACACTGATAGTAGTGATGGTGAAGATTCTAATGAGAATGGATTTGGTAGTTCTTCTGAGGATAATAAAGATGCAGGTGCTGTCAAAGAGGATGGCGATGAGGATGATGATGGTGGTAGTGATGGTGAAGGTGTTGATGATGATTTTAATATAGAAACAGAAAGTGAAGATGATGAAGTAGCTGTAGCTGAAGATGAAGATGATGGTAATAGTACTGAAAATGATGGTGCTGTGAGTGATAAGGATGATGTTGATGGCGATGATGATGATCAGAGGGAAGAGGAGGATGAGCATGAAGAATCCAACGGTTTGCACAAAGCTAGTGGTAATGAGGTTGGGGGAAAGGAATCTAAAGCGCAGAAGAGGAAGTTCTCTGATTTTGATGGACAGCTGAATGCTGCTGATACAAGCCTTCGGGCTTTGAAGAAATTAGTGGGAGCAAAGAAGCAAGATGAATCATCAGACCCAACAGATGGCATCCTTTCCAATGAGGACTTCCAACGAATCAAAGAACTAAATGTATGTATTGGTCTTTCATTTCTGAACGAAGTTGCAATTTTAAATACCGATGTGAATCTCTTTAGTAAAATCATTAAAAAAAGAAAAGAAGCACTAGTTAAAAATTTTGTTAGACATTGTACATGGTTTTGGGATGCTCATTATCTTTTAAACTTGTCATTTATTATGGTTAGGCAAAGAAGGAGGCAAGGATTGCTTTGGCTAAGCATGGATTGTTAAGAAAGGGTTCAGATGCCAAGTCAACAGCTTTTAAGGTTCCGAGTTCTGATCAGCTTAGCGTTAAGAGAGTGGATCCTGCCAAACTTGAAGTGAGTTTTCTATTTCGTAATTTCTTTATTTTCTTTTGTAAGTTATTCAGTTTGCAACAGTGTGATTTTGCTGTGTTGCTTATCTCTTGTTCTGTGCGTGCTAATAAGGCCCACATAAAGAAGAAGCTAAGCAAGGAGGAAAGACTGGAATTAATAAGAGCAGGAAGGGAGGAGAGAGGGAAGTACCAGGCTCGAGCAGCTGTCAAACAAAAAAAGGTGCACCTTGCTATTATGATATATACTTTATTTCTAGATTCGTACACATAATAAATTATAGTTTTTATCAGAACTTGAAAAAATTTAATCAGCTTTTTGTGAACATTCTTTTCTTGGAAGACTTCACCTTGATTCTCATAACAACTTGTTTTACATTCTAATTCTATATAGTGTCTATATGGCTATGGCTAGGGCTAGGGCAATAGAACCGCATAACTCCAACCACTCTCTACTTTTTACTAGCTAAAGTACAAAAAAAATACTCTTTATTTTACCTAATTACTTTAGTTTTTGTGTTCTCCAACCACGCTCTTTATTTTAGCTAATCATTTAAACTAACTTAATTAATTTTTAAAATAAAAAATATTAATTGTTGATATTTTACTAATATAAATTTACAATAATAATAAATTTGCCCATACAAACATACAAAACTTGTAGAATGAGGAGAAAAAAATACAAAATACAAAATAAGTTATTTCATAATTCATTAAACAGAATTGAAAGAACATATAAAATTGCTACACACACACACACATATATATATAAAATATATAAAATCCCAAATCCAAGACATAAATTTATAAAAATCTAAAATATATACATACATAATTGTTTGGAGAGCCTCTGGGGCTCTTCAATTGTAGCCACCAAAAAAATAGGATGGTAAAGTAGCTAGCCCAATAGCTAACCCATTGAAGCTCAAAATTAGACTTATATTAGGCAAAATGCCTAACAAGCCTTGTTTAATTATTCCCTTGGAGATGCTCCTTATTGTTTTGATATTTTCTTGGTAGGCTCTGTATACAGTTTATTTTGTTTCACAATATGGTTGTTAAGCTAAGCCTTCATATTTTCACTCTTTATGATTTTCGTTAATAAGCTATTTACTGTGATTAACTTAATCCAGCCCAAGAGTTTGTCATATATAACCTGTGGAGTCTTCAAGAAATCCAACACAACATTTACCGACTTCTTTTCACGTTCAAAAGAAACTACTTGAGATGTCACAGATGCCTCTGTAGTTCTTTAGTTTGTACTAACTTTGGTGTTTTTGTTGTCGTGGACAGACTGGTGGCTCGAGCAATCGGCAAAAGGAACACAAGAAGGCTATGCCTCTTGCTGCAAAGAGGTCTAAGGTAGCAAGATCTAAGCAAGAGAAAAAGAAAAAACAGCAGCGTTCTTCCAAACAGTTTCGTGGGAGAAAAGCATGGAAATGATCTCAACTATACCTTATTCTTTTCTTTTCTTTTTTCATTTTTTTTTTTTTCAACTTTGTTTTTGCGTTGGTCATCGATCTGGAGTATACTTTGCTCAGAGTCTACTACTAATATGATTTTCATGGCAGAGCAGATGCAGGTTGTTTTCAAGTTTTGTTTTGTTTTATTTTTATTTATTTTCTTTTTTTTTTATCACAGTTAGGAATTGAATAAAAGCTCCGAATATCAATCAATCCTTGCCATGTGTTTGTGATTTGCATTCTCACTCTCTTTGTATCTTATAGAAAGAACTCAAAGTTGCCTATTTTTTTCTTTTAAAAAATTGTTTTGAGATGGATTCTTCACCCACATGTTTATAGATGGATTCCAAACGTTATTTGAGCTCGGGATCCATGCTATGCCAAAAAGATGTTTCCAACGTCGGTATTTTGTACTTCAAATTTGCGTTGCAGATAATTTTTATTTTATTTTATTTTTAAATGTTTTGAGACAAAAACAGTGCCTTCACAACCAGTGGAAGTCGTATCAGTTGGTTTTCAGTGCGATAATCAAGGCTTTTCATCTTTAATGTCGAGTTTTTATACAGATAATGTCAACAAAAAGTTTAAAATTTTTTAAAAAATTAAGTATAAAAATGTCAAATTTACAAGATTAGATATATATATTTTGGGGGGGGGGGGGGGGGGAGGAGTTTAGTGTGATAGAATGTGAGATTTTCGTGAGACGTGGGAAAATGGGTCCGCTGTAATCTCATTCCGGCGTAAGCATTGAATCAAAAATCACATTCTTTCCATTTCTTATCACCCAAACAAGGAGAAAATTGACATTTCAATATCAGTTCCTACCCTGCAACTCGTACTACAGAACTAATCAGCTTATATATGCTTATAATGCCTACCAAAAAACCAAAGCACCCGAGTAGAGCTAGATGTTGTCGCAGGTCAAAACAGCTTTCCATAGAGCCTAGAATTAAGTACAACAAAAATAATACTGAAAAACAGAAAAAACTAGAGCAAATCTGCAGATGTACAGACAGCTTACTCTTGTATTATACAAGGAGGTGGCGAGTCTGTATTCTGCCCAAATACATCAGGAATTCCTCCCCAGTTCCCCCTCTCTCTAGCTTCCCAGTATCCACCAATGTACCTGTAACCACCACCATCCTCGTCCTTGTCCTTCCGGAACCATCTTGGTTGCCACCCTCTTTCCTGCAACTTCCTTGCCTACAGCACAAATAGAATCAAGCCATTTTAGTAAACAAAAAAAAAAACTTAATTAAATGCCTAGAGCAAAAGGTTCTTTCTGTTAGCATAGTGGCTCAAAAAATAATCTGATGTCTGGTCTAGAAACCTTACACCGGATTCTGGTGGCTTCATTCTCAACCCTAAGTTACAGAACAGACAACTGTGTAGTTGAGGTCATGTTTAGATGGATGTGTGGTAAAACTACAAAAATATAGCATTAGAAAAGAATATATTCATGAAATGCTAGGAGTAACCATTAATTGAAGATAAGTTGCGAGATAACTAGGTAAAGATGGTTTGGTCATGTGTAACAAAAACCTATAAATGCGATGCAACAAGAAGAAAAAGCAATATAATCACCATAAATTGAAATGTTAGGGGGAAAGGGAAGACTTAAAACTGACGTGAGATGCGGAAGTAAAAGGGTATAAATTTATTTCATTTAACCGACCCCATTTGATTGGGACACAACTTAGCTTGGTTTGGTCTCTCTTTCTTATATTCTTCGCTTAGTGAACTAATAGTTGGAAAGTGAATAATAATAACAAAAAAGTAGCAGACAATAAACTACCCTCACAATAGAAGTATATTAAAGAATACCTGTCTCTGTAACTGCTCAAGTCTGAGCTTCTCCACATTTGCCAATTCATATTCCCCATTCTCTAAATGCCGCTGATCTGGCCTCAGCCTTGAGTCAGTTGGCGGCAACTTCTCCAGTAACCCAGGTGTCAATTCGTTTAAGGATATTGCAAAGGGTGTCAGGTTGTATCTTGTCTTTGTAACAAATTTATCTCTTTCCCACAGTAAGACAGCTTCTGTCATTGGATCATAACCCTTTGGCTTTGTGGTTGGATCTCCTAGCACATAGTACATTGCCTCATCCCACTTTCCCACCAACATCGCTACCTTCTCCCCAGTTCTATTATCGTGCACAAATCCATGAACCTGCAATTATATAACAAGTTTATTTGTTGGGATACTATAAACAAATTTTCCTATTACAAATATAAGATTAGATATAATTTTTTTAGTGACCCAAGGACACTTTTCTTCAATGACTACTTGGCAGCTTTTGACTTTAAAAGTTGATGATGTTTCATTTAGAAAAAAGAGTATGGATTAGGTAACTTTCCTTTCATGCATAGTTAAGAAGGCTAGCGAGGGAGAGGAAAGGGCAGCATTAACCCTAGCAATGGAAGTTGATCTTTGACATCCAAGAGAAGTACAAATATATAATTTCGAAAAAAAAAAAATGTAGTTTGGGATCAAAACTTGGAGCTTGTGCTTGAATTAACCATATTAAAGACATTTTTGTTGTCATGACTAATGCAACACAATTAGGGGCCAAACCACCAAATACTAAGATATGCTATTTACTATTAGCAACCAAGTTGGCCAAACTATCCTTGAACGAAAATGCCGAGTTGCTCAATATGCAAAGGTACTACTGAGGAAAAGGTTTCTGAAGTGCATTTTATTCTTTTCAATCACAACTAAAGGAATTACCTGATGTGGGTTTCGGTCTATGATAGACTGCTCCTTGAATTTAAGCTTGCAAGAGTAGTTGCCACTGCCCTTGATGCGCATGGTACCATAGTGATCACAGTAAATTTTACCAAGTATGATATTGTATATGGAAGTAGTGACCTTGCTCCACTGAAATGTTTCACCATCTTCAAATTGCAAGGTGAGGACTCCCACAGGATCAAGCTGAATAGAACGTCCCCAGAACTTGCCTTTGAGATTAGAATCTGCCCAGAATTTCCAGCCTCTGCCCTCACAGTGACAAGCAACAATCATCGGGTGGTGACTCACCTGAATGAGAACCACTTCTTAGAAGATATATATATTGACAAGTACTCTACTGAAAATCTAGTCATTCTGATGTTTATATATTCATTCTCACTCTTAATTTCCAGGGAAAGAACGAAAGGGTAGGAAGTACAGGTCCTGAACTAGATACCTAGGCCACAAGTACATTGATTAGACAACTGCGAAAGAGAAAAACACTACCTTCTCAGAGAAGAAGCGTAAACCCTTATCTGGATAATCAGCCTCATAAGTCTCCCCAAGGAGAGGATTGAAGGGTTTGCATTGGCGACCTTCTGTTGATGCATAACTGGATACAGCAAAAGCTGCAATGCTTAAAATTCTCATCAAATCTTTCCCCTGCAGCAGGTAGATTCCTCATCTTCAGTCCGAAAATTCAAATGCCAAATATGATCAAAGTTATGGTGTGAGTTAAACGAACCATTTAAAATAGAACTAAACAAATAAATGTAGACATAGAAGAAGGAAACAATAATAGAGGAGATGATCCGCGACCTCTAGCTTCAGTGCTGCACATAAAACTGAATATCATTATTGATTTCAGAATCCATTCTCCAATACAGAAATCTTGAAGGCTTCCTAAACTTATTTCAGTAACATTTCATTTAAGTAAAACTATCTACTCTTTATATACTTTGACAAGGGCCAGATCAACCAAAATCTCTGTAAAACCTAACACAGAACTTGTAGGATTTTAAACAATTTGTACAAAATTTCCAGAAAGATTTTCAAAAGATGTGAATAACCTTTATGACGATTTGAAACCATATACCTAATACCAGTTACAGCCAATCACTATCAAACCATAACCTAAACTTGAACTTGTACTCGACCTAGCTTCGTGCCTCTCAATTAGGCCCAAATAATAAAGAAAAGGACTAGCATATTTAGGCAACTCCATCAATTATGAAAAGATAATACCTAGACAAGGCACACTTTATGAATTAATCCAATTCAACAAGTGCTACCAAAACAGGAGCATTGTTCTCGAGTCTTGACTTTTGAGGAAGCAATATTCCTAGTAGAATAAATTCCACGTAATGTAACATAAAACAATATTGCAACTGGCTACTTTCTTTTCTGCAGCTAGCAATATCGAAGAATCCATTGTCCATGAGTTGGGCAATAAATATGTAACTACATGCATCTTTTCCATTTTCCATAATAGGTAATTTTTGTGAATCTATCTCCATTTGAAATATTTTATCAGAAATCACTTCTAGTTTAAGATCAAGCACTCCAAATCTGTTATTGTGAAAAGAAAAAGAACGATGTCTACAAACTGCCTGCAAACTATTTTAGTAGATTTTTGGCTTTTTACGAAAAGATGTGTAGAAAAGTAGAGAGAGTGATGTGACAACTTATAAGCTCCGTTTGGGAAGTGGGTTGGCTTTTTGACTTTTTTGACTATTTTAGCCTGGGGCTAAAAAGCCTAGTTTGGGAAGAGCTTTTGGCTTTTTTGACTTTTTTGTGAGAGAAAGAATGTAATGATTATGGATTGGATGTGATGTTTTGTCTTATTGGGCTAAAAAACCTATTTTGTTTTTTGTAGCTAAAATAGCCAAAAAAGCCTGGAAACCAACTTCCCAAACGGAGCTATAGTGACTTTTTGGCTTTTTGGCTAAAATAGTTACTCCCCAAACGAGGCCTTAATTACTTGATCAGGCATTCTTTTGTTGCATCTTATTGATTTATATTTTTTGACAAGTATATCAATCAATAAAACAGTTTTGAGACAATTATTCATCACGGAAAAAAGGAACAACCAATTTTTAGGTGACATGCACCGCACAAACCTACATAGCTAAGTCAAGTGATAACCAACAAGTCCACGTTAAAACATAGCCAGCAAATCAACTACCTGGAATAAAATTATAAAATGTAACTAGCAGATCATGCTGCTTTGCCAAAAAGAAATCACAGCGGAGGATCTGACCTGCTTTCCCCATTCCAACGCCCGGTCAACCAAATAAGAGTACTCCAAATCTTCAAAGCATTTCTGCAACGAAGATAGTGGCTCATTAAAGTAAACAGGGAGGCAAACACCAGACAGATCCTTTCCAATATTGTCCTTGATTATTGACCATAATCCAACTGGCCTATCTTTCTCCTTTGGTTCAGGCAGACTATCCCTTCTTTTAATATATGGATATTCAATAGGCTTAATCTCCATTCTAAGATCCCGCAACCGATCAGAATAGAATAACTCTTTATCATATATCAAAGAACAAGCATTTCCCATGTTCTCTCTACTCCGGTGGGAAGCACTTCTAAGAAGATCTGAAGATAAAAATTCATTTGTATCAAAATATATTCCATCCTCTTCATCTGTTTCGACATCTGCTCCATCTCGACTTTCATTTTCTGCATCAGAATCACTTGCACTGCCCTCTGACATGATGGAATAGAAATCTGCAACATTAGGAGGAAGATAAGAAACAGAAGATTCTCCCAACCTGAAGATATTGAACCATCACTATTGATCTTGTGAAAGAAAGATCTAAAGAAAAGACAACCACACCACTCTTCATCAATCTCACTGATTATACTATCATGGAAAACTCCGAAGTGAGGGATGAGAGGTTTTATGTGTATGGACCCATCATTAAGTGATGTTGTGACCTTTAGAGAAATGTTTTTCAACCAAGTGCTATGCAGAAAAAAGGTAGTAATAAAAAAATCTGATGTTTCGTTGCACACTTCAAGAAGAACTTTCACTTCCTCTTTCCCAACAAACATCTCATCAGTGCTTCACTAAAAAGGCTTTTTGGCAACAAACCTCTAGTAGTCAAAATACTTCAAGAGACATGGCCAAACAAGCCATGAAGCACTTCAAGAGCTCATAAAGCTCTTCCAACCTAGATGCACTGCAGCAACAAACAGGCCTAAAAGCCATATTTTCGTACTAGAAGCTTAACAGTATTTCATATTCAGTAAAGAGGTAAAGATAAGAACATTGTTGTCAAACTCCAATGAAATCTCTCTAGACTGCAAAATAATAAAATCAGGTTCTTATAATGATTAATTTTTTGTAGTTAGATTCTTCTTGTATTTTAGTTTGCATAATCTTATTTAACAACTGAAAGAGTTCTGAAAGACTTTTAAAAAGATATTAGCAGGTCTGGTGTACCAAAAATCTATTTGACAGATACAATGACAATGGAAGTCTGAAAGCTTAACTAACCACTGTATCTTCTATTCCCTTCCACGCAAAATGACTTGCGTTCCTTTGTTTCATCCACTACAGTTGTTTCCAGTTCAATTTTGTCTGTCTGCATAGTATAAAGTTGCAAGGAGAAAGGGTGAACTTGAAAGAAGTTTTATATGATCTAGCAGCATGTGAAAATGGGAAAGCCATAACAAAATAAAAATTGAATTGAATGCATATAAATGACAAGAGGCATAATTGAAGGAAAAAGAATACAAGTTCAAGAGTCAACCAATCAACTCAATATCTGGGGGGCAACAAATAGTTAACCCGCAAATTGATTGGCACAACTTGCCAGAAAAGAAATAGAATGTAAGTTGCATGGAACAAAATGACAATCTCTCATCATTTCAATTTGAGGTTAGATGAGGACCAAAGATGAAAAGTTCAGACTGGTAAACCATCTCAATGAGCATGTAGGTGTGTGAAGTTGGGATTGGCTACATGAATTCTTTTCACCAACCAACTCTTCACAGGTCAAATAAAAATGCCACCAGCAAGTATGATGACTCCAGATAAAATTGCAAAGATGAAACAATAAAGTGTTGTAAAAAAGAAGCAAGTTAGCATCACATAACTATTTCATATTATTTTGATGGCTACAAATATTAAAACTTGTTTATGTAAGTACAATGTTCAGGTCTGAAGAAATTTACAAAGATGAATACCTCTAACTGTCTTAATGTGTCCAGCAGCATAACATGTTTAAGTTGAAGAGATTTCAACCGATTTTGCAGCTCAGAGAGTTCACATAGCATGATAGACTCACAGTCTTTTATGATCACTTCACTGGTACCTTCTTGCAATAATCGCAATCGTAGCTTCTCAGTTGAAACTACAATGTCTTCAGAAGGTGCAAAATCACTGCTTGTCAAAACCCTAGGGAATTGATCTTTAGCGGCTAGCAAAGCCTCAATCCATGCAGCTCTATCCTCTCTAGATAGACAACGCAGGTGAAGAGTTTTTGTCCCCGTGAATATGTACAACCTTTTGTCATCCGACTTGCTTGCCCGAATTGAAGACACCTGTAAACTATATTAATTACTGTGCGGAACTACCCAAAAAAAGATAAAATATGGAAATATAAGGTCATAAGCATACATTTGCCCACCACCCATATAAAACTATACAATAGCACCTTTGGAGAGAACACAATAGGACTGTTGAGGAGGTAGAAAAGCCTCTCTTTAAATTGAAGAGGAGATCTTTGTCTTAATCACTCTATTTTAATCTAGGAAATCATGAGAGTCAATGAAATCATTTTTACAGACAGAAAATGAAATAGCTAGAAATTTGTTTTGCTGACCAATCACTTTAGGAGGCCTTCAATAATATTTCCATGTGTAGAATATCCAAAACCTATTACTAGACTAGGGGGAAAAAATTCACGAAGGAAAAAGAAACCTATCAGAGTGTTCTTCCTGACTACTTCATCTTTCCCTAACTTTGAGTTCCAGGACACACCATTTCTTCCGGAACAGACCACATGTCCCTTCTTACAAAATCTCTAACTTGATAAGTGCAGGGGGACATCTCTCCGATTTGGCTAGCAACCAGTTTCCTAACACCAGATTTCATGTGGTTTTGCCAACAATTATTTATTTCCAACACTTTTTAAGTCTATTAGCATCTTTCACTTAACAAAGAACAATACTAACGTACTAGCGTGTTTTGGAGGAGGAAGTTCAGCTTATAAATAAATAAAAGTTCTTATTTTTATTAATAATATGGAAGAAAAACTATACACATTTTGTTCACCTTCCACTCCTCCAACCCAATGCATCATAGTTTACGACTTTTAATTCCTCTTCTTCTTGGTTTACAAACCAGACTTCCTCAAATCTGTTCATATGAACTAGGCACAATAAAGGTACAGCTGATTTGTATGCTTGATGGGTATTATTAGCATCCCAACATATGCGATTGTATTCATAAATGCAGACAATACCAACAGAACCATGTTTCTCATTAGAAAATTACATGAATGCCAAATACACAAAGGAACCAGACACCCAGAACCAAATGCAAAGAACAAACCTTCAAATGTATCTCTCCAAAGGGTTTCCACTGTTTTGCAGAACCACCAAGTCGATTACTGTTGGAATTAGACTTTTTCATATACCTCGAAGACTCATCTCCAATCACCTTCACACCCTTCTCTCTCCGAGGACTCATCACAATCTTGTCCGGTCCATGAACCTTATAGTACGAAAGCACTCCATCTTCAAGCACAAACCACCTCGATCTCCAACCTTTCCCATAGTTCACCCACTTATACAAAATCCCAGCCGCATTGCCGCAAAACCCCTTGGAATCTCTCGACTCAACCACAACGTCCTCAACCTCGTGATTATTCACAGCCGAACTCAACCTATCCAAATCAGTAAAGCTCGGTTTAGAAGCAAAATTCACATTCTTCACTGAACTCTCAAACCCTAGCTGACACTGCTGAACCTGTGCCTGTGGCTTCACCACCGCCGGACTGTTCCGATCCTCGATCGAAACCGGAGCAATGCAGCACAATGGATTCATCTTAACAACACACACAAATCAATCAATCAATCAAACAAACAAACAAACAATTCAATCGAAGAACCAACAGATCAATCTCATCGCACTGAATGTGGCTCCAAATGCTGACATTTTCGAGCTCGAGAGAGATCGAATCGAATCTCAGGTGAGAAACAGAGCACTCGATCGGAGATCGACGGGGCGATAAACCCGAGACTAGTCTGAAATGACATAAGATTGAAAACGATAGGCTGAGTACAGATAGATATAGATCAGAGAGGACTGAGAAGTATAGAGAGAGTATCTGTAGAGAGAGAAAGAGAGGGGGCAGTTATGGATGCAGATGGCGAGCACTCAATTAAGCTTGCAGAGAAGATAGAGATGTATGTGTGTTTGTGTGCTGAGATTAAATTCAATGGTCAGGTTTTCTCAGTGTCCAAACAGAGCAGCTATGAAAACATAGACTGATACAGAGTGGGGAAGAAAGGGGAAGAGTCTAACATGAGTCGCCCTCATGGTTCTTGTTATAGACTCTCCGTTTAATTGGTCCACTTAGTTTGACAACTGTTTTTCTTTTTAATTTCTTTTTTTAGAAGAAGTCATTTTTAACCTTTTAGGTGTTTTTATCGGAAACATGGTTAACGGTATATACTACATATACTTTATAATTAAAATTTTTTAATTATAATTAAAAAAATATCATATAAAACATAACCTGAGATATAATTAAAATTTTATGAGTCATAATCAAAACAAAAATTACTAATCATAATTAAAATAAAAAAATGACATAATTAAAAAAATACATGATACACTATCTAAAGGGTATGCACGTTAGAATTACCAATTTTTATAAAATAATTATTTTTGTGCTCAAGGAATATGACGCACCATGACTTGAGTGCAAATTTTTTTTTTTTTAAGTTCTACTTATTTGCTTTTTTAAAAAAAAATTACAATAATAGTAATAATTTTTCATTTTTAACATATTAAAATATAATATTGACGTGATTCAAATAACTTGATTTGCTAAGATGATCTAACTTGATTTTTAACATATTAAAATATAATATTGACATGATTCAAATAACTTGATTTGCTAAGATGATCTAACTTGATTTTTAACATATTAAAATATAATATTGACGTGATTCAAATAACTTGATTTGCTAAGATGATCTAACTTGATCAATTTATAGTAGTAATCGGACCATGGCCCATACTTATACCTTGCCCAAAAATGCAAGTGAGAAGGTTGAGTTTTAGGTCAAGTTTGGGTATTCCTAAATAATTCAAAAAGTCAAAAAGTTACTCAAAAAGTTAAAAAGTTAACACTATTCACCTAAAGTTAACAATTATGGCTGCACAACTCCCAATTCAAATTTTCTTCTAAAACTAATTTTTACAATTTTTTATTACACATTTTTCCATAAAAAGTTAAAAAGTTAACCCAAAGATCCATATTTTTAACCTCAATGTTTTAGTCAAAAAAGACAAAAAGTACACTTATATAATCTTCCCTAACAAGACCTTACATTGGAAATTTGGGGCTTTTGTATTCTCTCTCATTTGATTTTCACCTTTTGGTAGAAGTCCATAGGCCAACTCCAAAGAAATCCAATCCAACTACAAAAATAATGAAATGCTCAATCAAACAAATTTGTTTGTGAGGGAAATCAAAGTGCAAATGCACTTGTACACGTAGGAGTTGATCACTAAGCCTCCGTTTAGGGAGGGGTTGGCTCTTTGATTTTTTAGCTCTTTTGGCTATATGAGTCTAGGCTCAAAAGCTTGGTTTAGGAAGAACTTTTTGATTTTTTTATTTTTTTGACTTTTTTTGTGAGAGAAGAGTGTAATGATTATGGGTTGAATGTGATTTTTTGTCTTTTGTAACTCAAAATTGCTATTTTGTCTTTTGTGGCTCATTGAGCCAAAAAAGCCCAATGAGCCACTTTTATTTATTTATTTATTTTGTTGTTTTTATAAATTTGAATTTAAAATCTCATTTATCTTCACATTTAAAAGGTTATTTGAGATATAATTTATAAGTTTATTTTTTTTATTTATTATGAAAAGACATTAAAAAAATAGAGAAATAATATAATTTGAATAAATTAATAAACCAAAATATAACTTATTTATAGTATTATCAAATGACTTCTAAGGTCTCATTTGGCAAGTGACTTTTTTAGTTAAAAAGTCAAAAAGTTACTAAAAAAATCAAACAGCCAATAACTCATATTAAAAAGTCAAATATTCATTTTTCTCTCTATTTTTTACAGATCTTTTGGTAAAAAGTCAAAAAATCATCCCAAACGTACTATTTTTTTTTTACATCACATTTTAATTAAAAATTAAAAAATTACTAAAAAAATCTGCTCCCAAACAAGACCTAAGTACCTTCTCCTTAATCTTTTAAATAAGTGTCCCAGTTAAACCCTCTAACTTGATGAGGTCCATTTAATTGGCTAAGATGTTTGGACTTGTGTATGAGATGATGTAACTCTCTCCTTTCTCTTTCTCATTCTCATTCTCATTCTTATTCTCATTCTCATTCTCATTCTCCCAGTTATTTTCTTTTATTATAGAACCTAAAATATAAACAAAAATAATTATGAGAATTATTTAGGGTTCGTTTGGGAAGTGGCTCATTGGGCTTTTTTGGCTCAATGAGCCACAAAAGACAAAATAACAATTTTGAGCCACAAAAGACAAAAATCACATCCAACCTATAATTATTACATTCTTCTCTCACAAAAAAAGTTAAAAAAATCAAAAAATCAAAAAATCCTTCCCAAACCAAGCTTTTGAGCCCAGACTCATATAGCCAAAAGAGCCAAAAAACTAAAGAACCAACCTACTTCCCAAACGGAAGCTTAGATAAATGTTGTTAGCATTCAATTTCTTTATACAGACATTTCATGTCATATATTTAATAAGGATTGGTTAGGCAATTAACTTTTCGGTGATGTTATATCTACTAATTAATGTACTAAATAGTGTACCGACACTAGTTATGACATTATTATTGACTCCACTCATTAATCACATTACAAAATATTAAAAAAAATTTAAATTATGTCACATCATCAATTGATACATTAGTTAGCACACTAATTAATATATATAGTATTATTCTTAGCTTTTAGGGTGCATTGATTCATCAATTTAAACCCTGATGAACTTATCTAAAATTTTACCATTTATTTTTCACTTCATTTAATAAAACATTTAATAAAAGATATGTATTAATTAATTTATTTTCTTTTTAAAATTATCTATCTATGCATAAATTTTGATGGCATAAGCATCTTCACAACAATCAACTGCTTATGGGCCCAATCAAATTACTGGCCAGATCCTTCTTTTGCTAGGCCTATGTGGGGAGATCTTAGTGGCCCAAGGGGGATAACACTTTAAGGTCATGTTTGATTCACAAAATTAATAATGAAATATTAATAATTTTTTAAATTAGTGTGATATTCACTATCCAATTAGATTAATATCTATTCGATTAATAATCCTACCTATATCCCATTATTTATAATCCTACAAATTTATTGGATTAATTATCCATTAGATTAATAATCCTAAACAAAAATATTGCCCACGAATTAATAATCTCGATCCTATGCTCTAACCCACCCAATTAAACATGTCATAAATGTTTTATTTTAATCCCGTATTAATATCAACAAAATATACATATATAATAATAATAACATATTTAATTTAATAATTATATGTGTTAAAATATAATTTAATTTCAGTTAATAGTTATTGTGTCTAATTTTTAAAAAATAAAAATATAATTATTTTAGGATGAGGACCTAAGTGATAATAGGTATAAGTGGATAAGTCTTAAGAGTATCCACACCAATCTCTTTAAATTTTTAATCAAATTATAATTAAAAAAGGCATTTTGCTATTTTAGGTAATTATCCTACTGTATCAAACTCTCTATTCTAACTCAATCCTATTAAAATATTTGTTATTCTTTTTTTATTTTAATTAAATTGATGAGCTGTTAGCCAAATAATTTTTATGTTCCTTTGTGTTATCCTAGGTAAGCAACCCAAGAGAGGGGTGAATTGGGTTATTTAAAAAAAAATTACAATATTAAATTTTATAAACACAATATTTCAAATTTTAACAAATAAAAAACTGAATAATAATTATCAATACAAAAAATAAAAGAGATAGGGAGAGAAAATCAAACACTAAGATTTATAGTAGTTCGGCAAGCCAAACCTACGTCCACTCCTCAAGGAATCTCTTTGAGAATTTCTTTACTATCAAAATGAATTAATACACCACCAAGTCTTCACCAAGCTTGTAGATTTTGCATAGGGCTTACTCTTATCTATTGAGTCTCACTTAACAATAAATGTCTTACTCTTACAAAATCTCTCACAAAAATAATAAATAAAAATAAATGGTACTTAAACTCTCTTTTACAATAATTCTCTCACAAAGAATAGATATGAAAGTGTAAGATCAAATGCTACACTCAGATCTGAAAGTGAAATAGTAGAATACAATATATTCAAAATTTTGGAGCACACATAAATTTTTCTCTTAAAATTCTTAATTTTTCTCCACACACAACACTTCTATTTATACACAAAAATATACCCGTTGAAAGTAGGATGTTCTTTGCTAACGTCATGGATTATATGGGCACGCTCCTTGATTCAAATAGACAGCAAATGATAATTTTATTTTCCTTTTTTGTTTTGTAAAACATGGAGTCACCGCTTTTATAGACAATTTGATACAAAAATCACAACTTTCAAACAAACAAATGATTTCTCTATTTTTTTCTTCTTGTTTTATGACATGATATAAAATTCAACACATGAAGCGACCGTTTTGTAGGTAATTTGATACAAAATTCACAACTTTCAAACAAGGAAATGAATTGCTCCATTTTTTTCTTCTTATTTTATTATAATATATATATATATATATGTGTGTGTGTGTGTGTGTGTGTGTTTGTGTGTGTGAGACATGACATAACCAATGTAGTGTAAAAAATCTAATTGCTCACGTAATGTATTTTATTTATATTATATGCATTATATATAATATTCAGATAAAATATTTGTATATATAGTAAAATCTCTTTAAATAATATTTATAATAGATCTGAATATATATACCCTTTTAAATTTTTGTAGAGATTTTAAATTAAACATAACCTATCATTCCATGTGGATATATCACTTTTGTCAAAAAAAAAACAATTCATCAATATCAGATTTGTCAAAAAATGAATAATGATCAATCTAATTTTTCAAAAAGTGAATAGTAAAAAATATTTTTATTTAAATTATATTTAATAAATGTATCATACAATAAATAATATTTTGTGTCAAATAATATGTATATTAAAAAATTTAAAATTAGGCAAATAATATTTTAGACATCATCAAAATTAAACAATATGATTGCCTCTTTGTAAAGGTAAAACTGAAAGAAATGTAAAAAAAATAAAAAAATAAAAAAAAATGCCATTGACTGGTTGACTGATCTGACTTTTGGGTGGACATCCGATAACACACAAATAACGATGAACAATATCTTATTTGTTATAACAAGATACTATAATAAACGTAAATCTTGACGAGTTGCAAGTATTACTGGTGGTGGTGGAGGTAATTTTTAAAAATTTATATCGTTAATAGTTAAAAAACGATTTTAACTATGCTAATGCTGATCTCACAAGGGGATAAACTTGTTTTGGGGAGGCAATTAAGGAGTTGCCACGTGGTTAACTTGGCGTGGTAAAGCGAAGCAGGTGATGGAGAAGCACCTGTAACTAGGTGCATGAAGTAAGGAAATGAAAGACAACAAATGAATGTGTGGTCAGTCAGTAAACGAAAGGAATTTTGGTGGATGAAGAAGTAAAGTAATGAATTAATATTATCGTAAGTTTTATTATATCTTAAATAATTATGAATTATTTTATTATTTTTTTAAAATTATGTTAATATTTTACTATGTTATTTATTTATAAACCCTATTCGTTTTTAAAAAATGGAAACTCATGGTTATACCTATTTATTAAATATATTTTTGAATAATTATTTTATTAGTATTACTATGGAGGTGCCATCTCTTGGGGGACTAAAACAATCATTGGCCTCTGAATTTTTTACTTTAGTGACCCTTTGACAGTCTCATATCTTGAAGAATTTAAATAACCATTGACCTCTGATTAGTCATTTTGTGACCATCAGTTTGTCATGAATTTATTGACTCTCTATTTTGTTATATTCTGTACCATGGTTACGATTATTTTGCTATAATTCTGCATGTTATTTTTGTTATTTAAATGATTTACTCGAACCAAACTATTCTTTGTTTAGCTTAAATAATTATCCATGATGATTTTATACGTTTATACTTTCAGTATAATATTTCTCACTCTACCATGTGCTTATAGTTGTTATCCTATTTCAGGTGATGAAATGTAAAGAACAGTGGTAACCTCATATAATGGGAATAGCACAGAACTTAATGCGGACTTTTTGTATTTTTTTTTAATAATTGTCTGATATCAATAAAATAAATAAAAGTCTCAAAAAAGGTTCTTTTTTGTAACATTATTAAGTATTTTGATTATTTATTTACCTTTTTAATTCTTTGTCTCGTCTTCGCCTGCGCCACTTAATTCATTAAAATTAAAATTAACTAGTTAGTTGTGAATCCAGGCCTAGGTCGTGACATTATTTGCATAAAAAAAAATCATCCAATACGTTCAATTTCTCAATATTCTCTATTAAATTATTTTTTCTCACAAATTACCCTTTAAGATAAAATCATAATTATGATACACTCAAATAACAAACAAATCAAAATCTCAAATTACACAATTTTGAAAAATCTTTTCAAAAGCTCTTACATGTTCTTTAAAGTTTTGAAACTTCTTAACCCTAAAATCCAATTCTTCCATAAACCCTAAAACCCTAATAAGCTTAAAAATGTCATATTTAACACACTTTGGATACAAATATACCTTACCCAGCGGTTTACAAAATTGAACTTTCAAAGAGCATTCTTTTATTAGCATCCTTAATGATGCTTTAAGATTTGCTAGAACCCTAACTCTATTTCCTTTTGGACGAAGTCTAATCTTGATAAATGAAATGACCTTTCTCCTGTAATGTTTCTAACTGTTGCATCATCTAATGGACGATAGTTCGGTCATTCAAGTTCATAACTGTCATGATAAAAAAACTCCTAAAACCTTTAGAAAAATATTTTTAATTATTATTCTTATTCATTATTTGATTTTGTTCAATTTTGTTTTATTATTTTCAAATAACAACACAACAAGAAACAATGATACTGATGACAATAGTGAGTTTTGGTGGAAGAACGAGGAAGAAGATGAAGAAAAAATAATTGAAACTTGAAAAAGAATATGAAAAAACTTAAAAATGAATAATACGTATAAGTGATTAGGGTGTACAATGGCCCCCAAAAAAAAAAAAAAAAATTTTAGGGTTTAATGTATATTGTCTTTATTAGTAAATTTACATTAAGATAAATTTTAATTGAACATACTAAGTTATTTTTTAAGTGCGAATAGAATCACCCCTGTTATAAGGGTTAATATTGGCCCAAATCAGCCCAAAAACACAATATTCATCTGCATCCATAAACTAAGTTAACGAGATTTCTGTTTTTAATAAATTAGTTCGAAACTTTGGATTTAGACCTTATTCAACAGGCTGGTAAGCGCATAAATTGAGATTTAAGTCAATATTTTAGATTTTATTTTTTTATGTTTTTTGGTCGAACTTAAGGTCAGGTTGATAGAATGCCCTTTCACGGGGCAACAACCATGATCAAGCTGAATTTCACACCCTAAGTTGAGCCTCAATTCCATCCCCATTCGAGTTGGACCAGATCACTCGATAAATATACTTGGGTTGGATAAATGCCAGCGGCCTTTAAGCCTTCGGGTCCAGCCCGAATAATGAAACCAATCTCACGTTTCATTGGTCAGAAAACGTCACTCCGAGTAGTAACATGTGAGCTGTGCAGTACCGGAACCCAGCCACATACTTTGCCTTCCAACGTGCGGCAAAACAAATCGAACGGTCCAAAAACACCTCGGCATATAAAAAGTCACACACAAACAACATCACCGCAGAAAGAAGGGGGGAGAGAGAGAGAGAGAGAGAGAGAGTTGTTGTTTGTTTGGTTGCTAAGAAAAGAATCGAAGAAAGCGAGAGAAAACAAAGACAATAATGATGATGCAGCTGAGAAAACTTTGCGCACACAATTCATATACTCGTCAATGAAATGGATGGATTGAAAATCAACACCACCTTCCTCTTCTTCGACCCACCACCACCACAACCATGACCACCCCCTTTAAACCCCTTCTCTTCATTACTCTTTCTCTCTCCTCTCTCTGTCATGGACTCCGCGACCTCTCGCCCCGCCATCGTCATCGACAACGGCACAGGGTAATATGCACACTAACTGTTCGACGTAATTCCCCAATGAAAATTTTCCCCTAATTTTCACTAATTCTCGCTATTTGAATTGAATTGCAGGTATACTAAAATGGGTTTTGCTGGAAATGTTGAGCCGTGTTTTACACTCCCCACAGTCGTCGCTATCAACGAATCGTTCGTAAACCAACCTCGAAGTTCCGGGAAAGGCAGCAATTGGCTAGCCCAGCATAGCGCTGGTGTAATGGCCGATCTCGATTTCTATATAGGAGATGAGGCTTTGTCTAGATCTCGATCTAATAATACTTATACTCTTACGAATCCAATTAGGAATGGTCAGGTCGATAATTGGGATGCCATGGAACGATTTTGGCAGCAGTGTATATTCAATTACTTGCGGTGTGATCCAGAAGATCATTACTTTCTGTTGACTGAGAGCCCGCTTACTCCGCCGGAGAGTCGCGAGTACACCGGTGAAATTATGTTTGAGACTTTCAATGTTCCGGGGCTTTATATTGCGGTGCAGCCGGTGCTTGCTCTTGCAGCTGGGTACACTACATCTAAGGTTGGTTTTTGAATTATACAGAATTATATTCTAATGTTTTTTGAATAATTGAATATATAAGTTTTACAGGAATACCCAAATCGGGGTTAAGATGAACAATCGTTTTGTGGGCATATAAAGAGTTCAACAAGTTTTAAATTTGTGCTGTTTTTATTTTACTAGATAGTAATATCCATATGGCAATAGTCTTAACGTGCACTTTTTTACTTAGTGTGAGATGACAGGGGTTGTAGTGGATGTTGGAGATGGGGCTACTCATGTTGTACCTGTTGCAGATGGTTATGTTATTGGAAGCAGCATTAAGTCAATTCCCATTGCCGGGAAAGATGTTACTCTCTTCATCCAGCAGCTTATGCGGGTATATTGTCTTTTATTTTTTACTCATGTTAAGTTTGTTAAACTAGGAGCACAGAAGCAAACACTATGGCATATTGTTATGGACCATGTTACTGAAATGGTGACCATTTGTCAAAAGAGAATATACATGCAGTTTTTCCTTAAGAGGCAGTTTTGCCATGCCTTCGTTCCACTTCACTCTTGAATCTCTATCTATACTCTTTGAATTGATATGTACGTGGTACTCTCTCACTTGCTCGTTTCGAGCATGGATGCTATGCCATACTGCTTCATGTGTTGTGAATTGAGGTCTGTGTATGCTGATAGTGTTAAGTATAATACATCATTACTGTCAGTGCTATCTCCTGTCTTTTTCTCATTCACTCTCTAGTTGAAATAACATACAAAATCTCATACTTTTGTGAATTTCTGTGTCACTTTATGTGGCCGACAATGCAAACACCTAATTATTGAAGTTTGTCAATTAAGACTAGATATTGATTTTTTTGTACTTATTTGAATCTGAAACTATCATATATAGAATCAAGTTAATAGATAGTATTATCAAGGGTTTTGACTTTGATTTTGTTTCTTGTAGGAAAGAGGAGAGCATGTTCCGCCTGAAGATTCCTTTGAAGTAGCTCGAAAAGTGAAGGAAACATATTGCTACACTAGTTCCGATATTGTCAAGGTAGTCATTTACTATCTTAATTACTCTGGAAAATTATTAGTCAACAAATTCATGCTCTGTGCTGAGCATGAATATGTTGAAAATATTTTGTTTTCAGAATTTTATATTCATATGAATCTGAAATATTTAATCCAGCATTATTCTAATGATAAGTCTTTTTTCTTCTATGATTTTAGGAGTTCAATAAGTATGACAGAGAACCAGCTAAATACATCAAGCAATATAAAGGAATCAAACCAAGGACAGGGGCACCATACTCGTGTGATATCGGCTATGAACGGTTTCTTGGTCCTGAGGTTTGTTCCTATTTTCTTTTCAATTTTTGCTTCTTTTGAACATCACAATGTATGTTAGTGGAATGATGACTCCAACACATCTCCGAATCTGATAAACATATTTTGGTTTGATTATGGTTTTATTCTTGTTTTATTTTTGGAGATGGTTTTTATTTTATTTATTTATTTATTTTTATGTATATAAAAAAAAAAATAAAAGAAAAACAAAAAAAAAAAAACTGTAATTTCATTTATTGGTAGCTTAGTTTAACTGAGAAGTGAAAATACATTCCACATGATTCTCATGACTTTGCTTGTTCATTTACCTTCTGATTGAAAGATCTTGCCATCCTCAGGGGTACTTCAGTTATAGTGGGCAGTCCCTCTTCTTGATTATTTATGAGCAAACAAAGATATGCTGGAGGGTCACTTCTCACATTTTCAGATATGCCACTCAGTTTATGTGTGACCAAAACTAACTTGTTGACCATGTCTCTCAGTTTTTCATTGTTCAGGGATTGTTATGGTTATT
This sequence comes from Camellia lanceoleosa, assembly GCA_025200525.1. Lineage (NCBI taxonomy): Eukaryota > Viridiplantae > Streptophyta > Magnoliopsida > Ericales > Theaceae > Camellia > Camellia lanceoleosa. Next base: position 7,725,256 of record CM045763.1, on the reverse strand, counting down.
ATATTTGTTGGCTCTGATAGTATTTGGTGTTGGTTGATTAAACTTGGTCAAAGACAGACAACCTATGGTATATGAAAATAATGTGTATGACAAATCAAGGCTATGATAAAAATCAAAATTTGTTGAAGTTTAAAATGAGTAACTGTGCATGTGAGGCCTAACTTGTAGAAATGTTATAGAGTACACTGATACTGTGCATGTGAGGCCTAACTTGTAGAAATGTTATTGAGTACACTGACACTGATTCCCGTACCACATGTAGACACTAAACAACCAATATAACCTAAAGATTGAAAACCCTATAAGGTTTTCTTAACTATCATAACTTAAGTTGATCACAGTTGGTTTAGAAAAATGTTGTTTATTGCATTTACTTGGTATTCAAGTGTCTTGCATGTGGACATGTTAGAGAATTCAATTTAATCTGGTGGAGTGGATGGGATGGGATGGGAGTAATTAACTTATTCCTTTCTTATTTTTAATGTGTTGTATTATATGTTATACTGTAGTGAGTGGATCTCTCTCTGCTGTATGATACCCTTCTTGTTCTGATGATTAGTCTGACTTGTTATGCAGGTTTTCTTTAGTCCTGAGATTTACAGCAGCGACTTTAGCACCCCTTTACCAGCTGTAATAGACAAGTGTATTCAGTCTGCACCAATTGACACAAGAAGGGCATTGTATAAGGTGAAGTAGATTGGTTGAGGAGCAAGATACAATTTTTCTAAAAGGTGTTAAGAGAGATAGAGTGAGTGAACGATGTGAGACAAAAGATAAGAGAGTAACTTATGGTTCTCTCCGTCATCCGATTATATTTATATTACAATACAAAAATACCCATATCTAGAAAATAACACATAATGTAAAATTCCTTGTCAAGTTGGTGCATAGATATCTCTGTTTCCTAACTTGCACACAATCGGATGAAAAACCTTACTACGTAGCCCTTTAGTTAACATATCAACTAATTGAATATCAAATCCCACCAAAGTCATACAGATTAAACCCTTGCTCAACTTCTCCTTAATGAAGTGTTTATCAACTTTGATATATTTTGTCCTATGATGTTGCATTGGATTGGCAGTTTAATAGTTATAATACAGCTTCATAGGATTAACATCAAATAGCCCCAAATCCTTCAGGAACACTTGAAGCGACATAAGCTCACAAATGCTATTTTAAATCACAATATTGACACCTCAATATATGTTGAGTCTGAACTGAATTTTTGGACCTAGCTTGAGCAGAGTCCCAGACTCCCATTGCAGTATGAGGTTATATATTCACATGCTATTTCGCATGAGATTTCTTTTATGTCTGAATTTGGACAGGTTTTAGCTATGGATTTATATTTGTATTTTCCACTTCTGGTCACTTATTTGTTTTGATACTTATCTCAGAATGTAGTGTTGTCTGGGGGATCCACAATGTTCAAAGACTTCCACCGAAGGTTGCAACGAGATCTAAAGAAGATTGTAGATGCTCGTGTTCTTGCATCTGATGCTCGGCTTGGCGGAGAAATAAAAGTAAGCATTTCAAATTTTAAGGGTATTTCTATAAAAATAAACCTTTTGGTCAAAATTAATAACATGAAAGGGCTGGCTGTTGAATTCTTTCTGCCACCAGGCACAACCGGTGGAGGTCAATGTAGTCAGCCATCCCATCCAGAGGTATGCGGTCTGGTTTGGAGGCTCTGTCCTTGCATCAACATCAGAATTTTTTTCGGTAGGTTTTTATCTTTTCAATTTGAACACATGTTTCACCATTGTTTAGTGTTTTCCTGGACATTTGGGAAATTTAGGTCTCATGGTCATTATAAACCCTTTGATGTTCACTGTGGAGTGATCCCATTCAGGAAGGATGCAATTATGTCCCTCCATTCCTGTGTGTTTGCATGTTCTAATTGTTATTTGTAGCATAGGAGTTTACCTGCAAAATTAGGCTTAGATTTAGATGTCTGGCGAGAGTCACGTGCTCTTTGTACTACTACTTCAATGTGGGTCGAAGAAGTTTTTGAAATATAAAGTATATTTTCAATTCTAGTGTGGCCCTTGCATTCTTTGAATTCAAGAAGATTAGGCATACCTTGTTAATTGGGAATTTGCTAGCTAGATTCTGCTCTATTTTGTTATTTATTTCTTTCACTTGATGACAGAATGAAAAGAGGAGATTGTGGTTTCATTTTTTCTTTCCCCCCCCCCCCCCCCCCTCTCTTTTCTGGTGAAGTTGATGCTGAATATTTCAGCATTGGTTGATATATTTTTACATACCTCATATTTTTAATGGCATAGAACTACATGCCTATATTTCCTTATTGGAAATTTCCAATTTGGATTACTAGCATTAATTTCAGTTCATCATTAAAATGATGAAATGAAAAGATTCTAAATAAAAGTTTCATGCCAAAATGATTTCAACACATTGACTGCACTAAATGACTAACATCCGAAAGTTGTTGCATGTGGATTTGTTTTCCATTTGGATTTATTGTAGAACAAGTACCTCAATAAAATGAAATTGAGAGATGGCATTGTTTCACAGCAATGAAAGGCTGAAAACTTGGTAATGGAGACTGTTACTACCCATGTCCGAATCTATGCCCATGTTGTGATTAGTGTTTATTTGGGATTGTTGTCATGTTTATGAATGCTTATTTATGGTCTAATCTTGTTGGATGACAATATTTGTGCTCCGTTCGCAGGCTTGCCATACGAAAGCAGAGTATGAAGAATATGGAGCAAGCATTTGCCGTACAAATCCTGTTTTCAAGGGGATGTATTGATGTGATGAGAGACCTATTTCAGAGGATGTTGTAAAGGCATTTCATGATTGTAATGCTTAATCAAATGCCTCATCTTTCCCACCTCTAACACGCTCCACAGTTTCATTTCCGACATCCAATCCATTTCTGACATCCAATCCGATCTTCGCTTGACATTCCTGTGTAATTACGGATTTAGCCCCTGGGAGGCGGTGTACAATAGATGTCCAGTCTCAACTGTAAGAGAAATGAGTCTTTTGTATTCTTTCATTATGAAACAAGAAGTCTTTGTTGGATTAGATAAAAAGAGTCATCATTTAGTCGAAGGCTGATAAGAATTTTTCAGTTTTTGTTGGGAGCCATTATTCCCTAATAGGACAGACAGACATTTTCTTGGTTAGGTTGTTCGATTCATTTTGGATTGGAGTTGGGAGGAATATAGAGTTGCCATAATGATTTAGTAGTTTGATTTATATGTATTTGAACTTAAACTTTTCATCCATGTATGTACATTTCCATTTCACATATTCTTGAACTGTTTTGGAAATTCTTATCTAGTAGTGGTGAACAATCTCTTCAGCAGCAGCTTATGAACTGTTGAACAATATTGTGAAGATTAGATAGAGTGAGTATTCTTTTGAATTTTTGTAGACTCCATTCTAGGATTGCATTGAGATTTTTTTTTTTCTTTGAATGAGCATTCTAGCTTGATCGTTTGAAGGGAGAAATTATATTTTAGGTCTGATCTATAGGACAAGTGGTGTGTCCACGTTCTACCTTGTACCTTATTTTTCAATGTAGATGGTCAAGTGCCCCGGATTGGGTGGATATTGAGCCACATGGTAGGTTAAACCTACTAGATAATTTCTCGAAGCAGCACTGCTAGTATCATCTCTTGAAATGAAACAGGTAGATTAGTTTGTTTTTAATTCTTGTGTGGAAGAGAGTAGATGTGGTTCAATGTGGAAGAGGAGATGAGGTTTGTTGATTATGTGTTTTTGTTTTCTTCATTTTTTGTTTCTCATGTTTTTAGAAACAAAAATAATGAACAGTTATAAAATATTCATCATTTTTATTTTTGTGCAAAAATAGATCTCAATTTTTTTTTGAAAATTGTAACAAATATATATATATATATATATATTTTAAATGCAAGCATAAAATGAAAAAAAAAAAAAAATTAGAGAAAATTACATGTATACAGACAATGTATAGAACAAAACGAATAGAACAAGGTTTTTTTCACAACTTTCATCTGCCTCCATAACTGTGATCGGCTCTCCTTGTAATTAACGAACTATATTAATGAGCCAAATTATTGAAGATCTATCTCAAGTATGGTATTGTATGGTTTTATTATGTAAAAACTCAATTACTTTTTTAAAACTCATACTCTTCTTCATAAATGATTTATAAATTTTCTCTTTACTTCTAATAAACTATTTAGAATGACATATTCTTTGTGTCAAAAAATAAAATTTAGAAAAATTGTGAACCATATGAACTTTACTCCGTTTGGGAAGTGGGCTGACTCTTTGACTTTTTGGTTTTTTTGGCTATATGAGCTTAGACTCAAAAACTTGGTTTGGGAAGGGCTCTTGGCTTTTTGACTTTTTTGACTTTTTTTGTGAGAGAAGAGTGTAATGATTATGGGGTTAAATGTGATGTTTTGTCTGTTATGGCTCATGAACTTATTTTGTCTTTTGTGGCTCATAAGCCCAATAAACCCTTGTCAAACGGAGGCAAATATTTGCCAATTACAAATGGTGAGCTTTTTAACACATCTCTCCTTTCGATTATATGTTTTATGCTTTTATCGAGATCATAATCCTACAACAATTGCTTTACAACTTAGATTTGGATTACATGTGAGTCTACATTTAAGTAAAAAATAAGAAATTGGGTTATATATAAACTTCGTGAGAAGGTAACTATTTAGGATTGTTTTAGGTATGATTTATAAGTTGTATTTTTTTACTTATTATAAAAAAATGTACAAAAAATAAAAAGGTAATATAACCTAAATAAGTTGATAAACGAATAAACTGACTTTTTTAAAATAAGCCTCCTTAATTTGATCAACATTTTGTAACATCAATCACATATTATTAAGTGGTGACAAAATTCAGTACTGAAGTAGGTGGTGTTAATGGTATAATTTAATTTTATAATCAAACCCTTTCTCCTTGTTGCTCCTTGTCACAAAAATCCCAATTTGAAATAAAACTAGTGGGGAGTAAAGGCACAAATCTTTGTTTCAAAATTTATTATTATTATCACTCACAGTTACTTTAATTATCTTATGATTTTTAAATGAAAAATATTATTAAATTTTTTATATGGGATTGGACTGTGTCTAGTCCGTAATTGAATTGGACCGTCTAGTCTAGCCTAGTGGGTTTATTTTTTGGTCATGTTTTGATCATCTAAATTGTTCACATTTTAGAATTTGTCGAGTACATCATTTTTACAAAAATCAAGTCAATCGAATAACGGAAATTATGTGTTTGGATCAATTTTGTATGAATCGTTTATTTTTTCATACAAAATTGATCTAAACACATAATTGTTATTATTTGATTGACTTAATTTTTTTATAAGACTAATGTACTCGACGAATCCTAAAATATAAATTAGGGGTGGGTGCGGGTCGGTTGCGGCCATTGAACCTCTGATCCGCCATCTGTCCGCCAGATTGGCGGATTGGAGAAAATCAATCCGCATTCGTCCGCCAATCCGGCGGATGTAGATTGAGCGGATTGGCAGATTGACAGATTGGCGGATGGATACGAATTAGTTTGGCGATTTAAAATTTTATAAATTTTCAACATAATTCAATTATGCATTTCCTCAAAAAAAAAAAAAAAAAGTATTACAGTCAATGACTTAAAAAAGTATTACAAGCGCTATATGTTTCATCAAAATAAATAAAGTTTGAAACTTTAGAATATTACAAACACTGCACGCTTTATCCACATATTACAATCACATAAAGTATTACAATATGTGGTTCTTAAAATATAAAAACAATTTAAATTACCAAAACCATGAACAGATCAGTAGTAGAGATTGCATGCCTTTATATTGTTACATCTATATATTTAATAGAACATTTAAATTACTTTTCAATTGAAAATACAAACAGAATATCCAAATAAATTGAAAACATAAAATCTTACAAATTACTAGGAGTGCTCGCAGTTTGACGGTTCGTTGCGACCAAATAAACATCAAATCCGCCATCTGTCCAAAACTAGGTAGGTTGAAAAAAATTAATCTGCAACTGTTCGCTCGTCATCACGCATCCATTCAAAATGTGACAGATCGGTTCGGTTTAGTCGGTTTGGATGTATCGATATATCCGCTGCTCACTCTTAATATAAATGGTTTAAATCATCAAAATATGATCTAAAAGTGAGCCCACAAAGCCTGGCACCTGGAGGACTGGAGATGCCCTAACCTTTTTATATATATATTTTTTACCGTTTATTAGCAACAATTGTTAGTAATGGATTAATTGTAGTGGTACTTACCAATTAGTCTTGTTAACTAGACTTATTTACCTACAGGTCCTAACTAATAAATTTAACACTATAAAAATAAGATAGTGATAAATTTATCACTAAAATTTATTCATAAAACAAAGAGACTGATAAATTTATCACTATAAAATTATTTATAAAAAAAAAAGACTGATAAATTTATCTTTATCACTTAATAAATTATATCAAATAGAACTTAATGGGTAATAAGTCTCCAAAATAAGACCTATTGGGTAATAAGTCTCCAAAGTAGGACCTATTGGTAGTTTACTCTTAATTTTGTAAATAGGTCTTAGAAAATACAGTAGAAACAGTGTTTATAATAGGATTATTTATATATATCAAGATTATCACACAATTTAATTATTGTAAATGTTTTAAGTCAGTGAAATAGAAGAATTCAAAAACAGAAATCATGAAGTGAATTGTAAATTAGTAAAGAAAAATAAAAAAAATAAAAAAATAGAGGTTCAAGTGGAGTTTGGCATTAGTAAAATCACAATTTACATGAATTTGCACACTTACTATTATGTTACTATATAGTAATTTGCTATTCCCCAATGTTTTTGGTCTTTAGGATCAATAGAAGGATTGATTAAATTTGATTACATACGGTTGATTATTTAATGGTATTTATTTTCATTTTCATTTTCATTTTTTTTTTTTTTTTTGCTTATATATGTTATAGCTTTACAATTAGATATACGATCGTGGAAAGAATTGAAGAAGACTCCACAACCCAGTAGGATACGAGAGAGAGAGAGAGAGAGAGAGAGAGAGAGAGAGGGAGGGAGGGAGGTGGGAGAGGGAAAGCCTACCTGCATATTTGTCTGACTTGGGCAGCTCAAAGCCTAAGACGAAAAAAGAAGAAGAGTAAGCGAAGCTCTAAACCCATATTCAAATCTATTTTCTTACTCTCTTCAGTCAATTCCACTTTATGGTCGATTCATGTATTTGGTAAGAACGCATTAGACTTCGATTTGGTCATATTGTTATAGTTGATTTTGGGTCATTAATATCTCGATTTGTTCTTTTGTTGAGTTATTCTTTGGTTTTCACATTTTATATGCAATATCTGATGTTATCCACTAGTGGGTGTTTGTGATTTATTAGTATTTTGTGAAATTGCTTTGTGGGTATTGAATATTTGTCTTTTTTGGGTAGTCTTGTGATGTGGGTATGTGATAATTTATCATGATTGCTAAAATTTTGTAATGTCAACTGAGGAGATTTATTGTTTTTATCAGAAGGGTGTATTGAAATGCATGGTTTTGTTGATGATTTGTTGAAAGATTTCAACAATAATGTTGGTATTAGATCTCTTTTTATTTTGAAAGTAGATCTCTGTAGTTCTCTTGTTTTAGGATCCTTAAGACTTCACTGTTAATGTGCTTGTGTATATATATATTATTTTTTCTAGTTTTGTTATTCATCAAGTCCTCAATGACTATACATTTCCTTCTGTTGTGCTATTTCAATTTGCATCATTGAACATTGATTAAGTGCCATGAGGCTTGAGAGTGGTCTCTCCCTCTATATTCTGTATTACTATTTGTGTTTACCCAGTCTAATGTCAGGGGCTCTCTCTATCCGTGTGTGTGCATGCGCGCTTTTCCAATTGATGTCAAGTAGGAGACAACTTTAACAATCATTCTCCTGTTTTCAATAGGTGGAGAAATAATAGGTACTTTGATTAATATTCAGTTAGTGTAAATGGATCCAATGGCTGACGAGCAATTAGATTATGGAGATGAGGAATATGTAGGGGCTCAAAAGATGCAGTATCAGGGAGGTGGAGCTATTTCTGCCCTTGCAGATGATGAGATGATAGGAGAAGATGATGAGTATGATGATCTCTATAACGATGTTAATGTTGGAGAAGGTTTCTTGCAGCTGCAACGTTCTGAGGCACCAATGCCAGCTTCTGGCGTGGGTAACGGGGGATTCCGAGCACAGAAAAGTAGTCTTCCTGAACCTAAAGCTGAAGCGGCAGGGTCACAACAGCTAAGTGTCCATGGAGTTGCATCTGAAGGAAAGTATTCTAATTTTGGGATCCATTTTTCTGAGCCAAAGGAAGGGTTGACAGCTGATAAGGGACAAGTGGCAGCTACTGATATTGCTCAAATGATAAGGGTTCAGGGGATGACTCATGATGCTCCAGCGGGGAATTCAGGGTTTCAAGTATCAACTCCTATGCCTCACAAAATAAGCGTTGATTCTTCTGAAATGTCGGTAAAAGTTGCCGCTGAGTCTGCTCCACCTCTGAACACTGGCACAAGCGGCCCTAGGGGTGGTCCTCCACAGATTCCAGCTAATCAGATGAGTATGAATGTAAATGTGAACCGCCCAATAATTAATGAAAATCAGATTCGGCCAGCTTTAGAGAACGGTGGAACCATGCTCTTTGTTGGAGAACTACATTGGTGGACTACCGATGCCGAGCTTGAGAGTGTGCTATCTCAATATGGGAGGGTCAAGGAGATCAAGTTTTTTGACGAGAGAGCTAGTGGAAAATCCAAAGGTTATTGTCAAGTTGAATTTTATGATTCAGCTGCCGCAGCTGCATGCAAAGATGGAATGAATGGTCACAATTTTAATGGGCGTGCTTGTGCAGTCGCCTTTGCTTCTCCACAAACTATAAGGCAGATGGCTTCTTCTTATACGAACAAAAACCAAGTCCAGCCCCAGTCTCAGTCACAAGGAAGGAGGCCCATGAATGATGGTTTGGGGAGAGGTGGTGGGATGAATCAATCGAGTGGAGATGTTGGGAGGAATTATGGAAATGGAAGAGGTGGGTGGGGACGAGGAGGGCAGGGAATACTCAATAGAGGTCCCGGGGGTGGATCAATGAGGGGAAGAGGAGGGGCTATGGGACCAAAGAACATGGTTGGAAGCGCTTCTGGGGTTGGAAGTGGTGCCAGTGGAGGAGCATATGGGCAAGGCCCTGGAGGCCCGGCTTTTGGTGGTCCGCTTGGTGGTTTGATGCATCCTCAGGGTATGATGGGTGCTGGATTTGATCCAATGTATATGGGTAGAGGAGCAGGCTATGGAGGCTTTTCGGGTCCTCCTTTCCCCGGGATGCTTCCTTCATTTCCAGCTGTTAATACAATGGGACTTGCTGGAGTGGCTCCTCATGTCAACCCTGCTTTCTTTGGCAGAGGAATGGCGACTAATGGAATGGGCATGATGGGGCCCGTTGGGTTTGATGGACATCATGCGGGGATGTGGGGTGATATGAGCATGGGTGGAGGGGGAGGGGAAGAGCAAGGCCGAAGGACAAGAGAGTCGAGTTATGGTGGTGATGATGGTGCTTCTGAATATGGATACGGAGAGGCAAACCAGGAAAAAGGAGTAAGGTCAAATGCTGCTTCAAGGGAGAAAGAGCGGGGATCGGAACGTGATTGGTCAGGAAACTCTGAGAAAAGGCATCGCGATGAGAGGGAGATGGAAAGGGACAGGTCTGACAGAAATCACAGGTACAGGGAGGAGAAGGATGGTTACCGGGACAATCGTCAAAGAGAACATGATGGAGGCTATGAGGATGACTGGGATAGAGGACAGTCTTCTTCAAGATCTCGGAGCAGGTCCAAAGTGATGCCGGAAGAGGATAATAGGCGATCAAGGGATGTGGATTATGGGAAGCGGAGACGCCTTCCATCGGAGTGACACAATGAAACATTTTTTATTCGTAGAGGAGTCCTTTGAGACCTTGCTCATCATCTATCTTCTTGCTTTCTGTTGGCCCCACATACAGAGTGTGGCTTCGTGACTGAAAAAGTAAGTACTGCTCATGGGTAGGAGGAAAAATAGGTTTTCCTCTTTGCTTTTGTTCTACTGCCTACAAAACTTAATTGATGCAATACTTGCTCTAAGTTACGTAATAGCTTTTAAGTAGGTTACCATTGTTGACTTTTCTTTTTGGGGTTGGACTCTTAATACCCTGTTAGTGGCTATCCCATCGGTTTTATATTTGTCTTAATCTTCTTCTAAAGACTTTTACTTCTTGGGGCATGACCTTGAGATACTTGAAACCTTTTATTATTCTATATGATAGTGTGAGTTGGTTGTCTTTGTATTTTCTTTTTTTTACCGTTTTGCTTCAGTAAACCTTTAACTACTGCTAGATGGATAAAACTGTATTACTCTGTCAAGATTAGATATATTGTTCCTTTGGGGTCTGACTGTAAAATTCTATTAGTTTTGGTATTTGGGTTTGACTAAAATGGAGGAAAATTCACCTTTTACAGCATCTGGTGACTTTGTCGTGAGTCATGACTGTTGTGTTTTTTTTATTCTCCACTTCAAAAGTTACACAGTAAATTACTCGATAATTGAAGAATGCATGATGATGCTTGTTGATTTCACTCCCTTTTCTTTTGAACTTTCAAGAATTCAAGTTTTCATGTGCTTTATGATTTTTCTAGTTTTTGTCTGCAATGGGATGGGTCTTGTAAGACTTAGGCCTCGTTTGGGAACAGGCTAATTTAGTAACTTTTTGGCTAATTGGCTAAAAAGGTTAGTAAGAAAAACCTGTATGTTTGGGCCAACTTTTTGGCTAATTACGAAACGACGTGCAAAAAGTAGAGAGAAAAGGGAATCTTTGACTTTTTGGTATGGGTTGTTGGCTTTTTGGCTAAAAAGGTAACTTTTTGGCTAATTGGCTATTTTAGCCTCTTGCCAAACGAGGCCTTAATGTCTCTGTGTAGATGTCTGTATATAGATCTATCTGTAGTTGTGCATTAAGCTTGCAAATTTAGTGTATGGTACTTTCTTGTCTTGCTCTTGATTGTAAATATATGACAAGCACTTACTATTTGATACTTGTTCAAGTGTGGCTTGTTACTCTTGGAATCAGTCACATTTTTTGGTTAAAACAAGCTTAATGTGGCAGTTTTGTGTGCAGAAAGGTAAAATGTGACAGTGTTGTTTAGGGCAGTTAGATGCACCATTGAATGATGTGAACATATAGAGAGAAATGTATTCCCTGTGATATTAATAGTTAAGTGCTTTTGGTGTTATTTGTTTATTTATTTACTTCCTGGGGTCTGTCTATTTGACAAAGTATTTTGTACTTTTATTGCCTCTCATGACTAAATAGTGAGATATATGCATATTACATCCCTATCTTGGGCATTTTAGCTTCATATTTTATGTTAAATAACATAAAGGCACCAACTTCAATTTTCAAAGTTAACCAGGATGTGTCAAGTTGATATATCATGTTTTCATATTCTGCCTCCTGGAAGTTATATGTGCATAGTGTATTTTTATTAAAGGATTGAATTCGAAGTATGAACCCTTTTGGGTTTGACAATGTCAAGTGGCTGTTCTGTTGAAAACAAAATGCGATGTTTTTTAAAATTCCTTCCATGATAACCATTAGTAATATAGATTATGGTGTGTCATATTGGGCAGTCTTTCTCAGTGTGTTTTCACTTTTGACATGGGGATTTTTTTATCATCATATTCAGGGACCAAGTTGGCAACTTTCTGTTTTTTTGATTGAATCAGCCTATGTTGGTTACCTCAAGGAAGAAGGGTTAAATTGGATGCTTTCCTCTGAAAATCACGTGGTCTGCTAGTATGCAAAGAAGCCTTAAAACATTTTGCCTATCATTTCGTTTCCTCAAAAAATTGTTAACTGATTTTGTCTTTGTCATTGACAACATGTAATTGGCTCGTCTCCATTTATTACTTGTGTCTCATCGTTGTATTTGTAAAAATCTTGTATGAATTTTGAGGCCCATGCTTGTAACTGATATTGTTGATTATTTTCATTAGGAGAGTTAGGTTTAGCTATTTGTATATTGTAACATGAGGTCATGGTCTCAGTTGTAAGTGGTTATTGTAGATTGCTTCTTTACTGGGGAAGAGTTGTGGTCATTTGCAGTTGTTTTCCTCCTGATGAAGGAATGCCTTGTAATTAATATTTTTAGTGTTTTTTTCTCCCCTCACGAGCAGTGTGTTTTTTGTATCTGTTCTTGGAGGAGATTTCATTGTACGGATCATGTGATTCAGTTTGATTTAATAGGAAAATGAAATGTAGTTCTTTTTTTTTTTTTTTTTTTAAATGTATATTCAACATTTTGGTGTTTGGTCTTTCTTTTGTTGGGAATGAGGAATAACATCATTCTTGATGGAGGTACAGACGTTTCTGCTATCTGCTTCAGTGTGTCTAGCTAATGCTTGAGAAGGTAGTGCCTAATCATTGGATAACAAGTGAACTGGTTTGCATCTTATCTGGTCCGCTTGAAACTCTTGCTGACCTCAATAGGGCAATGCTTTTTTTATTTTTATATTTATTGTCTGTACTTCGCATTTATCCTGAAAGGGGGGCTTGGCCCAACGGTAGGGCTTTCCATTAGCATCCCTGGTGGCTCGGGCTCAATTCATGGAAACATCCTCTCCAGAAAATGGGGATAAACCTCTGCACATCGGGTATGCATTTCTTCTTCTTCTATTTGTTTTGTTTTATTTTTGGTTTTCTGGATTTGTTTGTCTTTCTGTGGGGCAATCTGCATACTGTTTCCATTCTTGAGCACACTTGGAAGCATTTTTCCTATGTTGTTTCTCAGCCATTCTCTTTAGCAATATACACATTTGAAGCGTTTGTCTTTTGTTAATATTGTTATGCTCATTAACAATCCAATTAGTATGGTGGTAATAGTTAATTGGCAGATATGTTCAAAACCATTTATTAGTTCTCATTTTTCTATTGAAAACCCCGATGCTGCGACTTGACTTGTGTACGAGGACGACAGATTTTCGATGCTAATATGGCACATTTCCCCCCTTATATACTTTGTTTTGTATAAATTATTTTTAATTTTCACCTTCTTAGGAAATAAGAAGAGTTATAGGTTGGCATGTATTAATTGATCTAGTTATGTGCCTCTTGTTTAACCTTTGGTGTATCTAACTCTTCATTAGCATATGATCTGTAGATATGCTTCTTTATAGGCTTGTTGGACAGTAAACCGTATATGACAATGGTGTCAAAAACATTCTTGTGTCCTGATTCTGAAACACTTTGAACATTCACAGATGACACAGACCCTTTAAAAACTTGATAATTCTTCATTGTTTTGCTCTCATGTTGCTTGAGCTCATTGTATGTCTGTAAATTTTGGCTAATGATAGTTGTTTCGTGTCTATCCATTTCCCATGCAACAATGCAGTAACTCAGAAAAAAATCATCCCAAAAAAATGTTTATAAGTTGAAATGCATGGATTAAATTCATCAGGTTAAATCTATATTATATATTCAAATTTTGTTTACATTTTTAGATATTTTTTTTCTAAGTACATAACATTGTTGTTTTTTATATCGATGTTTGGTTATTCTTAGGAAAGTTTGAGAGGTAATTTATATTGTTTAATAATATTATGGTCACCTTATCACTACTAGTTTTTTGAGCAATCTAACTTCCTCTAACAAATTAAGACAGCCTCCTAATGAATAAAATGGTAAGATCATAATAACATCTATGTTTTCTCTTCATTTTTCCTAGTCCATCCATGACCTTGGCTTTCTGTTCTCTACTTGTAAGTTGTAAAAATGATACATCTCTCTAATTTTAGAACTCTAAATAGAGCTCTAATGACTTAGCAATCTAAAAAAAAAAAACCCACGAGACACAACAAAAATGCTTTAGAGCTCAAATAGCTCTAATGGAAGGTGGATCCCAATCTGATGTGATGTTTTGGTCTTGTTTGTTTTTATTTTTATTTTTATTTTTGATTTTCCACCTCACTAGAGCTCAATTAAAGTTTTAGTTTTAGAGGGATGAATCATAACCCCAAGACAAGACACAAACATCACATTGTTGTGGGACTCACACACCATTAGAGCTCTCAATTTTTTTTTCTTGTAAGTTTTAATAAATGCGTTAAGATTATCTAGAGTGTAAATCCTAGAGTGACTCCTAAGGTTGAGATTAAGTCTCACCGAAACAACGTTGTTTTGGTGAGTAATTTGAAAAAATAAAAAAATTTCTCAGATCTATTTCTTCATTCTTGTGATTGTGAAGCAACATTAGAGAGACAGAGAGAGAAAGAGAAGGGCTGAGAGAAGGAAAGAAGAGAAGGATCCACATCTCTGCCCCGCCCTGCCCTGGCCTTGGCCTTGGCCTTGACACGCTGCCGCTGCCACGCTTTTGTCAACACCCTACCCGCCATACTCCAAAACTGAGGTTATTAGGTCTTTGATAACCACTGGTCATTCCCACTATTATAGAACTTTGCAACATTCAAAATCAAACCAAGGAGATAAACAAACTTAGCACAAACCTACTCGGATACCATTTTGTTTTTTGTTTTCTCCAATTTAGAGTTCAAATTCAACCTCCAAACGCGAACTTTTCGCAATAATTTTCAAACCTTGTTCTTGAAACTTTGTAAATAATAATTATATTAGGAATAATCACGAAGAAGAAGAAGAATAAGAAGAAGAAGAATAAGAAGAAGAAGACGACGACGACGATTGTTGTTGTATATATATATAATGGGTGTGTGTCTCCTCTCTCTTTCACTCTGTTTGTTGTGTATATGTAATAGGTGTTGCGTTTATGTAATGGGTGTGTGTGTTTCCTCTCTTCTTCTCTCTTTTTCGCTCTGTTTTCTATATGTAATGGGTGTTGTAGATCTGATTTTTTCTTTTTTTCTTCTTCAAATTACTCACCAAAACAATATTATTTTGGTGAGGTTTAATCTATGCCCTTGGATGGATCCCTCTAAGATCACTCTAAGATTTGCACTCTTGAGGATCTTTGCGCGTAATAAATGTCTCCATTTACAAGGCATCATCATGAGAAATGATTCATGAAAATCATTTTAAAATTGTGACTGAGTGATTGACAAAGCTTAACATCAACCGGCAACAACTTTAAAATGATTTTCATGAATTTTTTTTTTTTTTTTTTTTTTTTTTTTCATTCAGAGTACATAGCATTGGTGTTCTATTTAGCTTGCCCGAGTGCACAGTGACTGAGGTTGAACAATGGGGCTCCACTACGGAGTAATTTTTTAAGGTCTAATATTCAATTTTTTCACAGAATATAAAAGCACGTTGAGCTTAACCCATACACGTAGTTTGCGAGAATTTTGCAAGAATTGCACTTATTCAGTTTTTGTTTGGCAAGTGAGTTGGGTTTAGATTGGGATTAAAAAAATATAAAAAGATAAAATAAGTTAAATAAGTTAATAAGATAAAATATTACATCAAAATCATAATCATAATTTTTTAATTTTTTTCACAAAAAATAAAAAGATTCTTTCAAAATAGAACTAATTTAGTCAGGCTAAATTAGTAAAAAATCAAAAATCAAAAATTAAAAAATCATACTATAACACTTATCTTTTCAGTTTTCTGTTTATATTTACAAAAATTTTAAAAACTCAAATAAAAACTTGTTTGGTAAAATTTTTGATTTATAAATCAGTGGTTTCAGTTTATAAATTTGGCCAAAAAATGAAAACATAAAAAATGTGTTTCCATTTGAGTTTTCAGTTTTTTTTTTTTTTACCACCCAACACTAGCCACCACTCGCCATCATTTTCCACCACCGTCTTCCGCCACCACCACCCACCCTCCACCACCACCTGCCACCACCACTCACCACCCACCTGCCACCACCACCCACCACCACTACCTACTTGCCACCACTACCCACCTGCCACCCACTGGCCACCACCACCCACCCCTCGCCACCACCGCCACTCATCACCCACCTGCCACCACCATCCACCGCTTGCCACCCACCACTACCAGTCACTTGCCACCCACTCGCCACCACCACCCACCACCCACCCGCCACCCACCTGTCACCACCACCCACCACCACCCACTCGCTATAACCTACTACCCGCCACTGTCACCCACCCACCCATTACCACCACCACCACCATCACTCACCACTCACACCACCCACCCACCCACCCACCCACCCACCACCACCCGCCATCCGCCACCCACCTGCCATCACCACCCACCACCCGCTACCACCACCACCACCACCCACTCGCTACCACCCACCCATCCACTACCACCACCACCACCACCCGCCACCTACCTGCTACCACCATCACCCACCGCTACCCGCCATTCGCCATCCACCTACCACCACCATCCATCACCCGCCAATACCACCATCCACTCGTTACCACCCACCACCGTCACCCATCCATCCATCCACCGTCACCACTTTCCATCACCGTCTTCCGCCGCCACTTGCCACCACTTGCCATTTCTTACTCTTTTTTTATATTTTAAATTTTTTTTAAACATTTTGTCAATTACCAAACGCGTTTGTAGTTTATGTTTTTCTAAAAATAAACAAAAACCAATTTATAAAATTTTTGTAAATATAAATTGAAAACATAAATATTACCAAACACACCCTAAATGTTCTTACCAAACCAACCTAAAGTTTAAGATTTTGTGGTAGAGGGCAAAATGAGTCGGCTTAAGTTGTCCATCATCATAAAATAAGAGTCATCTTATAATAGATAACTTCTTTTTTTTTAAATAAAATTTTCTAGTCGTAAGATATAAAGCTTTTGTTTGGGATGTGAGGTGATTTTTTGGTTTTTTAATTTTTAGTTATTTTAATCTGGGATTAAAAAGTTTCGTTTGAAATAATTTTTTTAACTTTTTTGACTTTTATAAGAGAAAAAATAAAATGATTGTGATTTAGATGTGACATTTTATCTTATTAATTTTTAATCTATTTTATTTTTTTATAATTATTTTAACCTAAATAACCTACCCCAAACAAAATGATTTTTATAAGAGAAAAAATAAAATGATTGTGATTTAGATGTGACATTTTATTTTATTAATTTTTAATCTATTTTATCTTTTTATGATTATTTTAACCTAAATAACCTACCCCAAACATAGCCAAAACCTATGGGATTCATATTGAGCATACACGAGACCCATGCCTTAGCTTGGTAGTAAACAAATCATATGAGAACTCTGTTTATATTATAATTTTTTTTATTGAAAAAAATATCTCAATTTCAGTTACCAATTTGTCATTGTTACCGAGGAACAAAAAAAACTCAATATAAGTTCAATTTTAAATTATTTATTGTTTTATTCATGTATCATTCTTATATTTAGCCACATATTATTTTTATGTCCATTTAATTTAACTATCTATACCTATTACTACCACCATAACCACTGCAACCAGTTGGTTACATCTGGCGATTTTTTCGGTGAATGACAACCAACAATGAAAAAAAAAAAAAAAAAAAAAAACGTTTTCATGTTCACCAATAAATATTATTATTCCTTTATACCCTCTCACAACCAACCATCAAATCTAAGGATTATTTTGTCCACGGTGTTAAAAGTAAATTTTCTAATATTTAGACTTTTTTTTAGGTCTAAACCACCGGTATCTGAAAGTTCAGAGGACCCTGACTAATCTGGTTCGAGCCAGGTAGGACCATAAGGGCGACAAAGCTCTCCCAATAAATTTTTAACACGCCCAATTTGAAAAAAGCTCGCCCAACTAATATTTAGACTTTGAAAAAAGCTTCGAACTCCCAATTTGCACGCCTCCATGACCTTAAATGTGTGTTTAGTCTATGTATATTTTTGTTTTATTTATTTATATTTTACTCTTTCACATAGGATGATGTAAGGGTTGTGGGGTGGAGTTTTTGTGGGGGTCTAATAAGAAAAATGTTTGGGGGCCTTAATTTTGTAGCTCAAAAGGCCAAAACGGTCATTTTGGCCATTTGAATGTTGTTTTGTACTCAAAACGACGTTGTTTTGGCCATTTGAGCCACTTTTGAGCCACAAAATTTGGGCTCCCTACCATTGTTGGGTCTTAATAACAGTGGTGCTACAGGGCCCGAAAATAGGGGCCCCGAATGCCCCAATTTTTTTTTTTTTTTTTTTTCCTCTTCAGCAGAAGAAAGGAGGGAGGAAGACGAAGGGGGGAAGGAGAGGGGAAGGGGAAGGGGAGGGGAGGGGAGGGGGAGGGGGAGGGGGAGGAAGGACTGGAGAGGGCCTAAAAAATGAAGGAGGAGGACGCGATCGGCGGAGGCCGACGTGATCGGCGGAGGAGGACGGCGACGCGATCGGCGGAGGCCGACGATCGGCACGATCGGAAGAGGAGGACGGCGACGCGATCGGCGGAGGCCGACGATCGGCACGATCGGAAGAGGAGGACGGCGACGCGATCGGCAGAGGCCGACGTGACCTCTCTCTCTTTCTCTCCCTCTCCCTCTCCTTCTCCCTCTCTTTCTCTCCCTCTTCCTCTACAACTCAGAGTTGCAGAGGTTCAACAATGGCCGAAAAAAAAAAAAAAAAAAAAAAAAAAAAATGGAATGCCCAAAATGACGTCGTTTTGGGCATTCGGGGCATTCGAGCCAACAGTATTTCGAGCCCTCAAACATTTTCTTCTTAATAATTGCTCTTTGACTTTTTTGAGTTACGTTTAGTGTATTTGATTTTAGTTTTTTTTAAATTGAGTTTTATATTTTTCGTTTTTTTTTTTTTTAATAAATATTTTTAAAATTTTAAGCATTTTTTTTTTTACTTTTTTAAATGCATCTTACTTAGATGTATCTAAAAAATAAAATATTTGTGAAAAAATATTTCAAAAAATTAATAAATACACAAAAATACGAAAAATATATTGAAATTTTGTATTTTTTTATATTTTTGATATTTAGTGAATTTTTTAAAGATTTTTTTCACGAAAATTATATTTTTTAAATGTATTTATATTAGGTGTCTAAAAATTAAAAAAATTCAGTTAAAAAAAATGTTGGAAACAAGAAAGTAAAAATTTTTAAAATACCCAAACCAAACACTTTTTTATGTTTTATTTTTATATTTTCTTAAAAAAACAAATTTAAAAATTAACTTTTAAACTATCTCAAAATAGATACAAATATATCTGTCACACAAAAACACACAAAAATGTTACTAAAAAAACCATCTCAAGAAAGAAAGCCCTTCCCTTCCCATGGCTGTCCTCACACTCCGCCCGAACTCCCCGCCAAAACCACCATCCCAGCGCCCCCCTCCCTCCCTATATATATATATATATTTCTCTTCTATCTCCTCACCACCTTCCCTCCCACCACTCTCTCTTTCTCTCTCAAACAAACCAAACCAAACCAATCTCTCCTTCTCTCTCTCCTCCAATTCTCTCTACACAAATGGCTCGCCAATCTCTCCTTCTAGCTCTCCTCCTCTTCGCCGTCGTCGGCTTAGCTTCCTCCGCCGCCACCACCACCCCGGCCGCCACCCATGCCGCCGCTGCCCCCACCCATTCTCCGTCGAAAGACGCCGCCGCGCCCTCCGGCGATGACGCCACCATTGGCAACACCGATGGAGGTCACGAAGCTGCACCCATTGGTGCTCCCGTTGCTGCTGGAGTTTTCTCCCCTATTACTACCGGCGCCCCCGCTCCGGCTCCCAACGCCGCCGCTGGCCTTGAGGTCTCCGCCGCAGTTGCCGGGGTGGCTGCCGCTGTCGCCGGTGCTTTCTTCTGAACTGTGTGTGCGTGCTCCGTGTTTCGAGAACTAGGCAGAATGACTCAATTTTAGAATGTCTTTTTTGAATTTTTTTTTTTATAAAAATAATAAAAATTCGTTTGATGAAAAATAAATAAAAAATATTATTATTTTCATATGATTTTTTTGAGTGAAAATATCTTTTTTTGATATTTTTTTTCGTCAAATTAGTTTTTATTTAAAAAAAATCAGAAAATAAAATTTTGCACAATGAAACTAATGAATTTTGTTTTTGCTCATTTATTTCTAATGGCTAAATGAAAATCTCTATTTGATTTCGTTTTCAAAATCTGTTTTGTAATTAGTTTGGTGTAAAATGAAAAAAAAAAAAAAAAAAATACTTATAATTTTTATATAAGTTTTCCTTTTTGTGGGGAGAAAACATCATTTTAGTGTTGATTTTTGTCAAATTAGTTTTTAATTTAAAAATTTTTATATTTGAAAAAATGGATTTTGATAGTGAAAGCAAACAAAGTGGGTTTTTGTTCTTGGTCATTTATTTCTTTTTGGTGTCAAGTGAAATGTTCAAAAATGGTATTCAGCTAAAGTCATTCTTGTTGTAAGATATTGTAAATTATGAAATACGAGATTTATATAAAACAGAGCTCCCTTTTCATGCGGAACATTCGAGCATCCAAATTTAGCAACATTGTGAACTTAAATTTTTTAAGAAAAAATTAATACTCAAACCTACATATGGATTTAAAACAGTGCTCCTTAATTTTCATGTTTAAATTTGTAATAAGGATTCACAAGTTTGTAAATATCTGTGATTTATTTTTGTGTTACAACATTGCAATTTATATATTATGGTTCCACACCATGTGAAGTTCAAGCGTATGGACTGGACACACCAATAAATTGGAGAAAGCATTTCTTTTTATTTATTTATTTATTTTTTAAAATCATTAAGATTCGTGAATCAACTCAGTAATAGAATACATTATTCTTAAAATCGCGTTAAGGTTTTGTAATACGAGGATTTCCAAACCGAGAAAATGAGGACTAGATATTACACATAATACAACATTAATGCTAGGATTTATTTGGAGTGAACTCACAATCAGATAATTACACTAATATGTGATTCTGCATCAGTTTCTGGTTTTTATTCTTGGTATTATGGATTCTTTCTTTTGTAATATTTACACATCAACAATATTAAATATTTTAAAAAATTAACTGTGTAGTCGAGATTTATTTGAAATATGATCCCACAATATAAGAATAGAGTCTACACCATTAATGTCCACAACTTTCTGGGCTAATAGCATTTCTGTTTACAGGGAACCCAAACAAACAATGGTGATCTTACCTTCCAGAATGCAATAGATGCATTGTAAAATCCATGTATAGAATGAATTTGAATCACATATTAAAAATTTTGAATATAATTTCTGAGGATAATGGTACAATACATACCCTTAAAAAACTATGCACTTTTTGTCATAACTTAATAGATCATAATCAAATACCTTTGAAGCATAATAAAAAAATCTCTGTAGTCATAATTAAAATTACCACCAGATCATAATTGAATGATAATCAACACCACAATGTGTCGTAATCAAACATCACTACATATCCAAAGAATTCTTTGGTTAAAACCAAAGTAACAACAATATGTCACAAGTTATAACCAACATTACAAGAGGTTGTAAATTTTTTTTTTTTGAACGATCAAGAGGTTGTAATTTAAAGCCATAAATGTCATAACTAAGACATATCATAGAATTTCCCAATACACATTTATTTACATACACATACATATGAAATGAAAAGATAAAACAGATGAAATCTGGATTGAGTTGAGTAGACCTCAACATCACAAACTTCCAGCAATAGAGCAACCCAGAAGCTCAGCCAAGCTGTTTATTTTTTCCTTTTTTTCTCAACATATCATCACAACTTTTCTTGTTCAGTCTCATACTTGAAGTTGAAGCAATTGCTGCCAGTGTAAATGCCATCATCCATGGTTTCAGTAATTTGTTGTATATTAGTAAGAGTGGTGGTGTCAAGCTGCTCGTAAGAGAAGGGAATGTCGCACGAAGCCTTTGTTGCTATCAGATTCACCCTCACCATTGTCATTGGTGGCACACTAACCTTGTACACTCTCTCCTCATGAGTTGTCAATGACTCACCCCACTGGTAATCTCCACCGAATTCACCCGAAAGCTCAATTTTTCCCTCTGCACTAATGAGTGGAACAGTGGTTTGGATGGTGGTTTTGACACCCAACAACTTCAATGAAACGCTGGAATTCCAAGTTCTACTCTCTGAATATGAGAGCTTGACGTCTACAGTTTTGGGTTCTTGGGTCCTGTTAATAGCATCTTCAGTGGCCAAGGTGAGGATGTTTTTGTTGTAAATCCTGGCATCTCCTAGGCGAAAATTGACATTATATATCTTCCTTGAGATAACAGCTTCCTCCACCTTTAGGTATACCTCACTGGAAATTGTGGACGCAGCAGCACTGAGACAGTTTATCTTGCCATCTGCGGTAAGTATCTTGCAGAACTTGTTGTTACCCAAGTTACGGAGAGCAACGACATTGTTGTCAACTTTGATCGGCCAGAACAACATGTCATATTCGGGGAATTTGTTTTCTTGTTTTTGTTTTTGTTTTTGCTTTTGCTTTTGCTTTTGCTTTCTTCCTCCTGATTGACGACAAAAAAATCTAGTTAAAAAGTTACATGATGATGATGTATAGGAGTTGTTGCTGGTGGAGTCATCTGAATCAGCCAAGATCCAATTGTTGTTGCACCTCCAGAATTTGCGCAAGTGATCAGACTTTATGCGAATGCTTCCATTGGGAGTTGTGATGACCTCGTTACCAACCATGTGATCTCCAATGTCACTGGAGGAGAAATGCAGATATGGGTGTCCCTTAATCCAGCAGGCGCTAAGGTAGTTGCCATTATTACCTTTGAACGCCACGTGCTTAGGTACTATCAACAGTGATTCCCAATCAATGACGGTGTAGACATCGCATCGATCCTGGTCAAGCGTTGAATTTCCTGTGAATAAGCAGGAATCATGTGGAGGGGCAGTCCTCCATAAGCATGCATAGCAACCACTCTGAACATGGCGAAATCGGATTGTTTGAGCTAAGAAGTCCTCGTAGAGGGGCTCAAACAATGTGCATGACCATTTGGATTGGTTTTCCTCAGGTTCGTCAGCACCGGCAACAATCCAACCATGCTTCGGCGACCACCTTACCAAGTATTTGTTGTTGTAACAACATCTTAGGTGCCGAAATCCTACCCTCCCACCACTAGTCTTTGCCATCACCACTTCGTATTTTGTATACGGGCTCACAATCTCCTCTCCAGAGAATTGGAGAAACCCATGCTGCTGCCCATCTTCATGTATGTAGCGCAAGTATTTGTCATTGTATTTCGATTTGAGCACCACAAAACTTGGCAATGTTATTGTCTCTCTTGTAAATGCTTCATATTTGGGCTGCAATAATGACAGCGATTCCCAATCAATGATTGTGCAGACATCGCATTGTTCTTTGTCAGGCTCTGTTGATCCTGCGAATAAGCATGAATTGTGTGGGGGTCCTACCCTCCATAAGCATGCGTAATGGCGGAGCTGGACGTGACGAAATCGAATTGTTTGAGCAACAGATTCAATTGCTATTTGAGCAGCACCATCATCTACATGGAGGGGCTCGAATAATGTACATGACCATTTGGATTGGTCTTCCTCTGGTTCGGCAGCCTCAGCAACAATCCACCAGTGGTTTGGCGACCATCTTACAAAGTATTTGTTGTTGTAACAGCATCTTAAATGCACAAGACCCTTCCCACTAGTCTTTGCCATCTCCAATTCGAACTTCGAATACGGACTGGAAACCTGCTCTCCAGAGAATTGGAGAAACCCATGCACCTCCCCATCTTCATGTATGTAGCGCAAGTACTTGTCATTGTAGTTTGATTTGAGCACCGCAAACCTGGGCAATGCCAGTTTCTCTCCTACAAATGCTGCTTCTTTCGGTGGCAATATTGGCAGCGATTCCCAATCAATGATTGTGTAGACATCGCACTGATCTTTGTCAGGATTTGGTGATCCTGCATATAAGCAGGAATCATGTGGGGGTGCTGCCCTCCATAAGCATGCATAGTGGCCGAGCTGGACATGACGGAAACGAATTGTTTGACCACCACGTCCAATTGTTGTTTGAGCTGCACCATCATCTACATGGAGGGGCTCAAATAAGGTACAGGACCATTTGGATTGGTCTTCCTCTGGTTGGTCAGCCCAGGCAACAATCCACCAGTCATTCGCCGACCCCCTTGCAAAGTATTTGTCGCTGTAACAACATCTTATATGCACACAACCCTTCCCACTACTAGTCTTAGCTCTCTTCAATTCATACTTTGCGTACCGGCTAGAAACCTCCTCTTCGGAGAATCGGAGAAACCCATGCACCGGCCCTTCTTCATGTATGTAGCGCAAGTACTTGTCATTGTAGTTTGATTTAAGCACCACAACCCTTGGCAATGCCATTTTCTCTTTTGTAAACGTTGCAGGTGTGGGTGTTGACAGTGATTCCCAATCGATGAATGAGTAGATATCGCACCAATCTTGGTCAAAATCTGGCGATCCTGCACATAAACATGAATCGGGCGGGGGTGCTGCCCTCCATAAGCATGCATAGTGGCCGAGCTGGACATGGCGAAATCGAATTGTTCGACCAACATTTTCAATTGTTGGATGAATAAGACCATCCACGTAGAGGGTCTCAAACAGCGTACAGGACCATTTGGATTGATCTTCCTCTGGTTCGTCAGCCCCAGCAACAATCCACCAGTGGTTTGGCGACCACCTCACCAAGTATTTGTTGTTGAAACAACATCTTATATGCACAAGTCCCTTCGCATTACTAGTCTTTGCCATCTCCACTTCGAACTTGGCATAGGGACTGGAAACCTCCTTTTCTGAGAATTGGAGAAACCCATGTATTGGCCCATCTTCATGTATGTAGCGCAAGTACTTGTCGTTATAGATTGATTTGAGAACAACAAACCTTGGCAATGCCATTTTTTCTCTCTTTTTAAATGGTAGTTCTCTTCTCCATTGATCTAGAACTTCTTCCTTTTTTGGTCTGTTAAGAAGCTGTATTTCTTAAATCGTTGCAGTTTGAAGAATTTTTTAGCTTTTCTGCAACATCCACAAAACATTTTAACAAAAGAAAACTCTAAAATGCTTATTGACATTAATTGATGTAGTAAAAACCCTTCATTTTTAGGGTAAAATATGAAAACCACCATTAAACTATTACCATTTATTCACAACTACTAAAAATGTTTATTGTGTCCCTAAACATTCTTAATTTGAGTATATGAAGTCCATTGTACATAAATTGTCTATCTTTCCTCCTAAAACCAATCTGGCATCATGTGGTCCATATGTATGCCACAAGGCACCAAAGAAACCTACCTTAGACCCAAAACTACGTTGTTTTGACTGAAAAAAAATAAAAAAAAATTGCTACATTAATCCAAAACTTCGTAGCTTTGACACCAACTTAATTGTTTTATAAAACCACCCAAACCCAGCATTTTCTTCCCTTAGGGTTTCAGCCCTTTCCCACCAGCGACGCTATTACTAGGTTCTTCACAACTAGTCACCTGCTTATCCCCACCATCACCCTCTCCTTTCTCACATTATGAATTTCTCTATCAATTCCATTACCTTATCCTTTTCCCTCTCAACCCCACCCCTCCCGAATACTTTCCCCCAATTGTGCCTAACGGCAACCCCTCGACCCTTCCCCCTAGTCACTACCATCAACCCCCTCCCCCAACCTCCTTCCTCCTTCATACTTCTTCACCATCGGTCATCTCCATCAACCTCGCCTCCTAGTCCCTCACCAACTCCATCCCCTTCAATCTCAACCAGCTCTCTCACCCCAAAACCCTCACCCTCAGCAGAGCCGCCAATCCCCCTCCAACCTCACCTCCCTCAAGCAAAACTACCTTGATACAAAATTCACTTTGCTCCCTTGTGATTTCTTCTCTGGTCTCTCCAATTTGTAGTTAGCGAGCCCCAACGACAATACCAATCTCTCTTTGTGGTCCGTCTCCACTAATCTCTCCCCTAGTCAAATAGCTTGGGAACCTTTTACGCTAGTAATGCCAACATCTTGATCTGGACATCTTCAATTCGTTCCCTAATTTGTAGAACCTCCGCCTCTCTTACAACCACCTCGCCAATCTAAGAAGCACGGACATAGATACGAATGCAGACTTGGACACGAATACGGATGCAGACACGAGACATGACGATTTCAAAAAAATGGGGACACGAATACGGCGGGAACACGACAATAAAATATGTTTTCATATATTTTTATTTGCTATTTAGATTAATTTTACATCCACAAATAATCAATATTAACAAAAATTAACTCTAATTCTATATTTTTTTATATAAAAAAAAACACTTTTAAATTAACATTTACAATTTATATATTTTTTTATGAATGATCTATTAAGTAATTAAATTTAAGAAAAAATAATAAACATTTAACATTTATCAAAAGAACTAAATAAAGTGGGGGAAAAGACAACTTGGCAAGTCTTTGGTGTCTCTCCGAAGTGTCCTGGCGTGTTCTCTAAAAATAAATTAATTAAATAAGGGGACACGCCATGTGGTGTGTCCCATACATATCCCCGTTGTGTCCGCATGTTCCCAAAATATCTGTGTGTCCGACACAGATACGACACTTGTTTTGAAGTGTCGGTGCTTCATAGTTGCCAATCCTCTACCACCGACGTTCGACAATCCCAATTCTCTCTCTCTCTCTGTGCATGCATGTGAGTGTGAATTGGTTGAAGGTTGCTATGATGGTGGTAGGGGATTTCAGTTGTGTGGGATGGGGTTGTGATGGTGGTGGTGGTGATAGTGGTGGTGGCGGAGGCGTAGGCGGAGGCAGAGTTGGTGGGGTGGGGGGAATGACAGAAGAGAATGGGAGGTGGTGGGTTTGGCTATTTGTCTTGGTTGGGGTTTTGGTATAGGTTAGGGTATCGATTTGGTTTGGGTATGGGTCAAAAAGCTACATTGTTTTAACTCAAAACTATATAATTTCGGATCAATGGATGTTTTGGAGTATTTTTTTTAGTGAAAAACTATATTTTGGGCCTGAGATGGGTTTCTTTGGTGCCCATGTGGCATACATGTGCAACCATATGACACTACATTGGCTTTAGAAAGAAAGATAGTTGTGAAATGTCTATTTTTTCTACCATGCTGTTAGCAATTTGAATGGCTTTTTGGTCAAATGGATGTATTAGACTCAAATTAAAATGTCTGGTCTGGGTGCACAATAGACACTTTCAATGGTTGAGGGACGAATTAAACAAAAGGGTAATAGTGTTGGGGTAGTAAATAAAAGAAGAAAAATGATTGGGAGCACTAAAAGGGAATCACTAAAGGGAGCACTAATGATGTGGCAGTGGGCCCTGCCCACTTTTTATGCCTTGTTTTTATTTTTTTATTATTTTTTTTGTCATTCCCAATGTATTAGTGCTATTAGTGATGTATTTTTTAGTGGTTTAAATCATTGTTGATAAAAGAATGAAAAGGAAACCCCTAAGGCCATGTATGTTTCAACGGACTAGATTAGATGAGATTAAGGCCATATTTGTTTGAACGGATTAGAATAGATGAGATTAGCATTCTTGAAACTGTTAGTCCTGGGATTATCAATCCCTATGGATTGTGTATCCTATCTATGTTTGGAATGACAAAATCCTATCAATTTTTTAATTTAGCTAATTTTCGAATCTCTCCTTAGTCCTCCATTTTATATCTCACCCCCTCTTAGTATTCAATAATCTCCACAGACTAATCACAGACTAAAAGTCTAAACGTTAATTTTCTTAGCAAAACATCAGATTATGTGTTTTGTTGGATTATTAGTCCAATCCCAAGGCTATGTTTGTCCAAACAAATATGGCCAAATTCCTAGGACTATTAGCCTTGTGATTATCAATCCCTATAGATTATCCTATACCATATTTGGATTGACTTAGAATTATGAGGAAAAATTTACAAAATCTTATCAATTTTGCAATGTAACTAATTCGTCTGAATCACTTTTTAGTCTTCTATTTTGTATCACAACCCACGGTATTAGGATTCAATAATTCCCCATATGGGCATGTCTGGATAGCTATTATTTCGGACATTAATTTTGTTTGCCAGACATCAAATTATATATTTGGGTTGATTACACCTTTCACCTCTGTGGTTTGATCCAAATTTTATTTTAGCCTTTATAGTTTCAATTTGAACAATTTGGTTCCTACACTTTAAGTCTAGTTTCAATTTGGCTAAATTAGAAGTTAAAATTAGTAAGTTTGGAACACTTATCAATCTTCTAAGGTGTGCACGTAGACAAAATTAACAAAAGTTTACATGAAAGGACCAAATTGAAAATAAACTTAAAGTGTAGGGACCAAATTGTTTAAATTGAAACTGTAGAGACTAAAGTGAAATTTAAATTAAACTACAAGTGAAAGGTGTAATTAACCCTATATATTTTGTTGAAAATACACACCTCATACCATACATATGAACCTTTAGTCATGAACAATTTTCTTATTTGTTATGACATTAGTTATGAACACTTTTTTTTATTTATTATTTTTTATTTAAATTTAGTTATCCCTTTAGAAAGTATAAAATTATGCTATTTTCTTTTCAATTAAACGGTGCATGTAGTCTTTCCCTTATTGAATTATTGGTCCAATTCTAAGGGCATGTGTGTCCAAACAAATATAAACTAAATGTTTAGCTAGCAGTAAACGAAATGGAAGAAAAAAAACCCCAAATTTGTAGGATTTCAAACAAAAACCTCAGAAGTTTGAAGATTTCAGACAAAACACCTAAATTCACTGTAAATTAAGTGAAAATTTGTACCTGAACCAAGCGACCGTGGAAACGACGAAGAAGACGGGTTCTAAGAAGAATGTGTAGGTCTGGTTCGTTCCTGAAAAGTGTGGAGGTCTTCGACGCTCCTCTCTCTCTATCTATCTCTATATATATAACAACCCGCTTACTGCTGGAAGTTTGTTTTTGTCTTTTCGATTTTTCCTTTTTGAATAATTTATTTATATAGTAATTGAAATTTTTTCGTAATTAGGTAAATATTTTTAATCAATTATATAACAGATTTTTTTTTGTGTGGTAATTATACAAATATTTATAATCAATTATAAAACAGATTTTTCAGTAATTACACAAATATTCTTGGTTAATTATGAAATATAAATCTTTTATTTTTTAACAAATTACAAATACACTCATAAAATTTGATTAAAATATGAATTGGTCTTATAGTATTAGAAATTACAACTATCGTTTGTTATAAATTTTCATTTAACACAATACTTAGGGAAAAAAAAAAAAATTCTCCTATGTAATAATAAATTATCAAAATTATTTATTAAAAAATATTTCTTATATCATTAAAAATTATTAATTGATTTAATAATTTATTTATTAACAGAATGGTTAATTAAAAAATAATTTTCATATCATTAAAAATTATTAATTTACTTATTAATAAAATTGGTCATTTGTTATGCGAGTATAATTTATGTATTAATAAAATTAGTCATTTATATATATATATATATATATATGTATTTATTTTACTTCTTTATTAATTCAATGAATTATTTTAGTAATTTTTTTTTAGATGAGAGAATTATTTTAATATTTATTTTATATTTATCTGTTAAGAAAATGTATATATCATAATTTTTTTTTTATAAATTTAGAAGAAATGTTAAAAACACATAAATTCGTCCAAAATAATATGGTAATAGAATTGGAGTATATATCATTGGATATATAACAAATCAAAAAATAAAGGGAATTTTTTTTAAAGTTCTCTAGTATTAAGATTTTATAACATAAAGGACATTCAATATTTTAATAATGTCTAAGGTCCCTCAAGTTGATCCAGAGAAAATTCACATCATAGAGAAAATTGGTCCATAAATTTCTCTAATATTCCCTAAACTTCCACTATAAATTTCTCTATCCTCCCCTTCTCCAAATTTATTTGCCTTCCATATACTTCCCATTCTCCTAGAGAAATTTCTCTGCCTTTCCACAAAATTACATCTCCAGAAAAATTTGAAAACCCAGAGAAATGGGCGAAGAAGCTATAAAGATTTGAAATTTGAAATAAACTCAACCTAGAGAAATTCTCCCTCTCAAACCCGAACAAGAGAAATTCTTCTTTCCTAACCCAAAGGAATTCTATTTTCTGTGATTGGGATGCCAGAGATAGAGGGAAATTTCTCTGCTTAACATCATGGGCAGCTTTGTATACATCAAGAAGATTAATACGGAGGGAGAAAAATGCAATGAAGTCTTTACATTACATATATATATATACATGGCCAATAAATGCCTTGACATCTTCACCAAACTCATATACTAGCAAAGGGTAGCCACCGGAATGCCGTACCGCGCCGGCAGAAAGTCATACCTCCGGTCAGACATGACGCAGAAAGGACGGCTTCGATCAACCATACCTTGTCGGTGATAACCTTCTCTGCTTGGATTTGAGCGAACAGAGATCTCTCTGCGTGACGATCTCTTCGACGGCGGACTTGGCAATGACGAGGGCCGGCGGTGGACTGGCTCCTCCGAATCAGTGTTGAACAACCCTTCGAATTGGTGTTGATACTGGAGAAAAGCTTAGAAATGTGTTCACGTGTGTAGAAGGAGAAAACGAGAGATTGGAATTTCTTTGGATATATGGGTGTAGGATTAAGGGATCTTAGACATCACAAAATAATATTGTCGATCTTTTTCATCACTAAAAATAGGAGAAGGACCTTAGACTAATTTTCCCAAAAATAATACATATCATACTACATAATTCTATCATATATCTAATGATTTATTTTATTCAATTACACATAATAATATTTTAATTTTTAAAAATTTATCAAAATATAAAACTTAAATACACTATAATAATAATCCATCCCTTGCATAGATCTTTTTAAACTAATATATATATATATATATATGTGTGTGTGTGTGTGTGTGTGTGTGTGTGTGTGTGTGTGTGTGTGTATGTGTGTCTCGTCTTCCTTCCTGCTCTGGTTTCTAATTTTATTTCCATCTCTTTTTATTACTTCAATTATTGGCGCGGTGGTCCCACTTGTGGTACCAAAACTTACCAATGGAAATTTTTAATTTCAATAAATAAAAAAAAAAAATTCACAGTTTGATTCTTCCAGCAAAATAAATTCTGTTTTTTTTTTTTTTTTTTTTTTTTTTTTTTTTTTTTAATTTAAATTTATTTTTAATCTAAATTATTTGTTTATTTTGATTAAGTAAAATCAATGAAAAATAGATATTTTAGTCATTAAATTTAATAAAAAAAGTATTTTAGACATTTTACATATTTCTACATTGAGTATAACTAAAATATTATTTTTCCATTAGTTTTACTTAATGAGAATAGCCGAATGATTTAGATTGTAAATAGATCAAAATATTATGATTCAAATTGACAAAATTAAAAATTAAAAATTTGTTTTGTTACAAGAATAAAATCTTGGGATTTTTTTTTTTTCTCGCAGTTATGCCTAATTTTTTTTTTTCAAAATTTGAATCTTATAATAAAATAAATCTTAAAATTTTGATTTTTCCAATTTAAATCATAATATTTTGATTTGTTTTAAATCTAAATCATTTGCCTATTTCTGTTGGGTAAAACTAACAAATAATGAATATTTTAGTCATTAAACTCAATGTAAGTATACGTAAAATATTTAAATACTTTTTTTGTGAAGTTTAATGATTAAAATTTCATTTCTCTATCGGTTTTACTTAATGAAAATAGAAAAATAATTTATATTGAAAATAAATAAAAAAATTAAGATTTGAATTGATAAATTTAAAATTCATGATTTATCTATATATATATATATATTATATAAGGAAAAATTAGTTTTTAATCTACAAGTTTTGTGGGAGCTCCACTATTTTAATCCTAATTTTCTAATTTTTTGATATAAAAAAAAAATCTCAACATTTATTGACTTCTTCTAACCCACAAACCATTTTGACTTATCTCATAATTACTGCAACACCCTTTTAAATTTCTCTCATACATTATGGTTACACACAAAAATAAAGAAGGTAAGAATTTAGCTATGGATCTCAAAAAGATATAACATCGAAATTTGAATTATGATTTAGTAATATAATTATCTATTTTTTGATGTATATCTATCAAAATTTTAAATCACTTAATGGGATAAATTAATTAATTTTCTAAAATTATTGCTTTTTTAATTTATAAAATATATAAAAAAAACTATTGACTTATTTATTTGTTTAATAATAAAAATATTTCATAACTGCTCTATCCTAATCTCTCTCACCAATTTGCAAAAAAAAAAATTTAAGACTTGCCTTCATTCTTTCTTCCCCAAAAAATTAGATAATATTTTTCATAAAAGTTGTAGATATCTATCTATCTATATCTTATATATTATATTATAACATAACAAAAAAAAAAAAAAAAAAAAAAAACTAAAAATCAGATATACAAACGGATAAAATTAATAAAGTTGATTTTTATTTATTTAGTTAAAATCTTTCTTTTGCATGTCAATATCTAATTTTAAATTTTAAAAATCTTTACAGTTTATCTAAACAAATCTAATTTGAAAATATCTCCCACTATTATACTTTAAATCAATAAAACCCACATATTACAAATCTAACTCACATTATAAATTACCTAAATAATAATAATTAAAAATAAATAGAAATCACAAATAAATTAATTTAACAAAAATAGATACCCACAACTCCATCTTAAATAAATTGAAAAAAAAAAAAAAACCCGAATAGAAACCACACAAAAAATAAAAAAAGATAAGAATTTAGATATGGATTTAAAAAAATATGACAATATCTAAATTTGAATTATGATTTAGTAATTATCTATTTTTCTGGTGTATATATATCAAAATTTTAAATCACTTAATGAGACAAATTAATCAATTTTCAAATTTGATTTAAAGAATAATCTGATTAGTTATCCCAGCTCCTAAATTTTGCGGGCACTGACAGAGTAGCTAACGGATTGGGTTAGGTGACGTTTAAGTTGTTGGAGGTAATATTTTCCCACTTTATATATTTATTTATTTTTTAATTTTATTTTTTTCCTGTATGATTCTCTTTCTCTACTGTTGGTTTGGTTTTGGTTTTGGTTTTGGTTTTAGTGAGATTTATGTGTTGTTTACAGGTTTGCATGGTAAAGAAGAATTATTGGTGATTATGGTTGCAATTGAAGTATCTATGTCCGTTCCATGCCAAGGATTTGGATCGGATTTTGTTTTCTTTAGTGAAGACCATAAAATTAAAGTAAAAAAAATGGGTATCAAATTTGTTTTTATGTTTTTTGTCATTTTATTTTATAAAAAATGTGAAAATTTATTGAGAATTTAAGATTTTACTATAACATTAGATTTTTGTATAACTGGGTAAATTTAAAACTTTTAAATATCATTGTGTGTCTTTATTTTTATTCTCTTTCTATCCTATTAGACCATTACTGGTATTTGTTAGTTTGTTAATTATAATTCAATTAATTGAAAATAAAAGCTTAATATAACTTTTCATAAATATTATAATTAATTTGTTACAACTATAATTGTATATAATAGCATAATATATATGGATAATCTCTCAATATAATTTCTATTTTTTTATGTAATTAAAATAGTCCATCTTAATAGTATATAGAAAAGTTAGATGATTTCTTTTATATCTAAAAAATCCAATTTTCCATTTTTTTTTTAAAATTGAAATAGTCCATCTTAATAGTATATAGAAGAGTTAGATGGTTTTTTTATCTGTAAAAACCCAATCTATTTTTTGTTTACTTTTTAATTTTTTAAATTGAAACATCAATTGTTTATATCCATAAAACAAAACTGATAAACACATATCAAAAAGCTACACATTTTTTTTCTTTGTTTTTCATTTTTTAATATGTAGGATATTTACAAATGAAAAATGTTTGATACCCCAAAATTTTTTCCATAATCCAACTTATAATGATGTAGTTATAAGTGTCAATTTTTATACAAATATGAGAAGAGAATTAATTAAATTATACATTTCAACCAATCAAATACTCGAACTTTGACTATTTTAAGATGTTATTTCACTATAATTCCAATTAAGAGAATCTTCAACCCTTAATATATTTTTTTATCAAATTATAATTTGATAAAAATTTAAAAAGATGAAACGTTGAAAATTATTGTTTTTTCCATCAAAATTGGTGAAAAGAAAAAAAAAATAATTGGGATAAGAATGAAAGTTCTTTTAAAAATTGATAAAAATTTAATGAAAAAGTTAAAGTAATTCATATCAAATCAAAATTTTTATTCAAATTTAAAATCAAATTAGATTAAAAAAAATTAAAAGAAAATAATGAAAGTTTGAAAATATTTTAAAACCTTCTTATTCATAAAGACTAGAAATCCGTGTGTGTATTATATTTGTATTGTATTTTTAGTTATGAAATTGAAATAAAAAGAAATGTAACTTAAATTATTATATTAATAATAAAAACATCATATTAATTATTGTTAAATATTGCTTCATTTCATATTTAATAATAAAATTATATATTTGTTTTAATTATAACTTTTAAATTTGTATATTTTCATAACAAGAAGAGGTATGTCATAACTCAGTTAATCTCATTTAATCAGGTTTAACTTTTTTTAAATACAAATTATCAAAATTGCACTAATATATATATATATATATATATTTTATTTTTTTTAAACTAATAATTTAAAAAGTTATAAATATAAAAGTTAACTCATAATTTTCATGTATACCGCAAGATAAAATATTAAATTACTTCAAGATAATTATTTTGTTTTTAATTTATAAAGTCCCATGCATAACACGAGTTACCACTAATTTTGTTAGAAAGGTGAAACACTGAGTTTTTTTATTTATTTAATTTATTTAATTTTTCCTAAAAACAATTTTGAACCCTTAGATGGGAATCTCAAATCTTCACCATCCAAATCCAAAAGCTAGAAGTGATAACTAGTTAACCAGTAAAGTTAGAGTAATTATTGGTTAGTTGTGGAGTACCGCATGATACTATTTACGTAATGGTCTAAATTAATAATGTAGTAAAAAATTTTATGAGTGAGATATGGTGATTTACTTTTGTTAGATAGTTAAGAGATAAAAAATGACTTATTTTAGTCCGTGCAGTTTTCTATTGAATAGGAGTATCATATGACACGTAAGCAACACTGTATAGTTACTTTAGGAATATTTAATAATTTTTTGTCAAACTAAATGTTGTCTAGCTTTTTTCTCCCCATTCATGTTCTCATTTCTCTTTTTTTCTCCCATTTTTTATGCTTTCATTGTGTGCCTATACAGAGTTTTGTGTCGTAATTCACCACTTGATTCTATCCAATCTCCTTTATTACTCTTATTATTCTGCTCCTGATTCTACTTGATTTTGTCTAATCTCATTTGTCGATTATTCTTGTTATCCTGCTACTAATTACTCTTGTAATCTGTTTGGATTGGGTGATTTGAAAATAAAAGAAGATAAACGTTTTTTTCTTTATGCATATCACTTTTTTAAGTAAGTAAAGAAGAGAAAAATGAAGTAAAATTGAAAGAAATAGAGAGAAATAATGCCATGAGGCCTTAGTTCCTATTTGTTTTAGTTCGAAGGTGGTGGGATTGCCCTAACAATCCGATAAATTCCAGATAAATTATGTTTTTAAAACAACTCCGTGTGATTTTTACTCCTCTCGATGGGGTATTAGCCTAAAAGAAAGATATTATTGTAAAATACATTTTAAATTTGAAATAAAAGGGTGTTATTGTAAAATACACATTAAATTTTGAATTTGAAAATAATGGTTGCATGCTCCTTTGATAAGTTAAAGTTGGAATTCTAAAAATAGACAAACAATTTGAAATGGACATATATACCATTTACGGGTGGCCGGGTCCAAAAGAGGTGGGGGTGATTTTGGTGATATATTTTTTTGAAAAGTTAAAATTGAAAAAATATATATATATATATATATGTATATTTTTTTGTGTGTGGATGACATAAGAATTTTGGTGAAAAACAATAAAACCACCTAAAAAAAGGGGTTGTGGCATCGAAACTTTTCGTTTGCAAGAATGCAAGAATTTGTTCTCCTCTTTCTAAAGTTGAACGCAAGGATTGTTCAATCTTTAGAAAAAGAAAAAAAAAAAAAAAAATTTGTGGGTGACAAGGATGTTGGTGGGGGAAAAAATAGAATCACCCGAAGAAAAGGGGTTGGGGCATCAAAACTTTCCCCATGCAACAATTTGTTCTCCTCTTTCTAAACCAAATTCAAAGCAAGAATTTGTTCTTTCCGCTTTTTCTAAATTGCAAGCAAGAATATGATCTCTCCCTTCATTTCTTTGTAGAAAACTATAAACTTAAGGGACGATTGTTTAGGCGGGTTGAATAAGATAAATAACAATACGATGTATTGTTCGTTATGAAATAAATAGTTCTTGTATTATTTTACTATAAATGATGTGTATATTTCACTACTAA
Source organism: Camellia lanceoleosa (assembly GCA_025200525.1). NCBI lineage: Eukaryota > Viridiplantae > Streptophyta > Magnoliopsida > Ericales > Theaceae > Camellia > Camellia lanceoleosa. Next base: position 7,688,760 of record CM045763.1, on the reverse strand, counting down.
TTTGACTTTCATTTTTCTATTAAATCCATGGGGAACTTATGTGTAGGTTCTATTAGGTGAATTTATTGTCCAATATGTCATGTGATAATTAATGACATTTTTCATTACATATTATTAAAAACGTCACTAATTGTTAATTTTTAGCGACAATTTGAAAATTGTTACAAAAAAGTCATTAATTATAAATTTTAGCGACAGTTTAAAAAAATGTAACGCCCTCAAAATAATACATAAAACCCTACATTCTTAGCATGCATTGATATAAGAGAAATAAACACTTATCCATTCATCGGAGTAGTTCTTACAAATTTATTACATGTTGACAACAAAAGTAAATGCCCTATAGGCTTACAACTTTCCAAGCCAACACTTGGTTACAAAAAGAGAGTATTAACTCAAATACATATTAAGCCCTTGGCTTGAGTTTATATGTAATACATCAAAAGATAACAAAATAATCAAAAAGAGTCTTCAACTCCCAGAAACTCCCAAGCTATGATCTTGGAGGTGGCATATCACCTGGACCTGAAAATGATGTCCCATATAGGGTGAGCCACAGTCCAGTAGAGATATACTAAACCAACTATAAGCAATGACTAAACTAATAGCATGTGATAGATGGTTGACGTTTATAACAAATTTATATCACATTACAGCTCCATGACAATCATGTCCATGTTACCTTTCACTTTCCTTTACTTATCAATTCATTTCATAAACGTGGCTCAGAACCTGGCCAGATAATTTAAAAGAGATTACATCTCAGATTTTATCAGTTCCATACTTTGCAATTCCTATGAGATCACAACTCATATTAAAACACTTCCAATACTTCACATAATACACATATTTGTTGTATTAACACTTCCATTTAGTACACATATTTGCTGTACAAACATTTCATAAAGATAAACATATTTGCTGTATTTGTGGAGTCCATCCCTTATCTTCTGCCAAACTGGTTTGAGAGTCCATCCCCTATCTTTTCTCAAACCGTGGAGTACATCCCTATCTCCTCCCACACATTACACATATTCCAAGTATATAAGCAATTATCATACACAAGGATCAATCAACACACATATTTGATATATTATTCCAACTGTCATATTCAATGACATATTCAATATGGTTAGTTTCGGTTTTCCCTAGTCAACATGCAGTGTCTACAACAATAAAGACTATCCTCCACCGATAGCCCAAAGCAGATATTTCTAAACAGAACATAAATGCATAAACAGATATTATATCAACATTTTCCATAGGTGAGTGATTAATTTATTCGACTACACCATTCAATCCCATACTTTCCCAATTTCATTATTCTCAACTCAATTTCACATTTCCCAAATTAATTATACAAATTAATTATTCAATACAATTAGGGCATTTTCCCCATTTTTCCAACAAGAGCCTTAAAGCTCACTTTTCACCCATAATCCATAAACAACCTCTATTTCAAGTTTATAACACAAATATGACTTAAACATGGAAAACCCCTCTTTTAGAAATTACATAACAAACCCTAACTTTTCCAAAATTACCCAATAACCCCAACATATCAAAATGCCAAAATTTAAAGACAAAGCTCATAAGATGGAGTAGGGTATCCCTACCTCGAAATGGGGAGCTCAAAGGAGAAGATGGCCAAAATCCAAAGTGCTCCAAATCCACTATTTTTCAGATTAAAAGGAAGCCCAACTCACCATTTACCTTTCTTACAAAGAACTTAGGGTAGAAACACACTAGAAGGAGATGAATACCTAGAGAGAAGGTGTGTAGAGAGAGAGGGAGCTCGGATCTAGGGTTTACAAAACAAAAGAAATGAAAAAGTGAAGTGTAATCCAGCTGCTGTCTGTTGATATAACACAGGCTCGCTCGAGCGAAGGATTGGTTGCTCGAGCGACTAGACATAAAGAAACCTCGCTCGAGCGTAGAAAGTCTCGCTCGAGCCAACAACTTGAAGTTTTAGGTCTGCAACCCAAAAGCACGCTCGAGCGACAGAATGCTCGCTCGAGCGAAGAAACTGAAAACATACACCTCACTCGCTCGAGCGAAGGAAAGCTCGCTTGAGCCAAGAAATGCAACTCTCAGGTCTGAAACCAGACGCAGACGCAAGCTTGAGCGAAGGACTTCTCGCTCGAGCCACCAGACACAAAACTTGACTCTCGCTTGAGCGAACAAACCCTGGCTCGAGCGAAGGACCAAAATTCTGGGCAGCAACCATTTGTTCCCAAACACACCCAACCTATAACAAACCTGCCCAACACATCCTATAACTCAAATACAAAGTATTGAAGGACGGAAACAACTTAAAAACAACAATCATCATCACGGAACCTAAGCCTGGAATACTGTACATAAAGGGAAAAACGCGGGATCGCTATAAAAAAAGTCCATAACTTTTAATTCTTAGCGACAATTTAAAAAATTAGTCCCGAAAAAAATCACTAATTATGAGTTTTAGTGACAATTTATAAAATCGTGACAACAAATTATCAATTATCAATTTTTAGTGACATGCAAAAAATATTCATAAAAAATTATTTTTAGTGATGATTTTAGTAAGACTAACTTTCAATAGGACTTATGTCATGACCCGAACCCGCCCCTATGGGTTAAGACCATAATCGGCCAGTAATCGTGTGATTACTTACGGCCTCAATTTAAGTAAACCAAAACTCATCAGAGATAAAGGGGCCAAACGGAAGCAGTTCAAAAACTTTGTCCATAGAGCCGTGCTTAAATGCACACCATAACATTTCAAACATTTATATGTTAATAACTCACATCAAAATGTGTACTATCACAGAACGCTGTACATACAGGGTCATGCAGATATAAGTCAGTCAACCCAAGTCTTATATACAAAAAAAAAAGAGTACAATGTGTTCGCCAACATAACAAAACTATAAGCAAAGGTCAAAGGCGAAGGCAGTCACGTGCGTCAGACGTTTGGGCTGACTCCTCAAAACTTAAACTGTTTCCCACCAGTTCATTGGGGCTGGTTCTGGACGTCCCCTGGCTCATCTACATGTACATGAATGAGCGTGAGCGAATGCCCAGTGAATAATATCAAATGAGGAAGATATATAAATAATCATTGAAACAGTTACAGCAAATGGCCTTCGGCCCAATCATTTATATCCATCGGCCTTTGGCCCAATCATCTATATCTATCATTTGTATCCATCGGCCTTCGGCCCAATCATTCATGTCAATCGGCCTTTGGCTCAATTATTCATATCAATCGGCCTTTGGCCCAATTATTTATACCTATCATTCGTATCCATCGCCCTTCGGCCCAATCATTCATGTCAATCGGTCTTCGGCCCAATCATTCATGTCAATCGGCCTGCGGCCCAATCATTCATATCAATCGGCCTTTGGCCTAATTATTCATATCAATTGGCCTTTGGCCCAATCATTCGTATCAATCGGCCTTCGGCCCAATTATTTATATCAATCGGCCTTTGGCCCAATCATTCGTATCAATCGTTGTCCACCATTCAAATTAATGAACTTACAAAACTTACATATAAGTAAACAATTGGACAACAGTATATTTCAAATATCTTGTTAAGATATTACTCACAGTGATCGGTTTGTGGATTTGCCCTGGAGCTTGACCCTACACATTTCATGAACACAAAAGGGTCACTAATAGTTCGATCCATTTTTTAATTCACATATTCCTCTTTTAGGCTTCATTCATATCTCATTAATTCATTTACAATGTCTAACACATGCCCAAGAGTGCTTACAAGTGAAAGAGAACGGAAAACAGAACACAAAATGCAAAAACAGGATTTCAGAAAACAGGGTCCTCCGCCGAAAGATATTTCGCCGAGCGACCTTCGAGGACCTCTGCAAAAATCTTGGATATGGAAAAATTACGCTCGAGCGTTAAATCCGGAGCTCGAGCGGAAGGCCTCTTTACATGGCTCCCCGCTCGAGCGTGAACTTACCCGCTCGAGCGGACATCAATGTCTGCAGGAAAAATACTGGGAGCTTGTATTTCTCGCTCGAGCGGCCATTACCCCGCTCGAGCGGACTTCAAAATTCTGGAGAACCTAGAATGTGATCTTGAGCACTAATTCGATTTTCCAGTCAATTTCTCATGCATTCTAAGGCTTAAAGTTCACATATAATTGTTCTAACATGGTATAGACCCCAAATTACAACTTAATGAGGCTCAATTCGCAATTAATTCACATGCATGCAAACAAATTCATGCATTTAAGCTCATATCTTAATTATTTAAACATGCATGCTAATCTTGACTTCATTCCCATCCCAAACAATGTAAAAGGTGTTCATTCTCATGGAATATGACAAAAACATGCTTGCATGTAAGATCTAACACCTTCACTTCCATGTTCAACTCAATACATGCTAGATTATGCAATTCCACAACAATTATATACATGCATGCCTTCAATTGAACACAAACAACTCATTTTCCTCATAATCAAGCTAACTCATGTTCTTGGCCATCTATCAAACTTAAATTCACAAATTTACCAACAAAAAGCCATGAGTTTTCTTACCTAAGAGTCTTAATCTCCCCAAATTATGATCAATTCTTGAGTTAGACTTCAAAATCACCAAGCTTGAGACCAAAACTCCAACTTCTACACCCTCTCTCTCTCTAGCCGACCCTCCTCTTGTTCTTAGAGTCTTTCCTCAGCCAAATGAAGTTAAAAGGAGAGATATTGAGTGTGTAGTGTTCAAATAAAAGCCCCACTTGTTATATTATTTTAACATATATATTAATAGAGCACTAATTCACTAATTAAATCAATTTAATCAGATCCGAATTGATTCCCAATTAAATTTCACCGTAGGCTCTAAAAATTATGCCAATTACAATGGCGCAATTAATTTTGAGTTCTGTGGCCGATAAGGCCCTCAATTTAATTTCCGAAGCGGATTATTCAAACAGGTATTCCTACGGTGAACAGATACAATTTCAAAATCATATATATTCACATAATGGCACACAAAATCATGCTAAACACATAATCACACTCATATTAAGGACCAATTAATATATTACGGAACAGGGGTATCACAACTTAAAAAGAATTAAATCCAACTATTAGGACTCATTAATAATTTGAATAAATTATAAATACACCCCTTGAGGTTTAATTAAAATATGAATCGCTCCTTGTGGTTTTGGAATTACATTCCACCCTCTAAGGTTTCTAATTTCATAACAAATTACCCCTTTTAATAATAAATCAAGTCAATTAACAGTTTTTAATGATGTTAGAAATATGTTTCAATCAATAATTTAAATAATTTTATTATTCTATGGGAGAGTAATTATGAATGAGTAATGATACATACCTTTAATTTGAGAGCTCTAATGAAGTAGAAGAGAGAGAGAGAGAGTAGAGAGAGATAGAGAGAGGAGAGTGGGCTCCATCTTCACATGTGTACTCTCCACATTATTAGAGTTGCATTAGAGCTCTCAAACATTATTAATATTTATAATTTATCCTAATAATTTACCCTAAATCTATTCGACATAGGGTCCAATCTTGTACCTCTCTCCTATATAATTTGATGTGTGGCCCAAATGAAGTAACCATATCATCATCTATGTCCTTGTCCGTAGGATGCTAGTTACAACTGAGGTCAAATATGCTCCTGCTAATGAGTGCTGTATTTTAGTTAACTAAATAACAATAATGATACATCCTTCTAAAATTAGAGTTTCAATTGAGCTCTAATGAGGTGAAAAATAAAAAAAAATAAAAAAAAATAAAAAAAATCAAAACATCACATCAAATGAGTTTCATATACATATTAGAATTATCAGAACTCACAAATTAGAGGTCCAAAACATTTTTGATTGACTAAATGAAGATAAATGTTTATGAAATGCATTTTTATGTAAAACGTATAAGAAACAATTTTCTTTTTCTTTTTCTTTCTTTTTAAAAAAATTTTTAGTTACATTTTCTAGATCTAGTTTTCCACATCATGTCCAATCACAATAACAATTTGATAGGGGTATTTTATAAAAGAGTAATGTTAGGTATTATGGAATAAATATTAGGGAGACTTATTTATAAGTCATTTTTCAGACACTTATGCTAGGCTAAGTCCTGTGTAATTTCTTATAGAGTCTCAAATCTTATTTAAATAAGAATGTATTCCACAAGATCCTACATAAACGTAACGTGACGTGATACTTACATAAATGTAACGTAACGTGACACCTATATAAACGTAACGTGACACCTATATAAATGTAACGTGGCACCTACATAAACGTAACGTAATGTGTCACGTTACGTTTTGCAAACTTAATGAGCTTTTATTTTTTTAAATTGAATGTGAAAATGTTGCTGGTTTATGTTGGTGTCACGTTACATTTCATATATAGGAAATTGAATGTTGCCATAGATCATAGGTGTCACGTTACGTTTATGTAGGTGTCATGTTACGTTATGTTTATGTAGATATGATCTATGACAACATTTAATTTCCTATATAGGAAATTGAATGTTGCCATAGATCATAAGTGTCACGTTACGTTTATGTGGGTGTCATGTCATGTTACGTTACGTTTATATAAATATGATCTATGGTAGCATACAATTTCTTATATATGGTTTTCCTATTATTTATGATATTAACAACTAATATTGAGGGTAAATGTGTCAACAAACTTCCCACAAGATTTATGGGAACATAAATTTTTTAATAAGACCATATGTAGTATAAGTCTCCCTAATAGGACTTATAAATAATTTTCCCTTAATATTATGAAAATTTTATGAAACTAATCTAAGAGTAATTGCATAACATACAATAAAATATTACAAATTAATCTAAAAATAAAAATTTTTTATGAAAGTTTTTCAAGATTTTTTTTTTTTCCACAATACCTAACATATATGGAGTCACGTCGCTTTCAAGAAAACCATGTGTGATTATTGCAAGAGTCACAAATTGATACAAAAACTTCTGTAAAATAATTTAATTTTCTCCCTTTTTTATTTTATTTTGTTTTGTTTTTATTATAAAAAATTATTCAACATCTCATATGATAATGTTTCAAATCAATTATCATTCATTAGGTGGATCCATGTGTGAAACTCAGACAATGAATGGCTCATATTGATTTGGAGGCAATGAATAATTGTTCATTTATTATTGTATTGATCCTGTCGTGTCATTGTGATTCTTCTTGTTTGGATCCATATCCTCTCTCGTTTTTTTTTGTTTTTTTCTTATTTTCACTAATAAGGATTGAATATTTTAGGGAGACTTATTTATAAGTCCTTTTTCAGAACCTTATGTTAGGTTAAGTCCTGTGAAATTTCTTATAGAGTCTCAAGTCCTATTTTCATAAGAATGTATTCCACAAAATCCTAATCTTTTTATCCCATTTTCACACCTTCCCAAAATGCCCACTCCCAACCACCGAACCGCTGCACTTCCCGGAGGCGGCGTTTTCAAACTTCGCCGTCTTCAATGAATCGATCGTGAATAGCATCGTCTTCGTTCTTCGTCAGAGGTGCGAAATGAATCACTGGGCTTTTTGTCGTTGCCTTCAATGAATCACTGGGCTTTTTTTGTTTTTGTTTTTGTGTGTTGCTGGATGATTCTAGACCTCTTCTATACATCTCACTGACCCTTGGAAAGGGCATAACGACAGCACAAACCCCACTTAGATTAGTTTTTTTTTTTATTTTTATTTTCTTTAATATCAGATTTTTTTTTCCCCCTGATAAAACAGAGACAAATAGAAATGAACATTGTTAAATTTTACAATTAATAATACAAAATAAAAATATATTAAGATTATATATATATATTTCAAAACAAACGGATTAAAAAAATGAAAACTTATTAAGTTTGCGAAACGTAACGTGACACATTACGTTACGTTTATGTAAATGTCACATTACATTTATATAGGTGTCACGTTACGTTACGTTTATGTAGGTGTCACGTTACGTTCATATTAGTGTCACGTTACGTTACGTTTATGTCGATATGTCATGTTACGTTTATATAGGTGTCACGTTACGTTACGTTTATATAGATATGTCACGTTACGTTTATATAGGTGTCACGTTACGTTTATGTAGGTGTCACGTTACGTTACGTTTATGTAGATATGTCACGTTACGTTTATGTCGATGTCACGTTACGTTTATGTCGATGTCACGTTACGTTTATGTGGATGTCACGTTACGTTTATGTCGATGTGACGTTACGATTATGTTGATGTCACGTTACGTTACGTTTATATCAATTTCCCTATATATGGTTTTATTATTAATTATGATATTAACAATTAATATTGAGGGTAAATATGTCAAGAAACTGCCCATAGGACTTATGGGAACATAAGTTTTTTTGTGGGACCAAATGTAGCACAAGTCTCCCTAATAGGACTTTTAAATAATTTTCCCAATATTTTAAGCTTCCGAAGAAAGGAGTTGTCGGAGTAATTTTGTGAAAAAGTAATTCCTAAAGGGAAAACTCGCTAAATTTTATAGAAAATTTTAAGGGTAATAACAATATATCAGTGGAACAACAAAAATTTATTTATAAGAAAATAAAAAATTTATAATTGTAATTATTAATATTTTTTAATTTTTTATAAATATCTTTCATTGACGTCAATATGATTTCCCCAAAATATTAAGGGAGCTGTTGAAAATTCTCCAAGACCCTCCATATTTGGAATAGCCACAAATATGTGTTAAACGTGTACACGCAAGAAAAGAAAAAAAAAAAAAAAAAAGAAGAAGTAGGATTCAATTTTATGCTTTAAGTAGGGTTGGGTAAATATTCATTTGATCTGTCAAAAAAGTATGGTTCAAATCAATTTGTCATAGAATAGACTGTTTTAATAGTCTAAAAGGATGGATGCAGATGCAATTTTGTCAATCCGTCTAAGTTTAGACAGATAGTGGATGGGAGACTACTTGATCCAACCTGATTCACCAATACCTCAAAGAAAATGTGTTTTTATGCTTTGTGTGTTAAAAGAAGAACCTTTTATTTAGTAAACATATTTGCTATTTATAAAATTGTTGGAAAATGGCTTTACAAATTCTTTATTTTTTGTTAACTTTGAGCATTAATTAAGGTAGGATCCAAGCGTTATTTTTAACGTTTCTAATTGGGTTCATATTTAATGCCGTGTAGTAAATAAATTCATATATTTGGTTGCTCAAAACCATTTCCGGATGAATAAGAATTCAATGCGCGTTTTTGAGTTCGTCAAACTAGTTTTTTGGTGGGTTTCCTATACGTTTGTGAAATGTGCTTGCCCCACATTGGAAAGGCTTGAGGTTTTGAATGAGTTTATATACCTTATCTTGGGATACTTAGGATGGGCCCCAATGGGTATCCAAGTTTGTGGAAGGGTGAGGTTATGGGTGAAGTGAGTTAGACTCATTGGACCCAAAATTAAAACCACATGTACGCGCCGTTCGTCCGGGCTGGGCCTAGGCTTGGGTGGGTGGGCGTGATGTGAGGTTGGGTTAGACTCGTCCGGTCCAATACTTATCTTTTTGGATCAAAAACTTTTGTATTTTATTATTTATTTTTAATTTTGGTTTCAAAATTCAAAATAAATTGGTCCAGAATTTTTTCCTTCACCCAAACAGGTCCCTAACAGGTTTAACCCACCCTAATAGGGTTCAAAACAGGTTCAACCCGAATTGAATCTGTCCAAACAGATTCAAATTTGTCAGGTGCCTTTCCAATCTGTCTGAACAAGTTTTATACCTGTTCAGAAAAGCCACAAATTCTTCTATTTAAAGCTTGCCTTCCAGTAATTTAGAATACTTTTTCCCTTAGATTTTTGTCTTTCTTCTTCCCTTTCCGTTTTCCTATTTTTTGCATTTATTTAGCATTTAATTTTAGAAAAAGAAAGAAAGAGTTTCAGCAAAGTTTTGGTTCGCAAGACTTGAATTTGTAATGCTGCAAATTTAAGTGTTAGTCGTTGCATCTTGGGAAGTAGACGCCAATAAAACTTGAAGCAGCAGAGCGAGGGCAAAATCTACTTTAAGCAGATTGTGTCCAACACAAGTCTCGACTTTATTTTCTGTAAGCATTTAATTCGGAAAATAATTTATATAATTATTTTCTGAATTATTTTATTTTATTGTTTATTTTAATTTATACATTTAATTTACACACATACACCTTTGAGTGGGGTTAACAAAAATATGAAAGTTGGGACTTTATTTTATTATAAACAATTATGAATAAAAAAAATTTAGATTCAAAATAGTAAATAATTACTGAAAAATAATTAAAAAAAATGCCTGAAAATAATAAAACTAAAACCATCAAACTAATTTGCATCCATCTATCAACATGCATGATTCACTCAATACGCATCTACTAACTAAGTAGACGAATGAATATTAATTTTCTCAAACCACCTAAAATGGCAATGAAATACTGCCCAACTCAACCCCATACACCAACCTCCTTAGGATTGTTTTGGGTATGGCTTGTGAGTTGATTTTTTTTACTTATTACAAAAAGATGTATAGAATAATAGAGAGATGATGTGACCCAAATAAATTAATAAACAACTTATAAACTGGGTTCAAATGAGGCCTCAGTGTTAAATGTTTGTTAATTCAGATAGTGTATGTGTGCTAGCCGTAGGATGGAAAATGTAAAGATCCGAGGGCTAGTACTTGTCCTCTTTTTAGATGAAAATTATTACCTTCATCAAGTGAGGATGCTCTTACTAGCATGTGTGAAAATTATTATGTATCTTAGACTTATTTATGTTAATGATTTATTTAATTATGTTTTAATTTATTTGAAAGAGGAAAATAGAATCCAAAATTTATTTTGATGATTTATTTAATTATATTTTAATTTATTTGAAAAAGAAAAATAGATTCCAAAATTTATTTTGATGATTTATTTAATTATGTTTTAATTTATTTGAAAGAGAAAAATAGAATCAAAATTTATTTTGTCACATTATTTCTTACCTAAAACTTTTATCCTAAATGTTGTTAGAATGTATTTAATATTTGATTAAACCAGAGCTTCAAACAGCCCAAAACAAAAGTTCAAACAGTCCAGCACAACAACAGGCCAAAAGGTTCAAACAACCCAGCCAGCAGTAGGCCAAAAAGTTCAAGTGGAAAATATTCAAATTAGTAATGATGGAGTGGAAGATATTCAAATTAGTAATAATGGAGTGGAAGATATTCAAATGAATACAACGGCTATAAACGGCTATAAATTCAAATGAATGCAACGGCTATAAACGGCTATAAGTTTCATTATATATACCAAAGTCTCTAATGTAAACAAGTTACAAAAAAAAAAATCAGAAAATATTCTTTGATCTATAATCACTCACATCTATTTTTTGAAAAATTCTCTAAGAAGTGTTCTTCAATTTTTATTTACATCATTTTTTAGAAATTATATACTGAGACGTATAGCTTTAAGCCTATCTCTCTTATGTGAGGTTTATAGAAAAATCAGAGTTTCATTTTTATATCTATCTTTGAGAGATAATTCTTGTAACTTTTTGTGAAAGTAAAAACACATTCTTTTCAACCTTGTAAGAGTGTAGTACACTCAGTGTTCTTGACTTAGAAAGTCTGTGTAAAATCCGTGGAGGATTGCTCCATTTGTAAAGAGGTTGCTAGCACTCCCGTGAAGCTAGAGCGTATTGGAAAATCTCAAGTCACTACTAGAAATATGATTTTTTGTGTCTATTTTTTTGCAATTGATCGTTTAACCGTCGCAAAAAATCACATTTAAAAAAAAAAAAAAAAAAAAAAACCCCCAAATCATGTAAAACTTACCTATCTCCCCTTTCACCCTTATTTCCCAAAGCTGTCCCAATGGTGTATGAACTCTCTCTCTCTCTCTCTAAATCTCTCTCTCGCTTGAATCTCACTGTCCATTTTCCACTCTCTCGCTCGACTCTCACGTGATGAAGATTTGAAGATTTTGATTGATTGTTGATGAAGATTTGAAGATTTCGATCTGCTGTTGATGAAGATTTCGATCGATTCATAATCAAGATTCATAATCGGTAAGCCTAATTGCTGAATTTCTATGTTGATTTTGATCGATTCATAATCAACTCTCTGCCTTTCTCTGTAATCTAGCGTGTTTGTTTCATGCCTAATTGCTGAATTTCTGTGTTGATTTATTCTGTTTCACAAACACGCTAGGTATTGTTCTTTAATCTGTGTTTAATCTTTGTTTAAGTAATTTCGGTGATTATCTTGTTTTTGCTAATTTTTAGTTTATTTCGGGTGTTTTACCAAATTCTATGAATGAATATTAATCATAGAATATTAATAAAAAATTGATGAATGAATATTCTTCAAGTCCTCATTTTAATATTCATTCATCAAGCTCTCATAAATGATATTTTGGATTTGTGCAGCACATCACTTAGAAAATGTAAACTTACATCTTTGTAATTCACCTCTGCCTGAAAATAGTCTCCACATTTCATCATACAAAAATTCCAATATAAGACGATTCAATAAGAATCAAAAGAATGTCTTACAGTTCAAAGAGAAAACTAAATAAAATCAAAGAGGAAACTTAAAGAAAATAGCATAAATATATCTCTATATGGTTGCACAATTAAATAGTATAGAAATCACCAATGGGAGAAGTTGCTTTTTTTTGACTACTAGAAGTAGTTTTACTTGTACAAAAAGAATTATAAGCATGAGGACGTATTCAGCACACATTCATTGATGAGTAGATATAGTTTACAAACATGAAACTAAAGAACCCTGTCAAAGGAATTTATTAGAAAGGTTACAAAATTCGATAATACATAAACATAGAGATTTGATTTTGCTAGAGAAGGTTTCCTTACTTCCATATTTTCTACATGTTACTTCCCACTGGACAAGCATTGAACCACTGAAGAAACAACAACATTATTCAGGCAATACATTGCATAAGATCTTTTATTTTTTATAGTAAATTTTTATTGAAATGAATGCCAAATATGGAATGCAAAAGTAAAGCACTTTGCTAAGACAAAACAGGTATATGCATTCGAAACAATACAAATCAAGTCCTATACAAGCAGAGACAAAGAAGATATCTACACCCCTGCCTTTATTTAAAAGTTACTATAAAATCCAAAAATTGATCTAAATAGGGGCTCACCATCTCCGACATGTATGAGACATATAATAGATAGGTTCCTCAATCTCTTCGAAAGACCTCTGATTTCTGTCTCCCCAAATAATCCACATAACACGTATCATTGCAAATTTATTCTATAAAAGTCTATTTCTGGTATTATAATGTTTAGAGTCTAAATGCTTATGTACTTATGCGTTTCACTTCCTTTATCAATATACTTGCATATCTTTGTGTGACATCTTCATTTTTTTTTTTTTTTTAAGGATCAAACAGCTCAATTCACTACAAGTGTTTTGTTCAGCAGCTCCATTCATTTTATGCAATTGTATGGCTTATGATCACTATATTGCTCAGCAATCTTTCATTCCACTCACTGCAATACTGGTTTAACTATTTCTCTTGGTGTGCTCTTAATTATTTTGGCACTTAATTGAGTCCAACAAGCACTATACAAGCATACTGCCCCATATTCCTTTTTCCTCTCATACTCTGCTCACACAGTTTAATTTCCCTCTTCTCATGTCAGTCTTGGGTTTTAATTTTGTTGTTTTTCCTTTGTGATGGTAGTTTTAAATTCTTAATTGGCAGGACTTTTGTTTCATTAATAAAATTTCATCTTTTTGCGAGGGTAAAATACCGTCGCTAATACTCCTAATGCCGTCGCAAAAAACTTTTTGCGACGGCAAATGACTTTTTGCGACAGCAACAGAGGGGTTGCAACTGGGGGCGTTGCAAAAAAGTTTTTGCGACGGCACTTTACAATCGCTAATAACGTTTGAAATTTCTTGACTTTTTGTGATGGCACTATTTTACCATCGCTAAAAATGTTATTTGAGATGGCAAAAAATGCCGTCGCTAATAATCTTTTTTTTTTTTGCAACGGCAAGAACACTGTTTTTGCGACGGTGTGGTGCCGTCGCAAAAAGGATTAAAAATATGAAAATTTCTATTTTTTGCGACAGCATACTGCTGTTGCAAAAAGTATTAAAAAAAAATTTCTATTTTTTGCGACAGTCTAGTACTGTCGCAAAAAGTAAAACCTATAACAAAATCAATAAAAATATTAAAATTTTCTGTTTTTTTGCGACGGTGTAGTGCCCTCGCAAAAAAGAAAAAAACATTCTGCGATAAAATTACTAAAAATATTAAAATTTCTCCATAATAATTGCATAATAATATAAAAATTCCTATATAAAAATAACAATTTCTCCATAATAAAATATTATTCCATTCATAATTACACATCAACAAAATTATCCCACTACATAATGTTCCATAATACATATATAATGTTTAAATACATGATTTTGTTCATAATTCAAAATAACATAAACCAAAATTAAATGTTTTTCTCATCATTTTTCGTAGATAACAAAAACAAAAGTTAGCCACATTCTCCACAGGCATGCATTCCACAAGAAGCACACCCCTACATGAGAAATATCTGAAAAATAAAAATAAAAATAATTAATGACAATATAATTATGTGTTAATATTTGACTGAAATTACTGTGTAAAAAATTTATGACACTTGCTACACTACCAAATAAATACAGGCATTAAAAAAAATTTAAGATCATAATAAACAAAATAATAATTTGTAAATAAAATTTTCAATCAATAGACATTTACAAGACAAAAAGTATCAAAAAAAGATTTTATAAAATATTTTACAAAAAAAAAAAAAAAAAAAAAAAAAACAAAAACAAAAAAAGATCAAAATATAATAAAAAATATGATATAAGCACTTTTTCCACATTGATCACTGTTACATTGAGTCGTGATTAACATCAATTGTATCCATAACCGAAGATCATTTTGATTGCAATCAAAACCACCATAATGAATCGTAATGCACGTCACTTTGAAACATAATTAAACATCATACTAGGATGTAACTATTTATTATTTATAACTAACATTAATTTACACTAAAATTTAAATATGGTATATATATAATGTGTATTATAACATGACTTTAGCTAAAGGCTTCAAATAAATTGAAACTTAGTGTGGGAAAATGTTAGGACTTCGGGGGACATTTACAAACAAATATAGTATATAAATTAGTATTTTTGAAATAGATGCAGGGGCCTTGGGGTCCCCCCAGCCACCCCCTGCATCTGTCTTGTAATGTCACTA
The DNA here is from genome assembly GCA_025200525.1 of Camellia lanceoleosa. Taxonomy (NCBI): domain Eukaryota; kingdom Viridiplantae; phylum Streptophyta; class Magnoliopsida; order Ericales; family Theaceae; genus Camellia; species Camellia lanceoleosa. The sequence goes on along the minus strand of CM045763.1, from coordinate 7,673,469 downwards.
CAATTTACAACAATGATAGAAAGCTATTCTCTACGTTTTCCTACTAAATGCAGGGCACTAGGGCAGGACAACTTAGTGCAGACCAAACCTCTGGGTCTTGTAAGCATTATCTACCATGCTTACATCAACTACTCTAATTAAGATTGACAGAGACACAATATGAAGAATAACATTTAAAATCAATGAAAATTGTAATATCGTTTCATATAAAACTTAATTCTTGTCTTTCTTTCCTCTTCTTTTTCTTGCACAATTTCCACAATAGGTTCTGGTATTCTGCTAAACAGATGATTTCAGTATTTGAATGACGGCCTTTCCAGGTCCCCGGCAGACTCTTGCAAATTGAAATAATAATTTCACTCCATAAAGGGAAGCAAACACGTCACAATCTCCTTTCAGAATGTGCCAACTATATAAATTTCTGTCTCCTTTCAGAATATGCAAACTATTGCATATTATATAATACTCTTAGATAAGATGTTTAAATTATTTTTAAATACTTCAAATTAAATGGGATTTTAAAAAAATATATATAGAATTTATATGTGTATTTGTGTCCGAAGTTAGAAATGTTTCTTTACTAACAAATGTGAGTGTCTTCTTCTTTAAACGTCATATAAAATTTATTGGATCCAAGTGTCTAAATTGGATACGGGTATCAGGCACATATAACCACAATGTTACCATAGCCACAACGGTGGACACAGGTTCACTGAGGGAAGTGGAAGAGTAAGTTTAACACAGCTAAAAATGACAGCATATACTGTTTAGTCATTTAGGAAAATGTTTACACCAGCAAGAAAAGGGGAAGACAAAGGAAGGTTAACAGAGCCAACCTCTTTCATTTCAGTGCCCGGTAGGGGTTCCCCTTCCATGTCACAAGGTTGAAAACTCATTGACTCATTCCATTTCCCAGTCATCAATATTTTGGGTTCTTCAGCCGCATTATACACACATCCATCCACTTCAAAACGACCAGAACTGCAACCAAACATGAGGCATGAAAACAGAGATCCAAGAACTCCAGATAATATTCTAACAGAAAAGATAAATTAACTAATTGAACAGAGGTTACTTCCTATGGCTTAATCCCCACATTATGCCAGTAAACTGTATTACAATCTGGTGATACTTTAAAGAGAACATGTATGATGTTCAATCAAAATGTTGTCTTTAAAATTCCCCAAAATAAAACCACTGATCACATTCAGTTTTAATTTTGCGAATGAATGCAAGATAAACAACCAGTCATTACTAACAATTGCCGTGGAAAGAGGTTAAGAAAACAGGCATATATGATGTGAGATTAATTATGCAACATGATTTAGATACTTTTCTTTCATTGTCAATCACACTTGAATTGTAATTGTAATGTAATAAACAGGCATATATGACAAATTAATGTTAAAAAATTATGACTTTTAAAATAATATCTTGTTGATTAAGCATATAACTAATTACCGTTCCATCCTCCTGGTCCAACATAAGATGCCCAGACATCATTTTCATCGGCACGTGAAGTCATACTGCATCATGTGTATGCAGAAAAAACAAAATCCATGTCATGATTTTATTTTTACCATAATTTTTTAATATTACTCTCATTATCATAAAAAAAATTCTACCATAAGATAAAATTCACATTATCTAATTAGGGGTTTTTGATTTGTTTACCTCTTCCAAGTGTCTTTAATGTCTCCAGTTGTTCTCCAACTATTTCCTATGCTAGCTACCCAAGTCGCTGGGTTTTCTTGGCCCCTAAAAAAACCAGATCATCCTTTTTGATGAATATATAATATAGTTATCAAAAAAATTAATTGTATGGTATTTTAAACTAATTAAAGAAAGGAGATTAAAATTGAAGGCATACCATTCACATAGGGAAAAGAAAATGGGTCGTCCAGTTTTAAGGAGAGCTTTACTCATTGTCGAATATCTACAACCAAGGATGTAATCATATATTTGGTATCAGTCCCTACATTAATTCTTCTACCAAAAATAATAATAATAATAATAATAATAATAATAATAATAATAATAATAATAATAAAAACAAAAACAAAAACAAAAATTTAAATTTGTTTTTCAGTATTGGTCTAACATGAACTAGTTTCATAATACATAAAACTGATTGACAATGACAAATGATTGAATAATCTATCAACCCTATAATTAAATTTTATCTAAATATTGCATCGTATTTTTTAATAATCAAAAGAAAAGGTAATAAGAAGTTTTGCATTCGTTTTACCTTTCTTGTGGACTCAATCCATTATTGTGGCAATTGTCATACTTCAAATAATCAATTCCCTTAAAAAGACGGACAAAAAAAATCATATTAGTCAAGGCAAGCTTGTGACTCCAGTGGAGTAAATTTAGTATCGAAGGAACAATAAAATAGAAACAAATACAATCCCAAGTTTATAGTTTTTATTCTTCCCACCTCCAACATCTTATTAATCTTACATGCAAGCATGGACGCACACATGGCATAGATAACTAATACAATTTTAATTTAGGGCTGGTTTGGCTTATACTAAATAAGTCAAAAAGTCAAAAAGTCATTATCTTATTTAAGTCACATCATCCTATTTAAATCACATCACCTCTCTAACACATCACATCAAACCTAACCCAAACCCAACCCAAACCCACCAATAAGTCAAAAAGTACACTTTTTTAGAACATCCCAAACCAACCCTAATGATGAATAAAATATAATGAAAATGCATAATCGATCAATTAATTAAGACATACATACGTACCCATGAAGCAAAGGTGTTGGCATCATGTTCCTCGTAGCCAAGTGATCCAGGCATCCTTTTGTCACGAGTCAATGTCCTGAAAACAATAATACATAAATGGAACAATTTACAAACTAGGGAATCCTTTTATTTGCATCAATAATACTCTTTCTTTTTGCTGATCAAAAAAAGAGAGAAGATATTGATAACATATGTTGGATTACAGAATTAGTTAAGATGAGTGAGGTTTTAGGACAATAAATAATCAGCTCTCATAAATTTTACAAATTACTGACATATGTTATCTTTGATGATCTATAATTTGTCAAATTCAAACTGTCAGTTAACTCTGTTACCCAGCATCAGCATAAATCCCAATCTTGAGCCCTTTGCTGTGGACATAATCTGGTAGAGTCTTCATACCAGATGGAAAAATTGTAGCATTTGGTAAGAAGTTTCCCTGCATATATATATATATATATATAAGACAAATGCGGCCCAACATTGATATATGTATTATAGATGTATACATTTCAATCTTCTTGTAGAATATATTAGTGCATCTATATATATATATATATATATGTATGTGTGTGTGTGTGAGAGAGAGAGAGAGAGAGAGAGATTAATTTAATCAAACCATCAAAAACTTTTGATACGTAAATATATTTGAGATGCTTGATCAGAGTGAATTGTTGAGCATACACTTACGCTTGCTAGAGGCCATACTTTTAGTTCCAATACTTAGCTGAGCCGAAAGTTCCTACAAGACCACAAATTCTTTAGAGCACCATATTCTGTTGGGATTTGACATGCGCACGCAGAAGCACAAATAAAAAATAATGCACAAGCAAAAGATAAATACACAAAAAAATAAGCAGAGATTTATGTTAACCAAATATGTTAATCAAAAGCTGGTTCGGATTTCACTGACACAGGGCAAATATGTTAACCAACCTGAAATTCAATTCATATATGTATGTATGTATAAACATGTGTGTGTGTGAGAGAGAGAGAGAGAGAGAGATGAGGAAAGAGTAAAGAAAGACAGACAAAAGAGATGATGAGGTGGCAGAAGAGGAGGCTGACGCTGCTGCTGCTCCTCCGACTCCAACGCTGCTCCTCCGCCGCTCGCCGTCGATCTCGAGAGAGGGGGGATAATTTTTTTTTAAAGTCATAAATGAAATTTAAATAACAAAATAATGCTGTTTATTTCTTTTTTTTTTTTTTTTTTTTTTTTTGTGACGGGGTTGTCGTTGTTAAAAAATTTTATTTTTTGTTAAAATATATATATTTTTGTAGTTAATGAATTTTTTAAAAAAATTTCTTTTTTTTTTTAGTTACTAAGATTGAAAATTTATTTGTTTCATTTTTATTTTAATGAAAAAAAATATTACTATTTTCTATTTGGTAGAAGTAGGGGTAATATTTTAATGAAAAATATTTTCCACTAAAATAAAAGTTAATTTTCTGTAGTCAATGAAAAATATTTTTTTGCGGTCTATTTTTTTTGGTTACTAAAAATCATGAACTAATTTTTTGTAGTAGAGGAAAGGGAGCGGCAGTAGTGGTGAAGGTGGTGGATAAGAGAAGATGGTGGTGGTAATGGTGATGTGATAGTGAAAGAGATTAGTGGTGAAGGTGGTGGATAAGAGAAGATGGTGGTGGTAATGGTGATGTGATAGCGAAAGAGATTAGTGGTGAAGGTGGTGGATAAGAGATGATGGTGGTGGTGATGGTGATGGTGATGGTGATGGCGAAAGAGATTAGTGGTGAAGTTGTGGTAGTGGTAGTGTAAATGGAGTGGCAGGGGTGAAAGAGAGGTAATGGTAGTAGTAGTGGTAGTGGTGGTAGTGGAGTGGTGGCGATGGTAATAGTAATGGTAGTCGTAGAGGTAAAGTGGCGGCAGTGGAAGTAGTGGTGGTGGTGGAATGGCATTTGCAGTAGTGGTGAATGTGGTAGATGAGATGGGTGGTGAGAAAGAGAAATAAGTGAGAGACAGATAGATGAGAGAGAGAGAGACAGAGTGATGAGCGAGAGAGAGACAAAGTGGTCGCTAAAAGTGCATTTTCTTGTAGTGGATCGATAAATCGAGAGGGAGTTCAGTAAATAGAGAAGACGGGAGTGAGAGAGTGAGCAACGCAAACACAGTGGGAGAGAGAGAGAGAGAGAGAGAGAGATAGAGAGATAGAGAGTGAGAGATAGAAAAGAGACATAGAGAGAAGAGAGATGGACGAGAGAAACAGAGAGAGATAGAGAGAAGAGAGATGAGCGAGATAGACATAAAGAGAAAAGAGATGAACGAAAGAGACAGAGAGAAAGATAGAGAGAAGAGAGATGAGCTAGAGAGACAGAGAAAGATGAAAGATGACAAAGATAGAGAGAAGAGAGATGAGCGAGAGAGATAAAGAGAAGAGAGATAAGCAAAAGAGACAGAGAGAGAAAAGAGATGAGAAAAGAGATGAGAGAAAAGATAGATGAGTGAGAGACATAGAGAGAGAGAGACAGATAGACAGACAGACAGAGAGAGAAGAGTGATGAGTGAGAGAGAGAAAGAGAAGAGAGAAAGGAAGATGAAAAAATGGCTAAAAAGATATAGACAGAGAGAGAGAAAGCGTAAAGAGATGAACGAGAGAGAGAGATAAGCGAGAGAGCGAGAGAGAAAGAGCAGAGAGACAGAGAGAGAAGAGAGATGAGAGAGATAAAAAGAAGAAAGATGGACGAGAGACACAGAGAGAAAGAGAGACAGACAGACAGACAGAGAAGAGTGATGAGTGAGAGAGAGAAAGAGAAGAGAGACAGATACATAGAGAGAAAGAAAGAGACAGACAGACAAAGAAGAGTGATGAGTGAGAGAGAGAGAGATAAGAAAGACAGAGACACATAGAGAAAGAGATAGACAGACAGACAGAGAAGAGTTATGAGTGAGAGAAAGAAAGAGAAGAGAGACAGAGACAGAGACAGAGAGATAGAAAGATGAAAAAATGGGTGAAAAGAGAAATGTTCAAAAGAGTAAGACGATGTCATTTTTATTTATTTATTTATTTTTTTGTAACAGAAAAATACCGTTACATTTATTTAAACCATTTTATGACTATATATATATATATATATGAAGCCATCTCAAAGCCACAATATATATATATATATATATATTTTTAACTTCTTTTTTTTTTTTTTTTTGCAACGATACGTATTACAATCGCAAAAAACTCTTCCTTTTTTTTTTATGATCGCAATTGCACCGTCATAAATACTCTTTTTTTTTTTTTTTTTTTTGCGACAGCAATTTCTGCCGTCGCAAATACTTTATTTTTTGTGACGACAAGTTATGCCGTTTCAAAAAGTTACATTTTTTGGCGACGGCAAGTTGTGCCGTCTAAAAAGTCACATTTTTTGAGACGGGAAGTTGTGCCATCTCCAAAAGTCACATTTTTTGCGACGGCAAGTTGTGCCGTCTCAAAAAGTCACATTTTTTGGAGACGGCAAGTTGTGCCGTCGCAAAAAGTCATTTTTTGTGACGGTAAATGTGCCGTCGCAAAAAGTTCCGTCTCATAAGCCCACTTTTCTTGTAGTGTTTTATTTATTTTTTAATTTAATTTTTAATAATAAATTTATCTTATATTTTTTGTTTGCAATAGTTTTTGATTTTGTGTTACTTATATGTTTACTTTTTAGTTGAGATTTTGGGACCATTTCAATTTTCATCGGCTACATGTTTGTTATACTTTATCTTTTGTGTTTAGTCTTAGAGAGTTATGTCTTATGCGTTGAAGTAATAAAAAGAAAAAGCAACAACTAATACTGCTATAGTATCTCAATTTTCCCTCCAAATTTTTTTGCAAGTCATTTTACTTGGAAAAGCTTTGGCATCTCACACAAAGGCCAAGCATAGTGTTGGACAATACATGGATTTAAGAGAGAGCTTATGAGTTCTGAATGGAAAATCCATGCTCAGTCTATTAGGTAATTTTTATAACATTGAACTTTACTGACTAGTAACTTTTTATGTTGTGAGTGTTAATGTCAATTTGGTATGAATATAAAATTGTGGAAAGGTTCTTTCTTCGAAGAATGGTTAATTTTTTGATAAAGATTTTATGGATTCACTTCATAGATTGCATGATGGAATATCTAGTGCCCAGTTATAGCATTATTAATCAGGATTAGTTTTCTTGCTTGAAGTTTATTTTACTGAAAGTGTTGCTCAGGGTGCTACTCGTGCTCTGTCGCAATTATATACAAATGATGAATTTTCAGAATTCTATTAAACCTAAACTAATTTTAAAGCATCTTTCTAGTTTTGTAAGAAAAAAATGTTTTTGTATGAAAAAGTTATCTAAGCAACTCGTGTCTTTTGATCAACTCCTGGGACGTTATCACTCAAAAAGCAACCTAATAGGCTTGAATAGTTAATGCCTTCACTTTCATCAGCAAGGTAAACTTTACTTAGCAAGTTAATGTAGCATTTCTAATATATGATTGAATAGTTTGCTATGCTTATGCTTTTGAGTTATGACTTTGAGAAATTTAAAATTGTTATGCTTATGCTTTTGGGTTTTGGAGCAAGACAGGTAACCACCGATCAACAAAATAAATAAGTCTATTGTGGCACCCTCCTAACCAAATACTCCATGCATTGTGAGTAATTTTTTCCTACTTTGCATAATTGTTGTGGCCTGTTCAATGTTCATCTAATAGATTTCTTGTTATCTTAGTTCTTATTTTTACATTTGGGGACTCTCTTGATCCAAAAGGAGGTGAGCTTGCTTTAGGGTGTTGACAAAGACATGAAAAAGCTTTCAATCCCTCTTTCTACAAGTGATGAGATTGATAATTGCACCATCATCTGGTATGGATCTAATGACTTTTCCTCATCAATTTTTATTTTTGTCAATATTTGTTTGTAAGGGTAACATTAGTTTGAATTGGTTACTACTATTATTATTAATATTTCAGAATTTGAAAAATTTCTCAATATTTGGTTTTGTATTGGTATCGCAAAACCTATGAGAGATGAAGATGACAAATCCTATATTTCTTCTATTACAGCCTTTGTTTCTTAAGAAATTGTTGTTCATAGTTTGGTTATGAGTTGTGAGATTTATGTGATTTGATTAATTAGAACTTGCTTTTGATGAAACTGGATTGTGATTTTAACACCTAGAGTAGGGTATGATGTTCTTACATAATATCACACTACTAGAATATATTGTCACAATATATTGTCATACTGTAACTAACTTTGCAGATGTGCTGCTAACTCTGCAACAGTGGCATTGCCTCCTCCATTACCATTTCTTGAACTCCCCATATGTTAGGTCCTTTTATTGTCAAAACCGGAGACAAAACTTTGTGCTTCATCAAATTGTAAATTTTGTATTTTTGTCTCTTGGCCGAAAGGGCCATGTCGCCGGCGGAGAATGGTGACACTCAAGATCTCGGCAGGTTGCGTAAATCTTGAAGGATGTAATCTTACGCTCGAGCGGAATAGGAAGCGCTCGAGCGTACATCAGTTTAGTAACACACAGTTTTTGGCTTGTCCGCTCGAGCGGAGAGTGGAGCGCTCGAGCGGAGATCGCGGATGACAAATTCGCAGATTGGCTTCAGGAGTTGGATTTCTTTCAGATCTAGGACTCCTTTGGTTCTCTATAAGTAGATGGTTTTCTCCTAAAACCAATCTACCTTTTTCTAGATCAGATTCAACAATTCTAGAGTTCTGTTTGAAGTTTTCTTCTGAGAGTTTGTTTAGTTTTCTTTGATGTTCTTGAGAGAGTTCTAAAACTCATGAGTTGATATTCATACATCAAAGAGATTGATACTTAATATTCAAGAGTGTTCTCTTCGGTGTGATCCGAAGATCTTTACGTAAAGTTTCAAAAGGTGTTTGTTCTTTACGTAGTCGTTAATTCGACAAGTGAAGTTGAGGAGTGGAACCAACTTCAGAATCCGGCCTGTGGCGTGGTGAAAGAGTTACAGAAGATTCAGAGACAAATTGGCTGTGTGGGTAATTTGTATGGTTTCTTTGTAACCTTGTAGTCCTTCTATAGTGGATTGATTAGTGGCGGTTCGCCCGTGGTTTTTGATTACAATTGAAGGTTCTTCAATTGTGGTTTTTCCACGTAAAAAATCAATTGTGTTGATTTATTATTTATTCCTAAAAAACAAACAAACTAAAATCACATTCGTAAGTGCTTGATGATTTTAGATTGAGTGTTTTTGGAATTTTTGACTTTGGAATATTTTAATCCTTATCTAATCACGAATCACATAAGATTTTCAATTGGTATCAGAGCGGGTCACTCTTTGTTTTTTCAAAACTATAGGAGTGTGATTTTGTGTGACTAGTTTTATGGATTCTATTCGTGAAGGTAACTCGACTCATAGACCCCCTTTACTAGACGCACAAACTATTCTTATTGGAAAGCTCGCATGAGAGCATTTTTAAAATCTATCGATGAGAAAGTTTGGCACTGTGTTGTCTTTGGGTGGAGTGAACCTACTATCACTATAGATGGCATTGATATTCCTAAACCTCTAGATAAATGGGACACAACTGATTATCAGAACTCGAGTTGGAACAGCAAGGCTCTCAACTCCCTCTTCTGCTCTGTCACACCTGAAGAATTCCGTCGAATTTGCACGTGTGAAATAGCAAAAGAGGCGTGGGATATTCTTGAAACAATTCACGAAGGAACTACCTCTGTCAAAAGGTCAAAACTTCAACGTCTCACATCTGCTTTTGAAACCCTTTTTATGCGCGATGATGAGACGTTTGATGATTTCTATGCTAAACTCAGTGATATCGTGAATTCCTGTTTCACTCTCGGTGAAAAAATCCCGGAAGCTAAAGTTGTGGGAAAAATTTTGAGGTCCCTTCCCGAGAGGTTCCAATCAAAGGTGACAGCCATTGAGGAGGCTCAGAATGTTGATACCCTCAAGCTCGATCAATTGGTTGGAAATTTGCAGACTTATGAAGCACACCAAATTTCTAAGAAAAAGCAAAAAGAAAGTATGGCTTTCACAAGTACTCATGAGACTGCAAAACCTCCGGAGACTGAATTTGATTTAGAGTCTGAGATGACGGCTATGCTTACAAAACAGTTTAAAATTTTTTTAAAAAAGAAGCCTAATTTCAGAACCCCTATTTCAAAAGAGAAGAGTAATGACAAACCCAAAACTTTTCCACCAAAATTAGCTCAAACTACTGAAAAGAAGGTTGTTAGGGGGCCAGGGGTCAAGTGCTTTGAATGTCAAGGGTTTGGCCACATATCCCAGGAATGCCCTCGAAAAAGAATCGGAAGAAAGTCTACATCAGAACTTGGGATGATGAAAGCGGTCGAGCAAGAACCCGAAGAACACGAATCTGTGAAGATGGGGATAGTGCTTTCATGGCATTTTGGGCCACGGTTTCTCAACCTCTTCCAAAGCCTTGGGATCGGCCGTGGTCGAGAACTTGCATCATGCTCCCACCTTTGATGGGACCAACTACTGTATTGGAAAATCGAGAATGAGGGCTTTTTCGAGAGCCTTTGAACCGTAAGGTTGGCAAACCATTGAAGAAGATCTGAAGTGCAGATAATCCGGGCAATCAGAGAGCCCTGATCATTATTCGTGGAGCAATTTCTAATGAAGAACAAAGAACGGTCGCCATCGCACAAAGGCTAAAGATGCATGGGAAATTCTGAGCCAATTCCATGAAAGAGGAGATTTACCTCCACCTCCATCCAACGACTTGTCTGCCTTGGTTGCCAGATTGGATGAGGTTAAGAAGAATGAGGAGCAAAGAGAGAATGATGAACTATCTGAAGACATTGATGAGATCAATGGTGAAGAACTACAACAAGCTTATGAGAAGCTGTACGAGGAATCTCTGAATTTGTCTAAAACCAACGACAAACTCTCTCTCAAGCTCAAAACATGCGAGAGTGAGAATGTCCGGCTCAAAGGAGAACTCTTGACAGCAAAGCAGAATGTCATCAAGATCTCAAGTGACAGGCAAGACTTATGTGGAAAACTTCTGTCCTGTGAAACTGAAAGGAATGAACTTCTGAGGGTGTATTCCACATATGAAGAAAAGCTTGAAAGTCTTGAGTTGTCACAAACTGCATTGGAAGAGAAAGTCAGACAGAAAGATGAAGAACTCCGTATCGCTAGAGCAACAATTGCCATGTGGAACAAAGGTTCCAGATCACTAGAAGACATACTTGGGTCTCAACAAATGGGTTCTGACAAAAGAGGGCTAGGCTATGGTACGACAGCTCACAAGGAACAGGCCTCTACTTCACATAACTTGAAGACTCAAGCAAAGGGCAAATTGAAGATAGACCAGGTTGATCCTTCTCTTCATCAAGCAAAAGCTGGTAAGATCAACAAAAAGGAGGTAAAACCTGTTTTTATTTGTCATCACTGTAAGGCGGTGTATGGCCACATTCGTCCCATCTTTCAATTGTTTGTTAAGGTGTCTCAAAAGGGTAGAAATTCTAACACTTTTTGGGTCAGGAGACAACCTTACATGTCTAGGCGAAACGCCAAGACTAAAAAGATTTGGGTTAGAAAAGATGATTTGACTTGTTTTGTTGCTCACACTGCTCTAAAAGCACGTGACTCACACATGTGGTATCTTGATAGTGGGTGCTCTCGTCATATGTCCGGTAACAAATCCTACTTCACCTCCTTTGAAAAATATGAAGGAGGAATTGTTACTTTTGGAGATGGCGGCACTTCTAGAGTCATTGGTAAGGGCTCTATAAGTGTTGCTGGTCTTCCCAAGCTAGATAATGCCTTACTTGTTGATGGTCTTAAAGCTAATCTTTTGAGCATTAGTCAAATGTGTGATTCCCATCATGAAGTATTGTTTTCAAAAGATAAATGTGAAATTTTGGATAAAAAGGGAAATACTATTTTACATGGGGTTCGCACATCTGATAACTGCTATGGGATTCTTACTACTAATGATCTCACTTGCCATTCTGCCATCATAAGTAACATTGATCTGTGGCATCAAAGATTAGGTCACATGAATTTCAAAGACCTAACTAAGATAGCCAACAAAGAACTTGTGAGAGGAGTACCTAAACTAGGTAAAATTTGAGCCACGTGTGTGGACCACTTGGCAAGCAAACCCGTGTTCGCATAAAAAGGTGAACAACTTAACAACCAAACGTCCTCTTGAATTGGTTCACATGGATTTAATGGGTCCTACTCGACCGAAAGCATTGGAGGTAAAAGATACATTTTTTAACTGTTGATGATTTTACTCGATTCTCATGGGTAAATTTTTAAGGAAAAATCGACACGTTTGATGCTTTCTGTGCTTTAGTCCTTAAAATCCAAAATGAACAAGGTGTTCCCATTGGGCGTATCATAAGAATCCGAATCGATCATGGTCGTGAATTTGAAAATAGTTCGTTGGATTTTTGTGATATGCATGGAATTAAGCATGAGTTTTCGACCTATTACTCCACAACAAAATGGAGTGGTTGAGAGGAAGAACAGAGTTGTTCAAGAAATGGCTAGGGTCATGCTCCTTAGTAAGAGTCTTCCTCCAAAGTTTTGGGCGAAGCCTTAAATATCTTTTTATGTCATAAATCGTGTATTTAAGGCCTAAGACTTTACAAACTCCTTATGAATTGTGGAAGGGTATGAAACCTAATGTAAAATACTTCAAAACTTTTGGGAGTAAGTGTTACATCTTCAAAGATAGAGAGCCCTTGGGCAAATTTGACTCCCGAAGTGATGAAGGTATTTTTCTAGGGTATTCAACCAATAGTAGGGCTTTTCGAGTCTATAACCTGCGAACTTCATCATTAATGGAATCTATCAATGTGGTTATAGATGACACAGGTTCACCTACTTCAGCAACAAATGAGGATGACAATGGTGAGCTTCTAATCTTGGATACTGAACCACAAAATCAAGGAGATGCTGCGGCTCAATCACAAGAAATTGTTACAGCACCATCCTCACAGGTAAGTTCAAGTCCAAAGAGTGCTCAAAAGAACAGCACTCCTGTTCCTCCAGTCACCCAAAGTCCTGAACTTAAACCATCAGCAAGGGTGAAACTGAATCATCCCGTTCAACAGGTAATTGGGAGTGTTTCAGATCGAATGAAAACCCGAAGACAGATTCGGGATGAGGTATCACATATGTGTTATGTTTCTCTGATTGAACCTAAGAATGTTAAAGAGGCCTTACTAGATGATAGTTGGGTTAATGCTATGCATGAAGAATTAGGTCAATTTGAACGTAACAAAGTTTGGACTCTTGTTCCCAGACCTAGAGACATGAATGTGATAGGTACCAAGTGGATCTTTAAAAATAAATCTGATGAGAATGGTACTGTTGTGAGAAATAAAGCTAGGTTGGTTGCTCAAGGCTACACACAAGTAGAGGGTATTGACTATGATGAGACGTTTGCCCCAGTTGCACGTCTCGAATCCATTCGCATATTACTTGGTGTTGCATGTTTTCTTGGCTTTAAATTGTTTCAAATGGATGTGAAAAGTGCTTTTCTGAATGGGTACTTAAAAGAAGAGGCATATGTTGAGCAACCAAAAGGGTTTGAGGACCCTAAATGTCCTAATCATGTCTACAAGTTAGACAAGGCTTTGTATGGATTGAAACAAGCCCCTCGGGCTTGGTATGATAGGCTTACTACCTTTCTTCTTGATAATGATTTTCAAAGGGGTAGTGTGGATAAAACATTATTTGTGAAACATACTAAGTCTCATATTCTTGTTGCTCAGATATATGTTGATGATATTGTGTTTGGTTCCTTCACGATCATCTTGTGAAATATTTTTCGGATTGCATGACACATGAGTTTGAGATGAGCATGATGGGAGAGTTGTCTTATTTTTTGGGTCTCCAAATTAAACAGTCTCCTTCGGGTATATTTGTTTCTCAGTCTAAGGATGCTAAAAATCTTGTGTCAAAGTTTGGTCTTGAGTCTGCCAAACATGCCCGCACTCCCATGAGCACCACTCTTCACCTTTCCAAAGATTCCTCTGGTATTGATGTTGATCCTACCCTTTATAGGAGTATGATAGGGAGTCTTTTGTATCTCACAGCCAGTCGTCCTGATATTTCCTTCAGTGTTGGCGTCTGTGCCCGTTACCAAGCCAATCCTAAAGAGTCTCACCTTCTTGCGGTAAAACGCATCATCAAGTATGTTAATGGAACCTTGGGGTTTGGGGTTTGGTTTTCCACTGATACTACAGCTGAAATTACTGGTTTTTCTGATGCCGACTGGGCAGGGTGTGCTGATGATAGGAAAAGTACTTCGGGGGGTTGTTTTTACCTTGGGAATAATCTGGTTTCTTGGCATAGTAAAAAGCAAAATGCTATCTCTCGCTTCATCACGAGGTGAATACATTCTTGTCAGGAGTTGTTGTGCCCAAATGTTGTGGATGAAGCAAATGCTTCATGATTATGGAATTGAACAGAACACTCTCACTCTTTTTTGTGATAACACAAGTGCCATAAACATTTCAAAAAATCCTGTCCAACACTCTCGCACCAAACACATTGACATCCGTCATCATTTTATTCGAGAGTTAGTGGATGAAGGCCTTGTTGTTTTGGAACATGTTTCTACTGAGCATCAAAAAGCTGATATTTTTACAAAACCCCTTGATCTTCTTCGATTTGAGTATCTTAGAAAGACCTTGGGTGTAATGTCTCAGTAACTAGGTTGTTTCCTGTGAAGTGAGTGTGAGTGGTTGGCATACTATTCTTGGATGGGATAATCTATGATTGAGTTCTGATATCTTTACATCAAATTTTATATGAACACTGCTCATGTTGCATACAAGATTTGTTTTATCTTTGTTCATAACTCATTCTGAATGCACATACTCATTTACTTCATGATCTCATTCTGTACACATCCTTGAGATAAATCACATTGCGGGGTTTCCGCACAAGTGATCAAAGTTCTCTATGGACCAATCGATGTGTTTCTTGTCTTGTTTGGAGGAATTGACCTATACTGGTATATCATGGGTGATGTTAAGTCTCTTAACCATCTACCATCTTACTTCACTTCCATGGTTTCTCCCTCAGTACATGATTTTCGGGCATTAGGAAAAGGCTACCTCAGAGGCACCAACCAGGCCATCATTATAATTTCATTCTTCTCTGGTTTGGACTCCATACTCTTGAGCGTGTATGCCACCAGTGAGTGCCCACAAGAAAGAAAAGTTGAAAAAATATATATATATAAAAAAAAAAGGGGGATCATTGTCTGAGGGGGAGCTTCCGCATTTACTCAACAAATACCCCGTGATTCCCAGTGGTTTGACTTTTCTCTTGGATCGCTGGCCATTACTCTTGTTGGAGGTCCAGCCATCAGATCACTATCAGGATTAACTCTAGCTCTGTGGATCTCAAGGATTGCACACACACACACTTTTTATATGAGCTCTCATGTGTGTTTTTGAGTTATGCATTCTCATGATGCGTGTGGCTTTGGTTTAATATTATCTGTTTTATTCATGAGCTGTTGTTTCATTTTTTTTTCTCAAATTTTCAGGACTCAGAATTGATGGATACTCTTGTTCTTGGAATAGTCTGTCACCCGGTCACCTTGCTTTTTACAAAAATATCCTAGGTGTTTTTTTATTTAAAAAAAAAAAAAAAAAAAAATATGTTTTCCCGCTCGAGCGGACTGTTCTACGCTCGAGCGTAGTTTTCTCTCTTGCAGCAGTTTGTGATTCCGAGGATGGTTTTTGAGCTCGAGCGGGATTCAGTTTGTCTTGCTCTACGCTCGAGCGTGACTATGTACGCTCGAGCGGACCTTTTTCATACATATTCCCTCGCTCGACTTTTCCACTCCATTTTTTCCCTCTTTTCATTCTCCTTCTCTAGGGTTCTTCGTGTGGCTTGGGATTGTGGTCGGTTTTGGGTTGATTTCTCATACTTCTTGCCGATTTGCTTTTGGGTAAGTGTTCACCTCTCTTATTTCCCTTCTTTCCCCTAATTTTGGCTTATGGGTGTTGGTTTGTTTTTGTTTTTCGGCTGTTTGTGTTCGATTTTTGGGTCTCTCTCTGATCTCATGATTTTCAACATGGTTTTTATGTATGTGTGAGTCATTTGTCTTAGGGTTTGTGTGTTTTTGAGATTGTCTGTCATTGTGATGCTCACGATTGCCCTGTTTCATAACTGGTTCAGTTTTTTTTTTTCTCATGTACATGTCATTCATTCTTTATGATTGTCTTGTTTCATGTAATTTTGTTTCATACATTGAGTTTATGGAATGTGATTGCCCTGTTTCTTGTCATTTTTTTCTTACATTGGGTTTGTGGAGTTTATGTTTCACTGGTTATCATTTTTTTAATTCATGTTTAGCATTGGTTCTCTTGTTATTATTTCAGTTATTATTGTGCTCTTGTTACTAATCCTTTGTTGGTTTTGGTTTGATTTGATTTGGGTTTGTTGGTTTGATTTGGGTTTGTTGGTTGTCTCCCTCAGTTATGTCTACTTCTACTTCTGCACCTAAGCGCCGTAAGGCTGCTGTGTCTCGACCTACCTTTAACTCTGTTCGGTTTCAATCTCTTAAACATTCCAAGTCTTTTTATAAATCTTTTGAGTCCCGAACAGTTCATCTCGAACGTAATGTCCAGGCCGATACATTTGAGTCCATTCGTATCCGTCCTTTATTTGATCCTCTCGGTGGTGATCTTGTGTTGTCCTTTTCGGGGCGTCAGAACCTTGACTGGGTTCGTGAGTTTTACTGCAATATGGAGGGCATTCTAGAGTATGAGCCTTCCTTTACTACTTGGGTTCGGTCAAAGCCAATCTCTGTCACCCCTGCATTGATTCGCTCTCTTCTTCACATTGAGCAGGGCTCTCCCGAATTCTACCCTTTCCCAGTGCCTGATCGCCCTACTTGCAATTTCGATGATGTGGCCCGAGAATTATGTGGTGTTGCTCGCCACTGGCCTAAAGGCGGCCTCATTAAACAGTTTGAACTTCTTCCGGAGTTCAGACTGCTTAATTTGATCGTCTGTGCCAACATACTTGTGACTACTCATTCTTCTGAGGTCAAACAGGACCAAGGTTTTATTTTATCCTGCATTGCTCGACACCGATCCATTGATCTTGCTTCCCTTATCATTCGAAAGATGATTGGTGTGTCTGGGCATAAGCAGCTAGGTCTGCCCTATGGTTGCTTGATTAACCGTCTTTTGTCCTCCCTTGGGGTGTCTGTTCTAGAGGATGATGAGTTTGCTACCCCTTCTCGTCCTTTCACTAAGAAAACTGTGTCACAGAGTCGGGCACATATTAAGGGGGAGTCCTCGAGGGTTGGTCCATCTGCAGGGTTAGCTGCTGGGCTTGCCGAGGAGGCTGAATATGATGCTGCTGCTTCTGGTGCTGATGATGAAGCTCCTGTTCCTCCTTCAGATTTTTCTCTTGAGTTTCAGCGGTTCACCGCGACTGTGACCCGGCGTTTGGACTTTCTTGATGCTCGGTTTGATGCCTTTGATGGACGGCTTGGCCACGTGGAGCAGACTCTTGATCAGCTTGTTCATCTACTTCAGTCCCAGCAGACTCCACCTCCACCTGATGCGTGATTTCTGATTCCCTGACAAAAAGGGGGAGAAGTTTTTGCATTGCTTTGCACAGCCCCCAGTTCCTTGCATCTTGGACAGTTCTTGCTTTTGGATATTTGGAGTTTTTGCACAGTTGGAGATTGCACAGATAGTAGCACAGTTGGAGATTGCACAGATAGTAGCTTTTGGCTTTGCACAGATAGTAGCACAGTTGGAGATTGCACAGATAGTAGCTTTTGGCTTTGCACAGATAGTAGCTTTTGGCTTTTGGACAGATAGTAGCTTTTGGACAGATGTTCCTTGGATGTTTGTTGGTTTCCTATTGGACATGTTGGTATATTTTCTCATTTTTGTTATTCTGGTCCATATTACTTTGTGATACTTGGTAGTCTAAAGATTGTGGATATTATGTTGATATATGGATATGATGTTTTATCTATGTTCATTTTATGTTTTTCCACAGTTTTGTTTTGTATGTTGAAGGTTAGTTCACAGGTACAGAGTTGAAGATGTGTGTTCTTTGAATTGGGTGTTGATGATCTAGTTGTGTGTATTTTGAGAGGTTATTTGTTTTTTGTTTCTTGGTTTTTGTCCTGTCTAGTGCGTGTGTTTTGAGGAATAATGTTTAGATAAGTTTTGTCCGGGAATTGACAAAGGGGGAGATTGTTAGGTCCTTTTATTGTCAAAACCGGAGACAAAACTTTGTGCTTCATCAAATTGTAAATTTTGTATTTTTGTACTGTCCGCTCGAGCGGGGCCATGTGCGCTCGAGCGGAGAATGGTGACACTCAGTATCTCGACAGGGTTGCAGAAGTACTGAAGGATGTAATCTTACGCTCGAGCGGAATAGGAAGCGCTCGAGCGTACATCAGTTTAGTAACACACAGTTTTTGGCTTGTCCGCTCGAGCGGAGAGTGGAGCGCTCGAGCGGAGATCGCGGATGACAAATTCGCAGATTGGCTTCAGGAGTTGAATTTCTTTCAGATCTAGGACTCCTTTGGTTCTCTATAAGTAGATGGTTTTCTCCTAAAACCAATCGACCTTTTTCTAGATCAGATTCAACAATTCTAGAGTTCTGTTTGAAGTTTTCTTCTGAGAGTTTGTTTAGTTTTCTTTGATGTTCTTGAGAGAGTTCTAAAACTCATGAGTCGATATTCATACATCAAAGAGATTGATACTTAATATTCAAGAGTGTTCTCTTCGGTGTGATCCGAAGATCTTTACGTAAAGTTTCAAAAGGTGTTTGTTCTTTACGTAGTCGTTAATTCGACAAGTGAAGTTGAGGAGTGGAACCAACTTAATCCGCCTGCATGGCGTGGTGAAAGAGTTCTGAAGATTCAGAGACAAATTGGCTGTGTGGGTAATTTGTATGGTTTCTTTGTAACCTTGTAGTCCTTCTATAGTGGATTGATTAGTGGCGGTTCGCCCGTGGTTTTTGATTACAATTGAAGGTTCTTCAATTGTGGTTTTTCCACGTAAAAAAATCAATTGTGTTGATTTATTATTTATTCCTAAAAAACAAACAAACTAAAATCACATTCGTAAGTGCTTGATGATTTTAGATTGAGTGTTTTTGGAATTTTTGACTTTGGAATATTTTAATCCTTATCTAATCACGAATCACATAAGATTTTCACCATATATATGACATAAGGCTGCATTATGATATTAACAACTCTAGGTAGTGATTAAATACAAATTTATTTAGCTTTTGTATGGTGTCTGATAGGGTTATGTGCTTGGACTATTATTTGAATGCCAAAGTACAGATATAAATTAGTAGAAAATTGACTTGCTCTATCAGCTTGTGTTTTTAAAAGTTGGGTCAAATTTTTTGAGTTGATATTTGGACTGGTTGTTGTGGGTTGATTTAGATATATGTGGGCTAGTATGTTTTGGGAGTATTAGGTTGAGTTTTATCAATTTAGCAATTTAAGATGTTCTGTTACCCAAAAGACAACCTAAAAGGGGGATGAATTAGATTTTACAATTAAAATTAATAATACCCTAATAAAAATTATGACTGGCACAATAGATAAATATAATTAATGAAATAAAAATAATTAAAACAAGTGTCTTAACAACTATGTCAGTTAATGATTTTAGCACAGTAAAAATGTGAAATATAGCTATGGCAATTTAAAATAACATAAAGAGATAAGGGAGAGAGAGGCAAACAAATGTACAGTGGTTCGGCTTTAACTCGGCCTATGTCCACTCCTTAAGCTTCACTTGAGATTTTCCACTATCTTCAAGCTTCACAGGGGTGCTAGTAACCTCTTTACAAATGGAACAATCCTCCACGGATTTTACACAGACTTCACAAGCCCAAACCCTTGCAAATCTTAGGTGATTCACAATCACTCTCAAGATTTCAAGAACACAGTGTTTGCAATACTTTTACAAGATGAAATGGTATTTTTGCTTTCAAAGAAAGTTTACAATAAATATCTCTCAAAGATAGATATATAAAATGAAGCTTTGATTTTTCTGTAAATCTCACACAAGAAAGATGGGCTTAAAGCTATAAGGCTCAGTGTATAATTTCTGAGAATAGATGTGAGTGATTATAAATCAAAGAATATTTTCAGGTTTTTTGTAACTTGTTTACAATAGAGACTTTGGTATATATAATGAAAATTATAGCCATTTATAGCCGTTGTATTCATTTGAATTTATAGCTGTTTATAGTCGTTGTACTTCCATCATTACCAATTTGAATATCTTCCATTCCATCATTACAAATTTGAATATCTTCCACTTGAACCTTTTAAACCTTTTGGCATTTTGAACCTTTATAGCTATTTATAGCCGTTATACTTCCATCATTACTAATTTGAATATCTTTCACTTGAATCTTTTGAATGTTTTGGCCTGCTGCTGGGCTAGGCTATTTGAACCTTTGTTTTGGGCTGTTTGAACTCCTGATTTAATCAAATATTAAATACATTCTAACAATATTTAGGATAAAGGTTTAGGTGAAAAATAATGAGACAAAATAAATTTTGATTCTATTTTTCTCTTTCAAATAAATCATCAAAATAAATTTTGATTAAAATATAATTAAATAAATCATCAAAGTAAATTTTGGATTCTATTTTTCTCTTTCAAATAAATTAAAACATAATTAAATAAATCATCAAAATAAATAAGTTTAACAATCTCTCCTTTTTTGATAATGGCACACAATGATGCTTTGATTTGATTTGGGAGTAAGAAAATCTCCCCCTCAAGTCATGCTCCCCGAATTCATTTCTAAATACATAGGTTAGCACATGTGTAATAAATAAGCTTTAATTAGAGACATGATATGAGACTAAGATAACATCAGATTAGTTTGAAAATAATACCATAATTTGAAAATAATACCGTAATACATAACATCATAACATCACAAGTTTTCTTCCCTTGTGACATTATCAAAAGGAAAGCATGGGTCAGAATTTGGAGGAGGAGGAGAAAAATGATAGTGATAAATGGCATCAAAAAATAGATAATCAAAACATATATATATATAGGATTCGCCTGCGTCTCTTTTTTCTGTCGAAAATCATGTCGAACACGCATCATCGCTTTTGCGTCAGCCGACCGACAAAAGTAGCTCTTCTCGATTGCTGCTCGCCTCGGCTATCTCCCCCTCCTTGTCTTCTTCTCTTCAGCCTTCTTCTTAATCACACTCGTCTGCGTCTTCTTCGTCACCTCACTTTCTTCTTTCTCTTTTTCTATCTCTTTTTCACCACTCTCTTCTGTTCTTCTTCCTCATCGAGAGACAAAAAAAACTGAACGGAGGAGGCCAAATCTCAGTCTGTTCTCGTCTATTTCTCTGTAACTCATTTCTTTTAAACCACTCACTTCGAAACCATGGCTTTCTTATCCTGTCCCCTCACTCTATTTCCAGACTTGAACGATCATGTAAGCGCTGCTGGGCCGAGTGCCCTGGCGCCTACGCTTCCCAACCTTCCTATGATGTCGATTGAGCAAATAATGACAGCTCAATCAGACATTGAAGCCAATCATTTTACACTGATGTCCTGTATGGAGACGGTGACTGCAGTCACAAAATTGGCGCATCGACTGCAGAATAGAACGAGTGAGCTCCACTAGGTTAACACCCAACTCTCTCTGCTTTAGCGCATGTACAAGGATGTGCGAGCAGATATTTGAGCACTGAAGGCCGAAAATAAGGAGCTTAAACGAAAGACAACTTCCATGGCCCAATTTGGAGCAACGTCGTTCTTGGCTTTTGATAGTCAGTGGGGATTTGTTGCTCTCGACGAAAGCACGGGGGCAGGGGCGTCAAGGGTCGCCCAAGGTGATAAAAAAAAAAGAAAACGATGGAAGAGGCGAGTAAGTAAGATCGGCGTATGGCTGGAAAAAAATATAGAGTTTTTTTTTTTTTTTTTTAATGTTTATTTTGATCGGCATGTGGTCGTAAAAAAAATGAAGGGTGTTTTGTTTTTTTTTTTTTTTTAATGTAAATATCTGTATTTGGATTTGTTTTTGTTTTTATGTTTAAGTACTGAAAAATGAAATTAAAAAGCAAAAAAATAAAAAATAAAAAAAATTAAGCCCAAACAAAAAATAATAATGAGAAAAAAATAAAAATAAAAGAAATTAAGCCTAATAGCAAAAAAAAAAAAAAAAAAAAAAATTAAAATAAAGCAATACCAGTAGGAATTAAACTTAATGAGACGTTGGTGTTGCTGGAATGGTAATGCAAAAAAAAAAAAAAAAAAAAAATACCATGAGGGTTTTAAAAAAATCAATGTATGCAAAGTTAATTTTATCTTAAGATGCAGAACCCAAAAAAAATTGCACAGTTGAGAATAGCAAACTGTTAAGGAGAATAAATGTATGAAGGACTTGAGAGCATTCAACTGATATAAATGTTTCCATATCAATGTAGTAATACACATATCATTTTAACAAAAATTCAAATTTCACAGTCATAACAAAACTTTTTAAGTAGAAATCGACATTCCAAGCTCGCCACGAATAAAATTGAAGCGATCCTCGCTTAGGGGTTTTGTGAAAATATCTGCCAATTGCTTGTCGGTGTTTACAAATTCAAGTACAATATCCCATTTTTGAACATAATCTCTTAAAAAATGATGTCGAATTTCAATATGTTTTGTTCGTGAGTGTTGAACCGGATTTTTGCTTAAATTGATGGCACTAGTATTATCACATTTAATAGGGATATGATCATAATGCAAATCAAAGTCCTCCAATTGTTATTTCATTCAAAGTATTTGAGCACAACAACTTTCAGAAGCTATATATTCATCTTCGGTCGTTGATAAAGCAACAAAATTTTGTTTTTTGCTAAACCAATATACTAATGAGTTACCAAGAAAGTGACAAGTGCCACTAGTGCTTTATCTATCAAGTTTGTATCCGGCAAAGTCGGTATCCGAGTAACTAATTAAATCAAATGCAACACCTCTAGGATAAAATAATCCCAAATTTTGAGTGCCAACAAGATATCTAAAAATTCTTTTAGCAGCACTGAGATGTGATTCCTTAGGATTTGATTAACATCTAGCACACATACAAACACTAAACATAATATCGGGTCTACTTGCAGTTAAATAAAGAAGTGAGCCGATCATACCTCGATATTTTGTTTAATCAATGGACTTACCTTTTTCATCCTTGTCTAGCTTAATGGATGTGCTCATAGGTGTTCTAGCTATTTTTGAGTCATACATACCAAACGTTTTGAGTAGTTCTTTTATGTACTTAGCTTGGTTAATAAAAATTCTTTCCTTACATTGTTTGATTTGAAGCCCAAGGAAATAATTTAGCTCTCCCATCATGCTCATCTCAAACTCACCTTGCATACACTTCGCAAATTCCTTACACAAGGTTTCATTAGTAGCACAAAATATAATGTCATCCACATATATTTGCATAATAAGTAAATCATCATTTTTAGTTTTAACAAAAAGTGTTGTGTCAATCGTTCATCTAGAAAAATTATTTTCCATCAAAAATTTACTTAATCGTTCATACCATGCACGAGGTGCTTGTTTCAAACCATATAAAGTTTTTGATAGTTTAAAAACATGATTTGGAAAAGCATGATCTTCAAAACCTGGGAGTTGTTTAACATAAACTTCCTCATTTATAAAACCATTAAGAAAGATACTTTTTACATCCATTTGATAAAGTTTGAAATCTCTAAAACATGCAAATGGAAGTAACATACGAATGATTTCTAATCTAGCAACCGGAGCAAAGGTTTAATCGAAATCAATACCTTCTTCTTGATTGTATCATTGTGCAACAAGTCTAGCCTTGTTTCTTATAATTGTGCTGGATTCATCAAGCTTGTTTTGAAAGATTCATTTCGTACCAATAATGGTATGATCTTTAGGTTTTGGCACAAGTTCCCACACTTTGTTTCTCTCAAATTGGTTAAGCTCTTCATGCATAGCTATCATCCAATGTTCATCGAATTCGGCTTCTTAAAAGTTTTTAGGCTCAATTTGTGAGAGAAAAGCCAAGTTACTACAAATATTTCTAAGTGAAGAGCGAGTTTCAATATATTTTATAGGGTCACCTAAGATTATATCCTTAGGGTGATTATGAACAAACTTCCATTCTCTTGGCAAATCATCATTGTTTCCTCCTTCTTCTTAAGGTGGGAGAATAGGTTGTTTAATCTCTTTGTTCAATCTCTTTGTTCAATTTACATGGTTGGTTCTCTTCTTTGTAGATACTTGAATCCTCCACATTTGGTTCCAAATCTATATTATCACTAACAATTTACTTTTGAGCAGAGATGTTAGTTTCATCAAATGCCACATGTATAGATTCTTCCACAACAAGAATTCTTTTATTAAAAACACGATAAGCTTTGCAAGTTAAGGAATAGCTAAGAAAAGTTGTTTCATCAGATTTTGAATCAAATTTACCTAAGTTATCCTTACCATTATTATGCACAAAACATTTACAACCAAAAATATGCAAGTGACTGATGTTGGGCTTTCTATCATGCCAAAGTTCATAAGGAGTCTTTTTGAGAAAATGTCTAATTAATGCACGATTTAAAATATAGCATGCGGTGTGAACGGTTTCGGCCCAAAAATATTTAGGAAGATTATTTTCGCAAAGCATTGTTCTACTTATCTCTTCTAATGTTCTATTCTTCCTTTTTATTACACCATTTTGTTGAGGGGTTTTAGGTGCTGAAAAATTATGTCCAATACCATGCTCATCACAAAACAATTCAAATTTCTCATTTTCAAGTTCTCTATCACAGTCGGTTCGAATATTAGTAATAAGAAAGCCTTTTTCATTTTGAATTCTACGACAGAGTTTTGTGAAAGAAGAAAAGGTTTCATCTTTGTGTGTTAAAAACATAACCCATGTAAATCTTGAATAATCATCAACAATAACAAGACAATAACGTTTACCACCTAGACTAGATGTCCTTGAGGGACCAAATAAATCCATATATAATAGTTGTAAAAGTCTAGTTGTGGAAATATGAAATTTTGATTTAAATGATATTTTAGTTTGTTTTCCTTATTGACAAGCACTACAAAGATGATCTTTTTCAAATTTAATTTTTGGAAGTCCAATGACCAAATTCTTTCTCAAAAGTTTAGTAATTAAATTCATATGAGCATGACCAAGTCTTCTATGCCATAACCAACTATTTTCATTATTAACATATAAACATTTAACATCACTAGCATAGAGATCATTAAGATGAAAAACATAAATATTATCATGGCGATTACCAACGAATAAAGCTTTATGATCATTTGTGCTTTCAATTGTGCAATGTGATTTATCAAAAATAACTCGATTACCTTTATCACATAATTGACTAATACTAAGTAGGTTATGCTTAAGTCCATCAACAAGTAAAACATTTTCAATAGAAGGGTTAGGAGAAATACCGATGTTACCAATACCGATGATTTTTCATTTCTTGTTGTCTCCAAAAGTAACAAATCCTCCATCTTTCGATGATAGTTTAGTAAAGAAGGATTTATCTCCAGTCATGTGTCTGGAACATCCACTATCAAGGTACCACTTCTCTTCTTTAGCTTTGGACTTAGAGCAAACCTATAAGATGACAATCAAATGTTGGTTTTTGGTACCCATAATTTCTTGGGTTTTTCTTGGTTAATTTTGTTAGATCCCTTAATAATCCAAATCTTTTTAATTCCCATGTTCATATTCTTTTTGAATGGACAATAAGATATATAATGGTCTTTCTTTCTACAATAATGACAAGTAATATGAGAGTGTGTCATGAGATGTGCCTTTTCAAAAATTGTATTGAGATTCTTTTGTTTCTTAATAGGGTCATATCTAATACTCGCTTTATCAAAAATACATCTTTGATTTTCAAGAAGCATGTTGAGATTATCTCTACATTTTACAAAATTTTCAAGTGTTTTTGTTAAATCATTAATATTGTTTTTTAAAGTAGTTTTTTCATTAGAGATAGTATCAAAATCATTTTTCAAAATAATTTTTTATTTCTTTAATTCTTCTACATTAAAAGATAAAGATGCAACAGATTTCTTCAACACATCATTTTTGGCACAAACTTTTCTAAATTCATTTGATAGTTCATGGAATGCACTTTCAAGTTCTTCATAAAGAGTAGTTACCTCATCTGGAGTAGAGTCTTCATTTTCAAGAGCCATGAGACATAAGTTCGCTACTTCATTTGATGAGGCTTTGAATGCAATTCCACTTTTCTTTTTGTTTTCAACATCCTCATGTCCTTTCATGATGATCTCATGAGTCATAAGGGAACCCATAAGTTCATCCAATCTAAGTGTGGAGAGATTTTTGGCTTTTATAATGGCCGTGACTTGTACTTCCCAATTCTTTGGTAAACACCTAAGAATTTTTCTCACTAACTCACTGTTAGTATAAGTTTTGCCAAAAGATTTCAAAGAGTTTACAATTTCAGTAAATTTAGTAAACATACTTGAAATAGATTCATCAGAGTTTATTTTAAACAATTCATAACTATGAACAAGTATATCAATACGAGATTCTTTCACTTGGTTTGTACCTTCATACGTTACCTCAAGTTTGTCCCAAATTTCTTTTGCCGAATCACAACTTGAAATTCTATTATACTCCTTAGAGTCTAATCCACAAATAAGGGTGAGTTTGGCTTTAACATTGACTTGCAATAATTTATGATCTCTTTCATTACATTCATCTTCAGTTTTAGGTATACTAATATTGTTTACTAATTTGGTAGGAATTTTTGGACCTTTGGTGACAATAATCCACATGGCAGAATCAGTGGCTTGTAAGTATAAGGTCATCTTATACTTCCAATAACTATAGTTGTTTCCGTCAAACAATGGTGGCCTATTTGTGGCTTGTCCTTCAGCTAAGGTTGCCATGGATCGAAACTCCTAGATGGTTAAATAAAAAACAAGAGTCTAGGCTTTGATACCAATTGTTACCCAAAAGACAACCTAATAAGGGAGGGGGTAAATTAGGTTTTTATAACTAAAATTAATAATACCACAATAAAAATTATGACTAGCACAATAGATAAATATAATTAATGAAATAAAAATAATTAAAACAAGTGTCTTAACAACTATGTCAGTTAATGATTTTAGCATAGTAAAAATGTGAAATATAGCTATGACAATTTAAAATAAAATAAAAAGATAAGGGAAAGAGAAGTAAACAAATTTACAGTGGTTCGGTTTCAACTCGGCCTACGTCCACTCCTCAAACTTCACTTAAGATTTTCTACTATCTTCTAACTTCACAGGGGTGCTAGCAACCTCTTTACAAATGGAGCAATCCTTCACGGATTTTACACAGACTTCACAAGCCCAAACCCTTGTAAATCTTAAGTGATTCACAATCATTCTCAAGATTTCAAGAACACAGTGTTTGCAACACTTTTACAAGATGAAATGGTATTTTTGCTTTCAAAGAAAGCTTACAATAAATATCTCTCAAAGATAGATATATAAAATAAACTTTGATTTTTTTGTAAATCTCACACAGGAAAGATGGGCTTAAAGCTATAAGGCTCAGTGTATAATTTTTGAGAATATATGTGAGTAATTATAGATCAAACAAAATTTTTAGGTTTTTTGTAACTTGTTTACATTAGAGGCTTTGATATATATAATGAAAATTATAGCCATTTATAGCCGTTGTATTTATTTGAATTTATAGCCGTTTATAGCCGTTGTAGTCATTTGAATTTATAGCCATTTATAACCGTTGTACTTCTATCATCACCAATTTGAATATATTTCACTCCATCATTACAAATTTGAATATCTTCCACTTGAACCTTTTGAACCTTTTGGCCTTTTGAACCTTTATAGCCGTTTATAGCCGTTATACTTCCATCATTATTAATTTGAATATCTTCCACTTGAACCTTTCGAACCTTTTGGCCTGCTGCTGTGCTAGGCTGTTTGAACCTTTATTTTGGGCTGTTTGAACTCCTGATTTAATTAAATATTAAATACATTCTAACAATATTTAGGATAAAGGTTTATGTGAGAAATAATGGGACAAAATAAATTTTGATTCTATTTTTCTCTTTCAAATAAATTATCAAAATAAATTTTGGATTCTATTTTTCTCTTTCAAATAAATTAAAATATAATTAAATAAATCATCAAAATAAATAAGTCTAACATGTTCATTATAATATGCTTCAGCATTTAGTGATTAAAAAATATATTGATGTTGATATTATTGATGTAGAATGACATGCACAAGAATCCTGCATTCAGGATAAAAATTGGTAGTTATTTTATAGGTATATAAATTGAAATTGTAAATGGCACATGGGTTGTGTTTTTGCTGTCTATTTTGATTTTCATAATTTCTTTGCAATGTTTATTAAGTTTTCATTATTTCTTTGCAATCTTTGTCTTTTCTTTGCTTTGCTTGATGCTTTATATCTAAAGATGTTGGAAAAATGGTGTTTTATAAGGCTTATTTTGGGCCAACTTTGAGCCTAAAATTGAGTGGGCCCTGAACGTCTTTTGGGGTGGGTCCGAAAAGGTGAAGTGTTCCTTGCATCGTAGCAAGTCGCACGGGGAAGACGGTTCGTCAAAACCATTTATGAGTGAATGAGAACATGACGTCGTTTTCGGGTTCGTTGAATAGGATATTTAAGAAAGTAAATGTGGGTTTCTTTGGAAAGGGTTGTCCCACATTGAAACTTTAAGAGAGTTTATTTGTGTATATAAGCTCTAGCCTACAACACTTGGGTTCGGTCTCAAGGGGCACCCCAAGTTTGTAGAAGGGAGGAGTTATGGACAAAGTGAACCTTGGCCAAACCTGTAACGCCCTCAAAATAAACCCATACT
Source organism: Camellia lanceoleosa (assembly GCA_025200525.1). NCBI lineage: Eukaryota > Viridiplantae > Streptophyta > Magnoliopsida > Ericales > Theaceae > Camellia > Camellia lanceoleosa. The sequence goes on along the minus strand of CM045763.1, from coordinate 7,644,825 downwards.
ATATATAAGATTAACATGCATTGATAAAAGAAAACCAATCCTTATCTCATTCATCAGAATAATCTTACTAAAAGACATTACATGTAATAACGAAAGTAAATGTCCTACGGGCTTACATCTTTCCAAGCCAACACTTGGACACAAAAATATGAGTACTAACTCATTTACACATTAAGCCCTAGGCTTGAGTTTACATGTAACATCAAAATAAAACAAAATAAACAACTAATCTAAACAGAGTCTTCAACTCTAAATCCATCCAAGCTAAGTCCTTGGAGGTAGCACATCACCTGAACCTGAAAATGATGTTCCCGTATAGGGTGAGCCACAGCCCAGTAAAAATATACTAAACCAAATATAAACATTGAATAAAGCAATAGCATTCAATAGATGGAGTACACAAAATAATCAATTACATCATCATTCAGTTTCATGACACTAATGTCTATGACACGTTTCACTTTCCTTTATTTATTCAACTTTCCATTTATACAGATATGGCTCAGAACTTGGCCAAATAACTCAACAGAGATTACATCTCTTATTAACAATAATTCCAATTTAATTGGGAGAACAAATCAAGTTAAACATTTCTTATATCATAATGGATACACATGTTGGTGTTGTATCAACCTCAACCAAAATTCACTTCCATACTTCCCAATTGATACACATTGTAGTGATGTATCAATAACATGTAAAAACACTTCCAAAAAATCAATAAGCACACATATTAGTGATGCTAATGGAGTTCATCCCCTATCTCCTCCCAAACAATATCCGGTTTAGGAGTCCATCTCCTATCTCCTCCCAAACCGTGGAGTACATCCCATATCTCCTCCCAAACAATATGCATATACAATGTATTAAACACTTGTAATATACAATACTCAATTAATACATGTATTTTCTGTATTAATTCAATTGTCAAAATTAATGACTTAACCAATGTGATTAGTTTCAGTTTTCCCTAATCCACATGCGATGTCTACAACAATCACGACTATCATCCACCGTTAGCCCAAAATAGTTATTTTTAAACAGGAAATAACTGTATCAACGAATATAAAATCACATTATCACAGGTGAGTGATTAAATTATCCAACTACACCATTTAAGTTCATAATTCCCCAATTTCGTGAATTAGACTTAATTCCACAATTTTCCCAAAATTAATTATACAAATTAATTTTATTACAACAATTAGGATTTTTCTCCATTTTTCTCAAAATCAACCCTAAGGTTCAATTATCTCAATTTAACACATAAACATATGTTGTTTAATAAATGAAAACCCCCTTTTTCAAATTGTAATACAAACCCTAATTTCTCAAAATTACCAAACAACTCCCAACGTATCAAAATACCAAAACTTAGAACAAAACCTATAATAAGGAGTAGGAAATCCCTACCTCGAAGTGAAGAACTCAAAATGGGGAAGATGGTGAAAACCCAATGTGCTCCAAATCCAAGATTGTTCAGATTAAACGGAAGCCCTCGACTCACTCTATCTTTTAATAAATGATCTAGGGCAGAAACACACTCTAGGGAGATCAAACCTAAGAGAGAAGGTGAGTGGAGGGAGAGAAAACACGGACCTAGGGTTCTGAAATCAAAAAGAGGATGAAAATGTGTTTTAAAAACTGCTGCTGCCTATTTAAATAAAACAGGCTCGCTCGAGAGAAGAAATGGTCGCTCGAGCGACCAGACACAAAGAATACTCGCTCGAGCGAAGAAAGCTCGCTCGAGCCAAGAAATACAGCTCTCAGGTCTATACTAGACGCAGTCTCTCGCTCGAGCGAATAAACCCAGGTTCGAGCGAAGGACCAAAAACAAAGATCTCACTCGAGCGACAAACTTCTCGCTCGAGCGAAGGACCAAAATTCTGGGCAGCAACCCTTTGCTCCTAAACACTCCCAACCTGTAACCAACCTGCCCCAAAACATCCTATAACTCAAAAATAAGGAATTAAAGGACGACAACAACAAATATATAGCAACAGGATCTACGGAACGTAAGTCCGGATACAACCACCGAATGGAAAAAGATCGGGGTCGCTATAAAACCACCCCATGCGCTCGCCGCCGTGCCGGGCACGGGTGTGGGTCAGGTCGGTTCTAATATTAATTTTTTGGACAAAATTCTTTTGAATTTATTTCAAAAAGTATTGCGGAAAATTAATTCTAAATTTGAATTTGAAATTCAAATTTTTTTCCAAACATTGTGTCTCTTCCATAACAGATTTTGAACCCAAACTGTTTTCAAATCCGGACATTTTCAGATTCAAAAATCTGGACAGTTAACAGATTTGTTTTGAATAGTAATTGCATCTGTTCATTTATTTCTTTAACAGATTTATTTCCAAACAGTTTTAAACTATTTTGAACAGTGCTTTAATTGCCCGGCAGTTACAGCTTCAAGTCTGGACAGTTTCCAAACTGCCAATCTATTGAAACAGTTGCAGAATTGTTTGAATTTTGAATCAAATCTGTTCAAAATAGTATAACACCTGTTCACCTCCTCTAAACACCTTTTCGGGTCAGTTTTATTGTCTATAAACATGGCCTTGATTCCAGCAGTCTAGGATTCGAAAATCAGTCTGCAAATCCCATCTTTGCTGTCCAAATTTTATTTTTTGCATTATTCTTCATTTTAGTTTTAGAATAAAATTCAGAGAGTAAGAACACAAGGTTCTAGTTCGCCGTACAAATTTGTGTGGAGTGCTACTACAAGTTTGTGAAGATCATTGTATCTTGGGAGATAGACGCCACTCAACCGTAAGTATCGTAGCGGGGCGAATCTGTCTTAAGGACAGAGTGTCACACACTTGACTTGGCTTTTTAATTTTTATTTGGTTCAACAAAATAAATTCAGTAAGTTTTATTTTATTTTGTTTGGTTTTGTTTCAATTTATTTTATTTACACAGAAGATTGTTCTAACAAAAGAAAGATCTAGAAATTGGATACTTTGTGTTACGATCTATTCCCCCTTATAATGTGTATTAATCAGGTGCAAGCTTGGATTTGAGGAACATGTATCTCCATGGTAACAAATTGGAACTCGACCGGTACCTTGTACGGTGGTGAAAACCAACATTGTAAATTTTGACTTTACTAGCATTCAATTTGGATTGTATTTTTTTTCATAAAAGAACTTTTCCCAAGTTTTTAGTTGTAATAACTTTCACATATGGCTCTAATTTTGAGATTCAAATGGAATACCTGATTAAACTACAATGCTATACTGTTTGAATTCTTGTCATTGCTATTCCTGGAGTACTTAACATTACACTTTTATGCCCTCTTTTTTATTTTTTATTTATTATTTTTTTTGCAATGGTAACAAGATGGTCGCCAAAAATCATGTTAGTGCTTTTCTTTATTTTTTGCGACGACAAAATAACGGTCGCCATAAGTAGTTTAAGCGGTCGCAAATAATTTGCGACCGTTGCTTTGTCGTTGCAAAAAGTATTTGCCACTCCCACATTCGCGACCCTCATTTGCCGTCGCATGGGCCGTCGCAAAAGGTCTTTTGCGACTGTTTTTATTATTATTTGGGACGGTTTATAGCGGTCGCAAAAAGTGCTTTTTTTAGTAGTGAGTGAAGCATGAGGAGTGGATGTAGGCCGAGTTGAAGGCGAATCACTATAAATTTATTTGTCTCTCTCTTTCTCTCTCCTTTATCTTTTTATTTTATTTAAATTGCTGTAGTTATATTTCACATTTTCACTGTGCTAAAATCATTAACTGACATAGTTGTTAGAACACTTGTTTTTAATTATTTTTATTTCATTAATTATATTTATCTATTGTGCTAGTCATAATTTTTATTAGGGTATTAATAATTTTTAATCGTAAAAACCTAATTCACCTCCCTCTTAGGTTGTTTTTTGGGTAACAACGTATTTTTGGAATATTATGTGTTTATATTCTTTTATCAATAATTATTTACTATGTTTTTTTATATTTTTCAATTACTCAATATAAAATTATAATACTCTACTTTCTCTATCAATCATAATATCATGAAACATCATGTAAATGTGTTTCAAAAATACCCAGTAATCACAGTATATAGTAACGGATCCAGAAATCCCTATACAATTAAAAATTGACTCATTTATTTTGTAACATTTTTGTAAAAGTTTCATACGTATGTTGTATTAAAATATTCACTTTGTAAGCATAAAATAAAAATGAGCATCATTATCACTCAATATCTAATAGTTATTAACAAAACAGAAAGTATCAAAATAGGATTATAAAATACTTTTTACACTTGAATAAAGTAAAAAAGATTAAAAAATGATAATACACAAATACTGCTCAACCCAATGAGATTTAATAATTTGTAGATCTTATCAACCCAATGATTTGTAACTAACATCAATTAGACCATAATATACTATTATTTACATATGTATTGCATGATAACCATAATTAAAGACCAAAAATAATTTGAGACTTTGCAAAGAAAAAAAAAATATTAATTACATTTTACCTCTTTATGGTTTAACTCAAAAATACATTACCCCTTCAAGTTTAGAAATATACACATAACCTTCCTGTATTTTGAGGTAAAGTGCAAAATTTAGCTTCGTTAATGATTTTTGCACAAAGTCAATATTACCCTTATTTTTATTTTGGGTAAATTACAAACACACTCCCTGAGATTTACTTAAATTACAAATTACCCCCTGTAGTTCTAGAAATTATATTTTGCCCCCAAGCTTTCTAATTTCATAACAAATAGATCATTTTATTAATAAATCATCAAATTAATTAATAGTTTTTAATAATGTTAAATTTTATTTCAATTAATAATTCAGATAATTTTATTATTGTATAGGTGAACAGTTAGAAATTTTACTTTTTCAATTAATTCTGTTAAATAAAAAATTATGACAGGGAGATATTTGTAATTTTCTAAAGCATAAGGGGCAATTCGTAGTTTAAGTAAATCTCAGGGGGTGTATTTGTAGTTTACCCTTTTATTTTTTGTTTTCTTACCTATGCCTAGGGCTGCAAATGGGCGGAGCTGAGCCGATCCGAGTTTTAGTATGTTTGGGTTTATTTATTAAGATTTTAATGAGCTCGAGTTCAATAAAAATCTAACGAACTGAACTCAAGCCGAGTTTGCTTAGGCTTGACTTGAGCTCGAGCTTGTTCACGAGTTTTAACGAGCCAAAAAATTTATAAATTCATATTTACATATGAAACTAAAGTTACAATTAAAACTTTGATTATACAATTATATGTGCAATATATATAAACATACCAAAAAAGAGTCAATATTTTACTAAAATAATAATATCTACTACCACTATTATATAAATGTACAATTCTACAATTAACTGTTATAAATTCATAATTAACTGTTATATTTTTTTATATTTCACTGACGATGTTAGGGATTGAGCTGCCTGGTCAGCTCGTGGGGGTCCAGGGGGCAGCGCCCCTTGGTGGGTTCGGGGTAGCGCCCGGGCGGGGTTGAGGGGTAGCGCCCCCGAAGCCAGAAGCAAAAATACAGTCGAAATTGCTTGTCCGCTCGAACAGCCATTTGCGCGCTCGAGCGGAGAATGTTTCGCTCTAGAAGTTTGACCTGTCTGCAAAAGTACTGGACGTTGGGATTTTACGCTCGAGCGAACTTTTTTGTGCTTGAGCGAGGTCAGCTCGAGCGACCATTTCTGCGCTCAAACGGAGAACGCGATTCAGTTTTCTATGAATATGTGTTTTAGTTAGATTTTAGAGTACGACTTCCAGATCTTCTTCTTGGATATTAGGGTTTATATCTGGAAATTCTTTACTAGTTTCTTTGATGTTTGTTTGAGTTTAACTCATGATTTGAAAAGTATACATCAAAGGATTGTTTGTTTTGTTTAATACAAAAGAGAGTGTTGTTCTTCAGTGAATTTCGTGAAATTCGGGCCTGAAGCTTTAGTGGATTCCAGAGTGGCTTATTGTTGTGATTCGACATTGGCGTTGTGGATTCAACGTTGGGCAAGGCAATTTTGAAGTGAAGACGGGGTTGGAAGAGGCACATAGGGGTCGGTTTGATTCGGGCGTAGATTGCTAGGTAATTGAGAGTACACTTGTGTAATTTTTTATGTCTTCTTAGTGGATTGTTTTGTGGCTTTTGCCCGTGATTTTTTTATCACAATTGGAGGTGCTCAAATTGTTGTTTTTTCACGTTAAATCGTTGTGTTGATTTGTCTTTGATTGTTTGATTAAGATTGCTATTTACTACTTAAAATTGATACATAATCACAAATCAGTATCTTGGGAATTTCTAGATTTTTCATAATATATAAATAATAAATATTAAACGAGTTAGCACACGAGCTGAGTTCACGGGCCGAACTTTAGAATATTTAGGCTTATTTATTAAAAATTTAACGAGCTTGAGTTTGAGCTTGAACGCCAAAAAAAAATAAAAAATAAAAAATAAAAAAAATTAGCGAACCGAGTTCGAAAGAACTCTTACCAAGCCGAGCTCGAACCTATTCACGAATGGTTCTATTCATTTGCAGCCCTACCTATCCAACTACTACCATAACTTTTTCTCCCTCAAATTGGACTATCTACCCTCCTCTTCCAACAACACTACATCATCTTCTCAGTCACTATAAAGCACCAACTACTCAGTGCTCACGACAACAATCCAATACCTTTAACATTGTTTCTCTTCTCACTTAAGACATCCACTCCAAAGCAGCCATTACCACCAACACGTGTTATATGTATATAAATTTGTGTGTATATATAAGTTTTTTCTCCTTCTGGTAAACCTGCCAATGCTATTAATTTTGTCAAATTATTTGCTATTTGCATTATGAGCCTTAACTAAAATATTGTTGGAAATATATGAATGATATGAAGGTATTCTGTTTGGTTTGAAAAATATTGAATGATTCGAAAATAATTTAACAAATTATAATTTGAACACAAAACAAGAATTAAGGACTTACAGACAATTTATGCAATATTGAAAATGATGAAGAAGAAGGAACCCAAAAACAAAGCAAAATTTTGAAGAATTCGATGCTGATTCGACTTTAATTTCAAAATTAATTTTGTTGTAATTTGAATTCAATTCAACTCCCAGATGAGTGAGGCTTTATGGTTTATAGGCTTTGAAATGGAAGTTCGAATAGACACAAACCTGTTCGAATTTTGGCGATTCAACTTTGAAAATCTACTCGAAACGCGTTCAATTCACCATTATAATTTTGGCGATCATAGCGACTTCTACCAAATCAGGAGGAAATTGTGAGAAGTGATGATGATAGTGCTTCGATAAGAGGGGATGTGGCCCTGGGTTGTGTGGCGGTGGTGTTAGAGCAATCGTTCTTTGTGATGATGGGTAATGTAATACATAATAAGTTGGTGATGAAACAAGGAGATGAGGACATTATAGTAATTTTGATTTCAAATTATATCCTTAGCATTGTCACCACGCATCTTAATTAATGTTGAGTTATTTATAGCAATTTCCGTTAGTTTTTATATTTTACCCCAAATTATGAAAAGTTTATGCGTAAATTGTCGTTATTTAGAAGGAATAATATATTTTTAAGTTAAACAACAATAGAATAAAATATAAAATTTGCAGGGGGTAACTTTTCACAAATGGAAAATTAAAGAGTAAATACATGATGTTGAGTTTGTTTTTTGAGTTATGAAAGGAATACTAAGAGGTGTTTTGGAAACTTGATTTTTAGTCACTTTTTTAGGTTTGTCGTAAATAAAAGTTAATATTTTTGTATTTTTTTTTATTTCGAAAGTTGATTTTTAGTCACTGGTAAAATTACAATTCTACCACTCATGGGTCAAAATGTGCTACATGGGTGGAGTTGTAAATATTTTAAATTGAATGGGGGTAGTTTGATCATTTTATTGTGATTTGACATCATAAACAAATATTAATCAAAAAAGTCAAAAGTAACTTTTTATTAACTTCCCAAATCATTTGTCTAAAAAAGTCAAAAACTTGGTTAAAAGTAAAAAATCACTTTTTACCATCTTTCCAAAATAGGCCTAAATAATCTAGGAAATTTTTTACCAAATCTTTTATATGAATTTGAGATTCACAAACATGTAAATTTGTGTGACTTTCATATTTATGTAAAAATTTGATAAAAAATTTAATAAATTATTTAAAATTTATAACATTTTTCTTATTTTTTAAGAAAAATGGGCTAGACCTCTAAAAAGAGAGCTCTAATGGAGCATTAATTTATCTTTTTCTTCTTCATATTTTGTCTTTTACCTCACTATTTTTTTTTTTTTAATATGTGTGCCAGGTCATTAGAGCTCTGCAGCACTGCAACTCTAATTAGAGTTCTGCAACATCGCTAATTTTTTAAAGGGCAAATTACATATACCTCTCTTGAGATTTGGCTAAATTACAGATACTCCCCTGAGGTTTCAGAAATTACATCTCGCCCCCTAAGGTTTGTATTTTCATAACAATTTGTCTCCTGAGGTTTAAATTTCATAACAAATTACCCCTAATTTGTTATGCAAATATAGCATTCAGAGAAAAATTTATAATTTTTCAAACTTTAAAGAGATATTTGTAATTTAATCAAACCTCGAGGGGTATATATAATTTGTCCTTTTTTAAATAGTTTGGAGGGATGGTGGCCCAATAGCCACTCTGCGTCCACCATTGCCAGCATATGTAGTGTCAAAAAGGACATTCTAGTGTCATATACCCAAGTTAAGCATCCAGCCACCACCTTTCATTGGAAGAAATTATTCATTTTAGTTTGAGTTTTTTGAATTAAAGTTTTTAAAAATTAAGTCTTTTATTTTTCGTATTTTTTTTTATATTTTTAGTGAATATTTTTAAAATTTTAAACATTTTATTTTTTATTTTTTTAAATGCACCTTACTTATATATATCTAAAAAGTAAAAAAATTATGACAAAATATTTTAAAAAATTAATAAATACATAAAAATACAAAAAATATATTAAATTTTAATATTTTTTTAATATATTTTTGGTATTTATTGAATTTTTAAAAGATTTTTTCACAAAAATTATATTTTTTATGTGTATTTATGTTAAGTATGTCTAAAAATTTTAAAAATTGTTTAAAATATTAAAAAAATTTAGTAAAAACAAAAAAATATGAAAAATAAGAAAGTAGAATTTTTTGAAAATTATTTTCAGAAAAACGAAACCAAACAAGTTGAATAGTGGCCCCATTTGGTGTAACTGTTAAAACAGATTATAGATTATACCTTAATATATTATAAATTATGATTTTAATCAGAAGCCGTTAATCTGTTTAGTGTAGTTGTTGGATTATAGATTTAAATTGTTGAATAGTGTTTGTTAAATAAGTTATGAAATAGCTTTTTAAATAAATATTTATTTTTATTATTCATTACTTGTCTACATTTCTCATAAAAAATAATAATAATATTTTATAATCCATTTGAGTCTTTTTCTATTTTTTAAAAAATAAAAAATAAAAAAATATAAGAGTATAATAGTAAATTAATTTGTCCACAACAGAAACTGATAATCAGAAGTAAGGGGTGAGCAGCTTCTCAGAATCAAATTTTTTGACTTAAAATAAGCAGTTAGAATTAGAAACAGATTGAAATAAGTTTAACTAAACAGTCCAAAATAACTTTTCAAAAGTCAGAAGCCATAAGTTGGCTCAAAAAAGCCCAGAAAAACACCCCCAGTATTGCTTCGCATCATTTTTGTTTGAATAATTGTTTAGTTGTTTTCCTAAAAAAGATAAATAAATAATGAAATTTACTATTTCAACTAATAATACTTAGATTAGAGCATCATTTAGACTGAGTGTTTTGAAAAGATAATTAAAAATTATTTTTTAATTTTTTTGTGTGGGAGAGAAATGAGTTAAAAATTGAAAAGTAATTAGCCTACGACAACATGTTTGGTTAGAGTTTTCCAAAAACTTTTTTCAGAAAATTTTACTTTCTTATTTTTCGTATTTTTTTGTTTTTACTGAATTTTTTGAATATTTTATGCAATTTTTTTTTTTACTTTTTAGACATACCTAACATAAATATACCTAAAAAAATTTGTGAAAAAAACTTTTTAAAAATTAACTAAATACCAAAAATACAAAAAAATTACAAGAATTCCATACATATTTTGTATTTTTATGTATTTATTAATTTTTTAAAATATTTTTCACAATTTTTTTACTTTTTAGATACATCTAAGTAAGGTGCATCTAAAAAAGTAAAAAAAAGTTTAAAATTTTAAAAATATTTACTAAAAACAAAAAAACACGAAAACTCAAAAACTTAGGCCTTGTTTGATTTGTGTTTCTCAAAAATTTTTAGAAAAAATTCTCTACAAATAAGTTTTCAAAAGTGTTCAAATCAAACAAATTTTTTCAAAAAAATTTCTCAAAACTTGTTTGGTTTACAAATTTTCCAAACAAATCTCTCTCTCATACACATCAAATCAATCACTATTTCTAAAACTTTCTCTTAAAATAATTTTCCAAAACATTTTAAAAAAAAAATTAAAACAAACAACTTTTCATACTTTTTATCTCTAAAACTCATCTCCTAAACTCAAACCAAACATACCCTTAATTTTCAAAAAATTTAATTCAAAAAACTTAAACCAAACATTAAAGTGGAGCTATTAAAAGAGCATCCGTACGTAGTGAAGTACTTGAAAAATTTGTTCACCAACTGTGACAAATCATTAAGGTTTGTTTTAAGAAATGATTTATAGGTCGATTTTTAACCTATTATTAAAAAGGCTCGGGCTTTGGTCCAGTCCTTAGTCGGACTGGACGGTACTGTTGGGTTTGTGGGAGTCCATCACGGGTCTCGTTTCGAAAATCTGAATCTTTCAATGTGTAGAACTCGTCGAGTACTATATACTTTTGAAAAATCACGTTGATCGGATATCGAAAGCTATGTGATCAAATCAGTTTTTTTATCAACCGTTAATTTATTAACCGTCCATTTTTTTTTTATACAAAACTGATTTGATCACATAGCTATCAATATCCGATCAACGTGATGTTTCGTAGACATATAGTACTCAACGAGTTCTACACATTAAATGGTTCAGATTTTCAAAACGGAACCCGTGGTGGGCCTCCACGGGCCCAACAACACCGTCCAGTTCGATTAAGAATTGGACCAAAGCCAGGCCCTATTAAAAAATTATGTAAAAAATAAAAAAATAATGTTACTCAAATAAATTAATAAGTCAATAAATGAATTTATAAGTTACTGGGCAAAAGAGACGCAAGAGAGTTGTGTGTTAAAATAGGAAAATTCTATACATACATCTTTTGGGTGTGTATATATAGCCATCATTTGGGATGTAGATTGATTTTTTGACTTTTTGGTTTTTTAACTATTTTAGCTTCAAGCTAAAAAATTTTGTTTGGAATGAACTTTTTGACTTTTTTGACTTTTGTAAAAAAAATAAATAAAATGATTATGATTTAGATGTGACATTTTATCGCATTGACTTTTTAACTTATTTTGTCATTTTGTGACTAAAATAATTAAAGTAGCTTATGCCAAACATAGCCATATATTTTTTTAACAGTTGTGATTTGTGGCACTAATTTGTTGAGCACTAATGACACTAATTTCTATATCAGGTAAAAAAAAAAAAAAAAAAACAAAGTTACCAAAATAGGAAATTAGTGCCATTAGTGCCAGCAGTTTTAGAGCCACAAATTTTTTTAGATAGCAATGTGTATTATATGTTTTAGTTATGATTTTTGTGATATTTGATTATAATTTTTTATTGTATTAGTTATAGTACAACTTTGATTTATAACTATTGTAATGTTTGCTCTAACATTATTTTAATTATACTTCAAAAGATTTTTGTTTATAATTATGATGGAAGATGATCTTGTTATGACATTTGCAATAATTAACACCATAGAAGGTACTGTAGCATAACCCGCTAAAATATTGAGCTTTTGTTTGCGAAGAACTAATTTAACTTGGCTTTTTGATTTTTAGGCTAATTTTGATTTGGCTAATTAATTCTGTTTGGGAAATTTTTTTAACTTTTTTTTTGGTTTGGATGTGATGATTGTGAGAGAAAAAAATAAAATAATTATAATTTGAATGTGATATTTTATTTTATTAACTAAATTAACTTATTTTATCTTTTTGTACTAATTTTACTACTTTAATCTTCCCAAACAAGGCCGGATTAAGTCTAGGACTTTTGACATTAAAATGTGGAAGATGCTAAAAAAGAGTGAAAGTCGGGCAAGATAGATGCTTCAACATGTCGACTGTTTGGCCTCCGTTTGGCAAGGACTCATTGGGCTCATGAGTCACAAAAGACAAAATAGGCTCATGAGCCACAACAGACAAAACTCACATCCAACCCATAATCATTACACTCTTCTCTCACAAAAAAAGCCAAAAAGTCGAGAGCCTTTCCCAAACCAAGCTTTTGAGCCCAGGTTCATATAGCCAAAAAAGCCAAAAAGCCAAAGAGCCAGCCCACTTCCCAAACGGAGGCTCACATTTTGTTTTTGAATTTCTTTTGTTTTAGTGATATTTTTTTAAAAATTATGTCAATTTTTTTTAAAATTTTTTTTTGATCCATTCTGTGTAGACAAATGTAAAAAGTAAGCTTTTTTTTTTTTGAAAATTTTCAAAAAAAATTAAAAAATATCCAAAATAAGTAAAAAAGTGTATTATTTTTTTGTTTTGTTTTGTTTTTTTGTTTTTGTTTTGTCTTTTCTAGACTATTTTTTTAAATATTTTAATTTATATTTAGAAGTCTAAATTTTTTTTAAAAAATTCTACTAAAAACGAAAAGCCATGTAGACTCTCAAAGGATTCCCAAAAACCGTGGCAGTAATGCAATGCCATCTTGCTGGTGGAGCCCACTCTTGGTTACATTCCAACATTTTCATGTTTTTTAGGGTCCACCAAATAGATATATATGTTACATATACTTTTTTATTTACATTTTTAAAATTTTAAAATATAGGTGAGTAAATTCCATATATATTTATGAATATGAATCACATTGCTTTGTATCTAAAAATGAGTAAATACCCCGTTTGGGAACTTTGGGATTTTTCACTTTTAGTCAAAAAAAATTTAAAAATTATTATAAATTGTCACATCATTGTCTCTACTTTTTTATATATTTTTTCTTAAAAAGTTAAAAAATTATTAAAATAACTTGTTTTTAAACTAGGCAGGTCGACCTTTTGATATTAGCTTGGGCAAAAAAAATGTTTGAGATAATAGTTGATTTTTTTTTAATAGTTGATTTGATAGTTGTGAGAGAAAAAGTGAAATAATTATGATTTGGACGTGAAATTTTGTCTTATTGACTATTTTAGTATATTTGTCTTTCACTAAAACATATAAGAGTTTTAGAGATTAAAAGTGTTTTGATTTTCAAAAGTAAAAATTTTGTTGTAAAAGACATTTAGGGACCAATTTCTACCATTATAAGGATAGTCGCTAAAAGATCGTCCCGAAAAATCAAAAATAAGGTTTTTAGCGACAAAATTTTGAAAATGTCACTAATAAAGACTTTTAGGGATAAAATAATTTGATCTCAAAATAGTTTATTTTTTGAGACAAAAAATTTGGTTCCTAAAAAAATAAATTTTTGAGACAAATAATTCATCACTAATATCCAATTTTTGTTACTAAAAATATAATAACTACACTTTTCGTAACAAAATTATTTGGTTCATAAAAAATAATTTTATCTTTAAATTTTGATCTCTAAAATCTTAATTTTTTGTAGTATCTATTGACTATTTTAATTAAAAAAAGATAAAAAGTTAACTTCCCAAACAGGCCTATATAACATTGCTCGTAAAAGAAAAAATTAAAATTGATTGGATATCAATGCATTAATATCGGATAACATTTGCATTTAATACATTTTTTAAGGTGTGATGTGTATGTGCTTCTTAGTAGACACGTATTTGGGTTTGACACGAATAACGGTAGAAATCTTAGAGCATTTCCAATAATACTACCAAAAAGTGAGGGTCAATTGTGTGTGATGTGTTTGTTAGTTTAGAGAGTACATGTATACTCCAATGATGTACTTAAGGTATATGTTGAAATTTGTGTTATATAAGAATGAGATACACACAAATGTATAGAAATATATATATATACATAATACTAGTAATAGGGTTATACTATTATACACACTCTATTTGAACTATGTATCATATGCAAATTATGACATTTGTAGTGTTAATTGTAAAAAATTGTCATAATTAAATTTTATTTGAATTTTTTGCTGTTAAATGAAATTTTTCTTTGTCGGGAAAAAAAAAAGGTATATAATAAAAAATCTTTTATTTCACAACCAAAATAATGGTCATAACTAATAATGAAGTTATAACTAATACACAATAGATCAAAAACCAAAGATCATAAATATTATAATTAAGATATATGATAGACACTCTAAAAAGAAGTGTTTGTGTATGGTAGAATTTGCCCTTAATATGATTATAATCCCTGTAAAAGCAATGGTGGCCATTTATTAATTTATTTTATAAAATAAAAGGAGAGTAGTACAACGCCCAGAGCCCCACTCTCTGCCTTCTTTTGTCTGTCACGGTGCTCTCTACTTTAGTAACAAAGTTGACTTGCTTTGCAAAAGAAACCCATTGGAGAGGGAGAAAAGAGTTTGCTTGTTGCCTAACTCCTGACACTAATAAGTTCTTAATGAATTTTGTATCATTGATATTACTTTGCTTTGACACCATTAGGTTCTTAATGACTTTTATATCACGTTTGTTTATTACTTTGCTTTGCTTTTCCTTGTTGGGTCTTGAGCTATTATTTCTTGCTCTTCCCTCCTTCCTACCATTCCTATAGCAAGTATATAGACTAGTTGGTAGAAAAATATACTGGATCTGAATGAAGCAAGAAAGAAAGAGCTTCAGCAACATTATCATTCAGATTGAAACAGTAAAGCTCTACTCTACCTCTCAGATGAGTTGGCAATGACAATGCAAGTGGGTTCTCAAGGTAATAATAACATGCGATTTTTTTTATTTTTTAAACCAGGATTATGAATTGGGTCTCTTCTCTATGTTCACCTTCTTAAACTTGGTTTCTTCGTTTTTTTGCACCTCATGTTTTTTTTTTTTTTTTTTTTCAATCTGGGTACTAGAGGATCGAAATCATTTGAGCAAAATAGTGCACCACCAAGTAGGGATAGAATTAAGGGAAGATTATGGGGCCATGACTTCTTATTTTTGTGAAAAATTCTGTTTAGCATAGCACTTTTAAAATATATATATCTTATTTTATAGATAATAAAATAACAAAGATATATATCTCATTCTTCTATCATTTTACATTTTTTTTATTTTTTATTTTTACTAAAAAAATTTGTTTATCCGATTTGAATATTTTTTATACGTATATATAATTTATATATATATATATATATATATCATATTGTACATATATGTGTGATCGTATATATGATAAAAACAATTTATTTGTTTTCAACCCTTTCGGTGATGAAATCCTAGTTTGTTCTCTGCCACCAAGAAACCCCCAAATTTGACTCCAAAATAAGACATGAATGTTGTTAACAAGAGAGGACTAGATCCCGGGAGAGAGAGGGGCACTTAGGTACGAGATGATAAAAAGTTAAGTAATCATAATTTGTGATTTAGAAATAAAATTATTTATTTTTCATAAACATTTTTAAATCACAAAAGTATAACAACACCATAAAAATAGTAATATTATTATAAAAATATGTAATTTTATTTTTTGAATTATAAGTTGTCGTAACTCAATCATATTCTTGCCATTAACATGAGATACAAAAGCGACTTGAAAAAGATATTACTTGTTAAGTTACATAATTTTGATTAGGGTTAATAAAATCAATCACTGTGTTTGGTTTGAGTTTTCTGAAAACTGATTTTTTTGATTTTCGTATCTTTTTGTTTTTAGTGAATATTTTTTAAATTTTAAACATTTTTTTTTTATTTTTTTAGATGCACCAGTAAAAAATTTGTGAAAAAATATTTTAAAAAATTAATAAATACATAAAAATACAAAAAATGTACTGAATTTTTGTATTTTTTTTTTTTTAGAATTTTTGGTATTTAATGAATTTTTAAAAGATTTTTTTTACAATTTTTTTACTTTTTAGGTGTATTTATGTTAGGTGTGTTTAAAAAGTAAAAAAATTGCTTAAAATATTAAGAAAATTCAGTAAAAACAAAAAAATACGGAAAATAAGAAAGTAAAATTTTTTGAAAAGTGTTTTTTTGAAAAGTGAAAACAAGCAATAATCTCCAAAGTATGCATTCTGCCTCAATTTGGTCTTCAATATTCTAATTGCTGATTTAGTCCTAATATATTTATTTTATATCAATGTTGTCCCTAGCTCTATCTGCTTCATCATATCACTTTTTTAGTTACACTATTAATTTTTACATTATTTGTTGTCTCATTTTGATCCTGATATATTCAATTTTGATTTATGCGATCCCTAGCTCAGAATTCATCAAATTTTCATATTGTAAAATGCGATATATTTATGTTAGATCATTTGTGTGTCTCATGTTTCAAGCAAGAACGTGTTTCTCTCCACATTATAATACAATATAATAAAATTATCACATGGGGCCTAATTGCTAAAATTCTCTCCCAAACTCAAAAAATTACAAGAATAAGTTATACTTTTCATCCCTATAATATAATTTAAATTTTATTTTAGTCTCTATTATTTCAATTTGAACAATTTGGTTCCTTACGTCCAGTTTAAGTTTAGTTATTCTGTCTAAATTTCAATTAAAATTTTCTGCATGTATATATCAAGGGACTGACAAATGTCTCAAAATCATTAATTTAACTTTCAATTTGAATGGAATAACCAAATTGAAACCAGATTTAAAAATATAGAGATTAAATTATTCAATTTAAAATAATAAAGATTAAAGTAAAATTTGAATCAAACTACTAGAGTTAAAAATATAATTGTTCCAAATTACAATTTTTGATATTCAAATCAGAGTGTACACATGGATATAAGGTTCAAGACTTTTCTATTGAAGAAGATTCATTGCCAAGATCATACTATGGACTAGAACAAGATAGATCTGACAGAGATTTTAAAAATAAAATAAAATAAATAAAATCTTAACAAAAATAATATGGACAAAAATAAGACACAAATAATTTAACAAAAATCTCACTTGAGACATTACAAAATTTTGATGAATTTAGAGTTTTTTTTTTTATGACCGGATGTGATGGGTGTTGGCCCCCAAGGAGCAGATTGCTCCTAATGGGAGTTGAATTTGAGACCTAAAAGGAGCACACTCTTAGGCCGCATTGATAAATTTGGAGCTGGGGATCACATTGATAAAAATTAAATACATTAGGGATTAAATTGGCACAATTTAAATATTAGATACCAAAATAAGACAACAAATAAGAGGGACTAATGTTTTTTTTTGGGAACAATTTTAGGGACTAAGTTTGTAACTAAAAAAAGATATATGACGAAAACGGAGCTAAGGACGACATTGACGCAAATTGGATACGTGAGGGACTAAATTGGCGCAACTGAACAGGGACCAAAATAAGATGAAACACACATATTTTAGGGACCAAAAATGTAGCTAAGGTAGGAAGTGTGAGAAACTAATCTTGTCCAACAGTTTGGTTGATCTCTACTAGATATTATTAGTTCATTACAATAAAATTATTGGTGCTTTTGACGAATGATACCGGATAGGGAAAACAGTAAACACAAACAAAGTTTGAAGAGTGTCTTCCTTAATGCATTCTCAATCTTGTCTAAGGGTTCAACTAGTTTGAAGTGAGTTTTAACCTTGATTTTATTTGGGCTGTGATTGAGACCTCCTCAAGCCTCCACCCCCACCACCCCCACACACACGTGGGGGTTGGTGATTGGAGGAGAAGAAGAAAAAAAAAAAAAAAAACTGGCCAATCAGAGGCCTGTGGGGGTCGTGGGGTGACCCCCAGGGGGTCCGGATCTTTTTCCATTTTATTTGGGGAGCAACAAGAAGGCTGTTTGTATCTTTCAATTTTTTATTTTATTTATTTTTAGTGCTAGGCAAAAAATGAAACAAGTAGGCACAACCTAGTCTATGAACAAAATCTTGCATCAAAAGTTAGATCAACTATCCTAGATTCCTTGAAGTCCTCTAGAATTTTTTCTTTCAAATTAAACACAATAATAGCCTGATCTTAATAACCTTGGCTGCCTTTTGGTACCTATATGTAAATTCTTGACACTGCATAGACTGAATGAGTTTGTTGGGTAAGTCTCTTAAATTGATTCTGTTTGGCATGAGATGAGACTTGCTAGTAAGAATTATTATTGTTGTGCTGTGTATGTTGTGTTTGTCGATTTCTTGGGCGTCTTAAGCTTTTTGTCTAACCTCAAAATAACTTTTTTTTTTATTTTTTATCTCAATAGGTTGATTTTGATAAAGAAGGCAAAAGACGGTGGGTATGACGGATCCGATTCTAGAACGGTTGAGGAGACTATGGGATCTGTGGGATATTCGAGTGCTAGTTCTCCTTAGTCTCAATTTACAAATCATTCTTTTTATCTTTGGCAATCGCAGAAAGTACATGTCATCGACATGGCTCAACATGTTTGTTTGGTTGGCCTACTTACTTGCTGATTCGGTAGCAACTTATGCGCTTGGCAATCTCTCTCGTGCCCAAGGTGATCATAATGTTGTGGACAATAGCAATGCATTAGGGGCAATATGGGCACCCTTGCTTTTGTTGCATCTTGGTGGTCCAGATACCATAACAGCTTATTCCTTGGAAGATAACCAGTTGTGGTTGAGGCAATTGATGGGACTGAGCGTTCAAGCTTTTGTGGCAATCAATGCCATTTTTATGTCTTGGAGGAATTATTCCTGGTTTTCGTATTTGTCAATTCCAGCACTTGTGGCTGGAATTCTTAAATATGCGGAGAGAGTGTGGGTTCTCATGTCAGCAAGCAATGACAAATCGGGAGACATTGTACCATTTGATAATAATCTAATTGCTGCAAGTCTTGATGGTCGTACCACAGAGGAGGACACATATGTAAGCGCTCTAGTTATGGCCCAAATATTGGTCAAGGAATTTAAGCGTTATATGGAGAACTACGACACTGGAAGATTTCTTTTTGAATTGCCTCCCAAGCAGTCGTCCAATGGGATGCAATCAAGGGACAATTTCAGGAGTGATGAAAAATATTTTTGGGATGCATTGGAGGTTGAAGCGGGACTTATGTATGATTTGTTCTATACAAAGGCATCCATAACGTATACCAAGTGTGGGTGTGTTATACGCTTCATTAGCTTCATTTGTACTATGTCTGTGTTGGTAGGATTGTTTTGGATTATATCCAAGAAAGAGAAGTGGCATAACAAGCGCTATTACAATGACTTCATGATTGACATTGCCATCACAGGAGTGTTGCTTGTAGGAGCTTTGGCATTGGAGATTTATGGAATGATGGTAATATTATGCTCTGATTGGACAATGCTTTGGCTAATTGAGCATGCAAAAGGAGAATGGGTGATTCAGTTGAGACAAAAATTCCCTTGGTTTTACCAAAAGAAGAAATGGTCTAAGAAGGTAGGGCAATTTGACCTACTTGGTTTTTGCGTCAAAGAAAACAAGCTTGCTAAGTTTTCTTGTATTAGATACATACTTGGACTTCTGAAATTTGAAGACAAGTTTGATAGGTACATGCATCAGACTTGTGTGGCTGTACCTCCTAATCTATATAGCACGGTTTTAGAGTACGTTCATTATTGGAGTAGTCCGAATATACCAAGACTAGATGAAATTGCTCAAGCTACCTTAATATCCACCGTGAAGGTCTTAGATCCTCATCCCCCAGCGTTCTATGAGCTAGTCATTATTTTTCACGTGGCAACAGAAATGTGTTACCATTCGGAGTTGAATGATACTTCCCAACAAGGTGCCAACTTCTCCTCTGGACATGATGGCCAAATTAAGGAAACATGCAGAACTTTATCGCATTACATGATGTATCTTCTCCTCATGTGCCCTTCGGCGTTGCCCATTGCTCTATCAGACACTGAGTTAAAAGACTTGATCCATTATCTCAAAATGTTCTTCAAGGATAGTAAGGATGTAAGAGAAGCTTGTCAAATGTTGAAAGATTATTCCATACAATCACAAGACCCCCTCAATCTACGCCGCATAGTTCTTGTTGCACAAAAAATTGTGAGAAATTTCATGGGATGGGAAAGACTGAAATCCTTGTGGTTGGGAATGCTGGGCTATGCAGCAATTAAGGGGCAGAAAAATTATCATCTTCAACAGCTCACACAAGGAGGTGATTTTCTTACTTTGTTGTGGTTCTTTATACCACAATCTAATATATTGGATAGAATTGACGCTGTGAAAGTAGGCAGACAAATAAATAATCAAGTGACACAGCTGATTACGAGTAACATTGATAGTTATGTCTCTTAGATATATCATCAATGTAGGAATGATGGCATCGTTTGGAGGCTATGCCTTTTGCCATCTTATTTACAATATGGGGAATGTTAGGAATGATTGCATCTTCAATAATAAGCAAATAATTGAATTGTGAAGACCAGAATGGCCATTTGGGTGAAGCAAGCAAGAATGGAAGACAAAAGATTTTACTATAATGAGTTCATCGTCGAGTTGCAACAAATTGAAGGTAATAGGTGATGGGTGTCTCTATTGTCATATTGGATTGATAATTCGTGGGTGTTTGGGTATGCTTACTTCAATATTAGTTTTAAGTGACTATATAGTAAGTGATTTTAGATTTCAATTCTAAGTAGAGTTGTAACTGTGTTTGGTGAAAAATAAATTATGACTTTTAGTAATAGTGTTTTTGTCGAGTGTTTAGTAGAAATTGATTTTTTTTGTTATGAAGTTGTGAGTAAAAAGTTAAAAGACGAGAAGAAAAAAAGTACATATTTTGTTACTTTTAAAAAACAGGACTAAAAAAGTTTGAAGTTAAAGAAAAAAACAGGGAAAAAAAAAAACCCCTTTGGTGAGAAAAAATAGTTTTTTTTTTTTTTTTTCAAACTAAGCAAAAGAAAGTAACTTATAAGTTGCCCCAAACAAGCCCTTTTACCTTGTTTGGCTTGTGGCTAGCTAGAAGAATGGTTTTTGCTACATGTCTCCTTTTTGTTGATGGAATGAAGAACTAAAATGCCCTGTTTTTGTTGGTCTTTTCTGGTTTGTTTGTTTTTGTTTTTGTTTTTGCTTTTGCTTTTGCTTTGTTTTTTTTTTTTTTTAAGTTTGTGCTTCCATTTGATTGGCTCTTTGGTGCCAACCTAGTTGGGCTGACCAGAATTTTGAGATATGATGTTATCACCACTTTTCCCCTTTCTTTCTATTTTTGTATTTTACTAGATCATTCGAAATTAATTGATCAATAAAAAATTTCTTTCATTTTGTTGATAAAAAAAAAAGAAAAAAAGAGAAGAAAAATATTATCAATAATAGATACTTTGATTTCCCTAAAATACACATGGTGTAAACCATAAAAATTTATGAATAATTGTCATATTATTTATGAAGAAAAATGCTTTGAAGCTCTAATTCTTGAGCTCTAAAGCAAGCTCTAATGAGTTAGCAGTGGGTCTCACCTACTGTGATGTGATATTTCGGTAATGATACATATCACTAAATGTGGTGCTCTAAAGCACCACTAATGAGTTGGCAAGCACTTAAAAATAAAAAAAAAAATAAAAAAACAAGACACAAATAGTGGGCAGGGCCCACTGTCACATTACTAGTGGTGTTTTTAGAGTATCATTTTTAGTGGTCTCAAGCATTATTGGTGATATTTTGGTCTTGTTTTTTTTTTTTTTTTTTTTTTTCCTCCTTGCCTTGTCATTAGTGCTCCATTAGAATATCAAAATTAGTACTCTAAATCATTGTCGTATTTATGAATGTGTACTGTTAGTTACCATGGTGTATAGGCTGTGACTTTTTGTTGTGGTCCAATGCCACAAATGTTCGTAACTTATGCCACAAAAAAGTAAAATAAAAATTCCATAAAAATCTCATAACAAAACCACAACACAAATATTTGTGACTAAATTAACAAATGTTCATAACTAACACAAAAAATTATGTATATATGCATACAAATTGAAAGGTTCCATCCTATCAAATCTTTTTAAACTACTAATAATACCCCTGTTCCAGCCATATGTAGTCACATTCTCTCTTACTCTCACAGACTCTTCGCTCTCGCTCTCACTCTCACTCACTCACTCTTAGAGACGTGAGGCGTGTCAAGGCCTTATTTTTGTTAAGAGGAACTGAAATAACCAGACCATATCAATCCAAAAAATATGTGCAGAAACATACCATAAATATAGCCCCCTTAATTTTGCTGGAATAGACCATTTTATTTTCCAAATGACAAATTCCATCCTTGAAACAGTGTTGAACTAGTAGAGAACTTAGATTTCAAGATAATGGTTGGCCCAATAATTCAAGATGAATAACATCAATGTAAAGTTTCACATGATTAAACTACAGAAGAAAAAAATTAAAACTAGAATCAAAAGAAAAGGAAATTGAGAAAATACGAAAGATCAGTTAAATATCGATCATCTAAAAGAGAGGATTTGAACACACCCTTGATTGGTGCAAATAACCAAACAGCCCCCCTACAATCTAGATTTTGGAATGGAGAGAATCCTCCTCCTTATTTTTTAACTCATTAAGATTCGTGAATCAACTCAGTATGAGAATACATTATTCTTAAAATTTCGTTAAGGTTTTGTAATCAGAGAGGGTCTACAAACCCAGAAAAGGACGACCATAAATTGCACAGATTACAACTTTAAGGCTAGGATTTATTTGGAGTGAACACACAATTAGATGATTAAATCTACATCACCAATATGTGATTCTGATCAATTTCTAGTTTTTATTTTTGGTATTATAGATTTTTCCTTTTGTAATATTTACATAGGAAAATACTAGGGTATACATCCCCCTTCTAAGGTATGTACCATAAACAAGTTATGTTATTTGTAAGTTTGATCATCACAACATAGCTCAATATTATGATAATCATAATTATAAAAAAAATTGAGTTGTAACTAAATATCACATGAGGTATAACCAAACAACTCTTAAGTCATAATCAAAATTTTATCATGACCAACATCAAAATGTGTCAAAACTAACAACACTGTATATGTCATAACCATTGACTCAAACATCATAACCAAAGGTGTATAGGGTACAAACCCCTGTACTATAGAATTTTCCATTTACATATCAGCAACACTACACATCCAAAAAAATTTAGAGTTAATTACCTAAAAGTCCTATTTACAAATGTTATGGTAGCTCAGGTCCTATTTAAGATTTTTTGAACCAATAAGTCTTATTTAGTAAAATTGAGAATATTATATGTTTTTCTCAATATTTAAAACTAAGAACATCATCAATTTTGTATAGTAATGTTCCAGATAATTATTTCACTAACTGATAAAAAAATAGACATGAGTAGATTAAACGTTTTTTCCCTACTTATTGATTTGATTCAACTATCCAATAAAATTGAGAATTATTAGTTTTTTCTAGTTTTAAAACTGAGAACATTATCAGTTTTTTTTTTTATTTTTTTATTTAAGTTTTGCACATCAATGTTCCATCATCACGATTCTTTATAAACATAAAATTTTTAGTTTTGCACAAAAAAATAATTCGGTTTTTTCAATTTTTTCAAAAAAAAAAAACTTATAATTTTTTAAAGTTTTTTCAATTTGAAAGTTGATATTTTAAAGTTTTGAAAATCAAAATAAATGTCAAATTATCATGTTCCTTTATAGATAATCATAAATGATGAAAAATCATTGTTTGAAGGGTAATTTTAACTATTAAAAATTTAATAGGACTTGAAGGTCCAAAAAATCTTAGTTGAGACTTAATGGAGTATAAGTTCATAAATTAGGACTTGTGTGTAAATGTCCCAAAATTTACTTACAAAAATACTTCAAAAAATTAATTATGTAATCGAAATTTATTTAAGGGGAATTCACGTGTAGGTCTTAATAGGTGGATATATTTAAAAACGAGCCGGACAAGGGTTTTTAAAGAAAAACTCGAAATTTATTTAAGGGAAATTTTTTTTTTATAGTTTTTCTTTCTTTCTTTCTTATTATATATATATATATATATATAAAATATAATATAAGAATATAAGAAAATTTTAATTTGAAACTCTTTTTCAAGGGTCTCATCTTGTGAGGAATCCCATTAAGAGGTTGATGAAATTATTGTGAAAGTCTTTACCTATTTATAAGAAAAAAATTCTTTCAAAAAGACTCAAGAAATCCATGTGGGATTTAATCAAATGTATTGGAGGGAATATTGAAATTTTAATATCCCTCAAAAATTTTTGCAATCCTTTCAATCAAATTATTTGAATTAAAATCATATGGAGGGAATATTAAATATTTGATTTCATCTTCCAAAATTGAAATTAATAATATTTTAAAATATATTATTATATTTTTTAGTAAAAAAAATATTAGGACAAATATTTAAGATAATTTAGTATTTTTAATATTTTTAATTTATAAATTTATTACATATATTTTTGTTTAAATATAATTTTAATATATTTATTACGTCGCGGTTCGATTCCGGTTCAACCCGACGGTAACCCGACGGTTGAACCGGTGACCCGTCCACCTGATCCCTTTTCCGGTTCGCTCACCGGTCCGGTTTTTAAAACATTGATATAGATCATAACTATTATCATATTAACTCATAACTTAGTTATATTTAGTTATTCATACATACCATATTATCTCATAACTACCTCATAACTAAATTTTTTTAATAATTTAATTTTGAATTGGCAACCGGTGTAACCGGTTACCAAAAAGAGGGCAAAGGAAATCAGAGGAGTCCAGGGGTCCCACATCACATATCTCATAACCACTAGTCATATATCTCATAACCAACATCACATATCTGATAACCACTAGTCACATATCTCATAACTAACCCCATTTTGCTCATAACCACACCACTTTGTTCATAACAATATCACATATCTTATAACAATTGATCACATATCTCATAACTATTACTCACATGAATCATAGTCACATCTCAAAACCAATCCCTTTGAGTCATAACCAACATCACATATCTCATAACCACTAATTACATATCTCATAACTAACAACCCTTTGCTCATAACTACACCACTTTAATCATAACCAAAATCACATATCTTATAATCACTAATCAAATATTTCATAACCATTATCCAAATATCTCAAAACCAACATTACATATGTCATAACTACTAATCACATATCTTATAACCGCACCACTTTGATCATAACCAACATTATATATCTCATAATTACTAATCACATATCTCATAACCAAACATCCTTTGACTTAAAACTACATCACTCTACTCATAACTAAAATCACATATCTAAAATCACTAATCATATATCTCATAACCTTTACCCACTTATGTCATAACCATATCTCATAACCAACACCATTTGCCTCATAACCAACATCACATATATCATAACCACTAATCACATATCTCATAACCATTACTCACATATAAGGGTGTAAATTTGGCCCACGAGCTCGTGACACATCTCAAGTCCAGAAATTACTCTCTCTCTCTCTCTCTCTCTCTCTCGTTTGGGCTAAAGAAAGGGTCTAGGGATTTGTCAAAAACAATTAATGATGGAATTTTGATTTTGACAAAATCTGGATGTTCGTTCCAAATTTTTGGAGAAAATGGGGCCGAAATTATGTAATAATCATTATAAAAAACAAAATTAAAACAAAATTTATGAATAGAGTTTTATAATAAAATAAATTATTAATTTATAACTTAGTCAATTTATACTTAATTTTTTTATTTTTAATATAAATCCTTCATCTAGTTTTATTAAGTAAAATTAATAAAAAAAACTATTTTACTCATCAACTACAAAATGTATAATCACACTATTAATTAGCGTAATAAAAATATTTAAATTTAGAAACCACAAATATCATAATCAAGTCACAAAGTTTTGCAATATAAAATACAAAATACATAACGCCATCACTAATTGGCGTAACAAAATTGTTTAAAATTATAGAAAATCACAAATGTCGTAACTAATTTCCAAAATTTTGTAACATTAACAAAAAATTATGTAACTATCCACTAATTGTTGTAACAAAAACATCTAAAAATTTTGAAAACCACAAATGTCATAACCAACTCACAAAATTTAATAACAGCAATTACAAAATGCGTAACTGCACATTAATTGCCATAATAAAAATAATCAAAATTTTTACAAATCACAAATGTCATAACCAACCCA
Source organism: Camellia lanceoleosa (assembly GCA_025200525.1). Taxonomy (NCBI): domain Eukaryota; kingdom Viridiplantae; phylum Streptophyta; class Magnoliopsida; order Ericales; family Theaceae; genus Camellia; species Camellia lanceoleosa. The sequence goes on along the minus strand of CM045763.1, from coordinate 7,618,421 downwards.
AAAAATTTCATAACATCAATCACAAAATGCGTAAAAACACAACTAATTGATGTAGCAAAAATATCCAAATTTTTTTATAAACCACAAATATTGTAATCAAGCAACAAAGTTTCATAACAATTATCATAAAATGACTAAACAAATCACTAAAAATCTTAGAATCACCAATTGGGATCTCTCATAATACAAAGAAAACAAAATGTAATGACAATCATTAAATAATTTAATCAACGATTTAAAGCCATAGAACAGAAAATGAGAGTTAGAAAAGATTAGCTAGTAGAGCGAAAGGAATGGGAATATAAGAAAGAGAGATTGAACAGGCTTATCGCCAATGAAAATGACGTCAAATGTGTTGTCGTTTCCGATAAAGAACATCGGAGATATCTACAATGACAGTAAAGAATAAGAGAGATTATTGAGGGATGAAGAGCACTGAGATAGCAGAACAGTATAACAAAATGCGTAATATTCATTTTTTAACAGTTCTATAACACATGTACAAATTGATGATAACAAAACCTTTCAAATCATAACTATAGCCAAAGGTTTGTGTATGTATGACATATTAATGTGAAAGAGCTAGAGTTTCAAGATAGATGCATTTACTAGATAGAGAAATATCACCAGAATGAATAGTATTGAAATAGACAAAGAGAGTAGTGACAAGTTCGAGAATCTATTGTAGAGACACGAGAGTAGAGAGAGAAAGAATTCAGTGAGGAAAAACTATCAACAATGGTCGTTCGATAATTTGAGCGAAATAGAGAAGTCTGAGTAAGAAATAGAGAGAGCTCAGGCACAACTAGGACAAATCAAGGGAAGGAAAATAGACTAGAGAAAAAAACGAAGAAAAGTTGGGGAAAAAAATTTAAGAGAAGATTTATTTAGTAAAACAAAATAAAATCGCGTCATAGATAATTTTTTTTAACATATTTTTTTATTAAAATTTAGTTAAATTATATATGTAAATATATGTCTATAAGTGTATGTAGATATTTTAAAAAGTATATCGTTTGTATATTACTATTTCTATTATATTCAATAAAGATACTATGACTAAAAATAAATCTAAAATAGAGACAGGTGATCAATTGCAATTGTCACTTAGGGATGACACTTCAAAATTAATTGAGAGAGATGAGAGTTCAGAGATAATGAGAGTTTGAAAGACAGATTTGTTTGTGAGAAATAAAATGAGAGAGGGGTGGTATTTATAGGACTTGGGAGGGAGGGGTTGATTTATATATATAAAAATAAAAATAATAAAATTGGTTGTTGGTGAAATTAACGGTTATATGACTGTTTCAAATTTTTTTTTTTAAACAATATTTGACAGTTGCACTAATAGGGGGTAAGGAGCCGTTGAGGTTGGGTCAGGCCAAATGGGGAAAAAAAATTTGGGTCGAGCTCACGAGATGGGTCACATTCCATAACACACTAGAGTCAGGCAGGGCTTTAGAACACATAGCCCAGGTCTTAGGTTGGGCTTAGGCTCAGGCCTGGTTGGGCCCATCTAGGGTGCAACTGGACTAGGGGTGTGTTGCGAGCTCGTGGGCCAAATTTACACCCCCATATGTGGATAGTGGTTATGAGACATGTGATTAGTGTTTATGATATATGTGATGTTGGTTATGAAGCAAATGGTGTTGGTTATGAGATGTGGTTATGACATAAGTGGGTAAAGGTTATGAGATATATGATTAGTGATTATTAGATATGTGATTTTGGTTATGAGTAGAGTGGTATAGTTATAAGTCAAAGGGTGTTTGGTTATAAGATATGTGATTAGTGGTTATGAGATATGTAATGTTGGTTATGACTAAAGTGGTGTGGTTATGACTAAAGTGGTGTGGTTATGAGATATGTGATTAGTAGTTATGATATATGTGATGTTGGTTATGAGATATGTTGGTAATGGTTATGAGATATTTGATTAGTGATTATAAGATATGTGATTTTGGTTATGAGCAAAGTGGTGTCAAAGGGTAATTGGTTATGCTATATGTGTTAGTGGTTATGAGATATGAGATATTGGTTATGATCAAAGTGGTGTGGTTACGAGCAAAAGGGTTGTTAGTTATGAGATATATGACTAGTAGTTATGAGATATGTGATATTGGTTATGACTCAAAGGGGTTGGTTATGATTCATGTAAGTAATAGTTATGAGATATGTGATCAATAGTTATGAGGCATGTGATATTGGTTATGATCAAAGTGGTGTGGTTATAAGCAAAAGGATGTTAGTTATGAGATATGTGACTTGTGGTTGTGAGATATGTGATGTTGGTTAAAAAAAAAAAAAAAAAAAAAAAAAAGGTGTTGGTTATGAGCTATGTGAGGTTGGTTATGATTCAAAGGAGTTGGTTATGAGATGTGGTTATGAGATATGTGATTGTGATTATGAAATATGTGATATTAGTTATGAACAAAATGGTGTTGGTTATGAGATGTGCTTATGAAGTATGTGATATTAGTTATGAATAAAATGATGTTGGTTATGAGATGTGGTTATGACTAAGTTATGATCAATTTGATTATAGTTATGAAGAAATGTGATTTTGGTTTATAACTATAAAAAGTGACCTGTTTAGCACGTCACTTTTAATGATATGGTTCAATCTTAGCCATTGATTTTCTATGTACCGTACATTTTTTTAACAAAATGTACTATAGACTTTCCTTATAAAATTTACGTGTAGAATAAATTTGGATTACATATTAAAAATTGTGTATAATTCACTACAACAAAAAGCACTTTCGGCGACTAAAACAGCATTTTTCGTCGCTGAAAGTAGTAGAATTGGCGACTAAAATGGAATTAGTCGCCAAAATTGATCACTTTTGCTGACTAAAAGAGTTTAGTCGCCAAATATAAGGGTTTTAGCGACTAAAGGTTGTTTAGTAGCCAAAAGTGATGGTTTTGGCGACTAAAAAACAGTTTCGTCGCCGATTATAGGTGTTTTGCCGACTAAAAACTGTTTGGTCGTTGAAAGTGAAGCTTTTTGGCTACAAAAAAAAAAAATAGTAGCTAAAAACAGTCAATTGCCAACTAAAATTCAGTTTAGTAGCCAAAAGGGGACGTTTTTGGCGACTAAAAACAGGTTTAGTCGCCAAAACTGTTTATTTTTAGGCGGAACTTAATTTTTTAGCGACTAAGTAATAGTTAGTAGCCGAAAATGACAGAATTGGCGACTAAAAATTTAATTTAGTCGCCAAAAGTGGCCTAAATTTTTTTTTAGTAAATAATTTATTTTTTACATAAATTATATTGAATTAAAATAATTATATTTATATATATTGTTTTGTATTAATACCGGTCAATATACTATATAAATAATATATATTGTATATATATTCATGTGATGTTGTAGTGGCATAGTGGAGGGAGTGTGTTGCAAAAAGGTTTGGAATGTGGGACAGTTGGTGCGGTTTGAAACTCAGAAAAAGCAAAAAAAGTGGGTTTTTTTTTTTTTTTTTTTTTTTTCCGACGGAAACACCTTTGGCGACTAAAATTATTAGTCGCCAAAAGTCTTTATTTTGGCGACTAAGCCGTTTAGTTGGTGATTCAGTGAGTATTGGCGACTAAATTATTAGTCGGTAAATGTATGATTTTCAAAAGTGTAAAACACTATTGGCGACTAACACTTTTGTCGCTAAAGACCTGTATTTTGGCGACTAAAACATTATTAGTCGCCAATACCTACGCCAACCACGTATACGCGACAAATGTGGCGACTAAAAAATTTTGTCAGGAAAAGTAAAATTTCGACTTTCGGCGACTAAAAATAGACTTTTGGCGACTAAAAATTTAGCCGCCAAAAGTGCTTTTTCTTGTTGTGATTTCTGGTGATAATGCTGCAATACGTATCCCTAAAAAAAGGTGCAAGTTATGAAATCACTTTTTGTCATAACTTAATAGATCATAATCAAATACCTTTGAAGCATAATCAAAGATCTTTACAACCATAACCAAAATTACAACTACAATAGATCATGATGTGTGATAACCAACACCACAATGTATGATAACCAAGGGTTATAAACCAAACATCACTTGAGATATAACAAAGACTTCTTTGATCATAACCAAAGTAATAATAACCACAATATGTCACAAGTAAATTTTAACCAATATCACAAGAGATCATTAAAAGTCATAAAAGTCATAACTGGCACATATCATAGAATTTCCCAATACACATTTATTTACATATAAATAAATATATATGCAATGAAAAGATAAAACAGATATGAAATCTGGTTTGAGTTGAGTAGCCCTCGACATCACAAACTTCCAGCAATAGAGCAACCCAGAAGCTCAGCCAAGCTGTTTCTTTTATTTATTTATTTTTATTTTTAACATATTATCATTACAACTTTTCTTGTTCAGTCTCATACTTGAAGTCGAAGCAATTGCTGCCAGTGTAAATGCCATCATCCATGGTTTCAGTAACTTGTTGTCTATCAGTAAGAGTGGTGGTGTCGAGCTGCTTGTAAGAGAAGGGAATGTCGCATGAAGCCTTTGTCGCTATCAGATTCACCCTCACCATTGTCATTGGTGGCACACTAACCTTGTACAGATTCTCCTCATCAGTTGTCAATGACTCAGTTTGTCCCCACTGGTAGTCTCCACTAAATTCACCCGAAAGCTCAATTTTTCCCTCTGCAATAATGAGTGGAACAGTGGTTTGGATGGTGGTTTTGACACCCAACAATTTCAATGAAACGCTGGAATTCCAAGCACGGGTCTTACTCTCTGAGTACGAGAGCTTGACGTCTACAGTTTTGGGTTCTTGGGTTCTGTTAATAGCATCTTCAGTGGCCAACGTGAGGATGCTCCGGTTGTAAATCCTGGCATCTCTGAGGCCAAAATTGACATTATATATCTTCCTTGAGGTAACTGTTTCATCCACCTCTAGGTGCACCTCCGTGGAAATAATGGACACATCAGCACTGAGACAGTTAATCTTCCCATTGGCGGAGGAGAGTATCTTGCAGAGCTTCCCGTTACCCAAGTTACGGAGAGCAACGACATTGTTGCCAACTTTGGTCGGCCAAAACAACATGTCAGAATCGGGGGAGTTGTTTTCTTGTTTTTGCTTTTGGTTTCTTCCTTTTCCTAATAGACCAAGAAAAATTCTAGTTAAAACGGAGGAGGAGTTGTCGTCGTCGTTGTTGTTGCTGCTGCTGCTGGTGGAGTCATCTGAATCAGCCAAGATCCAATTCTGGTTGTTGCGCCCCCAGAATTTGCCCAAGTGATGAGACTTTATGCGAACACTTCCATTAGGAGTTGTGATGACCTCGTTGCAGACCATGGGATCTGTAATGTCACTGGATGAGGAGAGATGTAGATATTGGTGTCCCTTGATCGAGCAGGGGCTAAGGTATTTGCCATTATTGCCTTTGAACGCCACGCACTTGGGTAGTATGAACAGTGATTCCCAATCAATGATGGTGTAGAGATCACGTTGATCTTGATCAAGCGTTGGATTTCTAGTGAATAAGCAGAAATCACAAGGAGAGTCTATCCTCCATAAGCATACATAGGAGCCAACTTTAACATGGCGAAATCGGATTGTTTGAGCTGCGACATTTTCATAGAGGGGCTCGAACAACGTGCATGACCATTTTGTTGGGTCTTCCTCTGGTTCGTCAGCACCAGCAACAATCCAACCATGCGTGGATGACCACTTTATCAAGTATTTGTTGTTGTAACAACATCTTAGGTGCACAAATTGTCCCCTCCCACCACTAGTCTTTGCCATCACCACTTCGTATTTTGTGTATGGGCTCACAAACTCCTCTCCAGAGAATTGGACAAACTCATGCTCCACACCATCTTCATGTATGTAGCGCAAGTATTTGCCATTGTAGTTTGATTTGATCACCACAAACCTTGGCAATGCTACTTTCTCTCTTGTAAAAGCGTTGGATTTGGGCTGCACTAATGACAGCTGTTCCCAATCGATGACTGTGAAGACATCACATTGTTCTTTGTCAGGCTCTGTTGTTGCTGCGAATAAGCATGAACTGTGTACGGTTGTTACCCTCCATAAGCATGCATAGTGGCCGAGCTGGACGTGATGCAATTGAATTGTTTGAGCAACAGATCCAATTGTTGTTTGAGCAGCGTCATAATCATTTACGCGGCGCGGCTCAAATAAGGTACATGACCATTTGGATTGGTCTTCCTCTGGTTCGTCAGCAGTGGCAACAATCCACCATTGGTCGGGCGACCATCTTACAAAGTATTTGTTGTTGTAACAGCATTTTATATGAACAAGTACATTCCCATTACTACTAGTTTTTGCCATCTCCAATTCGTACTTTGAATACTGACTGGAAACCTCCTCTCCACGGAATTGGACAAACCCATGCACCTCCCCATCTTCATGTATGTAGTGCAAGCACTTGTCATTCCAGTTTGATTTCAGCACCGCAAACCTTGGCAATGTCATGTTCTCTATTGTAAATGCTTCGTCTTTTGGTGGCAAAATTAACGGTGAATCCCAATCAATGATTGTGTAGACGTCGCACTGATCTTTGTCAGGCTCTGGTGATCCTGCATATAAGCATAAATCACGTGGAGTTGCTTCCCTCCATAAGCATGCATAGCGGCCAAGCTGGACGTGACGGAATCGAACTGTTTGAGCATCATCATTATCATCATCATCATTATCTACATAAAGGGGCTCGAATAAGGTACAGGACCATTTGGATCGGTCTTCCTCTGGTTCGTCAGCCCCTGCAACAATCCACTGGTCGTTGGCCGACTTCCTTACAAAGTATCTGTTGCTGTAACAACATCTTATATGCACACATCCCTTCCCACCACTAGTCCTTGCCCTCTTCAATTCAAACTTTGCGTAATGACTAGAAACCTCCTCTGCGGAAAATCGGAGAAACCTGTGCACCGGCCCATATTCATGTATGTAGCGCAAGTACTTGTGATTGTGGTTTGATTTAATCACCACCGTCCCTGACAATAATGCCATTTCCTCTCTTGCTAACATTGAGGATGTCGGTGTCAACAACACTGATTCACAATCAATGAATGTGTAAATATCGCACCAATCTTCGTCAAAATTCTCTGATCCTGCATATAAACATGAATTGTGCGGGGCTGCTGCCCTCCATAAGCACGCATAGTGGCCGAGCTGGACATGGCAAAATCGAATTTTTTTATTAACATTTTCAATTGATGGGTGAATAGCGCCATCCAAGAAGAGGACCTCAAACAGGGTACAGGACCATTTGGATTGGTCTTCCTCTGGTTCGTCAGCCTCAGCAACAATCCACCACTCGTCCTCCGACTGCCTTACCAAGTATTTGTTGTTGAAACAACATTTTATATGCACAAGCCGCTTCCCATTATTACTTGTCTTTGCCTTCTCCACTTCCAACTTGGCGTAGGGACTGGAAACCACCTTTTCGGAGAATCGGAGAAACCCATGTACCCGCCCAGCTTCATGTATGTAGCGAAGGTATTTGTTGTTGTGGATTGATTTAAGCGCCACAAACCTTGGCAATTCCATTTTCTCCTCTCTCTGCATTGATCTCTCTAACTTCTTTCTTTTTAAGAAGCTGTATTTCTTAATTCGTTGCAGTTTGAAAAAATTTTGAGCTTTTCTGCAACATCCACAAAACATTTTAATAAAAGAAAACTCTAAAATGTTTACTGACATCAATTGTTGAAGTAAAATCTCTTCATTTTTACACTCTGTTTCGACTGAGAGAAAAGAAAATGTTTTCTGACATCAATTGTTGAAGAATTAGTCCATACAGTAATTTTCTTAACCAAATCTCAATATATATTTTGTTGGATTATTAGTTTAAGTTCATGCTATTGGGTTTATACCAATTTTTTTTTTGTTTATTAATGGAAAACAAATCAATTTAGACAGAAAATATTATTTATTTTAAAAAAATAAAAAACGTTTTTCAAATTAAAATTTTATCAATATCACCACACCACCACTATTACGGTCGCCGTCGCCATCACCGCCACAAATCGTCCCACCATCTCTACCTCCACCTCCACCTTCACCTTCATTGCCTCACCACACTACCACCACCACTACCATCAAACATTAAAAAAAAATAAAAAAAAAGGTATATTCTATTAAAAAATATTTTCTGTTTAAGCATAAAAATCTAAATTTCCAAACAAAACCTAATACTCCATTAGACCATCTCCAACGGAGAACCAAACCCAGCATCAAATTCAAAATTTGATGAAAAACCCACTTTTTGGAGCTCCAACCGTTGCACCAAATCGATATCAAATCGAGAATTCAGCAAATCTTTCACCAAATTGAGTACAGTCGAAGCATTTCACCAAAATACTGTTACTGACCGTTGGGATGAGAGAACCGGGCGACCATCCGGGTGACCAACCGGTTGACCAACCGGTCGCTCCGGAAAAAAGTTCAGACAGTTCACTAAACGGTTCAAACTAGTCAAAAAAAAAAAAAAAAAAAAATTTTTTTGCCTAGGTGGTCGACCACCCGGTCGACCACCCGGTCGACCACCCAGAAGTTCAAAAAGTTCAGAAACAAAGGTTCAAACCGGTTAAAAAAAAAAAAATTTTTTTGGCCTTTACCGGTTGACCGGCCGGTCGACCGGCCGGTCAACCAACCGGTTGCTCGGCGCTAATTTGGTGAAACGAATTTGATGCGAATCATTGGAGCGCGAAATATCAAATCAAGGAAATCGCCCATTTTTGACTCAAATCTGATGAAACATTTGCTGAACCGTTGGAGATGCTCTTAAGTGACTCTATACATTAAAAAACAAGTTTGAGCCGTTAGAGCATCTTCCTCTGGTGGGTCCCTCTACCTAAAGTATGTTTTAAAAATAAAATAAAATAAAATAAAATATATATATATTTTTTTACATTTTTAACTTTTAAATTTGTTTATTTTATTAATTAAAATGAATTTATAAAAGAGATTTGATCCCCTTTAAATAGCATTTTTTTTTTAAAAATGTGTTATTTAATCAACTCATTTTTTAAACAAATGTTCACAAAAATACTACTTAACTCCAAATTTATAGATGATAAAATGAAAAACAAATTTGCTAAAAAAAAATTGTTTTGCACTGCTATTAAAATATGACAACTTTTTTTTTTTTAAACTCAAATATGACAATATTTGGCTCATCGATTTTGTACACGTTGGACTACAATTTCCATAAAAAAAAATTGGTATAAAGCCAATAGAATCCGAAACACTCCAAAGAAAATACTTCAGAGAATTCGGACACTTCTAAGGCTTCATTTGGGAAGTGGGTTAGTTTTTTAATTTTTTGATTTTTTTTGACTATTTTATCCTGGGGCTAAAAAGCCTGATTTGGGAAAGGCTTTAGGCTTTTTTGTGAGAGAAATAATGTAATGATTATGGGTTGGATGTGATGTTTTGTCTTATTTAACTAAAAAGTCTATTTTGTTTTTGGTAGCTAAAATAGCCAAAAAAAACCCCAACTTTTGCTTCCCAAACGAAGCCTAAAAAATATGTATTCCTCCATCTTATTTTGTTTGTCTACCTTCGTATTTTGGGTTGTTTCAAAATATTTGTGATTATAAGCACATTTGAAATTTGAAATAAAAGGGGATTGTCGCAAAACACACACTAAAAATTGAAATGTAAAATAATGATTGTATGTTTCTTTAATAAGTTAAAAGTTAGAGAAGAGACGAACATTTTAGGAGGAAAGGAATACTTTTCGTTAGATTTAAAATTCACTGCTATATTTTTTTTTTAAATATCATTTCGTGATGATCTCCTCCTTTATCTGCTAATTTCTCTATATTCTACCATCACCAACCAAAGTTCCACTACATCTACCAACTCCGGCCATCATCACTGTCTCACACCACTGCCCACAAATACCCACAAATACATTGCCATCTCAATATCATACTCCATAAATTATTACTTTTTCTTCATTGCCTTCAACGGCAAAATCAACCCAACCACCAATTTTTTATTTTCCTCTTTACTTTAAAATATAAGTTTTGTCCTCCACTTTCATCTTTTTACACATTTTTTTGATTCCCACCATCACATGGGCTTGCATTTACCAACCTATTCATATTTTTAGTTTTATTTTATATTTTAGTTTCTCTCTTCAAACTTAAGTTAATATCCCTACTTGAATTTGAGGAGAGTATTAAATATAGTAACTATATATTTTGTCTGTCATACATACTATTTTATATTTATTTTGTCTATCATACATACCATATTATATTTATTAACATACTTAAATTTCTCTCCTCATATATAAAGGAATTTTGTATACACAATATTAAATATACACATAATATAATATTATCTTTCTCTTTCTCTCTTAGATATTCTAACAATAACATTATTTTAGTTATGACTCATGGGTTCTTTACTTATACTACATGTTGGGTTTAGTTATGACAATTTTCATTTATTTTTTAATTATGACTCAAAATATAAAATTACGTTTATATTTTTAGTTATAAAATACATATAGTACACACCTTTTGATAGGCGTAAACAATAGTGTTTCCCCATTATGTATGTCCTCACAAGTTGCCAGTGACTACTACAAGTGAGGTCTCACATTTAAAATAGAAAAATAAAATAAGAAAATGATGTGTAAATGAGATGACATACAAGTCAATTTTATGAATCTATTTTTTAGACTCAATAACGTGTAAATAAGATAATTGATGGATGATTAAAATATATATATATATATATAAGAGATTTGTTTTAGATATTTTAATATATACATTATCCCAATATGATAAATCTAATTTTTAGACTTAAATGACACTACTCTTTAAAATATGGTCGTGTTAACGAGTGTTTTTGAATACTTTAGTTAAATTAAGATAAATATTTTTAAAAAAAAAATTCATTTTTTTAAAAAATAAAAAAACCTAATTACATTTTTGAGAGGGTAATTTATATGTAAATTGGGCCGGGCTAGGTAATGGGCCGTTCTGTGGGCCACAGTAGGAAAAGCCTTGTAGTTAGCTCGGTCCAAAGGAGCTTTGCAGTTAGCTCGGTCGCCACGGTTAGAGTGGCAACAGTTAGCTCGGTCATACCATGCTGAGCCGAGGTATTTTTGGCTTTCCTGAGGACCTTGCTCATTGATTAGCTCGGTCCAAGCTTGCCATGGGATAGCACGGTCTCTGCCAATTTAGCATGGCCGTGTTATCTCAGTCGTTTTGCCGTGCTATCGAGGTAAAACCATCTTACTTGGTTTAAGCAGTGAAGGGGGTGTTGAAAGATAAGCATTATCTTTCTGGAAAGTAATTTCTAGGAGGACTCTGCATAGAGGAATAAGAGTCCTACCAGGATTATGCCACGCGGAATCTATAAAAGCTCACAACATAACCTGTGGGAGAGGTAACACAACTTTGGTTCTCGCATACACAGAGCTTTTGTCTATTTGTCTATTTTGCTGACTTAGGCATCAAAGAGGTATCCGGCATACACTCGCCGACTAGCTCACGTTTGTATTTTCAGGGAGTAAAGCGACGACATTTGGAGGAGTGCAGACTTGATCAACAGGATTATACGAGGACAATATTTCGTGCTCGTACAATTGGCGCCGTCTGTGGGAAGCACAGAAAGAACAAAACCTCTTGATCAAGTTTTTCCTCTCTAATTGGAAGTAATGGCGCACAATGAAGATTTGCCGCAATCCACTATCGACGGACAAACCCCAGAGGGGGGTGAGAGGCGCGAAGGTTTGCCTTCTATCCCTCCCATGACAGATTTAGAGCCCCAACGACAGAACCCCCTGAGGGATGCAAGGGGGAGGTGAACTAACAGCCCCCGTTGCTCTCAAAGTTCAGAAAGACATAGATGGAGGATCGATCCTCAAGTTCTGGAGGATCGCGTAAAGGAACAAGATGAGTTAATAAGGAAGATGGCGGCGGACATGGAGTCTATGAAACGCTAGATCAAAGGAAAATGGGTGGCGATAGGAGAGGGGCGCAAAGGCAACACGCCCTCTCGCCACTCGGAAGATCGTGGTAGGCATACCACGCCATCACAAGCAGAGAGCAGAAGCCTGAGAACAGGTGACCCTCAATCAAGGAATACCAGGACTCGTTACTCCAGGTCTGAGAGAACGAGGACTGAGAGGTCATGTACTGAGGGAAGCACCTATCGGCCCTCACACACACACCAAACTGCATCCAGGTAAACGGAGTTGCCTAGATCGTCCGACCTACGGACTGTGCTTGAAGAAAAGGCACGATGGAAGGAGGATACCACGACACGCGACCCACGCAGAGTTTCAGCCCTTTAGCGGTTGGCTCATCAGACGCATGGAAGCGTCGAGGTCGGAATGCCAATACCGCGCCTGGCTTACGAACCAGTAGACAAGGTATTAGCTAGATTGCAAACCTCACCGTTTGTTCCGGCAATAGAGAACGCACCTCTACATTCAGGCTTCAACCAGCCTAAGTTCACCACTTATGAGGGGAAGACAGACCCCTACATGCACTTAAGCCACTTTCGCCAGGTTATGGAAGTAAACCGAACAGACAGTTGAGGAAAATAAAAGATGATTTCATTGATAATGCAAAGTCAAAGTACAAGAGATGGGGCCATAGCCCGGTTACAAAAACTTCTAAAAGTTAGCACCTAAAGAAAAGAAAAGTACATAATCAAGCAAAGAGGTCATCTAAATCGGCATCCAGAACAACTCGGTCTTCATCCAGAGGTAGCTCGGTTGTGCCTAGCCCCCCTTAGTTGAGCTCGGACGAAGGCACCGCATCAGACACAGCAGGCAAAGGAGGGATGGAGACCACTGGAGTTGGAGAGATAGACTGGCGGCCGGGCTGGGTGTTGTCTTCTGGAGCAGAATCCTCGTCCTCTCCCTCTTGCAGAAATTTTTGCTGAATGGCAGCAGCGTACTCCGCCATACAGCTCGGTATGAAATACGGGGGAGGGTTAAAGACCTCGGTCTCTGGACCATGACCGAGCTGCGGCACAGTCACCTTCTATCCGCATTTGAAGAAGAGATCTTTCACAGCTTCGCATTGCTTGATATAAGTGGCCTCTCCCTCCTTGTAACCCCGGTCCTCTGCGTCATCTACTTTCTTCTCCAGCTTGGCAATTTCAGCGTTCTTCTTGTCCTCAAGCTTGGCCAGCTCGCGTAGGTACTTATCTTTTACCACGGCCGCGGCCTTTTTCTTATCTACCTCAGCCGAACTGACAAGACCGGTCAGACGTGCCATCTCGATTTGTAGCTCGATTATTTGCTTCTTTGACTCTTCCAGCTCGGTGGTTTTGGCATTAGCTTCTGCCATGGCCTGCCTTGTGGTTTTGTGTAGTTCCAGCACTCGCTTGTGAGCGATGTGGTTTTTCTGCATGGCCTGCAAAAGGATGGTAAGAAACTTTTAAGAGAAACCGAGCGAAAAGTTGTTCAATTAGAAAGACAAGCAAGGGGATAACTTACCAGCACCATTGATTTTGTGGCTAAGCGAATGGCCTTCAGCTCGGTTAGATGGTTGTGGTGCTCAATGTTGGCTCGAAGGCAAACACTTTTGGCGAGGTTGAACGCCAAGAAATGGTCCTTTTCTGCGACCACGGAGTCAGAATCCTTGATAGCACAGTTCTGAAACGTGATCTTTGGTGCCCACTTTGGAGAGCTAGCTCGGTTAGAGCGCTCAGGTGGAGGGCTTGGTGGAGTGGTTTGAGGAACCATGGTTTCATCCTCGTCGACAAGGCGTGGCTCGGTTATGGAAGTCTGAGCACGCTTGCTTGCCCGAGATGATGAAGGCTGGTGGGATGGTAGGGCTACCACGGTCTCCTGTGTTTGACCGGCTGGTGGTACCTCGGGCTGGTTTGTCTCGGTCAAAAGGGCCCTTATTGCTCTTTTCTTAGCCATCTCTTGCTCCGTAGTCAATGGGATCAAGTTGACTTGTGGAAGGGAAGGATCAGGTTCTAGGGATGGCTCTAAGAGGAAATCGGTCACCCTGGTCTTCCTACGGCTACTATATTGGTAGGTCAGTTCAAAATTCAGTAGCTCGGCCCAGCTTTTGTTTGGATATCAGAGTGCGGCTCGAAGTGTGTTTAAGTTGGGGTAGCTGTACTGGGACTTGAGAAAGTTCAAATCTGCATGAAGGAAGGAGACAACAGTTAGTACGGTTAAAAGTAAGTACCGAAGTAAGAGAAAGAACATGAAATTGGGCCGAGGTAGTTATACCAGCGACTCCTTTATTCCAATTAATTCGGTCACCCGGGATTTGGGCTTCGTGGTCTTCGAAGTTCCCAGAAACCCAGAAGAAATCATCATCGTTTACATCCTTGTCCGGGGTATTCTTTATTATCTTTTCACGCTGGCGCCTTATTCTTAGATAGTAAACCCAGCCATCTTCATTTGATCCTATGGAATATTGGTGGAAGAGCTTGGCTAAATCGAGATTAAAGCCAGCCCGACGGTTTAGCTCGGCGATACCATTTATTATGCGGTAAGAATTGGTGGAAAGCTGGGTAGGGCAAAGGTTTGTTTGTCTAAGGAATTCACGGAGAAGAGGCTGTATAAGGAATCTTAGTCCAGTTTCTACAATGGAAAGAAGGGTAAAGGAAACAAAGCCAGGGTTTCCCCAGGGTGTGGTATCTAGTTCGGCCAAGGTAAGATGGACATCATCAGGGATATGACTCTAAGTAGCTCGATTGAGCGCTCAAAGGAGTGCCTGGCCAACTTAAGTCTGCAAAGTAAAAGAGAAAGGTGTTAAGCACTGATCGTTGGACCGTGCTAAAAGCACAAAGGCAAGATAAATGAAGTCCTAGCTCGGCTACGCGGGATGCTATCCAGTCTTAGCTCGGTTTGAGCAAAGGGCTTTAGCCCGGTTGAGCCTTTGGGGCAGCATTCTTAGTTCGGTTTGGACTAAGGAAGCTGGTTTAGCCCCAAGTCGTAGCTCGGTCAGTGGGTGAGGCTTTCTAGCGCAGTATTGCGTGAACCTAAGACAGTTCGTTAGCCCGGCTAAAGTATAGCGAAAGGTACTCAAAATTAATGTTACTTCGAGTTCTAGTTCGGTTGTTTAGTTTCGCTAAGCTTACACCTAACACAAACAGTATCCTAGTTCGGTTGAAATGAGATTTTGGATCAAAGGGAAAATAGTTCAGATTGTTCATATATACAGTGGTCACATTACAAGGTTTTTTTTTTTTCCAGAAAACACAAGGCTAAGCAAAAATGGAGCATATGTTTTGAAAAACATATAACTAAGCATGCTATGTATTACAAAACATGGACGATATCAGCAAAAAGGAAACAGATTTGAGTTACTTACCAGTTTAAGATGGGGAGACTGAAGATGGAAGTTGTAGACGTCCCCGAACGCCCCGGGAGGATGAACCCCCGTTCCGTTCGTTTTGCGGGTCTACTACAGTTCGGACTCAAATTGTTACGGTTCTTAATCTGAATCAAAGAGTCCAAATCCGGCAAATCGTTTTGAGAAAACAGATTTTTGAAAGAAGTGCCAAACATGGACTGCTTTGCCAGATATAGAGTCGCCACCTAAATATTTTTTAAATGGGGAATTTAGGAAACCCTGACTCGGTGCCAAAGGCCACGTGTCCGTCATCACCAAAGTTGCCTCGGCTCGGGAACTTGGGTACGATTGGGGAAGGTCAGCTATGAGCACCCCCTCTCGCCCGATCCGAAGATCGGCCTCTACTAACCGTGATATCTTATTTTGAAAACATTACGCGTTCTTATTCCGGTTATTAGCCTAGAATTACTATGTTATGCGCACAGCAAACAAGTATAGACCAAATCGCCTAAATTGGAACAAAACATTTCATGTTTGTTTTGAAAATGGTTTGCTACTCGCAAGTAGGCTAAAATATAGGTTTTGCCACCCTCGAGTGGGCTTTAGAAAAGATGGTTTTGCCACTATCCAGTGGGCTTAAAACTCACAGTTTTGATGCGTTATTCCAATTTAGGTAATTCAACCTTCATCCACAGGCATTCAAGCAGTTATATCACATAAGCAGCTAGCCTCATGGTAATCATGCTATTATGGCAGCACTCACACGCATGCAGTATGCTAAAGCATAAAAAGCTCACCTAGTACTCCAAGCCAAAACAGAAACTAGTTAACAATCATATGCATGATCCTAGTTCATGTTAAGATGGCTAATGCAACACATGCAAGATGCAACTACAATAGGCTCGGCTATCCTAAAGATGGCATGTGAAATGCTGCAATTAACAAGTACTCAACTTGTAATTGAAATACAAATGCAGTTAGCATGATGTACCGAGCCCGGTGCATGTAAGACAAATGTATGGATGCAAGCATGCATAACATAAGGTATGCTGATTTAAATATGCCCTAGTCTACCATCATAAGCGGGTAAATAAAAGGGAAGAAAGACGTGGGGTTGGAAGACATACACACACTCACGCACAATTATTACACAATTGCCCTCGCTCGGAGGGTCCGAAAGAATATACAGGCCAAATAACAAATCAACTATCCTAGCTAATTAATTATTACAGACCCTTAATTATTTAACAAAAGTAAATGCAGAAAGAAGGTGGCCGTAGCCCTGCCTCGGGATGCGGGAATGATGCATGCTCGATCCATCTCACCTGAAAACTCGCTGCCATAGCACTACTGCCTCTGTTAACACTGCCCTACTCCTCTGGGGACTGCCAAAGTCTTGGGACATATTCCCTGCACACTGTAGAGCACCATCGGCTAAAGGAAATACCCACCGGCCATAGAAAATGTCCATCGGCTAGACTTTATGTTGTCGGCCATTTATCCATGGCCGGTCGGCACTATAAACGGCCGGTCGGCCAAAAATTCCTGCAGAACTGTTTTTTGACAGCAACAAACGATAGATAGTGTATGGCATGGAATTTCAAGCGAATGTAAGCATGGTCACACTCCCTATCATGCAGTGGACTCAAGGGAGCATGGCCCTCGATCCTCGGGCCATCAATTGTGCATTTTGATGCATGATGGCCTAAGAGGCCAAGGTTGCAATTCAATGAAAATGCATGCAACACACAAATGAATACCAAGACCCTATCATGTCAAAGTCAAGGGCCTCGGTGACCGAGAGTTGAGACATGTTACATCACTTGGAGTATGAACACTTCTTAATCCTCACACTTGGCTTGACACCCCAAACCAAGCAATGTAATGCATGTTATGCAAACATGACTCAAAGATGCAACATAAGATTAAGATGCAAGGCATGCCAAATGCAATGCAACATGTCATGGCAAGTATGCAAAAGAACTAGCAAGGGACAACACATCATGAATCAAACATGCAACAAAACATGTGACAAGAAAGCAATGGTGGACTTAAACCATGAAGGGGCCAAAAGCATCCCAAATGATGGACAAAATGCACAACAAACATGCAAGTCAAAGAGGCCCAAAGCTAAGGCATAACAAAGGGGCATTCTACTACCCCTACCCCAAGCAAACATGTCATGAACCATATAACCAAAAACAGAATTTTAACATGCAAAATAAGCCCCAAATACCCTTGATATGGCAGCCTCAAAGCCTCAAACATAGGGCCATGCACAATGACCTATTCCTAGTCATGAAAGGCCAACTCTTCAAGGCATGAATGAGATGATAAATGAGGACATGCAAGCATGGTATAGGGACTGAAATAGCATGTTAAATGATTTCAAATCATTGAAATAGCCTAACCAATGCATGTTTACGATTCACACATTCAAGGCTCACAAGCCAAAATGTGAAGCAACTATACCAAACATGCTAATCAAGACCAAATTAGTGGCCAACAGACCTTAAGCATGATAAAATATGGCCAAGAACTTCACAAAGTAAAGCCAAGATATGAGAGCATGGTAGTCAAAAGTCATGATGCATTTCTAGGCACAAACAAGGGAATACAAAGCAAGTATGTTAAGCATGCAAAGGGCCACAAATCCGACCAAAAACAGAGATAACATGTGACCTAAATAGCACCAAAAACATCTGATATGGAGCCAAGAACAAACCAAGCATGCATGTTGCCCTTTAAGCCAAAACAAGGATAAAAGAGGGACAAAGGAGAGAGGGGTGTCCCTCCCTTATACAAGACTTCAAACCCTCTTCTTTACCACTAAAAATCCACTGGATTTCAGTGGTGAAAAGAATAAAACACTCAAGCAAATAAAGCCTAGCAATGGAAGCACCAAAAGGGCCAAATAAGGCCTAAGAGGGTGATTTCGACCCCAAACCACAAAACGACCTTAATGAAGTATTTAAAGCATGCAAATATAAGAATTTTTCTAGTTATACACAAAGCTCAAATCATCATGAAAGACAAGTAAAAAGCTGTTGCAAAATTGGGGAAACTAAAGCAAAGTAGTTACCCTTGAAGAACACCTCAAGAACAGCAGGTCCAGCCACTCTCTTCTAGTCAAAACAAGTCCAAAAACTCAAGAATAAACCCTCTAAGTCCCTCAAGGTCGAAGTAAGGTGTGGTAGTGTGTGTGTTAGTGCAAAACTAAGGTAAAATTACACTTTTAGGCCACAAAACACACACAAAGGAAGAGAGAGAGGGGGATATAGAGAGAGAGAGTATATGACAGATGTGTATGTATATATTCTCTGGTTTTTTGTTCAAAACTTCTAACCCTAGACAAAGGAGGAAGAAGGGCTCTTATATAAGCAAAGAAAAGGCTCTAAGCTTCTCAAGGAAGCTAAATGAAAAGGGGCAAAGGGTGCAAAGGAGTCAAGGCTTCTAGAGGAAGCTAAGACAGCTGGCCAAGCTTCCCCAAGAAGCTTGGCCAAAGGGTTCAACCTTCTAGAAGGAAAAAGGGGTCAAAGGCTCAAAGTGGTCATTCTTGTGCATGGGGAGTGGTGTCTGTGTCTCCCAGCTGGCACAGCTGGCATGCACCATGCCTGAGGGTGGTGCAAAAGGGTCACCGGCCGGCAAAATAGATCACCGGCCAAATAAGGTGCCGGCCGGCTACACAGAGTGCCGACCGCCCATTGATACCAAGAAACCACGGCCGGTAGCAACATGGAATGGCCGGTGATGTAAAGGGAGGGCCGGTAGAGTGTGGGGATGACCAACAAGCCATTCCCTGCCTTCCAAGGCAAAAACACAAGTGTTTGGTGTAAGACCAAACACTAAACGAACGAGTTAAGAGATCCTGAGGCAAGACGCGCAGCCGAGGCCTCCGGGAATTCAAAACGAACACGAACAAGGGTGATCACTGAGTGTTCAATCAGTGATGTCCAAGTCTTGAGGACGGTCAAAAATGGGGTGTCTACAGTTGTCCCTCTTTGACAGAACTCGAAAGTCATAACAATGATGGGAGTGAATGTCAAAGCCCAGAGACGACCCATTTTTGACAAGGCCGAAGACTTAGACAAACATGCAAGACAAACAAGATATGCGCCTGAAGGCAAGGGCAAAATGCAAGACGATGCACAGAGCCGGTCATAACTTATGATCATGCAAATAAAGCTGTAACGAAGCACACATGCAACAGTTTTAAGCTAGCATACACCAAACTAAACTACAATGCAGAAAGGATGTAAGAGAATTATGCGATTCTCGATACGTCTCACGCGGAGGATACAATACTTGTCCGGTTTGTCTGGTTCCACCAGTCGCAAATGAACCGTACATACAATATCGTGCCTGCAAAGAAAACAAACTTAACAGGTACAATGTGATTAGCAACATGCATATTAATGTACTTGAAAATGCGTGACAACGCAAAGCAAGTGGGAAGTATAACAATGCTGTGAAGGCACAGACATGTAAGTGGAGCATGCAGTCTATGTAGGCAACGAAATTGAACATGAGCATGCAGTCTACGCAAGCAATGAAATTGAACATAAGAATGCGGTCCACGCAAGCAAAACATGCGGTCTACGCGAGTAATGAATTTGAACATAAGAATGCGGTCCATGCAAGCAAAACATGCGGTCTACGCAAGTAATGAATTTGAACATAAGAATGCGGTCCACGCAAACAAAACATGCGGTCTACGCAAGTAATGAATTTGAACATAAGAACGCGGTCCACGCAAGCAAAACATGCGGTCTACGCAAGTAATGAACATAAGAATGCGGTCCACGCAAGCAAAACATGCGGTCCACGCAAGCAAAACATGCGGACTACGCAAGTAATGAATTTGAACATAAGAATGCGGTCCACGCAAGCAAAACATGCGGTCTACGCAAGTAATGAATTTGAATATAAGCATGCGGTCTATGCAGGCGATGTGTATAAAAAGAGACTGGAACACATGTAAGTAAAGCATGCGGTCTACGCAAGCAATGTGTATAAAAAGAGCTTGAGGCATGTAATGTAAAGCACTGCAACACAGTACAATCGAAGCGTGTTGTGGAGCTCACAAGATGCAAAAGGATACGGGAAGGGATGTTCCTCGCTCGTACAGAGCATCGCTCAAAAAGATACGGCCTGAGGTCAACTCGAAAGCCTACTAATGTTTTAAAAGTGCGCTTTCTTGCGATATCTTGAATAATGAAGGTGCCAAACCATATAATTGACCCTGAACAAGGGCGCAGGTGGTGTATCGACCTCAAGAAAAATGAGGGGGTTATCAGTAGCAATCCCGATACTCTGCTACCCTACTTTCCTTTTGCTTTACTTTCCTTTTTTTACTGGCAATTCAAGCACATTGCACTGCCTCAGGCAGGTTTGTTATCATCATTTTTCAAAACTGTGTATTTTCTTGCAAAACACATGACGGAAATGAAACTGCTATTTGGTTCAAAAGATGTTACATTTGCACGTTCTATGCATCGCATGGCATGGCATCGTATAACAATGTGGATGAAATTCGTTTGAAAATAGAGCATTCGCATCGTAATAATCAGGTAGTGAACCCACTTACAACTCGATAAACAAAGAAGAGAAACTCGACATAACCAACAAAGTGCGAGTACAACTCGATAAGAAAATCAAAGACTTAAAGAGAGTGAAATACAACTCGATAAGCAAATGTACAACAACTCGATAAGCAAATGGGCGCGGCTCTGCAAGAATTGATCACTGGAGGGTATTGGAAATGGTGGGATTCCCCAACTTCTCAGCATAAACAACTCAGGGAACCAGGGGGAAGACCACCGGCCCCAGGGAAAAGCCACTGGCTATGAGAAATCTCCACCGGCCAAAAGTGATGGCCGGTCGGCACTATACTTGGCCGGCTGGCCAAAAGTGGAAGAAACCAGCAGAATGCTGACACCTGTCCTTCATTCAACCTTATCCCCTCCAAAAAGGCCCCAGCTTCGTAGTTCTTCTTGTTTCAACACTGATTTGCTCCAAATGGAAGAATTTCTTGCCCAAAATCTTGCAGCTTGGATTAACAACTTGGATGGCTCGGAAAAGCTAAATCTCCGGGGTTTTGGCATAAATGCACTATTCACTTTGGGTCGTACCCCGCTGCACTTTCCGTTTCTCCATGCCGCGGCAAGGTTTTGGAATCCGGTGACACATGTTTTTAGCTTCGGCGGGCAAAAGGTATGTCCTACCTTTGAAGATTTTCAAATTTTAATGGAGTCCGAGCGCAATGAAGAGATCCTACCCCAATTCCATTTTGGCCATGCCCAAATCTTAGGACAAATGTGCGGGCTTTCAATTCCTGACGCTCGATCTTTGATTTGTGACGGCATGCTGGATATTCCGAGTTTGGTTTGCCGTTTTTCTGACACTGGTGACCGCGGCGACCGTCATTGGCAAGGTTTTCAGCAACACGCACTTTGTTTGTGTATGCTATCTTATTTCTTACTTGCCTCGGGTTTTGGAGGATCTAGCGTCCGATTGATTGAAGTTACCCAAGGTTTGAGGGAGGGTAAGAGTTGCATTGTCATGACTCTGGCTGAGACGTTGACGGGCTTGGATGCTTTCTATCGTCGCGAAGCAACCAAATTTGCGGGGAGTCCACTACTACTGCAGGTAAAGTTTCCCACCCAATCTCTCACATGTATTGCTCATGTCACTCGGCTCTCAAGCTCGATTTTCTCACAAAACCCTTTTCTTACTTTTCTCTCATCGTACACCTCTCTATTCTTTATTCTCTCATTTTTCATTCCTCCCCAAATGTGGTTGATGGACAAGTTGCAGGTTGTGGACTCTTGCCCAACATACTCAGCCCGTGGTTACTTCTTCAGGCAACGCCTAGTCGACGCCCTTGATGAGGGTTGGTGGTTTGACTGGATGTGTAGTTTGTCCGCGGATCGCATTGCTTGGCGATGTCCTTGGCTTCATCTATCGGCAATGGGCTACAGTATGACTCGCCAACCTGGGATTCAGCTGATTGGCTTGACTCACTGTGTCTTCTACTTTCCGTTTCGGATCCGACGTCAGTTCGGTCATGACCAGACTTGTCCACCAGAAGAGATAGAATACCCAGCTGCATTCCAGATCCGAGGCGCATAGCTTGCCTGGTATGCGATAGCATGGAGAACTAGAGAACTCCTGACCCCCGCTCTTATTTTCAACTGCACTTTGTCTGATGAGTGCTGGGATTGGCTCAATGAAGAGGCACAGAATGGGCCTAGCTTGGCATCAGAGACTTCGACTAGCTCTGGGAGGGGGCGCAGGGACACCTGACTTTGACTATGCCCCGGGTTTATTACTTTATTAGAACTTTCAAGTTTTCTTTATGATTATAATAAAAAAGTAACTTCAGCTGTATGCAAGAGCAGGAGAACTCTGTATTGAAATCAATGAAATTGAAGATTGTGGTACTGAAAATTTCCCGTTTTGGTCCAAAAATGGTCTTAGTTGTAAAAAGATTAATTTGAACAAAGTCAACTTTCATTAAAACTTTTCAAAACTATTTTCGATATGGATCAGAATTGAACATGCCTGAAATTTGTCACTGAGATGCACAATCCCAAATCCCAGCAACTGGAAAGTTGCCCCTAGTTTGAGTAGCACTACACCTGAGATTATAATCAAAATTCTCGAATGCTGACTAGACAGAGATGGCCGAGATGATCAAATGGACCGAGTTGATCGGGGAAAAGTTTGTGGCTGGACTTCAGGATGAAGTTGCCTACGTATCCCAAAGATGGGAATCAAGCCTTACGTAGTTCGGTTTGGGCTTACTCGGGTGTTTTCACTCTCCTTTTACGCTCTAACTTTTGCCAAGGCCGCCCTTTGCTGGTTTTCAACCTTGCGAGCTCAGTTTTTATATTTTCTAATTTTCTGTGCTCTAAGTTTTGCCTAGGTCGCCCTTTCGGGTTTTTGGTCTAGCGAGCCTCTTAAGGGTAATATTTCTTCAACTTGTCTATGTTGATCGGTTGTGAGAACTCCAGGCCATCTAGGTCCATCAGAACCACAGCTCCACCCGACCAGATAGCTTTGATGATGTAGGGACTAGTCCAATTGGGTCTGAACTTGCCCCTTGGGTCATGGATGGGAGCTCAGTTATCCTTAAGCACCAAATCTCCTTCCTTAAGATTCCTGGACTTAACCTTCTTGTTGAAAGCCCGGGCTGCTCTCAGATGATATCACGAACACATGGTGTTGCTTTTCTCTTCTCTCATCAAAGAGCATGAGTTCCTCAAAAACTGTTTTTGTTGCTGCCGACTGCCTATTTTGACACTCAAATATATACGCAATGACGGAACCTCAATTTCGATGGGTAGAACGGCCTCCATCCCATAAACTAATGAATACGGAGTCGCCCCAGTAAAAGTTCTGATTGAAGTCCGGTAGCCCCACAGAGCAAACGGCAGCTTATCTGGCCAGTCTCGGTAAGTTTCCACCATCTTCTGTAATATGTGTTTGATGTTCTTGTTGGCGGCCTCAACCGCTCCATTGGTTTGCAGCCGATATGTGGATGACTTATGGAAAGCCACGTTGTATTTTTCCAACAAGTCAATCACTTCCTTCTTGAAGTGGGAACTGTTGTCTGAAATAATCTCGTTTGGGACCCCGTAGCGGCAGATAATGTTGTTTCTGATAAACTTCGCGACATGCGAAGCCTTCAATACTGCATAAGATTGGGCCTCGACCCACTTTGTAAAATAATCTATCGCGACCAGGATGAACTCATGCCCATTCGACCCCTTTGGAGTGACAGCCCCAATTACATCGATTCCCCAAACTGAAAATGGCCATGGCGAAGTCATGTTGTATAGCTTCGACGGCGGGATGTTCATGCGGTTTGCATGGATCTGACATTTGTGGCATCGCCGAACAAAACCGATACAATCCTCTTCCATGGTGGACCAGTAGTAACCCTGCCTGAGGATCTTCCGCGCTAGCATTACTCCATTCATATGTGCACCACACTCTCCCCCGTGGATGGCCTTCATCAGGTGCTTCGACTCTTCAGCCTCTACACATAGCTTGTGCATCCCCAGATGACCTCTCTTATACAGCTTACCCCCACAGATGATGAACTGAACAGCCATTCTTTTTATTGCCCTTTTATCTTTGGCATTTGCCCCTGGTGGATACACCTCCTTCTCCAAGAAGTTCCAAACGTCGTAATACCAGGGGTTTTCGTCCTGAACCTCGTCTATGGCAGAAATTGACTCATACGCTGGCGCAAACTTCTGATCAATGATGACTAGACGCATTCGGACTCCAGACGGAATGTCTATCATGGAAGATAGAGTTGCCAGTGAATCAGCGAACCTGTTGTTCTCTCTTACTAGATGAGTGAAATTTAGTTTCTCAAACCGAGGAATTAACAAATCCAAGGTCTGATGGTAAATTATCATTTTTTCTTCTTTGGCTTTCCAATCTCCTTTTGCTTGAGACACAACAAGGTTCGAGTCCCCGATGACGTCCAACCGTTTTGCCCCTAGTTCTAGGGCTGCTTCTAGACCGGCGATGCACGCCTCATATTCCGCTTCGTTGTTCGAGACTTTGAATCGGAGCTTAAATGCTAGAGGGATACGGGAGTTGTCGGGCGCTATCAGCAACACTCCTATCCCATACCCGTACTGGTTTGACGCTCTGTCAAAGTACATTGTCCAAGTCTCGTCTTCGACATACAAAATGGCTTCATCTGGGAATAGATACTCAACTGCTTCATCCCCTTCAACCGGGTGGTCAGCAAGGAACTCTGCCACCGCTCTCCCCTTGACTGACTTGCGTGTCATATACTTCAAGTCGAACTCAGAGAGCAGCAGCAACCATCGAGCTAGCCTACCCGTAAGTGCCGGTTTCTCGAAAAGATATTTGATAGGGTCGAGTCGTGAAACCAATACTACGGAATGAGCTAACAGGTAGTGCCGCAGCTTCCTAGTAGCCCATACCAAAGCCAAACAAGCCTTCTCCAGCGGAGTGTAGCGGGTCTCGTAATCCAACATCTTCTTGCTCAGATAGTAGATGGCCCTCTCTACTTTGTCCTCTGATTCTTGTGCGAGCATACAGCCCATTGTAGTCTCAGTTACTGAAAGGTACAATATCAGCGGTTTCCCTGGCTCTGGTGGTGACAACACGGGTGGGTTTTGTAAATATTCTTTGATCTGTTCAAAAGTTGCTTGACATCGGCCGTCCCATTGAAATTTCTTTCCTTTCTTCAGGAGACCAAAAAGTGGTTTACAAGTTAAGGTTAATTTTAAGATAAACCGTCTTATAAATTGCACTTTACCCAGGAAGCGTCGTACCTCTTTTTCAGTCATTGGTGGTGGCATTTCTAAGATGGCCTTGATTTTGGAAGGGTCGACTTCGATGCCCCTTTGTGTAATTAAAAACCCCAGCATTTTTCCCGCTGTAACACCGAATGTACATTTCTGTGGATTCAGCCGCAACCGAAATTCTCTGATCCTTTGGAAGAACTTTTGTAAGGTGGTGTAGTGGCCCTCTCTATCTTTAGACTTGACAATCATGTCGTCCACGTACACTTCAACCTCTTTGTGGATCATATCATGCAGTATCGTGGTCGCGGCCCGTTGATATGTAGCTCCAGCGTTCTTCAACCCAAATGGCATCACTCTATAGCAGTATGTTCCCCACGGGGTGGTGAATGCAGTCTTTTCCCGGTCTTCTGGCGCCATCACTATCTGGTTGTATCCTGAGAAGCCATCCATGAATGAAAGCAAAGCATGCCCCGCTGTAAAATCTACCAACTCATCAATATGCGGTAAGAGAAAGTCGTCCTTCGGACTAGCTCTGTTCAAATCCCTAAAATCCACGCATACTCGGATCCTGTCATCCTTCTTCGGCACTGGAACAATGTTGGCCAACCAAGTCGGGTATTCGGATACCAGCAGAAAGCCTGCATCGATTTGCCTGGTGACTTCTTCCTTAATCTTGATGGCCCGGTCGATGATCCTTCGAGTTTCGCTTTGATGTGTCGGGCCTCGGGTCAAGAGGATCCGTCTTTGTACAATCTCAGGATCGATTCTAGGCATGTCTTCGTAGGACCACACGAAAACATCTTTGAAATCTTTTAATAAAGCGACTAAGCGCTCGCGTTCCTCCGAAGACAACGTGGACCCGATCTGGACTAGCCGTGGGTCCTTCTTAGTACCAATATTCACAGTAGTGATTTCATCAACTAAAGGTTTGACAAATCTTTCCTGCTCTTGATCAATTAATCGTTGCAAAACCAGAGGAATTTCTTCCTCGTCGTTTTCGTCAAAATTTTGAAAGTCCTGATTTAAGCAATAAATCAAAGGCACAGAAAAGTACTCGGAAACCACATTCATATCATTCTCATTATGTACTTCCAAACTGTCTGATTCTTCTGTTACAACAGACTCAAAAGAGAAAGAAAATGACGACCTGGACAGGACTGTGGTATCCAGGTTATCACCCCCAGGAATACCAGACTCAGACTCGATCGTCTTTGGAACTGATTCGACTCACAAGACTTCGGTGGAATCGATTCGACTCACTACGACCGGTGCATCTTGGACAAAAATCCTCCTCAGATCGCCAGGTGAGGGAGGGTGTGATGGATGCATCCAAAATAGTTGATATAGGCCCGCAGTCGTTTCATTCCCGATCATGGTCACCGAGAAGTTATCCCCCAAGCACAGCTGGTCGATCGAAGGATCTGAGAGTAGACATGCCAGTGCTACCCCCATTTCAAATTCGGTGTCCTCAGACTCCATTTTCCTGCTCTGTTCAACCTTAACCGTCGGGTTTGCCTGCTCTTTAGCAACATCATCCCCCGGTAACTGTAGGTCAAAGAAAATCTCGAACCCTGGCACGCGCTTCTTCTCTGCGTTCAACCACGGCTCTGGGAAGCCACAGAATGGAAAATCCTCCCCCTCCCGGACGAAGCGTCCGTTTAGGGTACCCTGGATGGGCCGGTGCATCAACTCAAAGGGTTTTCCTATCTGTTTCACTCTGGCTCTCCCAGCCATCTCTTGTCTTTTTCTTACCCAATCCTCCTTGGTGGGCAGATAACCCAAGCCGAAGGTATGGGGGTTGTGTGGCACTTCGGCCAATGCTGCGACGCCCTTGCGGCCACTTTTTTCCAATCCCATCCCGGGGATGTGTTGGAGCTTGTTCATGAGATACACTGCTTGGGCACTGACATATATCCCCACGTTAGCAGCCATGATGTTTTGTACAACCTGAGCCTCAGCTAGGGTAAAACCTGATATGAACACATCCTTCATGCCATGCTCGATTTCTAGAACAGGCGTGGATACCTCCGGTGGTGGATGGATTGATGAATTCCCGAAAACAATGGCTACTCCCTTCCCATAGGGGTATTTCACCATTTGATGCAAAGTGGATGACACTGCGTTTACCTGATGCAGCCACGGCCGCCCCAAAAGCATATTAAAAGTTGCGGGGACTTCTAGGACATGGAAATCTATCTCGTGCTGTTGTGGCCCAACTTTTGTTTGGATTTTAACTGTTCCCATCACCTCTTGGCTTGTGTTGTCATATGCCCGGATTACTTGGGCTGTTGGTACAAAGTCCGCGATTTTCAAGCCGACCGCATACACTGTCCTTGCCGGACAGACATTGATGGCGGATCCGGTATCAACAAGAACCACCGGTATCCATTTATTCTTACACTCCACGGAGATGTAGAGTGGCTTGTTATGGTTTGCCCCCTCAGGTGGCAGTTCCTTGTCGGAAAAAGTCAGCATCGGGGTAGCTCCTCCCGGAAAGACTAATCATACCAGCTGTTCTGGCGTGGTTTCTATTGAAAGCTTGGCTTTGTCCATGGTCGTCAGGACAGCCTGTCTATGCACCCGTGATGCCATGAGCAGTCCCCAAATGGAGATGTCTGCTTATCTTTTTCAGCTGTTTGAGCACAACTTCCTCCTCAAGTTGCTTCTCCTTTTGCTTCTCAGCCTCTTTATCCTTCCCAGAAGCCTCTGGCTGATCTAGGTGCGGGGGTTTGAAGTACCGCCCGCTCTGCGTCATATGGTCGACCTCTCCAAGGTACCAGGTATCATCGGGTTGGTTGTTCTCCCAATCTTCATCCGTGTGGGCAAGACACAAATCATCATCTTCCCACCACATTCCATCAGCAGTTGACAGACATCTGTCCGGCTCTGGTATGACGGTTCTTGTACTTGTAGCACCTTCCATCCACATGCCTGCGGCATTCTCAGTTTTTGTGCGTACAGCAGTTTCAATCCCTACATGGGCCTTTGCCTTCCTGATTCTCTCAAAATCTGCAAATCTTCCTTGTTCCGGCTGTGTCAACACAACTGTCTGTTCAATAATCCCCGTATTCGAAATGCTCCAATCCCGAGCGAAACTCTTGATACCGGCGCTCTCCGGCGATGTACTCTGTTCTTCGACCCTTCTGGCTGTCACTGCCATTCTTGCTCCTGCTGGGCCCTGTTCTAGTCGGAACTCTTCCACGATATCTGGTTGATCATCCAACCACCCGATGGCCTCCGTCGATCCCTCGTAATCGAACCAGCTGACTGCTGAGTCCCCTGGGTCCTGGTCATCGTAAAACTGGAGATTGGCAAGGTCTCCTTCCACAATCGTCGAATCATCTGTTCTTTGTCCCAGACTATCTCCTTGGATCACACACAGCTCTCCTTCCGTAGGCAATTCCATATCTGGCCCATCCTGACCTATCGACGTAATGTAATCACCTGGCCTATATGTCTTCTCAACACAACCCCCAGATTCTGCAGACTCCAGCTCAACCAACCTCATTTCCTCTGAAATCTCTTCTTTTCCGTCCCCAGTAGTCACCACGCTGGCTTGGATTGGGTTATGGAGATGTCCATCATGCACAAGTCAGTGCAATAAGGAAGGGACACCTCCGGCTTAGGCAGGTGGGAAGGTGTGATATAGATGCTAGGATCGTAAGACACGACCCCGGTTTGAATGAAGTTGATCCTTTTGGGCGGTGGAGCTTGGTTGTGTGTGGGGAGAGGGTTTGTAGTAACATTGGGTTTCTCGGGAGGTAGAATCACCCCGTTATCGATGAGATCTTGAATCTCATGACGTAATCGGAAGCACAGATGGGTGTCATGACCGTGCTGTTGGTGAAATGCACAATATTTGGTTGGGTTGTGGGTAGCGGGAAGTCTTTCTGGTAAGGGCCGCGGCTCTAGGGGCTTCAAATGCCCTTTTCTGATTAAAACCCCCAAAGCTTTGGACAGGGGCATATAAAGTGGAGCGAAGGTTTTGGTGTTTTTGGGTGGGTATTTGGCTGTTTGTGGGTTGCTTCCGGATGCACCGGAGAATGGTGCGGCCGCCACATTTCTTGGAGGGAGGTTGGTGGTGACCACGCTCACTTCAGAGGCTCTTGTAGTTGTAGTGCCGCTCGGGCCTGCATTAGTGTTGCGGTTGAAAGTTCTTCGGGGTTGCTCCCGGTCATTATCAATTAAGCCTTGCTTCAAGGCATCCTCAATCTGCACCCCTATTTCATGTAGGTCAGAAAAAGTAGGACAGGGAATACAATCATCTTCTGCATCAACTTCGGCTGAAGATTGCGCACAATCATCCGAATCTAGTCTTTGTCTGTAGGCCTTAAGGTCATCATCGAAGCCTTGACCCTCTATCTAGTTACGAATTCTGAGAAACTCTCTTTAGGTTCCCGCCTTGTTGTCTTGAGATCACGGGTTGTAATCTCGATTTGTGTATTGTATGAGTACTGCGCAATGAAGGCCTCAGCCATCTCATCCCAGTTTCTCTTGACATCATCTTCTAGTTTGGCATACCATATGGCCGCCACACCCGACGGGGTCCGGCCGAATAAAGACAGCTTCTGAAGTCTACTGAGGCCCATTGGCCTTAAGATATCTGAAAACAGTCTCAGGTGCACCATGGGGTCCCCGGACCCATCAAACCGATCAATATGAGGCATTTTGAATCTGTCAGGCAGCGTCACAACTGTGTCGGTATACCCGTCTTCAATATCGGGGATGGTCTTGACTCCCTGGGATCTCTTGAACAGCTTTTCAAGCTTATTCAACTTTAGTGCGGTGAGATCAGTCTCAAACTCAAAGGGAGAGTTTGGTAGGTTGGTGGGTGTCTTTGATAGTTGAGGTTGGATTTGGGGTAGGATCGGAGGTGGAGGTGGTCCTGTGGGAAGTTCTGTATCATTCTGAGCATTGGCTGTCTCCCCGAGGGTTGGAACTCCTGGTGGGGGAGGAACTTGTTACGAAGCAGAGGCTCCGGCTTGCTGCTGTAACCTTACAATTAACTCTGCTTGTTCATTCATAACCGTGGCCTATTGCTTGGCGAACTCTGCTTATCGGACAGCATCCTGCTGCATCATTTTCATACTCTCTTGGAGTTGGCGCACCGTCTCCTCTAAACTGGCCATACTATTTTGCTCTGGTTGAATTACTGGTATATATTCTCTTCTTGTAGGAGAAACAAAACCTTGATCCCTACTGAACTCAGGTGGGGTAGATAAGGCCCTCTGAACTGACTGCTGTACTGATGCCCTCTGCCTAACCGTCCCCCGTCTAGTAACCGAGGGTAGAGAGTGGTACACTGGTTGTCTGTCTACCAGATCCTCAGATCGATGGAGTCGACGACCTCTAGTCCAGAGTGCTTGGGGAATATCTATTGGGTTAGAAGCAATCGTGCTCAACTACCCTGTAAAAAGATAAATAAAGCGAATAAATAAACAGACAATCGGACAGCATAACGGCGTAAAATAAACATGCAACACATATTTGGGTATATGGTCGAAAAGCTGGATACACTGTTCCTCAAACACTGATCACTGTTTCCGAATTGTTGCCCCTAAGTCTGAATCTGATACCCATAGATAACTGATTCTCGAAAATACTGATGCCGGCGGGCCTGATACCCAGACTTGCAAACTGATACATGCATTCCCTGTAGAGATACACTCTAAAAGCACATAGCATGTAAAAGAGAGCTAAGACACCCCTATGTTGGGGTAGGGTTTCCCTGTCCTATTTTGTCAGGAACTAGGGTTTCACTATGCACACAATGGTTTCAAACAACCTAACATCGGACAAGCAACCTGTCCTAGTTTGGAATGGTCACTATGAATTTTGAATATGCACTAGGTCGAATGGTCAAAAGGGTGCCCCGGTAAAACCGGGGTTTGTGTTCCCATGCTGGCAGAGCCCGCAGCCGGTCAGCCTTATGGCATGCTTTGACAAAGTCAAGCCTCCGGCAAACCGTTCAGGAATAGCAGATGGCCAACACGGTGTCCTAGGCGCACCAATGCATATGCAATGCAAAGAGTCACATAAATGAAATCAAAACAGGATATCACGAGTTCGAGTCAAGCTCTCTAAAATCCCCAGCAGAGTCGCCAGAAACTGTAGACGTCCCCGAACGCCCTGGGAGAATGAACCCCCGTTCCGTTCGTTTTGCGGGTTTACTACAGTTCGGACTCAAATTGTTACGGTTCTTAATCTGAACCAAAGAGTCCAAATCCGGCAAATCATTTTGAGAAAACAGATTTTTGAAAGAAGTACCAAACATGGACTGCTTTGCCAGATACAGAGTCGCCACCTAAATATTTTTTAAATGGGGAATTTAGGAAACCCTGACTCGGTGCCAAAGGCCACATGTTCGTCATCACCAAAGTTGCCTCGGCTTGGGAACTTGGGTACGATTGGGGAAGGTCAGCTATGAGCACCTCCTCTCGCCCGATCCGAAGATCGGCCTCTACTAACCGTGATATCTTATTTTGAAAACATTACGCGTTCTTATTCCGGTTATTAGCCTAGAATTACTATGTTATGCGCACAGCAAACAAGTATAGACCAAATTGCCTAAATTGGAACAAAACATTTCATGTTTGTTTTGAAAATGGTTTGCTACTCGCAAGTAGGCTAAAATATAGGTTTTGCCACCCTCGAGTGGGCTTTAGAAAAGATGGTTTTGCCACTATCCAGTGGGCTTAAAACTCACAGTTTTGATGCGTTATTCCAATTTAGGTAATTCAACCTCCATCCACAGGCATTCAAGCAGTTATATCACATAAGCAGCTAGCCTCATGGTAATCATGCTATTATGGCAGCACTCACACGCATGCGGTATGCTAAAGCATAAAAAGCTCACCTAGTACTCCAAGCCAAAATAAAAACTAGTTAACAATCATATGCATGATCCTAGTTCATGTTAAGATGGCTAATGCAACACATGCAAGATGCAACTACAATAGGTTCGGCTATCCTAAAGATGGCATGTGAAATGCTACAATTAACAAGTACTCAACTTGTAATTGAAATACAAATGCAGTTAGCATGATGTATCGAGCCCGGTGTATGTAAGACAAATGTATGGATGCACGCATGCATAGCATAAGGTATGCTGATTTAAATATGCCCTAGTCTACCATCATAAGCGGGTAAATAAAAGGGAAAAAAGACGTGGGGTTGGAAGACATACACACACTCACGCACACTTATTACACAATTGCTCTCGCTCGGAGGGTCCGAAAGAATATACAGGCCAAATAACAAATCAACTATCCTAGCTAATTAATTATTACAGACCCTTAATTATTTAACAAAAGTAAATGCAGAAAGAAGGTGGCCAAAGCCCTGCCTCGGGATGCGGGAATGATGCATGCTCGATCCATCTCGCCCAGAAACTCGCTGCCATAGCACTACTGCCTCTGTTAACACTGCCCTACTCCTCTGGGGACTGCCAAAGTCTTGGGACATATTCCCTGCACACTGTAGAGCACCATCGACTAAAGGAAATACCCACCGGCCATAGAAAATGTCCATCGGATGGACTTTATGTTGTCGGCCATTTATCCATGGCCGGTCGGCACTATAAACGGCCGATCGGCCAAAAATTCCTGCAGAACTATTTTTTGACAGCAACAAAGGACAGACAGTGTATGGCATGGAATTTCAAGCGAATGTAAGCATGGTCACACTCCCTATCATGCAGTGGACTCAAGGGAGCATGGCCCTCGATCCTCGGGCCATCAATTGTGCATTTTGATGCATGATGGCCTAAGAGGCCAAGGTTGCAATTCAATGAAAATGCATGCAACACACAAATGAATACCAAGACCCTATCATGTCAAAGTCAAGGGCCTCGGTGACCGAGAGTTGATACATGTTACATCACTTGGAGTATGAACACTTCTTAATCCTCACACTTGGCTTGACACCCCAAACCAAGCAATGTAATGCATGTTATGCAAACATGACTCAAAGATGCAACATAAGATTAAGATGCAAGGCATGCCAAATGAAATGCAACATGTCATGGCAAGTATGCAAAAGAACTAGCATGTGACAACACATCATGAATCAAACATGCAACAAAACATGTGACAAGAAAGCAATGGTGGACTTAAACCATGAAGGGGCCAAAAACATCCCAAATGATGGACAAAATGCACAACAAACATGCAAGTCAAAGAGGCCCAAAGCTAAGGCATAACAAAGGGGCATTCTACTACCGCTACCCCAAGCAAACATGTCATGAACCATATAACCAAAAACGAAATTTTAACATGCAAAATAAGCCCCAAATACCCCTGATATGGTAGCCTCAAAGCCTCAAACATAGGGCCATGCACAATGACCTATTCCTAGTCATGAAAGGCCAACTCTTCAAGGCATGAATGAGATGACAAAAGGAGACATGTAAGCATGGTATAGGGACTGAAATAGCATGTTAAATGATTTCAAATCATTGAAATAGCCTAACCAATGCATGTTTATGATTCACACATTCAAGGCTCACAAGCCAAAATGTGAAGCAACTATACCAAACATGCTAATCAATACCAAATTAGTGGCCAACAGACCTTAAGCATGATAAAATATGGCCAAGAACTTCACAAAGTAAAGCCAAGATATGAGAGCATGGTAGTCAAAAGTCATGATGCATTTCTAGGCACAAACAAGGGAATACAAAGCAAGTATGTTAAGCATGCAAAGGGCCACAAATCCGACCAAAAATAGAGATAACATGTGACCTAAATAGCACCAAAAACAATTGATATGGAGCCAAGAACAAACCAAGCATGCATGTTGCCCTTTAAGCCAAAACAAGGATAAAAGAGGGACAAAGGGGAGAGGGGTGTCCCTCCCCTATACAAGACTTCAAACCCTCTTCTTTACCACTGAAAATCCACTGGATTTCAGTGGTGAAAAGAATAAAACACTCAAGCAAATAAAGCCTAGCAATGGAAGCACCAAAAGGGCCAAATAAGGCCTAAGAGGGTGATTTCGACCCCAAACCACAAAACGACCTTAATGAAGTATTTAAAGCATGCAAATATAAGAATTTTTCTAGTTATACACAAAGCTCAAATCATCATGCAAGACAAGTAAAAAGCTGTTGCAAAATTGGGGAAACTAAAGCAAAATAGTTACCCTTGAAGAACACCTCAAGAACAGCAGGTCCAGCCACTCTCCTCTGGTCAAAACAAGTCCAAAAACTCAAGAATAAACCCTCGAAGTCCCTCAAGGTCGAAGTAAGGTGTGGTAGTGTGTGTGTTAGTGCAAAACTAAGGTAAAATTACACTTTTAGGCCACAAAACACACACAAAGGAAGAGAGAGAGAGAGAGGGGATATAGAGAGAGAGAGAGAGTATATGACAGATGTGTATGTATATATTCTCTGGTTTTTTTGTTCAAAACTTCTAACCCTAGACAAAGGAGGAAGAAGGGCTCTTATATAAGCAAAGAAAAGGCTCTAAGCTTCTCAAGGAAGCTAAATGAAAAGGGGCAAAGGGTGCAAAGGAGTCAAGGCTTCTAGAGGAAGCTAAGACAGCTGGCCAAGCTTCCCCAAGAAGCTTGGCCAAAGGGTTCAACCTTCTAGAAGGAAAAAGGGGTCAAAGGCTCAAAGTGGTCATTCCCGTGCATCGGGAGTGGTGTCTGTGCCTCCCAGCTGGCACAGCTGGCATGCACCATGCCTGAGGGTGGTGCAAAAGGGTCACCGGCCGGCAAAATAGATCACCGGGCAAATAAGGTGCCGGCCGGCTACACAGAGTGCCGACCGCCTATTGATACCAAGAAACCACGGTCGGTAGCAACATGGAATGGCCGGTGATGTAAAGGGAGGGCCGGTAGGAGTGTGGGGATGACCAACAAGCCATTCCCTACCTGCCAAGGCAAAAACACAAGTGTTTGGTGCAAGACCAAACACTAAACGAACGAGTTAAGAGATCCTGAGGCAAGACGCGCAGCCGAGGCCTCCGGGAATTCAAAACGAACACGAACAAGGGTGATCACTGAGTGTTCAATTAGTGACGTCCAAGTCTTGAGGACGGTAAAAAATGGGGTGTCTACAGAAGCAATCTTAGCAAAGAATACGAGCTTTTGCAGAAGCAGTATTGAAGCAAAATAAAAACTCAGAGGGTAGAGAGAGAAAGAGAAGATGAACAGGGGTATTGTGATCTGAAGAAATGAGGTTTTTTGTATAAACCTTGGTTTTTTGCGGGACTGTTCAAAAGTCGTGAGGTACGAGGGCGGCGTGACAGCTGTATTGGGCCAATAAGAGTCTGCCACCTGTGCATGGAATGGAAATCGATTCAGTTAGAGACTGAAGAGACATTTTGACGGGACATATTGATAGCATGGTGTAAATCTAGCTCGGTTGAAAGGTTAAAGGTTTTTAGCTCGGCTTGTAACAGGTAATTCCTATCATGCTGAGCAGATGGAATTAAGGGGCAATTGAGAGGGTAATTTATATGTAAATTGGGCTGGGCTAGGTAATGGGCCGTTCTGTGGGCCACAGTAAGAAAAGCCTTGTAGTTAGCCCGGTCCAAAGGAGCTTTGCAGTTAGCTCGGTCACCACGGTCAGAGTGGCAACAGTTAGCTCGGTCATACCATGCTGAGCCGAGGTATTTTTGGCTTTCTTGAGGACCTTGCTCATTGATTAGCTCGGTCCAAGCTTGCCATGGGATAGCACGGTCTCTACGGAAGAAACCGAGGTAAAAGCAGTAAAGGAAGAGCCGAGCTATTTGTAGCTCGGTTAATTCTGCCAATTTAGCATGGCCGTGTTATCTTAGTCGTTTTGCCGTGCTACCGAGGTAAAACCATCTCACTTGGTTTAAGCAGTGAGAGGGTGTTGAAGGATAAGCATTATCTTTCTAGAAAGTGATTTCTAGGAGGACTCTGCATGGAGAAATAAGAGTCCTACTAGGATTATGCCACGTGAAACCTATAAAAGCTCACAACATAACCTGTGGGAGAGGTAACACAACTTTGGTTCTCGCATACACAGAGCTTTTGTCTATTTGTCTATTTTGCTGACTTAGGCATCGGAGAGGTATCCGGCACACACCCACCGGCTAGCTCACGTTTGTGTTTTCAGGGAGTAAAGGGACGACGTTTGGAGGAGCGCAGACTTGATCAACAGGATTATACGAGGACAATATTTCATGCTCGTACAATTTTCTGATCTAGTTTTCCACATCAGAAAGTCTATGGATCTAGATTTTGGATTCCATATTAGTTAAGAATAAATTATATAGTGGAGATGGAAATTATATATTATGAAATTTATGTATAGAATAAATTTAAATTATATACAAATATTTTTGAATAAATTGTAAATAATTTTTTTACATTGGTAGTATTCTGTTTTCACATGCAAGTCCTACCACAATAACAATTTGATTTTATCGCAAGAGCCATGAATCGAGACATAGACCTCTGTAAAATAATTTATCCTCTCTTTTGTTGTTTTTATCATGGAAAATGAGTGGGAGCTCTAATTAGAGCTACCACTAATGACCCACTGCCACAGTATGTATTGTGTCTTTTTTTTTTTTTTTTTTTCGTTTTTCCACCTCATTAGTGATGGGTTTGGAGCCACCAAATTAGTGGTCTCTAGCATTATTGTTTTATCATTGTATTGATCATGTCACATCAATGTGCTTCTCTTGTTTGGATCCATATCCTCTCTCCTATTTTGTATTCGTTTGGAGAATAGGTTAGTTTTTTTTGACTTTTTAGCTTTTTTAATTATTTTAGTTTGGAGTTAAAAAGTTTCGTTTAAGGGTTTTTGGCTTTTTTAATTTTTGTGTGAGAGAAAGAATGTAATGATTATGAATTGGATATAATGTTCTATCTTATTAAGCTAAAAAAATTATTTTGTTTTTTTGACTAAAATAGTCAAAAAAAAAAAAAAAAAAAAAAAAGCTCCAAACTTCGCTTTCCAAACTTGTTTTTTATAATATAGTATGGCCCTGTTTGATGTAATATATCTAAGTATTTTTATAAAATAGTATATGGTTTTTTATATAATTTATGTCAACTGTTTATAGTTTTTTTTTAAAAAAAAAAAAAAATTAAAAGTCTATCTCAGACTATTTACAGACTGTTTAATATAATTTTTACTTATATTTTATTAAATAAAAATAATTTTAATAAACTAAAAACAATTGATTTTTAAAAATGAGTAAGAGATGTTTTCCGTTTGTGCTTTTAAATTATCAAATTTTAATTAACACTAAACTACATCAAAATAGCACTCATGTACATGTACATATAGGGACGTTTCTCTTTAAAATAAAACACTTATAAAGATAATTTATATTTACAGTAATATCACTATATTATAAAGATAACTTTGGGTTGAGCTTTTCTGCAGCATCCACAAAACATTTTAATAAAAAAAACTCTTACGCTTATTTGGTTGGGAGATTTGGAAAGAGATTTGAAAAAGGAAAGAGAAAAGACGTATGAAACTATGTGAAATATAAGTATAGTTTATTTAAATTTCACCTATGTTCCAAATCCGCAAATCAAACACAACGTAAAATCTTTACTAACATCCAATTGTGGAAGTAAAATCTCTTCATTTTTACACTCCGTTTCGACTGAGAGTTTGGATTGAGAGATGAGAAAAGAAAAGAAATGATTAAAATTTTTCACCTACAAAAGAAATAAAATGAAATAATTATGGTTTCTCACCTTTTTGCTTGGATGGACTATGATTAAAAGAGTAATTTTAGTTTATAACCAAATCTAAGCACTTTTGGTAAGAAACAACACTTAAATTTAGTGTGAATTGACTTTTTTACTATTACTCATTTCATTTATCATCCAATAAGTCATGGGATGTCATTGTCTCAATTCATTTTTTCTTACCAAACCCCTCAATTCAAACTGATGTTAGGGTAAAAATATGAAAACCACCCCCAAACTATTATTTAATTAGTCCATCAACTATTGGAAGTGTTTATTGTGTGCCTAAACATTCTTAATTTCAGTCTATGAAGTCATAATCCATTACCCTGACTCATTCCCAAACCAAACTGATATACTCGTGTAAAATCATACTATGATCTTAATTGTATCCTGCCAAAATATGATCTTAATTTCAGTCTAAATCTTTCTCTAAATATCTCCTCTAATTCATGTTAACATAAAAGATATATTATATTAAATTTATTATTATTTTTAATAATTTTAAAATAATGTAACATACATTATCAATAATTTTTAATTTTATTTTGCGTAGAAAGTAAAATCTCACAATTTTCGACTTAATTTTACAATTTGATCCACGAATTCCTTCCAAAAATCTCACCTAAGATCCCGATTTTTACAAACTTAACAAATATATTTTAAAAGACTTAAATATAAACTCAACAACCTTACTCAAAACTACATAGTTTCAAATCAATGGATTTTCTTGGAGTGTGTTTTTTTAAGTCAAAAACTACGTAGTTTTGGGTTGGGTGGCATTCATGTGGCACTTACATGTGGCACCATATGATGCCACATTAGCTTTAGTAAGAAAGATAGCGGTGAAATGTCTATTTGATCATGCTGTTCGCAATTTCAATTTTTTTTTTTTTGGGTTGTCGTCAAATAGACTTAATAGACTCAAATTTGTTTAGGTACACAAACAAGCACTTTCAATAGTTTAGGGATGAATTAAACAAAACAGTAATAGTGTTGGCGTGATTTTTGTATTTTACCCACATCTTAATTTGTTTATCTATTAATTAATTTTTATTTATTTATTATTTTTTGTATCCACAAACCACTAATTGTAAATACAAGAAGGAAAACAAACCTAAAGAATGAAAAAAAAAAAAAAACCCACTAAGACTGTTTGTTTGAACAATCTAGATCAGATGATAGTAAGGCCATATTTATTTGGACATGTTGGATTAGATGAGATTAGTATTCTTAGGATTATCAATCCCTATGGATTGTGTACACTATTAATTTTTCAACTTAACTAATTTTCGAATCTCTCCTTGTATATTTTGTATCTTACTCCCTATTGGCATTCAATAATCCCCCATATAAAGGATACCATGTCTAAATAGATGATTAATTTGAACGTTAATTTTCATAGCTAAACATTGAATTATGTATTTTATCAGATTATTAGTCCAATTCAAAGATTATGTACATCCAAACAAACATATTGGTTTGGGCTTATGAGAAGGAATTGACAAAATTGTATCAATTTTGTAATTGTAACTAATTAGTTCAAAAGGTTGCCATCAGGTTTCTGGCCCGCCCAACCCATGCAATCCAGTCTGGTATTTTTATAGTTTAGAAAAATTATTTTGCCCATAAGGCCGAACTGGGCTAAGATTTTATGTTGATTTAATATTTGGTTTGGGCATAGGGGGATTCTATTTACACCAAAAAAATTATTTAGTACCTATAATTTTTTAAAACTCCCTATTAAATTATTTAAATGTACTAGTGGATGCCCGTGTTTGAAGGCACAATGTAATTAATGATGAGATTAAAATATGAATGAAAATAAAATTATTAAATTAAAATGTAATTTATCAAATTCGTTGCTAAAAATTTGAGGTCAAAATATAAATACAGATCCAGTTTCGACTTTCAAATAAATTTTGTAAAATTACCTAGATAAAAATGCACCCAATAAAATTAAGGGTGAAATACTAATAAATTCGAAAATGTGATTTTGTAAACTGTTTAGTCCTCCCTTTATTCTTATGAACCCAAAGGTCCTATTAAAGTGAAAATTACATAAAATGGTAGCCACTTACATGTTTGAGTTTAATTTTTTAAGAATAAAAGTGGGTTTCTCAAAATGTAAAATTACACATTTGGGTAATTTACAGTACAAGAGTTTTGGATTTTCTCTCATTGTAGAACAAATCTCACATTACGAACAAAAACCTAACACTCTAAGGCCTTGTTTGTTTTCAGAGGTAGAATGGAGGTGATTCATAGTGAGGGGATTGTTAGCGAGGGAATTAAGTAAAATTGTGTTTATTTTGATGATAGTTGTTAGTGTAGGAATTGTTAAATACACTAAGGAATTTTTTTGTGTGTTACATTAGAATATTATACTAAGGAATTTGTGTGTTACATTAGAGTATTAAACTAAATAGTTTTTGTGTCTGTTACATTAGAGTGTAACACTAAGGAGTTTTTTTAGATTATTATATTAGAGTGTTACATTTGGAAAAAATATACTAAGAAGTATTTTTTGTATGTTACATTAGATTATTACTTTAAGGAGTTTTTTTGGAGTGTTATATTAGAGTGTTAAGTCTGAAAAAATTACACTAACGAGTTTTTTTGTGTGTTACATTAAGAAATTTTTTTGGAGTGTTATATTGGAGTGTTACGTTTGAGAAAAATACAGTAAAGATTTTTTTTTTATGTGTTACATTAGGGTATTACGTTAAGATTTTTTTTTGAGTGTTAGATTGGAGTATTATAGTTTGAAATTATACATTTGGCCAAAACTTACCAAATAGTTTTTGTACTTCTTTTGAAATGTTTGAAAAATCTCACATCCTTTTGAAATGATTCAAAAATTTCATATTTTAAGTCATTTTTGTATTCCTTTTGAAATGTTTTCCAAATAAAAAAAGATTTTTATATAAAAATTCATTCCAAATTTGATTTTCATATATTACATACCTTACCTTTCTAGCATAAAAGAAAAAAAAGATAAAGAATATAATAGAAATAAAGGTATAACTGTAAATCTATTTTTTAAATAATATATTAAATCTATTTTTTCAAAATCAATGGAACTAATTGGTCTATAAAAAAATCTTTAAGACTAAATAGATCACCATCCATCAAGATGAAAATTATAGGTAAATTTTTCTAAAATTAAAGTAAAAACTGAAAAAAGTAATTTATTATAAGAATCTATCTCGTGCACTTTGTCACTGCAGTGGGTTAAAAAGTTATGTTAAAAAAAAAATACAACTATTTTTTTAGCCTTTAAACAAATCACACCATCCTCATTATCTCTCCTCTCTCTCTCTCTCACTTGCCTTGTGAAAAAAATTACATTTTAACAGAACCCAATTTAAATTTTCAGTTCAAATTTGTCTAACCCAAAAAAAAAGAAAAAAAAAAAAAGAACACTTTTCAAAAAAACCACATTTTTCATATAACCACTTTCTTTTTTTTAAAATGATAATTACGTTTTTTAATAAATAAACATTTCTAACCATGTTAGGTTTCTTAATAAACGTAAACATTTTTCTATTTATTTTTAAATTTTAAGTCCAACTTTGACAATCAAATTTTTTTTTCATAAATATTTTTTAATAAATTTATAATTTATGTTACAAAATTTTAAAATATTGTTATAAATTTTATTGTATCAAAACATTTTGGAGAGACAAACTCACCGGGGTCAGCCGCCACACATTGCTCGAAGCCATGCTTGCATTATTATTTTGGGTTTTGTACATTGAACTCTCTGCTTCCAGCAGGGAGTTGAAGCTTCATCTTTTCAAAAGTTGGTTGGACAAAAGTTGGTGTAAGCCTTCGTTTAGGAAGTGGATTGGTTTTTTAATTTTTTAATTTTTTTAGTTATTTTAGATTGGGTTAAAAAATTTAGTTTGGGAAGAATTTTTTGACTTTTTAAATTTTTTTTGTGAGAGAAGAATGTAATGATTATGAGTTGTATGTGATGTTTTGTTTGTTATGGCTAAAATAACTTATTTTGTTTTTTGTGGCTATTTTAGCCCCAAAATCACTTCTCAAACACCACCTAAATATGGTGAGATAAAAGTTGGTGAACAATTTGTTACAAAATAAAAATAAAAAAATGATAGGATAAGGTGAATGAGTTACATAACATATATATAAGAAAATGCGGCCGACCCCAGCAAATTGACCTCAAATTTCACGCGTGGTGTGGGTGATTGGAAGAAAAGAAAAAAAAAAAAATCGGGCATCATACACCTCATCGAGGTCGACCTCCAAAGGTGTAGCAGAACTCATATATATGTATTGAGTGGAAATAAGCCCGATTATAAAAATAAAATGAAATAAATATATTGACCCGACATGCCCGGGTGGGTTGAAGAAAAAAAAATAATAATAATAAAAGGTAGAAATATTAAGAAAGGGTTGTGGATTTGAAGTGGTGCTTGGGTCTTCAACTTGGATAGATAGAAAAATGCAAATAACCCGTGAGAGAGAGAATGAGAAGAGTGTGATTAAATTTTTTTTTTTTTTTTTGGGAAGGATGATAAGTTTAATTAATCAATTGCAGAGGATAAGTTGTGATTAAAAAATAATTGTGAGTTTGGGAGAATGGAAATATGAGAGAGAGAAAATAAGATGGGGAGCAATTAAGATGGATTTAATAAAAAAAAGAATGAAGCAATCAAGATGGAGTGTTACGTTTGAGAAAAATACAATAAGAGATTTTTTTTTATGTGTTACATTAGGATATTACGTTAAGATTTTGTTTTGAGTGTTACATTGAAGTTTTATAGTTTGAAATTATACATTTGACCAAAACTTATTAAGTAGTTTTTGTATTTCTTTTGAAATGTTTGAAAAATCTCACATCATTTTGGAATGTTTCAAGAATCTCATATTTTAAGTCATTTTTGTATTCCTTTAAAAATATTTTCCAAATAAAAAAGATTTTTATATAAAAATTCATTCCAAATTTGATTCCCATATATTATGTACCTTATCTTTCTAGCACAAAAGAAAAAAAAGATAAGGAACATAATAGAAATAAGAGTATAACTATAAATCTATTTTTTAAATAATATATTAAATCAACCTTTCCAAAATCAATGGAATTAATTGGTTTATAAGAAAATATTTAAGACTAAATGGATCACTATTTCTCAAGATGGGATTTATAAGTAAATTTTTTTAAAATTAAAGTAAAAACTAAAAAAAGTAATTTATTGTAAGAATATGTCTCGTGGGCTTTGTCACTAAGGTGCGTAAAAAAGTTATGTTATAAAAAAAATACAACTCTTTTTTTAGTCTTTAAACAAATCAGACCACCTTCATTATCTTTCTTCTCTCTCTCACTTGTCTTGTGAAAAAATTATATTTTAACAGAACCCCAATTTAAATTTTCAGTTCAAATTTGTCTAACCCAAAAGAAAAAAACATTTTTCAAAAACACCACATTTTCCACAATCATTTTAAAAAAAAATAATAATTACATTTTTTAATAAATAAACATTTTTAATCATGT
This sequence comes from Camellia lanceoleosa, assembly GCA_025200525.1. NCBI lineage: Eukaryota > Viridiplantae > Streptophyta > Magnoliopsida > Ericales > Theaceae > Camellia > Camellia lanceoleosa. The sequence goes on along the minus strand of CM045763.1, from coordinate 7,574,633 downwards.
TACGTTTCTTAATAAACGTAAACTTTTTTGTATTTATTTAAATTTTAAGTTCAACTTTGACAATTAAATTTTTTTTTTCATAAATATTTTTTAACATAAAATTTTTATGATTTATTGTTAGATAAAATTATAATTTATGTTACAAAATTTTAGGTTATTATTATAAATTTTATTGTATCAAAACATTTTGGGAGAGATCAACTCACGTGGGGTCAGCCGCCACACATTGCTCGAAGCCATGCTTGCATTATTATTTTGGGTTTTGTATATTGAACTCTCTGCTTCCAGCAGAGAGTTGAAGCTTCAACTTTTCAAAAGTTGGTGGGACTAAAGTTGGTGTAAATATGCCGAGACAAAAGTTGGTGGACAATTAGTCAAGGAAGAAATTTTAAAAAAATGATGGGATAAGGTGAATGAGTTACATAAGATACATATATATATATATATATATTGAGTGGAAATAAGCCCGGTTATAGAAATAAAATAAAATAAAATAAAAATATTGACTCGTGAGAGACATGCCGAAGTGGATTGAAGAAAAATAAATAAATAATAGAAGGTTGAAGTATTAAGAAAGGATTGTGGATTTGAAAGTGGTAGGGCCTCTCTTGATGCTTGGGTCTTCAACTTGGATAGATAGAAAAAAACAAATTACCTGTGAGAGAGAGAATGAGAAGAGTGTCATTAATTTTTTTTTTTTTGGAAAGGATGATGGCTTTAATTAATCAATTGTGGAGGATAGGTTGTGGTTAACAAAAAATTGTGAGTTTGGGAGAATGAAAATATGAGAGAGAGAGAGAGAGAGAGAGAGAGAGAGAGAGAGAGAGAGAGAAAATGAGATGGGGAACAATTAAGATGGGTTTAATAAAAAAAAAGAATGAAGAGTGTGGTGATGTATATGGAGAGAGATTAGATTTCAGAGATAGAGAGAATGGAGACGGGGCCATTCTCACTTAGCCGGATGAACAACCATCGGAGAAGAGATATAATAAATGAGGGCGAGAGGAGATGAGAGGCAGCGGTGGTGGGGTGGTTGGTGGTCAGAGTAATCGGTGGCCGTGTCGTGAGAGGAGAGGTGGAGGACAAAAAGATGAGAGGCAAAGGAGAGAGAAGTTTGGGCTTGGATTTTGAGGTGTAAGAGAGATAGCAAAGAGGTTTGGCAGAGTGATGATTTAAGAGGAGAGAGAGAGAGAGAGCGCATTTGGGTGGGAAATGAAAAGCATCTCAACCATTGAATTTTGGATAGGACAATCTGAATCATTAAAACAAAATGTATCGCTGAGACATTTTGGACATTTTAAAAATCTTTCTTGTCATATTATATACATAATTTACTATTGATGATTCTGTTTTCTTCTGATGGAACGAGTCAGGTAGATCCACGCCTTCCCAAATCATTGTCCGATTGCCCGGCCCACGGAGAAACCTACACAAGAGTTCAACGGGGAACAGGAGTCCCCCAGCGAACCCTCCGAAGAGTAAGTTAGAGAAGAGAGTGATATAATGTAGAGATAGGATGGTGATAAAGAACTTAACCTTCTCTCTGTCTTGGAAGCCTACTTATATCCTTTACTCATCATTTCCTTGTCCACTCTCACCCGTCATGTTGGCCGAAAGTTTATGTTCTAGCTTGCCTTGTTCATGGTGAGGCTGTTCTGTCCCGACGGGAATGGGTTATCGCAATAAATGCTGCAGGGAACCTCATTAATGGTTGATGTGTTGTGCAATAACTTTGCAGGATCTTTGTTTGCTTATATGGCTGGTTCTTTTCTTGACACGTGTTTAGATGTCATTAGTCCTTGGTACAACATTGGGCTCTAGTAATGTTGGGCTTTAGTGTTTAAATTATGTATTGGGCTCTAAGTGGTGGGCCAAAAGCTTCTATAGGCCCACCTACGTCAGTAGTCCCCCATTCCCAAGTGTAGCTTTAGTTCAACGAAGGGAATAAAGAAGAAGACAGGGGTTGTGAGAGGTCGACGGAGAGAAGACCGAGTGGGAGGTGGGCCGACCGCAAAGGGTGACCGAGGGAGAAGGCCGACTGCGAGGAGAGTCGACCGCAAAGGGTGACCGAGTGAGAAGGCCGACTGCGAGGAGGGCCAACTGCAAAGGCTGACCGAGTGAGAAGGCCGACTGCGAGGAGGGTCGACCGCGAAGGGTGACCTAGTGAGAAGGCCGACTGCGAGGAGGGTTGACTGCGAAGGGTGACCGAGTGAGAAGGGGAAATGGCGGCGCCCGGGGCTCGAGGAGCGGCGGGGCACATGGTGATGTGAAGTGGAATAGTCAGGGAAGGAGAAGAGAGTAGTGGATCGTGATTGTACACGTGGCATAATCCTTTAATGGGGGAGGTGACGCGCTAGCAGGAAATGAAGGGATAGGCTAATATAGGGCGTTGAAGGGGCGAGGGTGGAAATTTTTAAAAATTTTCAAACTGGCAAAATTTAATCTTAACCCTTGGAATATAGGCAAGCCGTGGGCGTTTGGAGTTATTTGCTTTACCTACCTTTTTGCAAAAAACCAACACGTTCCAGAAGTAAGCTCATTTGTTTCGTGCGATACACCTCTGCAACACTTTGCGAACTTCCTTGTGCTAGTGTCTGAAGCTATACGCAGACACATAGGAGAGATGGCTCGAGACGAAGTGCCAACCATGAGATTGGACTCTTTAGGGGTCGACAACGCAGTGGCCAAGCTGGACATGGCGAAATCGAATCTTTTTATTAACATTTTCAATTGATGGGTGAATAGCGCCATCCAAGAAGAGGACCTCAAACAGCGTATAGGACCATTTGGATTGGTCTTCCTCTGGTTCGTCAGACTTAGCAACGATCCACCACTTGTCCTTCGACTCCCTTACCAAGTATTTGTTGTTGAAACAATATTTTATATGCACAAGCCGCTTCCCATTATTACTTGTCTTTGCCATCCCTACTTCCAACTTGGCATAGGGACTGGAAACCACCTTTTCGGAGAATTAGAGAAACCCATGTACCCGCCCAGCTTCATGTATGTAGCGCAAGTATTTGTTGCTGTGGATTGCTTTAAGCGCCACAAACCTTGGCAATTCCATTTTCTTCTCTCCCTCCATTGATCTTCCCATTGCTTCATGTATGTAGCGAAAATATTTTATTCATATTTCCCCTACATTTTTCATTTCTCTTTCCTAATCATTTTTCAAATTTTCCAACCAAATACAACGTAAAATGTTTACTAACATCAATTGTTGAAGTAAAATCTCTTCATTTTTACACTCCGTTTTGACTGAGAGTTTGGATTGAGAGATGAGAAGAGGAAAGAAATGATTAAAATTTTTACCTACGAAAGAAATGATTAAAATTTTTACCTACGAAAAAAATGAAATGAAATTATTTTCTTTTCGGAAAAGAAACCAAAGCAAGCAAAACTCTCTCTCTCTCTCTCTCAAGATGACCGTTGGTACTGATATTGGCACACATGAAACATCATCAGAGGAGCAAGATCATCTTGATCGGAGTAAGAAAAAAGTAAAAGCTACAGATCTCCTGGAACTGAATGATGAACAAATGGTGGAGGAAGATGGGACCCAGAACAGGGAACCAGAAAAGGCCATGGGCACCCCTAAATCCTTTAAACAAGTCCTGATGCGATCCAGATTCAATGAAACTGAGAGAGAACGCAGCTTTGACAGTGACGCAACCTATCTCTCCTCCGATGATGAAATGGAACATGAGAAGGAAACTGAGGATTCTTCCGAAGAGAAGGGGACCTCTTCGCACCCGGTGGTTAAACTACCTGCTGGTCTTCTGCAAAAAGTGAGAGAACCGTGGAAGAAATGTCTCATTGTACGCCTTTTGGGAAGGAATATTGGCTATAATCTGTTTGTAACCAGAATGAGGAAGGTATGGAATCTCTAAGCTGATTTTGAAATGTTGGATATTGGAAATGGTTTCTTTATCGTAAAATTCGAAATGATGGAAGATTATACGAAGGTTTTCACTGGAGGCCCATGGGTTGTGATGGATCGATACGTGACTGTGCGTAAATGGCAGCCTGATTTTAAATCTGATGAGGCAGAGGCGGACACAACGACAATCTGGGTTCGTTTCCCTAATCTCCCCATTGAGTATTATGATGATAAGGTTCTTTACCATATCTCGAAGGTGATCGGCACCCCTTTGAAGGTTGATATCAACACTGCCATGGCAGCAAGAGGAAAATATGCAAGGGTATGTGTTGAATTAGACTTGCGCAAGCCACTTATTTCACATATCACTATTGGACGCTACCATTACGTGGTGGAATATGAACATCTACATATGTTGTGCTTCTCTTGTGGAAGAGTTGGTCATCGGAAAGATAAGTGTCCTGAATACCCGGTGATTCAGCCGGAGAAGACGACGCAGAATGTGACCGTTACTCAACCAAACACTGCCAACGGACTAGGAACATCAAAGTCCACTGGGCCAAGGAGGGAGGAAGGTGGTAATCTGGACGAGAAGCAAGGTTATGGGCCGTGGACTATAACACCTAGTAGAAGGAAAACTCAACAAGGGAAGTTGAAGCATAAGGCCCATTACCAAAAGAGCAACAGATTCGATGTTTTACAAATGGATAAAGATCATGGGAAAAACAGTGAAGGTCAAAAGCATAGCAAAGCCTAGGGAAATCACGTGGATATAGACCTAGGCACTAACAAGAATAATATGGCCAGTGGTGATGCTGATAGCGCCCAAAATAGGAGCCCACTGGACATGAGACAAGATATAGATATGGGAACGGCACCTGGGCCGAGTGGAAAAGAGGAGCTCCATCAGGACATCCAGTCCAGTACTCCCAATTCAGGCCCACAAGCAAGTATGTGTGTAAACATAAGACACGGAAACCCTAAGTCTGAATCTGTTTCAAAACCACAAATCAGCCCTCACACCTCTCCGAATCTGCTAGTTGAGAAACTTTCAGCAAATAGATCGAGAGCAAGAGGAGGGAAATCTCTAGCTTCAGGCAAGTCTCTGGAAGACAGTTCTGATGGAAGAAGCCGCCGAGAACTTTCAAATGATAGAGCACCGTGTGGACCAGAACAGGACGCTGCTATTTTTAGAGATTGGGAAAGAAGTTTATCACCATGTCGGCATCGAATGGTGGCTAGAAGACGTGAAACTGCTGATCCAACCATGGTGAGAGATAGACTCGCACAATGTGAGACACATGGTGCTTGTGAAACCAGCGAAAGCTTTGGAGGTAGATTAGAAAAATGTGAGAAACATTCTGGGTCTACCTGAGGTAATGAAATGGCCCACTTTTCATCTGTTGTCAATGGATTTGCTGATATGGAACTGTAGGGGTGCTGGAAATGACCGATTCCGACGAAATCTTCATGAGTTGGTCCAAATGCATAGACCAAATCTGCTTATCCTCCTGGAGACTAAGGTGGAATTAAATAAAATGGGTATGTTCTTCAATAATCTGGGGTACACGGCATCCTCTCATGTTGATCCCACTGGTAGAAGTGGAGGAATATGGTTGCTATGGAATCCTAATCTAATTAATGTTCGTGTAAATGAAGCGGGCTCGCAGATGATTACTGCCACAATTGCTCATCAAGATTACCCGAACTGGGTTCTTTCTGCCATTTATGCAAGTCCAAATCCCAGGTTGAGAGATGATCTCTGGTCAGATTTGGAATCAATGGCGCAGAATATTCAAGAACCATGGATAGTGGCAAGGGATTTTAATGATTATTCTAGCTCAACTGAAAAAAGAAGCTACTCTGTGAATCAAAACCAGAACTCAAACCAAAGCCAAAGAAGGAGCCAAAAATTTAATGACAGAGTAAACAACTGTCAACTTATGGACCTTGGTTGTGTAGGTCCGAGGCTTACTTGGACCAACAACAGGAAAGGGTGGGCCAATACCATGGTGAGATTGGATAGGGCCCTCTGTAATACTGAGTGGAGAACCCTCTTTCCAGAGGGGTATGTTCGAAATCTACCTCGCACATATTCGGACCATTCTCCTCTCATAGTCCACACTCAAGGTACGTGATCTTCTATCCCTCAGCATATTTCATTTAAATTTCAAACGACTTGGATCACCCATGAGGGATTCCGCACGCTAGTGGAAAATAATTGGCCTATTCATAACCAACCAAATTTGTTGAGAAATTTGGATCGCATGACTTTTGCAGCTATGGATTGGAATAAAAATGTTTTTGGCAATATTTTTAGAAGAAAACGTTGGCTGCTTGGTAGAATCAATGGAATCCAAATTTCTCAAGCTAATCATTACTCTTATAACCTTCATCAATTGGAAAAGGAGCTCATTGAGGAATTTAATAAAGTCCTGTATCAGGAAGAGTTGCTGTGGTTTCAAAAATCTCGCAGCAATTGGATAACTCAGGGTGAACGTAATACTAAGTTTTTCCATTTGTCCACTATTATGAAATGTAGGAAGAAAAAAATTGTAGTTTTGAGAAATGATGAGGGAATTTGGGTGGATGATCCTACTGCATTAAAAAACCTTGTGACTGATCATTTCCATAAGCTCTTTAAGTATAGTCACACTATCTGCCTGGACCATTGGAATAATTTGACTAATCATATAAGCTCTGATGACCAAATTGAGATGAGTAGGGTTGTCATTGATGGTGAGATTTGGAGGGCGGTTAAAAGTATCAAAACTTTTAAGGCCCCAGGTCCCGATGGGTACCAAGCTCTTTTCTATCACACTTTTTGGGACATTGTGGGCAAGAGTGTGATTGACTTTATTAAAAATTGTTTTTTTACTTGGTACATCCCTCCGGAGATTAATAGAACCTTTATAGCTCTCATTCCTAAAGTTGTTAATCCGGAGACCGTGAAACAGTTCCGGCCTATCAACTTGTGTAATGTTAGTTATAAAATTATTTCCAAAAACCTTGTCAACCGCATCAGGCCTCTTCTAGAGAAGATCATTAGCCCGTGTCAAAGTAGTTTCATCCCGGGTAGATCCACACATGATAACATCATCATTACTCAGGAAGCTCTCCACACTTTGAGAAAGAAAAAAGGGAAGATGGGTTACATGATTTTCAAAGTAGATCTTGAAAAGGCTTATGATAACATATCCTGGAATTTTCTTAAACAAACATTAATTGAGTTCCATTTTGAGGAGAAGATGGTGGATTTGATCATGAGTTGCGTTACTAGTGTGAATACTATTATTTTATGGAATGGTGAACCTCTTGACGAGTTTCACCCTGCCAAGGGCTTAAGACAAGGGGACCCTTTATCCCCGTACCTTTTTGTGCTTTGGATGGAGAGGCTCTCGGTTATGATTAATCAAAAGGTGCATGAGAACGAGTGGAGTGATTTGTCCTTGTCTAAGAATGGTCCCAATTTATCTCATTTATTTTTTGCGGATGATTTGATCTTGTTTGCTAAAGCTAATGAGAAAAATTGTTCCACCATTTTGAAAATTTTGGATGAGTTTAGTGCTATATCTGGTTTGAAAATCAACTTAAATAAATCTCATATGTTTGTCTCTCCTAATATTGAAAGGAGAAGAGCTAGAAATCTGAGTAATATGTGTGGTATCCCCCTAACCCAAAACTTAGGGAGATACCTTGGGGTTCCCTTTCTCCACACTAGAGTGAGCAAAGATAATTTTAATTATATTTTGGAAAAACTCAAGACTAAATTAGCGGGGTGTAAATCTGGCCTTCTGTCCTTGGCAGGGAGGGCAACCTTAATTCAATCTGTGACCAGTGCTATTTCAGCATATTCCATGCAAACGATGGAGATTCCTCGAAAAGTTTGTGATGAAATTGACAAAATTAAGCGGAATTTCCTTTGGAGGGACACCCTAGAGAAAAAGAAAGTTCACCTTGTTAACTAGGATCAAGTTTGTAGGATGAAAACTGATGGGGGTCTTGGGCTTTGAAGGGCTAGAGATCAGAACCTAGCCCTTTTGTCCAAGCTGGGATGGAAAGTGCTTAAGGAGGAACATTGCTTATGGGTAGAGGTGCTCAAAAATAAATATCTTGGGCAGCAACCTTTCTTACACAAGAAAAAAGGCACTAATATTTCTCATGTTTGGAAAGGCATCCTTAACTCAAGGGAGCTCCTTGTTAAAGGGGTGAGGTGGAAGCTTGGTAAAGGGTCCAAAGTTAGAATTTGGAAAGATTGGTGGTGTGGGGAAGGAGTCCTTGAACAGGATTTGAACACTCCTATTTATCTACTTCCAAACTCTAGGAGTACCACTGTGGATTACCTCTTGGATGGTAATGGGGATTGGGATTTACAGCTTTTAAATGACCTTATGCCTAGACATGTGGTTGTGAAAATTCTGAAAATTCAACCCCCTTGTAATAGGGATGTAGAGGATACTCCTAGATGGGTTAAAGCCCCTGATGGAGAATTCTCTACTGCGAGTGCTTATGAAATTATAGTTGCTCACCATAGTCAAGTGAGGGATTGGGGTTGGATATGGAAGCTTAAGGTCCCTCAGAAGCTTAAGAGTTTTGTGTGGATTGTTCTCCATGAGAAACTTCTTACAAATCATTTGAGACAACTGAGGGGTCTTTCTAACGACCTGAAATGCCCTTTTTGTGACAACTTGGAGAATATTGACCATCTATTTCGGTGTTGTTCCCATGCTGGGCAGATTTGGTGTCAAATTTTTAGTCCGGAATGGTACTCAAAAACGCTCAATTTGTCTTGGCACGGATGGATCATCCAGCATGTAAAAGGGAGGAACAAATCCCCCCACCTGTTTCTAGTTACCCTGTGGACCATCTGGAAGAATAGGAACAAAATGGTTTTTGAAAATAAATCTATAAATTTGCAGCAAAGTGTATATTGCTATGCGAAGGAAATTTTTCAAGCCTTCAGTTTAGATATTACAACACCGCTAAAATCTAAAAGTCTAACTATTTGGTCTTGTCCTCGTGCAGGAACAATCAAACTTAACACGGATAGGAGTACTCGCCGAAATGGAGGAGGTGGCGGTTTTGGCGGCCTTTTTCGAGATGAAACCGGTTCATGGATTAGCGGCTACTATGGGAAACTAGAGATATGCACCAGCCTTGAAGCGGAGCTTTGGGCTGTCTACAAAGGGCTCACAATCATTCTCCAACGTGGCCTGAATCAAGTAGTCATTGAGACCGATCCGGAGCAAGTGGTGCAGCTGCTAAGTGAAGAACTAAGAGAGAGATGTCCCTTTCGGGGCATTGTGGAGGATGCGCGTATCATCATGAGAGGCTGCGGCTGTTCCATCCAACACATCAAAAGGGAAGCCAACATATGCGCAGACGCTTTGGCTAAGCTTGGAGAAAATCAACCAGTTGAGCTACTAATTGTTAATGATCCTCCAGCGGAAATCCGTAACATGCTTATTGCGGATATTGTTCACCTCTCTCAGGAGGTTGTTAGGATGTAGTTCCTTTTGTCTTTTTTTTTTTTTTTTTTTTTCTGATGTACCTAAAAAAAAAAAAAAAAAATGAAATAATTGTGGTTTCTCACCTTCTTGTTTGGATAGACCGTGATTAAAAGAGTAATTTTAGTTTATAACCAAATCTTACCACTCATGGTGAAAAACAAAACTTAAATTTAGTGTGAATTAGCTTTCTCACTATTACCCACTTCATTAATCATCCAATAAGTGATGCGATGCTATTCTCTCAATTTATTTTTTTTCTTACGAAACCCCTCAATTCAAACGGGTGTTAGGATAAAAATATGAAAACCACCCCCAAACTATTATTTAATTCGTCCATCAACTGTTGGAAGTGTTTATTGTGTGCCTAAACATTCTTAATTTCAGTCTATGAAGTCATAGTTTGTTACCCTGACTCATACCCAAACCAAACTGATATACTCGTGTAAAACCATACTACAATCTTAATTGTATCTTGCCAAAATATTTTCCTTATTATTTATTTTTTATATATGTATGTATATGTGTATATTTATATTAAAAAAATTAACTCTAAACTCTTTCTCTAAATGTCTCTTCTAATTCATGTTAACATAAAAGATATATTATATTAAATTTATTATTATTTTTAATTATTTTAAAATTATGTAACATACATTATCAATAATTTTTAATTTTATTTAGTGTTGAAAGTAGAATCTCACAATTTTCGATTTGATTTTAAGATTTGATCCACAAATCCCTTCCAATAATCTCACCTAAAATCCCGATTTTTACAAACTCAACAAATATATTTTAGAAGACTTAAGGCTAAGTTTGGGAAGTTTAGAATAAGTGCGCTTTTTGACTTTTCTTGTATTATGTGTAGAAAAAGTAGAGAGGAGATGTTGATTGATGTGACCCAAAAAAAATAAAAAGATGAAATAAGTGCACTTATATTGGGATGCCAAACTTGGCTTAAATATAAACTCAACAACCTTACTCAAAACTACATAGTTTCAAATCAATGGATATTTTTGGGTGATATTACGTTTGGTAATAAACGTAAACATTATTTATTTATTTATTTATTTATATTTTAAGTTCAATTTTGGCAATTAAATTTTTTTTTTCTATAAACATTTTTTAATATAAAATTATTATGATTTATTGTGAGATAAAATTATGATTTATGTTACAAAATTTTAAAATATTATAAATTTTATTGTATCAAAACATTTTGGGAGCGACAAACTCACGTGGAGTCAGCCGCCACACATTGCACGAAGCCATGCTTGCATTATTTTTTTGGGTTTAATACATAGAACTCTCTGCTTCCAGCAAAGTAGAGAGTTAAAGCATCAATTTTCCAAAAATTGGTGGGGCAAAAGTTGGCGTAAATATGGTGAGACAAAAGTTGGTGGACAATTTGTCTTTAAAAAAAAAAAAAAATGGTGGGATAAGGTGAATGAGTTACGTAAGATATATATATATAGAGAGAGAGAGAGAGGAAATAAACCCGGTTATAGAAATAAAATAAAATAAAAATATTGACCCATGAGAGACATGCCCAGGTAAGTTGAAGAAAAAAATAATAATAATAAAAGGTTGAAATATTAAGAAAGTGTTGTGGGTTTGAAAGTGGTAGGGCATCTGTTGGTGGTTGGGTCTTCAACTTGGATAGGTAGAAAAAACAAATGACCCCTGAGAGAGAGAATGAAAATAGTGATTAAAAAAAAAATTCGGGAGAAGGATGATGGGTTTAACTAATCAATTGTGGATGATAGGTTGTGATTAAAAAAAAATTGTGAGTTTGGGAAAATGGAAATTTGAGGGAGAGAGAAAATGAGATGGCGAGCAATCAAGATGGGTTTAATAAAAAAAAAAGAACGAAGAGTTTGGTGATGTATATGGAGAGTATTCACCCAAAAAAAAGATGTATATGAAGAGAGATTAGATTTCAAAGAGAAAAGAGAGTAGGGATGGGACCATTCTGATTTGGCTAGACGAACATCTATTGGAAAAGAGAGACGATAAATGAGGGTGAGAGGAGATGAGCGGCGGTGGTGGTGGGGGTGGTTGGTGGTCATAGTAGTCGGTGGTGGTATCGCGAGAGGAGAGGCGGAGGACAAAGAGAGGAGAGGCAAAGGAGAGAGAGGTTTTTGCTTAGATTTTGAGGTGTGAGAGAGAGCAAAGGCGTTTGGCAGAGTGGCGATTTAAGAGGAGAGAGAGAGAGAGCATTTGGGTAGGAAATGAAAGGCATCTCAAGCATTAAATTTTGGATGGGACAATCTAAATCATTGAAACAAAATGTATCGCTGATATATTTTGGACATTTTTAAAAACCATCTTGTCATATATTATATACATAATTTATTCTCAGTACGCCATATATGTTCCACGAATTATCCTCAAATAATATAATATTTAATTTTATGGTACACCCAAAAAATAAGCTTAATATGAAATCAATTTAAAAAAATTCTCCATCTTCTCTTCTCGGCTTTTCTTAGCCATGGCATTGTCTTCTCCGTCTTTTCATTGCCAATTACTAAAGAACAAGTAAATTGGGTCCAAGTTGAAGAAGGAGAAGGACAAAACAAAAATTGAGTCTAAGTCAGCTTCTTCACCCTTCTAATGTCGAACAATACTGTTTTGTTTGGACTTTTAAATCTGAACAAATTCACTTTGTTCAGATTTAAAAATCCAAACAATATTGATATAAAACAAATTGAAAATTTGTTTTTACGTTAAAAAAACAGAGAAATCAAGAATTGTATTTTGATATTTATATGAATATTTACCTCTTCTTTGATGAATTGTTTCAAAAAATAATTTTGATTATTATTTTCATTTATTATTTGATTTTGTTTAAATTTTTTTCTATTTGCAAGTAGCAACACAATAAGAAATAATGATATTGATGATAATGGTGAGTTTTGGTGAAATGGATTGGAGTCTTGAAGTGAGGAAGAAGATAAAGTGGAAATGATTGAAACTTTGGAAAAAAGCTGAAAAGTCTTGAATATGAAGAATACATATAAGTGATTAGAGTGTACCATAAAAAAAGAAAAAAAAATTTTTATTTTAAGGTTTAATGTATATTTTCCTTATTAGTAAATTTACATTAGGGTATAATAAGAACTAAAATTTTAAAATTTTAGTTGAGCGTATTGAGTTACTATTTGAACGTAAACAGAATCACGCCTAGACTTGGGATAGATAATTCTAACCCCGCAGAGCCCGACTGCCCATTTATAAAATATTAATTATAATTTATAGTATTTTAGTAATAAAATAAAGTAGAAAAAATATTTAAAAAAAAGTATATATATACTTCTTTCTAGGACTAAAATTAAAATATATTTATTAAAAATCATATTTATTTTATCATTGAATTTTGTTAACATTTCAAATTCAAATAACAAATAAAAAGATTAAAATAATTTAATATTGATTAAAGATAAAAAAATAAAAAATTAATAGTTCATATCTATTGGATTAAATGCATGGGCTTGAGCTAAGAAGTATGGATACAGACATGTAACACTACACGGATAAGATACAGACACGCCGACACATTAATTTTCAAAAAATGCAGGACACAACACGTGAGGAACACGCAAGAAATATATAATTTTATATATTTATTATATGTTATATATATGAATATGCCATTCAAAGATAATAAAAAATTACAATATGACACTAATTCTTATAAATTTATATGGTTTTTGTTTTATTATTGTATCTTAAGTTGTTTTGTTCAAACTTATAATAAGTTTCACATGTGTCTAATCGTTAGACACGTGTGTTTACGATTGACACGTGTGTCCTCTAAGTATTCAAAGAGTGTTTGGGTCTTTAAAAATATTTAAAAAATAGGCCACGTTTTGAAGAGTGTCAAACACTTGTCCTAAGAGTGTCCAAAGAATGTCGGTGTTTAACTTAAACATGACACGGATACGTCGCATTCTTAGAAATATCCATGCTTCTTAGGGCTTGAGATTTGAAATTATTTTAGAATTAAGATTGAGATGACTAATTAGGTCCCATGTTGGACTAGGCCAAATTTGAGATAACACATAGCCCTTTATTAAATAGTGTAAGTCCGGCTTGAATCTGACCTGACCACAGATTTGTCTTCCCTTACTTCTTAGTCCTTCATTTTCAATCCCACCTCCTCTCATGGGATTCAATAACTTTCCATAGGATACCATGTAAGGATAATGACGCAGCGAAATACATGGGACTACATATCGTTCTAGTAGACAAAATAGGGACTAGATATCGATAAACGAAAATTCTTGAATCCACAAGAACATTCTTAAATCCACAAGGAAGGTAGAAAAAAAACTTTAAAATATTATTGATTGAATACCTCCATTAAATATGCTCGTAGGCTTATTTATAATAAACTAAACCTAACACTCGTAGGAAAAGTAATTCTAAAATAAATGAGGAAACTTAAATCAACACAAATAAGAAAACCTAAGAGAATTGAAAACTAAAATTCTAAACTATTTAAAATTCTAATCAAAATCTAATTTCAAAATAATAAAATTAAGAAATAATATATCAAAAATATTAAAACAAAAAATACTAAAATTCTTAAAATCTTAAAATCTTATCCTACATCAGATAAAGTATTAGTCCATACAGTAATTCTCATAACCAAATATCGAATTATATTATTAGTGCAAGTTCTTGTTCATCTAAGCAAATATACTCAATGTTCTGTAAACAGAATGGAAAAAGGAAAAAACAAAACAAAAAGTTTTGAGGATTTCACACAAAACACCTAAATTCACTATAAATTAAGTGAAAAGGGAGGAGTAGTACCAGTCAACGACGACGAAGACGAGTTCGGAGAAGAAGGTAGGTCGCTCTTCGGACGACGCCTCTCTTTTCTCTCTCCAATTCGTTCTATATGGTGTCTTTTTATTTCCTCCTTTTTTATCCTTTCTATTTACTTCAATTATTGGTGAGAAGGTCCCTGTGTTACCAAATAAAGAGAATAATTTGATAATGGATAAATTATAAATACACCACTTAAGATTAGTTTAAAATATAAATTGTCTTATATAATTTGAAAAATAACAAACAATCCCGTCATAAAAAATTATGTTAAAAAAAAAAAACCTATTTTTTTAGTCTTTAAACAAATCACAACACCCTCATTGTTTGTCTTCTCTCTCACTTACCTTGTGAAAAGATTACATTTTAACAAGGAAAATGATTTGGAGCCCTAAAAAGAGGCCCCCTAATCCCTCTAATTTTTTGTTTGGGCAACTGTTTCCTTTTTTTTTTTTTTTTTTTTTCTTACTTGATATGGAAATTAGAGGGATTAGAGGGCTCTTTTTAGGAGATGTAGCAAGGCCCTTATTAACAAAACCCAACTTAAATTTTGAGTTCAAATTTATCTAACCCAAAAAAAACATTTTCCACATAACCACTTTTTTTTTTTTTTTTTGAAAATGGTAGTTATATTTTTAGTAAATAAACATTTCTAATGATGTTTACGTTTCTTAATAAAGGAAAACATTTTTTTAATTTTTTTATTTATTTAAATTTTAAGTTCAACTTTGACAATCAATTTTTTTTTCCCACAAACATTTTTTAACATAAAATTATTATGATTTATGGTGAGATAAAATTACGATTTATGTTACAAAATTTTAGGATATTATTATAAATTGGAAAATGTTATAAGCTCTAAAGCTGTGTTTGGTACAGTTTTTAAATCATGATTTTACACTCAAGTTCGAGTGCGGCGTTTGTTTAAGGTTTTCAAAACACATTTCCACACCCGCATTTGAAAAATCGTGTACCTAGATGTCCCTTCGGATGTTCGGTCAGTTGACCGGAACAGTGTTCTTGAATTTATTTTATTTTTTTTATATGTTAAATAAAAAATATTTTCAATTTTTTTTTTTTAAATTTTTTATGGATTTTGAATAGAATTTTGGTTATGTTTAGCTATGAATTGTAAGTTTTTGTATAAAAATTACGTCACATCACTCAATTTAATTTTTTTTTTCAAAACTCATTCACCAAACAAATTTTTTACACTAAAATTATAATTCTAAAACTCACAAACTCAAAATACAATTCATATTTTCAAATTATATTTATAAAATTCTACCAAACGCAACCTTAATTTTTTACGAAATAAATGACTAAATGTCTCGTATAAGTGCGGAGTTTACAAAATTACGGATCCCGAAAACATTTAATTATTTATTTAATAAAAAATTTAATATCTCTAATATTATCCTTATAAATTCTAGGGTTGTGCTACATCCCCCTAAAAAACCCCCTAATCCCCTTAAATTTCAAACCAAGGAAAAAAAAAAAAAAAAAAGAAAAAAAGCCCAAAACAACGTCGTTTTGAGCATTAAAAAGATTAGAAAGAATTTTTTAAAGAAACAAATCATTTTCCTAAATTCTATTATACCAAAACATTTTGGGAGACAAACCCACGTGAAGTCAGCAGCCACACGTTACTCGAACCCATACTTGCATTATTGTTTTGAGTTTTGTACATTGAACTCCCTGCTTCGAAGCTTCAACTTTTCAAAAGCGTGTGGGACAAAAGTTGGTGTAAATATGGTGAGTTGACAATGTCAAAAAAAAAAAAAAAAAAAAAAAAAGAAAAAAGAAAAAAGAAAAAAGAAAAAGAAAAAGAAAAAGGAAAAGGAAAAGGAAAAGGAAAAGGAAAAGGTGGGATAAAGTGGTTGAGTTATATATATATATATATATGGGTAGAAATATGCCTGGATTATAGAAATAAAATAAAATAAAAATATAGACCCGTGAGCTATGAAACACGGGTGCGGGTACGAGTACGGGTACGTCGATACGGCAAAATCTAAAAAAAGTAGGGTACGGGTACGGGTACGGCTACGGTACGCCGATATTTTTTTTTATTATGATTAAAAGATCCAACCTACAAATTGAAGTTAAATATCAAAACTAAAAAGAGAACTATAAAACTAAGAGACAAATATTAATATATTTGAATTCAACATAACAAAACCAACACCAATTCAGTCCATAATCCAAGCAAAGGAATAATATTTTCCTATAATTCAACATAACTGCTTGATGAACTCATTTTCCTATAAGCATAAAAAATAATATTTTTGATTATTAACTAAACTGTTTTATAAGTAAACATAAACAGTGGTGAAAAGCTTTATACGTCTAATTTAACTAAACTACTTATTAGCATTTTCAATTTTTCAGGAATAACTAATTTTTTTGATTATTAGCATTTTCATCTCAAATTTTTTATTATTAATAACTAATAATAATATTTATGATTATTACCATTTATGATTAATATTATTATTACCATTTTTAGTATTAATAATAATAATATTAATAATAATAACTAAAAATATTAATATTCATAATAATAAATAAAGATGAAGCATTTTCAGTATTAATAATAATAACTAAAGATAAAACAAGAAAAAAAAATAAATAAATACGAAGAGAAGAGAAGAGAGATACGTGTATACCTCTGATCGAAGAGCAAAACAGTGATGAGGGTCGAAGTCGAAGACGAGACGAAGGTCGAAGTCGAGGGTCGAAGTTGAAATCGAAGTCAAAGCCGAGGGTCGAAATCGAAGACGAGACGAGGGTCGAATCTCTGGGTTGAAGTCGAAGACGAGGGTGAGTGAGGGTTGAAGTCGATCGATCTGTTTCCAAGTCGCAAACGAGACTGATGATTGAAGATGAGGGTGTGGGTCGATGCCGAGATCAGTCTTCGAAGTCGCAGAACATGGTCGAAGGAGTACCCATTTTGCTTCGATGAGATTAGGGCAGATTTGGGCATTCGAAGGAGTAGCCATATGGTATACTCATTTTTTTATTTTTTAATTTTTGTTAATATTGCTCCGGTACCCCTAAATTTTTCAAAAAATTTGATTTCTGCCCCCGACGTACTCGAAACGTATCGAAGGAGTACCCATGCCGTACCCGAGCCGTACCCATTCCGCATCTAACCGAGGCGAGACGTGCGAGTGGTTTTGCTATACCCAGATGCAGACGTCTGCGGCATCAAGACCTGGTAAGACTGGCACTATTTTTGGAGTACCCGTGCTTCATAGCCCGTGAGAGACATGTCCAGGTGGGTTGAAGACAAAAAAAATAAAAAAATAAAAAATAAAAGGTTGAAATATGAAAAAAGTGTTGTGGGTTTGAAAGTGGTAGGGAATCTCTTGGTTCTTGGTCTTCAACTTGGATGGATAGAAAAAAAGAAATGACCCGTGAGAGAGAGAATGAGAAGAGTGTGATTAAAAAAAAAAAAAAGGGAAGGATGATAGGCTTAATTAATCAATTGCGGAGGATGGGTTGTGATTAAAAAAAAAAAAAATTGTAGGTTTGGGAGAACGGAAATAAGAGAGAGAGAGGGAGAAAATGAGAAAGGAGCAATCAAGATGGGTTTAATAAAAAAAAAAAATAAAGGATAAATTGCACTAATCTCTCTTGAGGTTTCTGACAAATACAGGAATCTCCTACGTGGTTTCAATAATTACAGTAATCTCTTCTATTTTACCTGACATTCTCCAGATTATCTCTTTTGTTGACTTCTGTTTATTTGTTTCACAGAAAAAGCTGATGTCATCAAATTTAAATACTAAAATGCCCGTAATGCCCTCAAGTATCCTTAACCCACCTATATATACCAATACCAATACCAAATGTTGGCCGATCATCTACTGGGACGTCTGAAACAATTTTTTCTTTTTTTTGCAAAACAATAACAAAGAAACATAGAAAGGCCTATGCTGAAGGTTCCGGACATTGAACAACACATACTGGTTAAATGATGGACACTTAAATAGTATATATGCTATAGACTTGTACACAATACTAATAAAATCAGTAGTAATGCAAATTGTTTTACGAAAGATAGAATTTCAGGTATCAAGTGGCCATAATTCAAATACCCATTTCCTAGTTTTGGAGTATTATTAAGACAAAGTGACTGTCATAATTGATTGAGCTTATTCCTACACTAAGCATTTACATTTTTCTCGGCATGAACTGCAATAAGTTTTCTGGGCTCAATTTTTCACATGCATTTATTGCTGCGCAAAATCAAAATGTTAATTCAGCTCAAATGAATCAACTTCATAACCTCTTCCAAAAAGGAATAGATTTCATTCCTATTCTAGCAATTTTATCACTATAGATATGAAGAGTCATTTCTTGATTTTATGCAAGAAAAAAAGATCAACAAATATGATGCAGTACAGTGATGATTTGCAAAGCATGGAAAATAGAGAGAAGAAGAGAGAACACAGGAAGGAGGGCGAAAGAACCAGAGAATGAAATAGAGGTTGCTTAAAATGGTTATTGATGTGATCAATCCACAAATTCAAACACCCAAGCCCTTGATTCTTGCGAAATCAAGCTTCAATATTGTTATTGCATCACACCCAGAAGTAGATCAAGCTTCAATCTTGCTTGAATGTGCACCCCCAACCAAAAATCATAAAGAAATTGTGCAAATCAAGCTTCAATCTTCAACAACATCAGTAGATGTAAGTTTGTAATTCACGAAAATGGGTGTATCTCCTTTCTAATAAAGATTACGAGGCTACACAGTGAACCCATGGACTAAGGTTTTGCTTTTTTGTAGTTGACAGTGCATAAAATTTGTTGAAGAAGTATAACCCTCATCCCTCTCACCTTCTCGCCCTATATTTTTCCAAATCTGGCTATGGCGGTGGATGAGCAAAGGCAATGGGAAGGAGAGGGGACAGAGGGCGATGAATGAGAGAGGTCGCCATTGAAGGAAGGGGGTTGAGGAGAATAACCACCAGTGGGCTTTGGGATTGCTGGAGGCAGTTATATTGGTGGTGGCTGGAGAGATTAGGTAGGAGAGATGAGACAAAAGGAAAGAGAGAGAGAGAGAGAGAGAGAGAGAGAGAGAGAGAGAGATAGTGGGCAGAGCATGGTGTTGGTGAGGTAGATATGAGAGATATATGAATTAAAGGGTATTTTGGTCTTTTTGTGTTCAAATGAAAGGGCAATATGGTCATTTTGTATAATTAAGTAACGTCGTTTGTGCAAAATTAACAAAATGGAGGAATCTTGACAATGCCAATTAAAGTAAGGGAGATTACTGTAATTATTCAAACCACATGGGAAGTTCTTGTATTTGTCAAAAACCTCAGGGGAGGTGAGTGTAATTTAACCCCCCCTCCCACCCCACCCCACCCCACCAAAAAAAATGTAGATGTATATGGAGAGAGATTAGATTTCAAAGAGAAAAGTGAGAAAGAGAGAATGGGGAAGGGGCCATTCTCATTTGGCCAGATGAACAACCATTGGAGAAGAGAAACGACAAATGAGGACGAGAGGAGATGAGAGGCAGTGGTGGTGGGGTGGTTAGTGGTTGTGGTAGTCAGTGGGGGCATCGCGAGAGGAGAGGCAGAGGAGAGAGAGGTTTGGGCTTACATTTTGAGGTGAGAGATAGAGCAGAGAGGTTTGGCAGAGTGATGATTTAAGAGGTGAGAGAGAGAGAGCATTTGGGCAGGAAATGAAAGGCATCTCAACCATTGAAGTTTGGATGGGACAATCTGAACCATTGAAACAAAATGTATCTCTGATATATTTTGAATATTTTTAAAAACCTTCTTGCCATATTATATAATAATATAATATATAATATAGAAATATAGATATTTGAGTAGATCTCAAACTTACAGAATAATCATTTTAACACACATTAGAGTACACACTAACAAACACTTAGCATGCACAATTACGTTGTTTTTATACTTTTTCTAACCATCCCATTAAGGACACTTAAGGGGTGCTTAGGATCCTGCTAAAACATTTATATATTTTTTGTTTTTAGTAATTCTTTTTTAAAATTATATGTTAATTTTCTTTTACTTTTTATATCCATTTTGTGTGGATGAATTTAAAAAATTGAAAAAAAAAATCATTAATGACCAAAAATGCCAAATTTTTGGTCCTTCTAAAATTTTTGTTTTCAAAATTCTTTAAAAAATATTAACTTTTTCAATTTATCTAATCGAAAAGAATTTAATAGTATGAAATTTAAAATACGAACCCCACAATGCACTAATGTTGTATTTGGTTGAGGGATTTGGAGAGGGATTTGAAAAGGGAAAGGGAAAAGGTGTGTGAAATTATGTGAAATATAGGCATAATTTATTTACATTTCACCTACCTTTTCCATTTCCCTTTACAAATCCCTCCTCAAATCCCCCAACCAAACACACCATAAGTGCGCTGCATTTGTGTCCGATGTTAATCAACTTTACGCAGTTGGCTACTGGCAAAAGATGTTATTCAATCCACTTGTCACATTGCATGTGTTGTCTATCTTGTGTAATAATATTTTTCAAAAAACATCTAGAAAACGAGCCCTAAAAGTGCGCCACTTGTCACATAATTTTTTACAAAAATTATAAATTGGTAGTAGTTTGAAAAAATAATTATCAATTTACTAAAAACAAATTAAATTTAAATTATTAATATTTTAGATTTACTATTGATTTGTAATCAGTTTTTACAAATACTAGTGATATTTCCTATAATTTTTTTTCCACTTATGTTCGAGATTCAATTTTTTTGGTTTTCGCAGTAATATAATATAATATGTATCAACTTTTGATTTGTTTGTACAAAACTCAACTCCCTTATCATATTATTATGGATGAATTTATGAAAACAAGAGACGGAAATAAAGAAGAGAGCAAATTGTCATCTTAATGTGTGTTAGACAATATGCAATAAAAATTAATAGATGAAATAATTACACATCAAGGATAGGTACCATTATAAGAAGCAAACAACTACACTCATCAAACCGCTCTTTTACATTGGCAACATGAATGCGGTCGACGAGAAACATAAGCGTGTGCTTTGCCCAATTGAATTGACTGATGGACTCAACATTCTTAACCATCTCAATGGATGATTGGTGTACGCCTGCGTTCGAGGTGGAGCACACGAGGGCTCCTATGATGTATAGGACTGATTTTCTTTTAAATTCAGTTCCAACATCTTTTGTTTCAATCAGATAAGATTTTAGAGATGTGAACGAAACAAATTTATTCTTCACCATAAGTTCATCACATAGGTTTGCAATTTCATCTGCGAATCCTATTGACTTGATAGCTAGACAATTGGAAGGCAATCCCATCAACTCATGAACATTTTCTACCATGAGAAGCATTCAAAGACCGTGGACATTCAAAGAACAAGTTGAAGGATCAAAGTTCTGAACTAAATAATGGCACAAATCATGATCTATGTGTATGCACCTGAGGCTTAGGATGCCATGAAACCCATATTAGCCACTGCTATTGTTGTGCTTTGTCCAACCATATCATAATCTTACAAATCGATGTAAACTCAATCCAGGTTTGAATTTTTACTTTTGGAGGCTTTTGTTAGACCATAGTTTTTAATTGGGCATATCGTTTAGATTGCAGCATTCCCAGTTGTATGTACTCATATTTTTCTTCTTCAGGAAGTTGATTCCATTTGTGTCCAATATCCTACATTGCATGCATAAAATCATAACAATTACATACAAGCTTACAAGCACTAGAGGAATACTACAAACAACAAATACGTTACACTTACCTTCACGTCTACTTTCATTTGGGTTTTTTTCAACTCCTTCGATTGGTCTTGGCTATGAACATATGAAAATAAATATAAGAATTCGTATAATGAAAAATATATAACTACATACAAATAGATATTAATAGAATACCAAAATAAAATGGATGGAGTGATCAGGCCCTTTGAAAGACCAGTGGCTTTATGTAAAACCCAAGTTGTGTGTAGGATTATGTTATTGGATAGATTAGTAATTAAATTAATTTATATGGGTCATTTATTAATATCAAAGAATTAGTTATGAGATGGCATTATATTTCCTATTACTTAGATGGGTAATTTTGTAACTTTGAGAAATTAGGTTAATAAGCCCACTTATTGTGGCTTTAAGTCTTGGAAAACAAACAAAACAGAGGCTGTGAATTGCTCCATAGGCGGCTAGGGTTTGAGAAGGTAAAAGAAAAAAAGAAAAAAAAAAAGAAAGAAAAAAGGAAAGAAAATAGAGCCTTGTGAAAGTGCTGCTAGGTATTTGGAGGCTGCTGCTGCTCAATGGTTTGAAGAGTAGAAAAAAAAGAAAAAAAAAAAGAAAAGAAAAGAAAAAAAAGAGAGACCTAAACCAAAAGGAAGATGGGGGATTTATAAGAGTGGTGGTTTTGCTTTATTCATCACTTAGGTAAGATTTATTTTATTTTATTCTTATCTATGATTTTGGTGTTAATATATCAATAGATGATTTTATGGGCATATATGATTAAATAGATATATTGATGTAGTCTATGTTGGGGGTCTCGATTTTACTCAATTTTAGAGTGTATTTTGCATCCCGTTTGGGTGATTCATATTTTGAGATTGATATGTGATGGGTTAAGTTTAATGGTGGTGTATTTGTGGGATACACGATTGACTACAAGTAATTACAAATTTTTACATGTATATAAACAACAATAGAATAATATGGGTTGAGAATTTCTGAAGCCGTGATGGCTTTGTTTTGATGCTAAATCGTGGGAGTTCCTAATAGACTATTGGGTTAATTTATTCTATTGTTGTTACAAGAAGAGATGGATGGGTGCACATAATAATTGTTTATGCGGTGTAATATTTTATTAGGTTTGTGAGATTGAGATGGATCTTGGTAATTTGAAATTAGCTTGGAAAATATTATTTTAGCTGTTTGAAGGTAAGTAACCCTCTATCACTGTTGGTTCATTTTTTTTATTCCTATCGAATCGTTTAAAATCATAAATATTTATTTATAACCTTCATGTTCTCTTAAAATAAAATATGGGTCAAGTATAAAACAACATCGAATATTATTATGAAAATTATTTGAATATTTAGTGAAACTATTCTGAAAATTGTACTAAACGTTTATTCTGAAAATATCGAATGTTTTATTTAAAAGTTGTGTATTGTTTGAATTTTGAACATCACTCTAGTCTGACTATGATTTGGACCCTAGCCAATGGGGGTTATTTATTGGCACAGAAACTAGTTTCTTTTGGGGCTTTACCATCGGCCTATGTGTGGTTCTGGGCCTTGTCACGGGCTAAGTGACCGTAGTCATTAAGACTTGGGTTTTGTGAATCAAATCATTGAACCATCTGAATATCAAACCATCGATTTGAACAACGAATTACTTTGAATTATCTTGTTGTCTTTTCATTTAAAATGTATTGTACATTGTTTATTTTTAGCTATGAAACCACCTTACAAATAATTGTTCATTTATTGAACTGTAGAAAAAATTATATTTATTGGTTATCGATTTATTTATTTATTTTTGTATACTTGATCCAGCTAGCAGTGATGGTTGGTTATTTACTGGGCTATCTAACTTACCCTTATTGTTTTTCAGATTTTGAAGAGTAGAGCTGCGTGGGATTTTTTTACATGTGGGAGTGCCGAGAGTTGGACCATGATTTAAGTATTTGGATTATTGTTTTGTTAGTGGATTAAATTAGTGGACTTGGTGGACATTTTCATATAAGAACTATTTATTTTTATGGATTTTGGCATTATGACAATTAAGGATTTAATTTGAGTATTTTACATTGTGGGTTATGTGATTGGATTCTTAGCCTTGCATGCTCACTTATATGAGTGTGCGGCATTGTCACGGAGCTTGGGGCGTGACACTTTATCTACTTCATCATGCCTCGGTCCTGCTTCTTGGGAATTTCCTTGGTTTTGATTTATTCCATTCCTTTTTACAAAGAGCAAGAGGTTTAAAAATAATTTCACCATGCAATCACCAGAGACACAATTTTATGTGTGCAACAGAATTACTACATCTGTTACTGTTATATTTTTATTCTTGGCAATCCCGTTTGACAAAACTCCTTTTAGTTGTACTTATTTTCGCACTTTTTATTTCAGTGAGGCTATGAGTTTTTAGATGCGAATCCAACCCGAATTGTGTCTTGTAGAGAAGTTTGTGATGTTAATGCTTTCAAGATTGCCACTTCGCTGACTATAACGGGGATCGAGCTGCCCGGTCAACTCACGGGGGTCGAGGAGGCAGCGCCTAGGCGGGGTCGAGGGGTAGCGCCCCCGAAGCAAAATGCAAAATTGCATAAGAAGTTGCCTGTCCGCCCTTGCTCGCTCAAGCGAAGGAGTTCTCGCTCGAGCGAAGGCTGCGTCTAGCAAAAAACCTGAGAAGGATAAATGTATGCTCGAGCAAAGGTTATGTGGCTCGAGCGAAGCCACTTATGGAAAAACACGCGAGATTAGTTCCTTGCTCGAGCGAGAGAATCTTCGCTCGAGCGAGCTTCGCAGTCCCAGATTTTTATAAGTACGTGTTTCTGTCTGATTTTAGGATTACTCCTCCAGATCTTTTTCTTGGATACTAAGGTTTATATCTGGGGATATTTTGCTAGTTTTCTTTGATGTTTTGAGTATTCAACTCATGGTTTAAGAAGTTTACATCAAAGGTTTGTTTGTTTATTCTACACAAAAGAGAGAGTTGTTCTTCGGTGGATTCTGAAGAATTCGAGCCTGAATCTTTGATGGATTCTAGAGTGGCTCATCATCAAGACAATTCCGAGGTGATGACGGGGTTGGAAGAGGCACATAGGAGTTGGTTCAATTCAGGCGTGGATTCGCTAGGTAATTGAGAGTATACCTGTGTAATTCCTTTATGTCTTTTTAGTGAATTATTTGTGGCTTTTGCCTGTGGTTTTTTTTTATCACAATTGGAGGCGTCCAATTGTGATTTTTTCACGTAAAATCGTTGTGTCGATTTGTCTTGATTGTTTGATTGGGATTGTTATTTATTGCTTAAAATTGATATATAATCACAAATCAACATCTAGGAGATTTCTAGATTTTTCAGTTACAAACAAAATGAAGTACTAATACTAACAATTTACTTGTATATGTTATGCCTCTTGAGGACTTCTATCTCCCAAATTCAAATTGGATGCAAGGAAGTTAAAAGCAATTTTAGAACTTCGTTTATGGACATTCAATGTAAATACACATTTTTTAATTTCCCAAAAATATGTAAAAATGAAGGTTTAAATAATAAACTTAGGATAAAAAAATATACAACTTCAAGAACTTAAGTCACATTTCGTACTTCAAATTGTGTTCAAGAACTAAAGTCACATATCGTACCTCAATTCAATCTCCAAATTTGTTTCAATGTTTCCATACTCATTCATATTATTTACAAATTTTAATCCAAGGCTTACCCCAAAATCATCTGTTCTCACCTAATTATATAGTAATTTTCAACCCAGAGTAAAGCCACACATTTTAGACGAAGATAAAAATTTCCTTCTACGTCAATCAGCCATTCAATCAAATCTAATTTTTCAAAACAAAGAAAACCTATAAATCTCTACAAACAAAATTAAGTTTCTTTCTAACTAATCCATCAGGCTTCAATTAGAATTCCTTGTGAAGAAAGACAAGAAAAATAAACTTATAATATCTTTGATTAAGGAAAAAACAAAGAAACAAAAATCTTAAAGGTAATAATACATTCATCAAGTGCACTACATGCATACATGAATCGATTTGTTTAATAATAATGTAGTTAACAAATACTGAGACTAAGTTTCCAATATAAAAAAGAAAACACCAAAACAAAATCTAATAATAAGCAAAAAAATGATACCTCAGCTGCTTAGGTCCCATTCTCACCTACAAACTTTGGCAATGTTGTTAGATTTGGAATAGCTTTTGGAACAGATTGATTAGATTTTTATTAATCAGAATACCTGAGATTTGAATAATAGAATTTGGAACCAGGACCTGCAAAAGTCTTGAGAACACCTCTATATGTATTTATTTTTTTGAATTTTTATATAATTTTTTTATATGTGGCCCCCAATCAAATACTTTTTTAATGAATATAATAGCATATACATTTAAGTAAGGGAAGGAAGGAGTTGTCATCTCTCCACAATTCTTTATCAGAAGCCCTTGACATTAGTTGTAGATTTCATGTTGTTCAAATGAACACTACAACATATAAGAGTTTTAGAGACAAAATATTTTCGTCTCTAAAAGTAAAAAATTTGTTTTAAAAGACATTTAGGGACCAATTTCTATCATTATGAGGATAGTCGCTAAAAAGTCGTTCTGAAAAGTTCAAAACAAGGCTTTTAGCGACAAAATTTTGAAAATGTCACTAATAAATAGACTTTTAGGGACAAAATAATTTGATCTTAAAATGGTTTATTTTTTTAGACAAAGAATTTAGTCCCAAAAGGATAATAATTCATCACTAATGTCTAATTTCCGTTGCTAAAAATATAATAACGACGTTTTTCGCAACAAAAATATTTGATACATAAAAAATAATTTTGTCCCTAAATTTTGGTCTCTAAAACTTTAATTTTTTGTAGTGGAAGTTTCAAATTAGAGTTTTCACTTACATTCATGATTCAGTTAATAATGTTGTTTTGTCAGGTATGTTATATGTAGTGCTCTTGTGGGATGTTTTCCTGATGTTTATATAACTACTGGTTTAGTAACTATTTCCAATTACTTTGGATTGTCGATCTTTGCCTCATTAGCTCAACCAATATTACTCTAATTGGAAAACTAATGTGTTTCAAGTTTGTCAACTACTAGCCCTTTATAGTTGATGGACCAATAGGTTGTGGTTGGGGTTTGATTTCTTCGGCAGTGAATAGAGCTTCTCTTATATTAATGCCATACTTATTTTATTCTATCACTAATACTTTAGATTCGTAATACATAATACTAATATATGAGCAATACTACAAAATTGGTTAAAGGTCACAGTTTTAGACTGTGACCTTAAACTTTTAATCTCAGGTCTCTCTCTTCTTCTTCTTCTTCTTCTTTTTTTTTTTTTTTTTTTTTTTTTTTTAAAAAAAAAAAAAAAAAACTGTGATGGATGAGGGTGTGACCGTACAAGTTACATCATAAGGATTTTGCTTTTCGATTTGCCCATCAAGCATACCATATAATTTAGATATACTGAAGCTTAGAGGACCTTGTTGGACAAAATATGTCCATGTTCAGGAAGTAGTTCAGCAAGAACACAACCAGAAGA
This sequence comes from Camellia lanceoleosa, assembly GCA_025200525.1. NCBI lineage: Eukaryota > Viridiplantae > Streptophyta > Magnoliopsida > Ericales > Theaceae > Camellia > Camellia lanceoleosa. The sequence goes on along the minus strand of CM045763.1, from coordinate 7,547,113 downwards.
CCAAACGTCAATAGCTGTAGTGTACTCTGTCGCTTTAAGTATAAGCTCAGATGTAAGAGGTATTGGGCTTTACTTTTACCTGCCAAAAATAAGGAATCAAGCATTTCAACTAAAACACAAAACTAAGGGAGAGGGGAACAAATGAAAAGACATGAAAAAACATACCAGAACTTTAGAAATTCCAAAATCTAGTTCTTATTTGCAAAAGAGTTAATGAGGTGGTGGGAAAATAGTATATAAGAAAGGGCGCCATGTTACAAACTGATGAAAAAATGTGAAATAATTACAATTACACAAGAGGGGTTATAGAACTCTAATAAGTATATAGCATATTAATTAGGATACAGGTGAGTGTAAATCCTTTTGAAATTAAGCCAAATTTCTGCACTAATAAATCAATATATGTGGGAGTTCTGCAGCCTCAACTCTACTTTAGTGTCCTAGCAAACATGCCTATTCCCCTCTTAGCTTCTAAGTACTTATTAAATTATTTATATATATATATATATATATGCATTGCAACTCTATTTTCTTTTTTCATTTTTTAACAAAGCCCTATCACATGGTCCTCTCATCAATTTCATAAATCTCTGTTCATAGCATATCATAATTGGATACGATAGTGAACAGTTTTAGATTTATCTTTTAGAATGTATTTGGTTTCAATTTTCTGGAAATTGAATTTTTTGTTTTTCGTGTTTTAATTGAATATTTTAAAAATTTTAAGCAAATTTTTTTTACTTTTTTATATGCACACTACTTAGATGTATCTAAAAAATAAAATATTTGTAAAAATTAATAAATACATAAGAATATGAAAATGTATTGAATTTTTGTATTTTTGTATTTTTGGTATTTAGTGAATTTTTTAAAGATTTTTTTAGAAATAGTATGCTTTTTAAGTATATTTATGTTTGGTGTATCTAAAAATAAAAAAAAATTACTTAAAATATTAAAAAAATTCAATGAACACAAAAAAATACGAAAAACAAAAAATTTCATTTTTCTGAAAAGTGAACCTGAAATGCGAAATCAAACAAGCTATTTTCAATTTTGTTTAAGGAACTACTAAATTTATGAATTTGGGAGGTACTTAGATTGATTGTTTCATAAGAGTCTAAAAGAACATTACCCAGTTTTGGTCCCAGTAATTGAGGATGTTGGGATGTGTAAAGATTAGAAGAAGACTCAAACTTTCATGCTCACACTTGAGCAATGCCCCTATTCTTTCATATAATTCTGCAAAACTAATATTGAGATGTGAAATAAGAGTTTCCTATTCTAGATTGGTTGTGGATAAAGTGGTGTCCTTGAACTCAATATAAATGATTAAATAAAGTGTAGGTGATTGGGAGTTTCAGTTTAAAAGGCAACTTTATGATTGGGAAAAGGTGGAGGTTTTAAGGATCAAAACTTTGTTAGCATCAGCTCCTGTAACTAGGCCAAATCAGGTTGATAATCTGATCTGGGCAGCCTCAAGCACAGGTTTGTTCACGGTGGCATCAACATATAAATTTGTCCAAGCAAGTTTTGGCCCACCACTATTAATCAGTAAATTGGTATAGGTAAAGTTTGTTCCCCCCCAGAGTGTAGTTCTTGGGCTGGTTAGTTTGGAAGAGAAAGTTAAAGACAATTGAGTTTCTCCAAAAATAATACAGGCAAATAAACAAGCAACAAGGAACAATCTAAAGGTCTTGAAAAATCTTAAAATCCTCGAGATATTGATTTGTGATTATGTATCAATTTTAAACACTAAATAACAATCTCAATCAAACAATCAAAAACAAATCGACACAATGATTTAATGTGGAAAAATCACAATTGGAGCGCCTCCAATTGTGATAAAAAACAAAACCACGGGCAAAAGTCACAAAATAATCCACTAAGAAGACAAAAAGGAATTATACAAGTGTACTCTCAATTACCTACCGAATTCATGCCCAAATTGAACTGATCCCAATGTGCCTCTTCCATCACCGTCTTCATCTCGCAATTGTCTTGCCCAACGTTGAGTCCACAACAATGATGTCGAATCCACGATGATGAGTCACTCCAGAATCCACCAAAGATTCAGGCCCAAGTTCCACAGAATCCATCGAATAACAACTCTTTCTTTTGCGAATAAAAAAAAACAAACAAAACCTTGATGATGTTGATATAAAGTTCACGGATCCATTGATCACTCTTAAATCATCAAGGAAACACTCAGAAAGCACCCTCAAATATAAAACACTTTGTATCTTGTTCTTTTCTGAAAATCTGGACTGTTCAAACCCTAGAAACAGCGAACAGCGTATTTTATAGAAAATAGGATCGTGCAAACTGCTCAAGCGCACATTTCACCGCTCGAGCGGTGACTAAAGGCGGTGTAAAACATATAGGCTGACTGCTCGAGCGGTAAAACTTTCTTCCCAGAAGTTCAGGTGCTTTGCAAAAATATTAGATGATCTGTTTCTTCGCTCGAGCGCACAAATAATCGTTCGATCCCCGACATAATCAGCGAAGTGGCAAACATGAAAAAACTAAGATCACAAACTCCTCTGCAAGGCACAATTCGGGTTGGATTCACATCTAAATACTCATAGCCTCACTGAAATAAAATGTCAAATAAAATTACAACTGAAAGGAGTTTTGTCAAATAGAATTGCCAATAACAAAAACTTAACAGGTCTCAATATACAAATTAAAAACTCAAAAAACTGCTTTTGAAAATTCCAAACCAATCAGAAAACATGTACGAGGGTCGGGTTATTACAACAATGGTCCCGGAGCTTAACCAAAATGGCACAAAACAAGGGCCTAACAAGGCTTAAGAGGGGTCAAACAACCCCATAACTTAAAACACCCTTAACAAACTATTTAGAGCACTAAAAAACAGAACTTTTCTATGTTATATGTTAAGCTCAAAAAAAGTTGTAAGGTAGGCAAAAATACAATGCAAAAATGGGGTAAAAAGGGACAAAAGTCTTACCCTTGTAGACCCTCTTCAAAAATGGAAGACCAGCTGGTTCTTTTGGTTCAAATCAGCTCCAAAACTCCAAAAACAAGCCTCAAGGACCTCAGCTCCAAGAGAAGGTGTAAGTCTAGGTGTTTGTGTGCAAATCTAAGACTAAAACACCTTAAGGGCAAAAAGAGAGAGAGAAATAGATATAGGATAGATACAATTATGCTAACCCTAAAAACCAGAGCTCTCCTCTGAAATTTTGTAACCCTAAAAGAGGGAGAGGAAGCCTCCTCTTATAGAGCTCAATCTTGTAAGCTTACAAGACAAGCTAGCTAAGAGGGAGATCCCTCCATACACGTGTATGGAGGGGAGCCAAGTGCATGCCAGCTGCATGAAAATATTTGCAAAAGCAGATGCACAGTAGCCGGTCGGCAAAAAATGCAATTGACCAAACAAAGATAGTCGGCCGGCCATCTACAGTGCCAGCCGGCCAAATATTTGGCCGGTGGCAACAAAACACAACCGGTGGCCTCAAGCCATGGCCGGTGATGGGTGGGGATGGTCAACAAGCCCTACCCTGCCCCTCAAAGGCAAAACATAAGTGTTTGGTGCAAAACCAGACACAAAATAGTCGAGTTGAGAGATCCTGAGGCAAGGCGCGTAGCCGAGACCTCCTGGAACTCAAGACGAACACAAACATGGATGATCACCGAGCGTTCAAACGGTGACGTCCAAGTCTTGAGGACGGTCAAAAATAGGGTGTCTACAGCAGGCATTCATGCAGTTTAGCAAGCACATAGCCTCATGGCAAGCATGTGAAGCATAGCAGTATGGCAATCACACTCATGCAAGTATGCTAAAGCATAAAGACTTACTGAGTACTTCAAGCCAAAACAAAAACTAGTTAGAAAAATGCATGATCCTAACTATCCAAGATGCCTAATGCAATACATACGAAGAATGCAATTAGTAGGCTCGGTTGCTAATATGGCACACTGATCAATTTGAACAACATGCGATTAAACACATATTCAAAAAAGATATTAAAATTGCAATGCAGTTTGAATGATACGTTGAGCCTCGGTGCATGCAATATGAATGAATGGATGCAAACATGCAAGCTTAAGGTATGCTAATTGAAAATGCCCCTAATCTAACCATCAAAAGCGATTAAATAGAAGGGAGAAAGACGTGGGGTTGGAAGACATGAACACACGCACGCACACTTATTACAACATTACACCCTCACAAAGGAGGGTTCGAATGAATAAAAGCTAACCAACTAGCTATGCTAATTAAGCTAACTAATTATTACAACAATTGAAACGAATTAACTAACTTATTCCAAGCTAATTAAATATTACAAATCAAATTAATTAGCTAAACACTTAAGCCAAAACAAAAACTAGTTAGAAAAATGCATGATCCTAACTATCCAAGATGTCTAATGCAATACATATGAAGAATGCAATTAATAGGCTCGGCTGCTAATATGACATACTGATCAATTTGAACAACATGTGATTAAACACGTATTCAAAAAAAAATATTAAAATTGCAATGCAGTTTGAATGATACGCCGAGCCTCGGTGCATGCAATATGAATGAATGGATGCAAACATGCAAGCATAAGGTATGCTAATTGAAAATGCCCCTAATCTAACCATCAAAAACGATTAAATAAAAGGGAGAAAGACGCGGGGTTGGAAGACATCAACACACGCACGCACACTTATTACAACATTACGCCCTCACGAAGGAGGGTTCGAATGAATAAAAGCTAACCAACTAGCTATGGTAATTAAGCTAACTAATTATTACAACAATTGAAACAAAATAACTAACTTATTCTAAGCTAATTAAATATTACAAATCAAATTAATTAGCTAAACACTTAACTAACTAATTACAAAGTAACTAGTCTAATTAATTACAACATGAATTAACTAGCTAATCTACTTGAATAATTACATCATTTGCAAGAATTAGCTACAACTAACTAACTAAACAAAGCAACTAAAAGGCCTCGGGAAGTGATGGATGCATGCATGCTCGGTTTCTCCACCCGAAAAGCCACCGCCTTGCCACTAAATACCTCTGTTTGTACATTTGAACAACAACAGTGCTGCTAACTCCCAGAATACCTCTGCTTTACCTTACCAACATACTGTGCAAATTTCATTGATGGTCGGTCGGCTACCATTGGTGGTCGGTCGGCTATTTCTAGTGGCCGTCGGCCACTGTTGATGGCCGGTCGACCACTGGTGCCCTGAACTTCCTCTTGTTGCAACAGAGAGCAAACAGAGGCAAAACAGTGTATTCTCAAGGGTTGTTTGTACTGTTACCCTCCTTATCATCAAACAAGCTCAAAGAAGTGTAACTCTTGGCCCTCAAACCATCAATCAAGCAATTTCCATGCATGATGGCCAATGAACCAAGTTTGTACAAGTTAATGAGTGCAAAACAAGACTCAAAAAGACCACCACCCTATCACGCATGATCGAGGGTGATGGTGACCAAGGAAAGTGGCACATTTCATCACTTTTGAGTATGAAATGTCCCGTTTTCCTTATGTTCGAATTAACGTCTGATTCAAACACATGCAATGCAACACGAAAGATGCTTATCTTTTGCTTCTTTTACTTGTTCATTTTGTTTACTCATTTTACATTACCGATTCATTCTTTAATTGATTAAGTCCATAAGTGAGTGTCCTCTAATGGAAAGATCGCTCAAACAACGAGTTTCTTTGGGCATGAAAGAGGCATTACACTGTTGGTAATGAACCCCCTAAGGGATTAAACCATTAAGTGCAAGACCTCCATTTCACACTTAGGCAAACAAGTGGTTGAAACCACTTTCAAAGCAAACAAAAGAGTGAAGAATTAAGGGAGGTTGCAAAGATTAAAGTGCAGAAATTCAGTGAAAAGCAACACTAAAACATGTTATTAACTCAAAACAATGATGATTAAAGCATTAAAACATCAAGCTAGTGAGGGAATTAACACTACAAGTATGCAATACAAGCCTCAACTGAACTAATCAACCCAAAACAGAGTCGAAACAGGTTATTTCAGAGGCAAAAACATAATGGACTTATGCTAATTTAAGCTAGAAAAACATGCTAACATATGAAGCTATCTAGGTATGCAAACATGACACAAGGAGGGGAGGCTAACCCCTCCAATTTTGGACTTCAAAACAAGGTTTTTACCACTAAAAAACCTCTAAAATTCAGTGGTTAAAAGGGCCAAAAAAGTTGGTTTGAAAGTGATGAAAAGATGGTACAAGAGCTTAACAAACAAAGGAGCAAGAAGGGTGGACCACCCCCTAACTCAAAGAGGCCTCAAACCAAAACTTTGAAGTCACAAAAACAAAGTTTTTGACAATTCAAAATTAGCCCAAAAAAAGTTTGAAAAGATGACAAAACAAGTATTGAAAACAAGCTTAAATAACAAGTGTTATATCTCTTGAAGCTAAGTCACAAAATAGGCAACAAACCAAGCTCAAACCTCCTTCGAGAGCTCAAACAAGGCTCCAAGTAATCTCAGCTCAAAGGCGAGAGTATTTGGTTAAGGGTTGATATGCAAAAGGTAAGAGAAACTAAGCAAATGTGTGCAAAATATCAAGAGAGAGAGAAAATTCTAGAGAGAGATATTTTTTGGTCTAAATCTTCTAACCCTCCAAAATGGGGCAAGACACCCCGTATATATAGAAAAACAAGTCTTGAGCTTGTGAACATCTCACCATACACGTGTATGAAGATAGAGCTCAATGAGCAATAGCTGGCACAACAGTCAACAAATATCTACAAAAAAGAAACCAATGGCCGTCAGCCACCACTGGTAGCCGACAAGAACAAGCCCTGGCCAACAGCCTAGGGGGCTGGCCGACAGGTCATCCCCTCTCCCAAACTAGAGGCAACAAGCTCTTGGTCCAAAAACATGCACAATATAGATAAGGTTTCAAGGCTCAAAGTCAGGTTCCGCCAAGGACTTCGGGCACTCAAAACGAACACAAACAAGGACAATCATTGAGTGCACAAACAATGACATCCAAGTCTTGAGGACAGTCAAAAATGGGATGTCTACACTACCGTGTTCGATGGATTATTCTTTCGGACGTATTGCGCCAGCCGACCGTCTTGTACCAGCTCCTCTAGGTGGTCCTTCAGTGCATAACAACTGTCGGTGTCATGACCATGGTCCTTGTGGTACTCACACCGTTTGTCCCTTCTCCTTGTATCGGGAGGTCCCATCATTTTGGGAGGCCATTTAAAGAACGGAAGGTGTTGAATTTTTGACAAAATCTTGCTGATCGGTTCTGCTAACTCCGTGTACTTTTTGTCCAAGTGTCTTGTGTGCCTGCTATCCACTTGATAGTGTTCATTTGATTGGTGTGAACACTGATCACTTGATCGGCGCAAGTCACGCCTTTTGTCTTGTTTAGCCTGATTCCACGGTTCAGGGCTCCTTGACGTCACGACGCTTATCGGCTGAACGATTCTAGACGGAGCCGTCTTAACGGCTTTCTGTCCGACTTTGACCCGCAAGGCATCGTCTTCTACCTTACAATATTCTTCAACTTTCTTCATTAATGCCCTAACTATTTTGGGGGGCCATCTGGTCAACAAACTGCGGAGGGGACTATCAGGATGTAATCCCATTTTAAAGGGGGTGATGGCCATGGAGTCATTGCAGGCATCATCTACCAGGTTAAAGAATTCCCAATAGCGTGTTGAATATTCACGAAGGGTTTCTTCTGGTTTAATTTGCATTGCCCATAGAGAATCGGCTTGCTTTGGCTGGATTTCATTGGTGATGAATCTTACCTTGAACGATTTATGGAGTTCATAGAAGCTTTTTGTCGATGCAGGCTCCAGTTTATAGTACCATTTGACGGCCAGTGGTCCCAGACTGCTCGAAAACATTCGACACATGAGGGCTTCATCGTCAGCATACAATGTCATCGCTTGTTTATAATGACGAATATGGTCAATGGGGTTTGATTTTCCGTCATACAGGGTGAACGGTGGTGCTTTGAACTTCTTGGGAAGCACAGCCCTTGCGATTCGTCGCACAAAAGGGTCATGCTCGTCTTCTTTATCCGAATCATCACTTCTTTTCCTTTGCTTGTGCCGTACATACGGACTTCCTTCGGATGAGCTGGATACATTGACTCGTCCCTTCTCTCTAGGTTTCGGGATGGTGAGTCAGAATCATTTTCATTATCGTGTTTTCAAAGTTGACGTCGTCAATCATCCTTCTTTCCTGAGGGTCGACCTCGGTTATGGAATGCGGCCTGCCGGGATTTGGCTAGCTCTAAGGCCAACTCCAAGCGCAAGTGCTCGTTCTCAGCCATCATGTTTTCCAGACGCTATTCATTTTGCTTTGTTTGATCCATGATTTTCTGCATTGTCTCTTACATCGAAGTTGAGGGTGAGGTCTGGGCTATTGAGTCGAAGTTCAAGGTCCATCGTGCGGTGATATTCTCTGGTCCAAGCATGTTTCTTGGAGTGATCTCATCTCTTGGCATAATGTCGTCAGCGACTACCGGAGGATCATCTGTTACATCCGCCATGGATGTGCTTGAGTATTCCCACAGACGGCGCCAATTGTGGAGAAGTGGATTGGAAATACTCCAGAATCCAGTCAAACATCCTTGATCCTCTGATTGCTACCTAAAAAACGGATGAACACTTCGGTTGGGGGTGCCAGAATTAGTACTCCGATGGACAAATTAGTATGCTCTCAAGTTTACTTCTATCTCAAGTTATTTTATTTATTCTCACATACCTCTCTTTTGTTAACGTTCCTTTTTTTATATTACCCTTTGGGCCCAAGGGTCAGGCCCACTCTTAATCTCGCACTTGATGGCTTACTCGGCCTTCCGATTGCATATTAGTTCCCATTCGGCTTTTCATATGGTCGACTATACATTCGGCTTTAAGAGCCCTTAGATTATAGCTGAATTGACTTTGGTTGGGTGTTTTCAAATACCTTGGCCTTCCTCAGCATATAAATATTCGGCCCCCACAGACGGCTATTTAAAGAACGGAAGATGTTGGACTTTGGGTAGGATCTTACTGATCGGCTCCACCAACTCCATATACTTTTTGTCTGAATGTCTGGTGTGCATGCTATCCACTTGATACTGATCGGCACGAATCACGCTGGCTGTCTCGTTTAGCTTGAATCTGAGGTTCAAGGCTCCTTGGTGGCATGGCGCATATCGGCTAAACCAAACCAGATGGCGCTGATTTCACGACTTTCTGTCCAGCCTTGACGCGGAGGGCATAGTCTTCCACCTTGCAATACTCCTCAACTTTCTTCATTAATGCCTAGACTGTTTCGGAAGGCCATTTGGTCAATGAACTTTGGAGAGGACTATCGGGGTGTAACCCCATCTTAAAGGCAGTAATGGTCATGGAATCATTATGGGCATCATCCACCAAGTTGAAACACTCCCAATAGCGCGCCAAATACTTACAGAGGGTCTCTTCTAGTTTAATTTGCATTGCCCAGAGAGAGTCGGCTTGCTTTGGCTAAACCTTATTGGTGAAGAATCTTGTCCTGAAGGATTTCTGTAGCTGATAAAAGCTTTTTATTGACGCCGGCTCCAGTTTATAATACTATCTGATGACCAATGGTCTTAGGCTACTTGGAAATATTCGACACATGAGGGCTTCATCATTAGCATGCAACGTCATCGCTTGTTTGTAATGACGAATATGGTCTGTAGGGTCTGACTTTCCATCGTACAGGGTGAATGCTGATGCTTTAAACTTTTTAGGCAGTACAGCCCTTGCAATGCGTTGTACGAAAGGGTCATGCTTGTCCTCTTCATTTGAACCATCATTTCCTTTTCCTCGCTTATGGCGTACTATAGCTCGACTTTTTTGCGCCCCCTTTTAGAAGCTCGGAATATGCCCTACAATTTGGACTCCCGCAGTTTTGAATCTAATCTCACAAGTGCAATGTGAAATTGATAAACACAAAAGAGTCCAAATTCGACAAATCTTTTGGAAAATCGATTTTGAATCAAAAATGCCAAAATTGGACTGCTTTGCCAAATACAGAGTCGCCACATAAATATTTTATTTTTGGAAAATTTAGGAAACCCATGACTCGTACCAAAAGCTACGTGTCCATCATCACCAAGATTGTCTCAGCTCGGGAACTTAGGTACGAGAGGGGAAGGTCATAAATTGAGCACCCCACTCGCCTACTAATCATGATATGATTTTTATGTACATTATATGCTCTTGTTCCAGTTTATTTAGGCTAGCATTTACTATGTGATGCGCATACACACAAGGTATAGACTAGTTTGCCCGAATTGGAACAACTCAATTTCATGTTTGCTTTCAAAAAAGAGTTTGATTTTGCCACTTAACAAAGTGGGCTTAAAGTTGCGATTTTGTCACTTGACAAAGTGGGCTTAAACGTACATTCATTGAATCATTCAAATTCAAGAAACAAGCCTTCATCCACAGGCACTCAAACAGTTTTTATCAATTAAGCACTTAGCCTCATGGCAAGCATGCTAGACTTGGCAACATTCACACGCATGCGGTTTATGCTAAAGCAAATAAAAGCTTACCTAGTACTCTAAGCCAAAATAAACAAAAGAGTTAGAAAAATGCATGATCCTAAGTTTATGCAATATGACTAATGCAACACATGTGATATGCAATTAGATAGGCTCGACTACTAAACATGGCATATGAATCGATTTGATAACATGCAGTCTAAGCACGTATTCGAAGAAGTATTGAAACGACAATACAGTTAGAATGATGAACCAAGCCCCAATGCATGCAATACGAATGGATGCAAACATGGAGAATGCTAATCGAAACATGAAGTCCCTAAACTAACTATCATAAACAGTTAAATAAAAAGGAGAAAGACGTAGGGTTGGAAGACATACACATTATTACATTGCGCTCTCACGAAGGAGAGTCTGAATAGACAAACTAGCTAATTTACTTAACTAATTAAAGCTAAGCTAATTAAGCTAATTATTACAAAACAAATGAAATTAGCTAAACTACTTAACTAATTATTACAACCCTTGAATTAATTAACTAGCTATCACTAATTAAGTAAAATAAATACAACAATTGAATAAAATCGACTAGCTATCACTAATTAATTACAACAAGATTTATTCACAACTATGATAATAATAATACTAATGAAACAATTAATCGCATTTGATAAGAGTGTAATGGAAGATAGATGAAGGTTGCATGCGCATCGCCTGAAAGCTACTCTGTCTGCCCAAGCCACCTCTATTTCACCTACAGCCACTGCCTCTATTTTTTGCAAAACTGCACTGCTGGCCACACACTGAGGGCCGGCCGTGCATCACTGATGGCCGGCTGGGCCTACAAATGGCCGGTCGTGCATCAATTTGGTGCAAAGCTTCGTTTTTGTGTTTTGAAGGGAAACCTGTGCAAATAGAGCATTCTCAAGCTCTATTTGTCCCTTCTTCATTCACTGTCATGGGAAAGCCTCGAGAGAAGGTGGAAATTGATTCCAAAGCCATCAATGAGAAAATTGATTGCTTGATGGTCTCGAATGCAATTTTGGACAAAAGTTAATAAAATGCAAAGAGTAAGACCACCCTTCCCTCTTGTCATATATGAACTCAAAGAGGGAAGTTGCAACACTTCAAGAATCATCAAAATGCCATGGATTAGCATGTGATGATTCTTGACACAAGTAACTTAGCATAACGTCCAGCCAAATTGAAGCAATTTAAGCCACTTTCTTTATGTGTGTTGATACAAGTTTTAAACCAATTTTATTAAGCCTTGTGTAGACACCCCATTTTTGACCGTCCTCAAGACTTAGAAGTCATCATTTGTGCACTCGATGATTGTCTTTGTTTATATTCATTTTGAGTGCCTAAAGTCCTCAGCGGAATGCCTTGTCTTTGAGCCTCTAAACCTTATTTGTTTTGTGCATGTTTTTGGACCAAGACCTTGTTGCCTCTACTCTGGTGGAGTGGGTGACCTGTCGGCTAGCCCTCTAGGCTGTTGGCCAGGGCTTGTTCTTGTCGGTTACCAGTGGTGGCCGACGGCCACCAGTGGTGGCCAACGACCATTAGTCTCTTTTTCCAGATATTTGTTGACAGCTGTGCCAGCTGTTGCTCACTGCACTGCATCTTCATACACGTGTATGGTGAGATGTTCACATGCTCAAGACTTGTTTTTCTATATATAGGGGGTGTCCTCCCCTATTTTTGAGGGTTAGCATTTTTAGAACAAAAATATCTCTCTCTCTCTAGAATTCTCTCTCTCTCTCTCTTGTTATTTTGTACATATTTACTTAGTTTCTCTTAGCTTTTGCACATCAACCCTTAACCAAATACTCTCACCTTTGGGCTGAGATCACTTGAAGCCTTGTTTGAGCTGTAGAAGGAGGTTTGAGCTTGGTTTGTTGCCTATTTTGTGCCTTAGCTTCAAGAGGTATAACACTTGTTATTTAAGCTTGTTTTCAATACTTGTTTTGTCATTTTTCAAACTATTTTTGAGCTAATTTTGAACTATCAAAAACTCTATTTTTGTGACTTAAAAGTGTTGGTTTGAGGTCTCTTTGAGTTAGGGGATGGTCCACCCTTCTTGCTCATTTGTTTGTTAAGCTCTTGTACCATCTTTTCAACACTTTCAAACCAATTTTTTTGGGCCTTTTAACCACTAAATCTCAGAGGTTTTTCAATGGTAAAAACCTTGTTTTGAAGTCCAAAATTGGAGGGGTTAGCCTCCCCTCCTTGTGTCTTGTTTGCATGCCTAGTTAGCTTCATATGTTGGCATGTTTTTCTAGCTTAATTTAGCTTAAGTCCAACATGTTTTTGCCTTTGAAATAACCTATTTGGCTCTGTTTTGGGCTGGTTAGTTCAGTTGAGGCTTGTATTGCATAGTTATAGTGTTAATTTCATCACTGGCTTGATGTTTTAATGCTTTAATCATCATTGCTTTGAGTTAATAGCATGTTTTAGTGTTGTTTTACACTCCATTGCAGCACTTTAATCTATGCAACCTCCTTCTTTGCTTCACTCTTTTATTTGCTTTTGAAAGTTGTCTCAAACTTGGGATCCTCTAAGCTGAAGATTGAGGTTATGCTTAATGGTTTAATCCTCTTTGAGGGTTCATTACCAATGGCATGATCTTTCTCATGCCTTAAATTACCCCTTGGTTGACATTTCTTTCCATTAGAGGATACTCACTTTTGGACTTAATCGATTAAAGATTGAATCAATAATGTAAAATGAGTAAACAAAATGAACAAGTAAAAGAGGCAAGATAAGCATCTTTCGTGTTGCATTGCATATGTTCGAATCCGGCGTTAATTTGAACATAAGGAAGATGGGACACTTCATACTCAAAAGTGATGAAATATGCCATTTTTCCTTGGTCACCATCACCCTTGATCATGTATGATAGGGTGATGGTCTCTTGAGTCTTGTTTTGCACTCATTAAACTTGTACAAACTTGGTTCTTTGGCCATCATGCATGGAAATTGCTTGATTGATGGTTTAAGAACCAAAAGTTACACACCTTTGAGCTTGTTTGATGATAAGGAGGGTGACAGTACAGATAACCCTTGAGAATACACTGCTTTGCCTCTGTTTGCTCTCTGTTGCAACAAAAGGAAGTTCAGTGCAGCAGTGGCAGACCGGCCATCAGCAGTGGCCGACCGACCACCAATGGTAGCCGACTGGCCATTAATGAAATTTGCACAGTATGATTGGTAAGGTGGAGCAGAGGCATTCTGGGAGTTGGCAGCACTGTTGGTGTTCAAATGTGCAAACAGAGGCGTTCAGTGGCAAGGCGATGGCTTTTTGGGTGGAGAAACCGAGCATGCATACATCCCTCACTTCTTGAGGCTTTTTAGTTGCTCTACTTAGTTAGTTAGTGGTAGCTAATTCATGCAAATGTTGTAATAAATTAGCTTAGTCGCTTTGTAAATAGTTAGTTAAGTGTTTAGCTAATTAATTTGATTTGTAATATTTAATTAGCTTAGAATAAGTTAGTTAATTCGTTTCAATTTTTGTAATAATTAGTTAGCTTAATTAGCGTAACTAGTTAGTTAGCTTATTCATTCAGACCCTCCTTCGCGAGGGCGTAATGTTGTAATAAGTGTGCGTGTGTGTGTATGTCTTCCAACCCCACGTCTTTCTCCCTTTTATTTGATCGTATTCGATGGTTAGATTAGGGACATATTTCAATTAGCATATCTTATGCTTGCATGTTTGCATCCATTCATTTGTATTGCATGCACCGAGGCTCGGCTCATCATTCAAACTGCATCGTATTTCAATATCTTCTTTGAATACGTGTTTATCACATGTTATTCAAATCAATTCATATGCCATATTAGTAGCCGAGCCTATTAATTGCATTATTGCATGCGTTGCATTAGACATCTCACATAGTTAGGATCATGCATCTTTCTAACTAGTTTTTTGTTTTGGCTTGGAGCACTCAGTGAGTTTTATGCTTTAGCATACTTGCATGAGTGTGAATGCCATGTTGCCATGTTTCGCATACTTGCCATAAGGCTATGTGCTTACTTGCTAAACTGCGTGAATGCCTGTTAATGAAGGCTTGTTGTTTGAATTGGAACAATTCAACAAATGTACGTTTGAAGCCCACTTTGTTGAGTGGCAAATCATGTTTTAAGCCCACTATGTTTGGTGGCAAATCCGCATCTTTTAAGCCCACTTGAGGGTGGCAAATTCAAACCATTTTTGCAAACAAGCGTGAGTTGAATTGTTCCAAGTCTTACGACTAGTCTAGTCTTGCTTGTGCACGTCACATAGTCAAGCTAGTTTAATGACCAGAATAAGAACACATAACGTTTATAAAAACATCATATCATGATTAGTAGAGGCCGATCTTTTGATCGGGTGAGCGGGGGTGCTCATTTCAGGACCTTCCCCTCTCATACCTAAGTTCCCGAGCCGGGGCAACTTTGGTGATGACAGATACATGGCCTTTGGGACGAGTCAGGGTTTCCTAAATTTTCCCAAAATAAAAAATATTTAGGTGGCGACTCTGTATCTGGCAAAGCAGTCCAATTTTGGAATTATTTGATTAAAAATTGATTTTCCAAAAAGGTTTGCCGGATTTGGACTCTTTGGTGTTTATTAGTTTCACATTGCACTTGTGAGACTAGATTCAGAACTGCGGGAGTCTGAACTGTGAGGCCTTTCTTTCAAACCCTTTCCGAAAGGTGGGGCGCGGAAAAAGGCGAGTCCACACCTTACCATTCTTTAGTCCATTTGTCCATGGCGATGTTAAAGTCCTCTAAACAAGAAGTAATGTCAAATGAGAGGTTTTTCTAAAGCATGAAAGAAAGATTATACCATTGGCAATGAATCTTCGAAAAGATTATGCCATTAAGTAGGAATCTTTCTTACATATCTTGAACAACCTTAATCAGTTGAAATCATTCTCAAGCATGAAAGAGATGGATAGTGGATTGATTATTAAACTTAGACTCTTAAACATGGAAATGAGTAAAGGATTGCTTGGAACAACATGTAACAAGTTACATATGCTATCTTGTGGGACCACAAATGAACTAAACAAAGCATGAATCAATTTAAAAGGCTTGGAGAGCCCTAAAATAGTCCTTAATACATTAAAAAACAGAGGCTAGACATGCATGAAAAGTGCTTAAAAAGCTAAACAATAAAGAGATGAATGAAGGCTAGTAAGCAAGAGATGAAGGAAAGGTGGCTAACCCCTTCACTTTTGAAACCTCAAAACATGATTTTTAGCCTTTTGAAAACTCTAAAAATCAGTGTAAATATCAAAGAAAAAGAGTGGAAAGAGAAGGGTTTGAGCTACAGATAAAGGTGTAGAAAGAGCAAGCTCTCTCTACCCTTTTTGTAGCTCTTCAAACCCAACCTTAAACACTTTAAATAGACTCAAAACAATACAAATTAGTAAGAATTATGAAGCAAGTGTGAAAAATGAAAGTAAGAGAGAAGACAACAAGCTTATACCTTTCAAGGGGTAAGCTTATTGTTGATGATCCAAACTTGGTTTCTACTCACTCTCAAGCTTGAATTATGCTTCTCCAAGATCAACCAAGACTCTAAGGTGGTGAGACAAGGTTATGTATGGAGTATAGAGATGATACAAGGAAGCTAGGTTAGCACAAATATTGCTTGTAATGGAAGAAGGAGGAGGGAGGAGCTCTCAAGGTGTATATAGGCTGTTTAAATTTTGTTCAACCCTCAAAACAATCACACAGCTTCGTTTTTATAGAATTCGAGCTCAAAAAGTGATAAATATCTTCAAAAATGGATAGCTGGTGGGCTCTCACCCAGAATAGTATTTTTCGCCACCAAGGGTCGGCCGGTTATTCATAGCCACGGCCGGTCATCATTGATGCACGGCCAGGCCTTGATGCCCTCCCCTGTTTTTTTTTTTTGTTCAAACTCAACTCAGACTGAAAAAAGGTCCAAAAATGAAACTCACACACTACTACAAATATAGATAAAGATCACACTTTTTTGGTGTGATGTATGTTTTTTAATCACACCTTTTAAATTTTATTAAAGTGTGGTATTTAGGAGTGTGATTAAAAATGGTCATTTTTAAGTGTGATTAAAAATATTTAGATCACACCTCACCTTTTAAGTGTGATTAAAAACTTTTAGTTCACACCTTTTAAGTGTGATTAAAACTTTATATCACACCTTTTAAGTGTGGTTAAAAACTTTTAGATCACACCTTTTAAGTGTGATTAAAAACTTTTAGATCACACCTTTTAAATGTGGTTAAAAACTTTTGATCACACCTTTTAAGTGTGATTAAAAACTTTATATCACACCTTTTAAGTGTGGTTAAAAACTTTTAGATCACACCTTTTAAGTGTGATTAAAAACTTTAGATCACACCTTTTAAGTGTGATTAATAACTAATAAAACCTGTGATAAAAAAAAAAATTGACATATTTAAAGAATAATCAATATTATTTTTGTACGCGCATTTGAAGAATGTAATACACACTATATACTATATTTTGAATCACAACCATATATTGAATGAAATAACGTCATATATTTCATACATGAAAGTTAAATGTTTAAAAGTATATACAAAGAAATTAATAAAAAAAATTTAACTGTGATTACATATATTAAAAAATAAAAAAAAAACTTGAAAAAACGAAGTTCTTGAATTCTTTGACCATATTTTGCATCTCTCCAAGAAATTTCTGACCTGAAAATAAAAAAACAAATTAATTTAAAAACCGCTAGAAACATAGGAATACATTTACTAATTAATTTATAAACTTACATTTAGATCACACCAAAAATAATATAATTTATCCAGTTGTTAAACTGCCCCCAATCCTTTCCCCACAACCACCAAAAATGACATAATTATTTTGATTCTCCACACAAATATCAGTAAAACAACACCACAAAAGAAGACAATATGCAACAATGCAGTAAGGATCACATAAATGATAAAATGGAGTATTATATGGACAATCAAAATCATATGATATCAACATATAACCCACTAAAAACTATAAAACAAATAAGGATCAATAAAGCTTATTGGTCTTAAAAGCAGAAATCACATAGCCTGAATAATTACAAATTGGTATAGAAGCAATCCAAGAAGAGGAAATAATAAGAGCCCAGCACACTAAATTAAAAAGAAACAACTTGCATACAACCTCCTTATCTAAACCTCCAGCTCCCTAATTTAATAACTTGAGATGAAACACATCTTTATAGGAATAGGATCAGCCACAGATAGATACTTTAAAGATTGTAATTGTCAAAAATACGAGAATTATATGATTTTCAACCATGACAAAATACTCTATTGAAATAGCAAATTCTCCACAATTAAAGTCTGTCCATGTAAGTGACAAACAATGACAGGTCCTCACTATCCAACACTTCTCTCTGTGCATGTCAATGAAATCTATCACATACAACATATAAAAGCAATTCACAAAAATTGAAGTAGGAGACTTGTAATTATCAATTCATTCAATTAGTATATCTTAACTCT
Source organism: Camellia lanceoleosa (assembly GCA_025200525.1). Taxonomy (NCBI): domain Eukaryota; kingdom Viridiplantae; phylum Streptophyta; class Magnoliopsida; order Ericales; family Theaceae; genus Camellia; species Camellia lanceoleosa. Next base: position 7,529,110 of record CM045763.1, on the reverse strand, counting down.
TATATGAACCCAATTTTCTGTTGGACCATGACATTATTTGCTGAAATCATATTTTTTTAGGCAAAAAAAGTAGCTCATAAGGATCTCATCAACGATATCATATCTTAAATTCTGCACCATGCACCTCAAATACAACTTAGGCCCATTTGTGAAACCAACTTTGGAAGTATACCAATGTCAAGAATTAACAATTATCTTGCTATGTTTTAATAGTCTTAGACCCTGCAACCTTGCCCTTCAGTGGGGGCAGGATGCACCTTAAGCTACAATCGTGGTAAAGGGTAATACATAAATCTAGTACATCACAAAAGTGACCAAAATGGCAATTGGGCTTCATTGTTCAAGGCCTACACAAAATGCATTTACACCCAAAAGGTTGAAATAATGAACTAGCATAAATGACCTTACCTTTTCCTCAACTGAGTGCTGCAAGATCTCCAGCAATGCATCTACACTGATAGTTGCTTGTCTTGACTGAAAAAGCAGAAAGAAGACTTGTTTTAGTATGCTTAAAATATAAATTCAAGTTCACATCTGAGTAAAATGAATAAAACAACAAACTTTCACACACTCGGCTAATGATCCCATATGTCAGGCAAATTGACATTTTAACCCAAAATAAGTTTACCAACCTATGAAGTTAATAAGGCCATGAATTCAGTAGCTGAATCATTAAGTTATTCTCAATACATCTAGAATTCTAGCCTCGACCCTGCCTGACTCTATTGGGTATGAGTTGCGGTTAATAGAGGTTGGGGATTAATAAAACTAATCTGGTCAAGGTCGGAAATAGGGCATCCCCTCCCTGAACCCCCAAATTTTTTATATATTGATTGTCAACATACCCCCTTAATATATGTTTATTATGTTCACTACGTATTAGTTATTTGACTAAGCAAGTAACCTCATGGACTTCACTTCATCCAAGGGCAGCAAGGATGTCCATCTCTCTTACTTGATCCGATTAATTCTCAAATAAACAACTTATAGATATAAGTTCTATTTTCCTCACAATGAACTTCATTTTGAGCCAAAAATCATTTGTCACCAAATTCATGTCTCCTTATCTCAAAACACTCTACTTGGGGCAGATTCTCTGTTTTCACGCTGTCCAAAAAACAAACAAACAAACTCACAAGCTCAAATAACTTGTCTACTAGCCACTGCTTCTGACTACATGTTCACAATCTCACATAACCATTTCATCAAACAACTGATAAACATATTATCAAACCCCTCCTATCCAAACAAGAAGCTAGTTACAGAAATATGACTCTGAAATGCCCATAATAATGCAAGATTAAAAGCCTTAGCATAACAAGAAGTTTTAGGAAAATGTGTGATTCACAAGTGTAAAAGACTATATACTATATACAGTTGAAGTTTACCTATATAGAAATTTGTCAAGAAATAGTACAACAAATGACTGACACAGAATTGTATTAATTTGAATTCTTCACAAAAATACAGTAGCCCATGTTGCAAAAATATCGACACTAGCAAGGTCGTCAATGTTGGAAAATCATTGTTGGTGCTTGAAAGTTGAAACTTCTTACCAGCTTCTGAGTTATTGGAACAATCTTTAGTGTAGATGTTAAAATTGTTGTTTGAAGTGTACATCTAAGTGTAAGTGACATGAGAGAGGGCTTTTAAAACTGAATAATTATAGCACGTTACTAGAGGGAGACTTTAAACAACTAATTCCCAAGAACTTTCAAAATAAGGCATAACCTACCAAATAAGCAACACAGCAAATCCAAAATTCAAGACACATCTATAAATCCAAATCCATATAGTAAATAAAAGAGCAAAGAGAAACAAATCTGGAGAGTAAATAAGAGAGCAAAGAGAAAGAGAAACTTATCAGTTACCAAAAATAAAAAGAAAAAGAAAAAATCAGTAAGAATAACCCAATCATGTAGAATAACCCAACCATCAACAAAATCTTTACCCAATCATGTACTTTTGTAAGAAAACCTAGAAGAATTGCATGAGATGCATGATAACGCTTTGAATGTGAATGCCATAGTTCCAAAGAATTCACAGAAAGCCACACAAAATGTCTGAGCTACTTACCAATTCATGAGAGAGGGGATCAATGATTTGAAGGTGTAAATATATATATATATATATATTCATTTGATGTCTTGCTCATGCTGCTTTCTTTACTACTTGCTGAAGGTTTTTTGCTATGTAGTTACGGCATTTTATAGTTTTGGTTAGGTTGTTGTACATGTAGCAATTTTGGTTTTGTTAGTTATAAGATACGTGATTGGTTTTTGTTCTTAATTGATAACCCAAAGAAACAAGAAAGCAAACTAAAACCCCCCAAAATAGTAGCAGCAGCAGCCACAGAATCAAATTGACAGATAGCAGCAACAGCCACAGAACCAAACCAGTAACCAAAATTGATAGCTCAACCACCTCAATCAACTACCAGCTCTAACAACTTAAACTCCAACACAGATCAAAAAAAGGAAAAGAGAAAGAAAAAAAACCCTTGCATTAGGACCAAACCAAAATTGAGAGTCACCGGGAACAGAATCTGACCTGATATAAATTAAAGATAATGTCATTCATTGAGAAGGGCAATCCTGTGTATGATGCTAAGCCCTGTCCTGCTAGTACTAGAAGTAGTGATATTGGTCGTGTTTGCAAAAATTAACGTTCATAACTTATTACCTTCCAAACCATAAAAAAATAGAGAAAGAAAAACATGACTCTGTCTACCCTTTCTAGCTATGTAAAACACATCCAATTTGAATGGGAATTTCTGGTTCACTAGTCTAACCAGCTAATCTAGAACTGGCAAAGAATAAAGAAAATCAAGAAGAATCGTTAGACTAGTGAGCTGCCTAACTCACTTAGGTGGTCCAATTCTATACTTTGTTTTCATTTAGTTCATTTACCACTCGCATATATATATATATATATATTTTTCTTTTGATGACCATCATCTTGAAAGTTTTTATGTTAACTATTTCATTAGAACTAGCAAAGTTGGATAAGACTGAAAGGAGATATGGTTGGATTAAGCGTCGGTTAAGAACAATTGAAGAAATCTGGAAAATATTTCCTCCTTCATGGCATGTTCCTTATTTGCTGTGTATCCAGTTCTTTGAAACTCTTCGAGGAATCCTATCGCCCACTGTTGGTTAAATTAAAGAAATAGTGGGTGCCAAGGACTGAGCACAAGCCTGACCAGATAATTATTGACATACAAAGCAACCAAACTCATATTCAACCCATGTCCTCACACTTGACAACCTAAACTTTCACCATTCAGAGCAAGCACGGGCCCCTCATTGGCCTGATAGGTAACTATGGTTTGAAAATGGGTATTATCCTTGATTGTTTACATTGTAGAGAGGTTGGCTCATTGGTTCACTTGTGAGATTTTGGTATCATTGGGTATAAAAATGGTATCAAAATCATTAGTGACATTGACAACACCACTTTCCGCTTGATATACATAGTGAACTGAATGAAAAATATGCCCAAAAATTCATGTTTCCAGTAAGCACCAAAACATCTAAAATTTCAAACTGAGTTAACCAATGCACCACAGACAGAGAGAGTTAGAAAGTGTCACAATGCAGTTCTGTGTTGAGAGAACTTCAAGCAAATAAAAGGGAAACGTTAGGTGTCTATACGAGACCAGTGCTAATAATTGCCATTTATATATGGAGTTGAAAGTTTTAATCATGGACCATTCATACATGTAACACTAGAAACATGAAAGTTAAAATACTGTAATTTTAAGAATTCCAATGCAGGACTACTAACCAAATTATCAGATCCAGCAGCACCCCCAACATAATGTAATAAGGTGATGGTTTGGAAAAAAAATAAACTGCACCATAATTGGCATATCGCTATTGCATAAAAAGTACAGGATCGATGAAGGTTCTTATTGAGTAAAATAAATGCATGTTTCCTACTTTGTAATAATACATGCAACTAGGGGTGGGTGCGGATCGGTTGCGGCCACGAAACCTCCAATCCGCCATCCGTTCGCCAAATTGGCGGATTGAAGAAAATCAATCCGTATCTGTCCAAAAATAAAGCGGATGCGGATTTGGCAGATTGGCGGATGGATGCGAATCGGTTTGGCGGTTTGAAATTTTACAAATTTTCAAAAAAAAAAAAAAAAATTGTGCATAATTCAACATCTATTTATTCATTACAATGGGCAATGCAACCTGGGCATAATTCAAAATTCAAAATTCAAAATCATTTATTCATGGAAAACATTCACATCATAATTCAAAATCATTAATCAATGTATTTATTAATCAATCAAAAATACAAATTCATAGTTACTTTCGGCCACAATTAGACTTGTGTTTAATATAATTCATTGTAAAGTGTGTTTTTATGCGTGTGTGTGAAGAAGGATGATGGGGGAAGTGGGCATAGAATGGAACTCACAAATTAAACCTTTTGAAATCCCTAATATCATCATCGAAAGCAAAGAAAAAAAAAATTTAAAAATAAATAAAAGAATTAATGTGAGAGTGAAAAATGAGATTATTTTCTCGTAATCCAAACGAAAGAATAAGAATAAGAATAAGAATAAGATTATGAATATGAATATGAATATTCAAAGAATCAATTAGGCTGCATACTGGATTATAATAAAATAATAGCAATAATCAAGCATAAACACAGAGGGAGCGAGTGAGTTAGAAAATTGAAACAAATTAACAGATCCAATTTCCAAATAGAAACAAACTAACTTGTAGATAGAACAATTAAAAGAAAAGAAAAGAAAAGAAAAGAAGGGGTATGCATTAATAAATTAATTACTTACTTGGATAGGTTTAGTAAGGTGAGGAGGTTGGAAAGGAAGAAGGTGGAAGAAGTGATCCTTGTCGAGGAGGTCCAGCTCATTGGGAACCATTACCACTCCATATACATCTCCCCCCATCACGCAATACCTCTTCTTCTGCGATTCCGATTCCATATCCATTACAAAATTAATACACCAAATTTCCAACCTTAATAGTTTACCATTACAAAATTAATACACCAAATTTCCATCGCGCAAGACGCAATAACAGTTTACTTAATATATAACAGTTTACTCAAAAAAAAAAAAAAAAAACCAATCTTTTTATCTGTAAATCTTATATATGCCAAACCAATATATACATGTAGACACCCCATTTTTGACCGTCCTCAAGACTTGGACGTCACCGTTGGAACACTCGGTGATTATCCATGGTTGTGTTCGTTTGGAGTTCCCGGAGTTCTCGGCCAAGGCCGTGCCTCGTGACCTCCGAACTTCGACCGTTGTGTTTGGTTTTGCACCAAACACTTGTGATTTGCCTTGGAAGGGCAGGGAATGCTTTATGAGGCATCCCCACACACCACCGGCTGGGGCTAGAGGCCACCGGCTGGCTGTAGTTGTCACCGGCACTATATTGTGCCGGTCGGCACTATTTTGTGCCGGTCGGCACTATTTTGGGCGAAATGACCAATTTACCCAATGGACCGTGCACTTGCTTTCTGAGATATTTTCAGACAGCTGTGTGCAATTGGCTTCCCCTCCATACACGTGTATGGAGGGATGAACCCTTGTTTGCTTAGCTTGTAAGTTTTACAAGTTCTATAAGAGGAAGGTTCTTCTTCTTGACTTAGGGTTGGGACTTCTTGAGAGAGTTCAGCCATTTTTAGAGAGAGGAAGCTCTGGTTTAGGTTAGAAAATATATATCTACCCTATATCTATCATTCTCTTGTTAAACTAGGTGTTTTGTGCCTTACTTTTGCACACTAGCACCTAGTGTTCCACCTTTCTCTTGGGACAGAGGTTCCAGAGGTTGGTTTTTGGTGATTCTTGACTGGATTTGAGCTCAAGGAGGCAACACCAACAACTCTTGTGAAGGTAGTCATCAAGGGTGAGAAACTTGCACTTTTTTCCCCATTTTTGCAACTCATTTCTACCTAAGTTAGAACTGTTTTTGAGCTTAGTGTTTGGCACATAAAAGTTCTGATTTTTGACCCTCTTTATTGTATATTAAGAGTGTTTTGTGGTTTGGGGAGGTTTGACCCCCTTTAGACCTTGAAAAGGGCCCCTTTTTGTGCTATTTTGGAGAGATCCGAGATTTTGGTGATAGGATCTCTTCACCACTGAAATCTTGAGGGATTTCAGTGGTGAAGAGCATGCCTTGAAGTCTCAAGAAGGAGAGGGCCACCCTCTCTCCTTGATGTCCTTGAAAAGGGCAAATTTTGCTTCCTTAAGGAGCTTCATGCTTGAGTGTGTGTTGAGCATGTTTGAGTTGTTTTCCATGCTTATATTGCCATGATATAACATGCCTCTAAGTTGGTTTTGGTCTCCTATACATGCTTAGTATAGTTGCCTTGTAATGCCCTTTTATGCCTTAACATGCCTAGGTTGTGTGCCTTAGTTTCTAGCATGTTTTAGGCTTAGATTTGTGAAGCTTGTAAGCTTATTTTGCCATGATTCAGCTCTGTCCATAGCTATTTTGGCCAATCTTGGCATGTATTTGGTAGCCTCTTTGTATTTGGCTTGTTGGCCTCAAAAGCATGAATATGTGGTATGCTATTCTAGCTTTGTTTTTGATGGTTGGAACCATCTAGCATGCCATTTCAGTCCTTCATACATGCTTGTTGGATTGCCTCAGTGGCCTTGTTAATGCTTTAAGAGTATGTCTTGTATGCTCCATGTTTTGGCTTCAATGCATGCCTTTAGCTTAATGACTCTTAGATGCCATCTAAGTAGCTCTTTGGCCTTGCTTTAACATGCTAAGAACCTGTTTTTGGTTGTTAAGTGCATGCCATATGTGTTTGTGCCAAGTGTGGTTTAAATGCCCTATTGACTTGCCTTAAGCCTAGGCCATTTGCATGCTTTGTTTGGCATGCTTCATTGCATGATTTGGCATCGTGTTTAGCATGAATTTCAGAGTTTTAAATGCATGCTATTAGTCCATGTTTGGCTTCTTTAAGTGTGCATGAAAGTTGCTTTTGAATGCCTAAGCCTTGAGCCTTAACACTTGCATGTGTGTGTGTATTTGGTCTCATTTTCTAGGCACTTTGGCCACTGATTTTAGGCCTTTTAGAGTTGCCTAATTCATGTCTAAGTCCACTATTCCATTGGATTGCATGCTTGAATTATATGCTTGTTTGTATGCTTGCATAAATGCATCATATTGTCCATTTTGCATCCTAGATAACATGCTTAGGGTTGCATCCCATTTGCATGCATGTTAAGCCTTTTGAAGTGAAGTATGATGGAGGTTTGGCACCCTTATTTGTTTGTTTGCATTGCATGCATTTGACATTGAAGTTGCATTCTCGGTCCTTTGGGCCATCATGCATAGAAATGCGCGATTGGTGGTCCGGGAATCGAGGCACATGCCCTCTTGAGTCCATAGCATGATGTGGGATGTGTTTGGTGCATACATGCTTTGAATTACATTGCCATACACTGCTTGTCCTCTGCTGCTGTCAAATTGCAGGTTCTGCAGCAATTTTGGCCGACCGGCACTGTTAAATGCCGACCGGCAAATAATTCCTGGCCGATAGCATAATTTGCGGCCGGTGGTCATTTCCCTTGGCCGGTGGCCATTCCCCTGAGCCGATGGTGTTCCACAGCACTCAGAGAAGCAATCCTGGGACTTGTGCAAATTTTCAGAGGAGTATGGCAGTATAAACAGAGGCATACTTGCATGGCAGTGCGATTCCGAGCGAGTCCCGGGCGCGCGCTGCAGTTAGCCCTCATACCGAGGCATTTAATGCTTAATTAGATTAATTATTTAATTTAATTAATTTAGTTGATTTGTAATATTTAATTAGCTAGTTCAGTTAATTATTTATTCGGTCTGTGTATTATTATTTTGTCCCTCCATGTGAGGGCAAAAATGTAATAAGTGTGTGTGAGTGGGTGTATGTCTTCCAACCCCCATTTCTTTCTAACCCTTTTATTTACCTGCTTATGGTAGATTAGGGCATACTTATTTTAGCATACCTTATGCAATGCATGCGTGCATTCATGCATTTATTTACATGCACCGGGCTCGGTACATCATACAAATTGCATCGTAACTTTCAATTCCAAATTGAATACATGCTACTTGAAGCATTTCATATGCCATGTTTAGGGTTAACCGAGCCTACTCTAGCTTGCATTTATGCTTGTGTTGCATTAGCCACTTAACATGAACTAGGTCATGCATGTTTGCTAACCGGGTTTTCATTTTGGCACGGAATACGATGTAAGTGTTTTTGCTTTAGCATGTCGCATGCGTGTGAATGTTAACATGACAGCATGTCTACCATGCGGCTAAGTGCTTATGTGATAAACTGTTTGAATGCCTGTGGGTGGAGGTTGGATTGCCTGAGTTGGAACGACTCATTGAAATCCGCATTTTAGCCTACTTGCGAGTAGCAAAAGAAAACAACACGTTTTTCGAGACAAAACGGATATGCAATGTTTATTTCCAAATTAGGCAATCTAGTCTATACTTTTGTGTTGTGCGCATCACATAGTAATTCTAGGCTAAATAATTGGAATAAGAACATGTAATGTTTTCAAAAACGGATATCACGGTTAGTAGAGGCCGGTCTTCGGGCTGGGCGAAAGGGGGTGCTCATAGCTGACCTTCCCCGATCGTACCCAAGCTCCCGAGCCAAGACCACTTTGGTGATGACGGACATGTGGCCTTCGGCACCGAGTCAGGGTTTCCTAAATTTCCCAAAAATAAAATATTTAGGTGGCGACTCTGTAATCTGGCAAAGCAGTCCATGTTTGGCACTACTTTTTCAAAAATCTGTTTTCTCAAACGATTTGCCGGATTTGGACTCTTTGGTTCAGATTTAGAACCAACACAAAATCGAGTCCGAACTGTAGAAGTGAAGCCCACGGGCGCGTCTACAATACATCAAACCCTCAATCAAGCTCAATATATACTGTTCAGAGGCCGATTACTCAATGACTTAACAAATCTTATATATACATCAAAACTCAATATATATTATATACATCAAACCCTCAATCAAACAGAATTTCTAAACTCAATATATACATCAAACCCACAGAGGCCGATTACTCAACACACGAAGATTTTCATACGATCAACTCAATATATATACAGAGGGAGGTGTCTGTAAATCTTCTATCGATCGATCGATCGAGAGAGAGAGAGAGAGAGATACCTCAGTGTATAGATCGATCGCCGTTTAGTGCAAGCAAATCGATCGCCGTTCAGTGCAAGCAACTCGATCGCCGTTCAGAAGTGTAGATCGTCGGTCGTTCAGTGTAGATCGTCGGCCGGAGGTTACCGTCGGACGATAGGTAGGGTAGAGAGAGAGAGAGAGAGAGAGAGAGAGAGAGAGAGTGTGTGTGTGTGTGTGTGTGTGTTCTTCTATTTGTTTGTTGGGTCTGTGAAGAAATTAGGGCAAAGCAAAGCAAACTCTAAAGAAAAGGGGCCTGATTCGTATAATAAAATTGGGGGGGAAAAAAGGCGCGAATTGTATAATATATTTTATATAAAAATCAAATTGAAATGTTTTATACAATCATACTATTTAGGAGTGTGATTATATATATATATATATATTCACATTTAGAAATAAAGTGTGGAAAAGTGTGAATAAGAAATAAAAAATAAAAAATAATTATCATTTAAGAATAAAAAATAATTATCATTTTAATTTTTGGACAGGTTATATACATACGTATGGCTGTTTCAATTAAATTTGTAAAAAATTATTTCTAACCACTCGAAGATAAAAATTATATTAAAATAATAATAATTTTTTATTTTTTATTTCTTAACCAAACTAATTTTTAATTTTAAAAAAAAATTCTAAAAATCAAACTATACATAGCCTAAGAATCTTTTGATAAGTCATTTCTTACGTTGGTAACTTATTTAATTATTTGTTAATTTTACGACATTTTTACCATCAAGCCTGTTTGGTAACCATTTCGTTTTCAGTTTTCAATTTATATTTACAAAAATTTTAAAAACTATAATAAAAACTTGTTTGACAATTTTTTTAGTTTATAAATGGTTGTCTCAGTTTGTAAATTTGAGGAAAAAACGTAAATTCAAAAAATGAGCTTACGTTGGTTTTTAAATAGAAATTTAAAACCTTTACTAACAATTTTTTTTTTCAATTAATCTTTTTTTTCAAATAATTTTTTTCCAATTAATATTTTTTTCAATGAATTTTTTTTCCAACTAATACTAAGCAAGAGGGCAATTGGTAATGTTACTTTAAACCTTAGGGGGTGAAATGTAATTTCCAAAAGGTGAGGGGGAACTGTAATAAACATAAACCTCAGGGGGGATTAGTGTAATTTACCCAAAAAAAATTAATTGGAAAAAAAATTATTGAAAAACAATTAATTAAAAAAAAATTTGCTAGTAAAATTTTTAAATTTCTATTTAAAACCAACGTAAACTTATTTTTTGAATTTACATTTTTTTCTCAAATTTACAAACTGAGACAATCATTTGTAAACCAAAAAATTATCAAACAAGTTTTTATGACAGTTTTTAAAATTTTTGTAAATATAAATTGGAAACTGAAAATAAAATGGTTACGGTCTGCTTGGTAACGTTTACGTTTTTAGTTTATATTTACAAAAATTTTATAAACTGGGTTTTGTTTATTTTTAAAAAAACATAAACTACAAACACGTTTGGTAATTGACAAAATGTTTTAAAAAATTTAAAAATATAAAAAAGAGTGAGAAATGTCAAGTGGTGGCAAGTGGCGGCGAAAAACGGTGGTGGAAAGTGGTGACGGTGGGTTGTGGGTAGCGGGTGGTGGTGGGTGGTGGCGAGTGGGTGGTGGTGGTGGGTGGGTGGGTGATGGTGACAAGTGGTGGGTGGTGGTGGTAGTGGCGGCAGGTGGTGGGCGATGGTGGGTGGCGGATGGCGGGTGGTGGTGGGTGGTGGTGGGTGGGTGTGTGGGTGGTGGTGGTGGTGGTGGTGGTGGGTGTGGGTGGGTGGTGGGTGGGTGGTGGTGGGTGGTGGTGGTGGTGGTGGTGGTGGTGGTGGTGTGGGTGTGTGGGTGGGTGGGTGTGGTGTGGTGGTGGTGGTGAGTGGTGTGGTGTGGTGGTGGTGGTGGTGGTGGTGGTGTGGTGGTGTGTGGTGGGTGGTGGTGGGTGGTGGTGGTAGGTAGGTGGCGGATGGTGATGGTGGGTGGTGGATAGTGACAGATGGGTGGCGGGTGGTGGTGACGGGTGGTGGGTGGTGGTGGCAGGTGGGTGGCAGATGGCGGGTGGTGACGGGTGGTGGTGGTGGTGGTGGGTGGGTGGGTGACGGTAGCAGGTAGTAGTGAGTGGGTGGTGGTGGTGGTGGTGGGTGGTAGGTGGTGGTAGTGGGTGGGTGGGTGTGATGTGGTGGTGAGCAGTGGTGGGTGGTGGTGGTGGTGGTGGCGGTGGGTGGCGGGTGGGTAGTAGATAGGTGGTGGTGGGTGGGTGGGCGGCAGGTGGGTGGTGGGTGGTGGTGTTGGGTGGCTGGTGGTGGTGGGTGGTGGTAGATGGGTGCTGAGTGGTGGTAGCAGATAGGTGGCGGGCGGTGGATGGTAGTGGCAGATGGTAGCGAGTGGGCGGTTGTGGTGGTAGGTGGTAGTGGCAGGTGGGTGGCGGGTGGGTGGTAGATGGTGGTGGTGATGGTGGGTGGTGGTAGTGGATGGCTGGTGGTGGCGGGTGGTGGTTTTTAAACAGAAATTTTAAAATTTTACTAACAATTTTTTTTTCAATTAATTTTTTTTCAAATAATTTGTTTTCCAATTAATTTTTTTTCAATGAATTTTTTTTCCAACTAATACGAACCGAGGGGTCAATTGATAATGATACTTTAAACCTTAGGGAGGGGATTGTAATTTCTAAAATGTAAGGGGTGTCAATGTAATTTATCCAGTAAGGGCAAAATTAGTATTTAAAAAAATTAAATTGCTAAGGGGGGAATTTGTAATGAAATTTTAAACCTCAGGGAGGGAGATGTAATTTCCAAAACGTGAAGGGGGAACTGTAATAAACATAAACCTTAGGGGGTATCAGTGTAATTTACCCTATATATATATATATATAATCACACTTAATTAGAAAGTGACATAAAAATAAATATTATCACACTCAATTAGATTAAGTGTGATTAAAAATTTAGAAATTGTATATTTTATATAAAAACCAATTTGAAATATTTATACAATCACACCTATTTAGGAAGTGTAATTAAATATATATATATATACATATATATAATCACACTTATTTAAAAAATGTGATTAAAAAGTAGTAATGTATATATAATCACATTTTAATTACATTGTGTGATTAAAAAATATATAAATAATCACACTTTAATTAGAATGTGTGATTAAAAAATATATAAATAATCACACTTATTTAAAAAGTGTGATTAAAAATAATAGTGCATATATAATTACACTTTAACTAGAATGTGTGATTAAAAAAAAAAAAAAAATATATATATATATAATCACACTTATTTAAAAAGTGTGATTAAAAAGTAGTAATGTATATATAATCACACTTTAATTAGAAGGTGTGATTAAAAAATATATAAATAATCACACTTTAATTAGAATGTGTGATTAAAAAAAATATATATAATCACACTTGTTTAAAAAGTGTAATTAAAAAGTAGTAGTGTATATATAATCACACTTTAGTTAGAAGGTGTGATTAAAAAATATATAAATAATCACACTTTAATTAGAATGTGTGATTAAAATATATATATATAATCACACTTGTTTAAAAAGTGTGATTAAAAAGTAGTAGTGTATATATAATCACACTTTAATTAGAAGGTGTGATTAAATATATATATATATATATAATCACACTTAATTGAAAAGTGACATAAAAAATAAATATTATCACACTAAATCAAATAAAGTGTGATTAAAATATCAATCTAATTTTTTTTATCACACTTCCAATAAAAGTGAGATCTTTTTTTTTTTTTTTTTTGTCAAAGTGTGATCTTTAACTATTTTTGTAGTAGTGACAAGTTCAAACAAGGTAAATATTGAAGACTTGAGGTTATTTCGAGAGCCCGATTGAATCCGAATCACTGCGAATTCATAATTCAGCTTTCATCATTGAGTGTATCGAACCAAGCGCCTAAGTTTTGTGGGCAGTCAAAAATGAGGTGTCTATAGTTGCCCCTCTTTGACAGAGCTCGAAGTCATGAAATGACGTGAGTGAATATTAAAGCCCAGCAACGACCCATTTGACAAGGCCGCAAGACTTAGAAAAACAAACAAGACATAAATTAAATTGGTTGCTGTAGCTCGATTTTTTCGCGCTCAAATTGGTCCTATAGTTCGGACTCCTGTCATGGTTCTGAATCTAGTCTTACAAGTGCAATGTGAAACTGATAATCACCAAAAAGTCCAATCTGACAAATCATTTTGGAAAAATCGATTTTAAATCAAATAATGCCAAAACTGGACTGCTTTGCTAGATTACAAAGCTGCCACTTAAATATTTTGTTTTTGGGAAATTTAGGAAACCCTGACTCGTGCCAAAGGCCACGTGTCCGTCATCACCAAAGTTGTTTCGGCTTGGGAACTTGGGTACGAGAGGGGAAGGTCCTGAAATGAGCATCCCCGCTCGCCTGATCAAAGCTCGGCCTCTACTAATCATGATATGTTGTTTTATAAACCTCATGTGTTCTTATTCTGATTATTAGCTAACCTTACTATGTGACACACACAAGCAAGTATAGACTAAAATTGCAAGAATTTGAACAATTCAACTCATATTTGTTTGCAAAAATAGTTTGAATTTGCCACCCTTAAGTGGGCTTAAAAATGCAGATTTGCCACCAAACATAGTGGGCTTAAAACATGATTTGGCCACAACAAAGTGGGCTTAAAACTAACATTTATTGAATCATTCCAATTCAAACAACAAAACTTTCATCCACAGGCATTCACGCAGTTTAGCATATAAGCACATAGCCTCATGGCAAGCATGCGAAACATGGCAATATGGCAATCACACTCGTGCAAGCATGCTAAAGTATAAAACTTACCGAGTACTCCGAGCCAAAACAAAAGCTAGTTAGAAACAATGCATGACCCTAACTATACAAGATGCCTAATGCAACACATGCAATAGGAAATTAATAGGCTCGGCTACTAATATGGCATACGAAGCAACTTGAACAACATGTGGTTAAACACGTATTGAAAGAAGTGTATTGAAATGATGATGCAATTTGAATGATGCGCCGAGCCTCGGTGCATGCAAGACAAATGAATGGATGAAAACATGCAAGCACAAGATATGCTAATCAAAATATGACCCTAATATAACCATCATAAACGGTTAAATAAAAGGGAGAAAGACGCGGGGTTGGAAGTCATGCACACACACACGCACAGCTATTACAACATTGCGCCTTCGCGAAGAAGGGTCCGAATAAATAAGAGCTAAGCTAATCTGAGCTAAGCTAGGCTAACTAATCTAATTAAACTAATTACACTAATTATTACAAATCAAACGAATAACTAGCAAACTAATTCATAATTATTACAACACTTAACTAATTAGAGACTAATTAATTAAATTTCAACACAAATGTACATAAACTAATCATGCAAAATATTTAAACTACACTGCCTCACCTCTGCTTCGGGAAGTGGAGGATGCATGCACTCGGTTTTCGCCCTAAAAAGCCCTCGTTTTGCTCCTGAGAGGCTCTGTTTGTAGGGTTGAACATACTTCAGAATCCTTCTGCTCCACCTTACCAATTCAATGCTGAGGATTACACCAGTGGCCTATCGGCCATGGTTGATTGCTGCCGGCCCCCTGCCAGCCAAAAATGTGCCTTGCCGACCAAGAGTGAACCACTGCCGGCCACCAATGAGCCACTGCCGGCCACTGGTGTTCTGAATCACCACACTGCAGCAGAGCACAAACAGAGGAAAATGGAGGGTTTTCTAAGGGTATGTTTGTACTGTACCCCTCCTTATCATCTCAAAACATCAGAGTGACGCTCTTGGATCCAAAACCACCAATCAAGCATTTTCAACGCATGATGGCCAAAGATCCAAGGAGTACAATTTCAATAAATGCACAAAACAAGACTCGAGGCCATCACCTTATCATGTGTGATCAAAGGCAATGGAGACCAAGGAGATTGGCTCATTTCATCACTTTGAGTATGAAATGCTTCAATCTTCCTTGTGTTCAATATAACGTCTGATTGAACACATGCAATGCAATACAACATCCTTATCTTGCTCAAGTTTTACTTGTCAAATTTGTTTACACATTTTAAGTTACCAAACCATTCTTTAATCAATTTGTCCAAGGTGAGTGTCCTCTAATGAGAGAGGGGTTAACCAAGGGATGATTTAAGGCATGAGAGATATCATGCTGTTGGTTAGTAGAAACCCTCAAAAGAGGGTTAAAACCATTAAGCACAAATCTCAATCTGAAGCTTAAACACAACCCTAAGGTCAACCAACCCTCAAAGAAAATGAAAAAAGTAATGAAATGAGGGAGGTTGCAGAGATTGTATGTGTTGAAATTACATGCAAAATGACACTACAACATGCAAGCAACTCATGCAAGCAACTCATGCAAACCATGTCTAAAAGCCAAAAACACCGAACTAGTGAAGATCACTACATTTTAGGCAGGCAATACAAAGCTCACAAGGTACAAACACTTCAAAATAGTCCTAAAACAGCTTAAAAGGAGTCCTAAAACATGCTTGAAGTAAGCTAAAAAAAGCTAGAATAAGAGGCCAACACATAGCACAAACTAGACTATTAAGCACAATTGCACTACAAGTATACAAAGCAAGCCTCAAGTGACTTACCCAGCCCCAAATAGAGGTAAAACAAGTCAAAATAGTAGTAAAAACATGTTAAGATCAAGTCACAAAATGCTAGAAAACATGGTCACATGTTAAGCTATCTACACATGCAAATAAGACACAAGGAGGGGAGGCTAACACCTCCACTTTTGGACTTCAAAATAGAGTTTTTGCCACTGAAATAACTCTGAGTTTCAGTGGTTAGAAAGGCCAAAAAGTTTGATTTAAAAAACTTTGAAAGATGGTACAACAACTTAGCAAGCAAGCTACAAGAAGGGTGAACCACCCCTAACTCCAATCAAACCTCAAACCACCATTTTAGACCATAAAAACAGAGATTTTTAGAGGTTGAAACTAGCCTCAAAACAGTATGAAAAGATGGAAAAACAAGTAGTTAACTTAAGCTTAAAACACAAGTATTCTACCTCTTGAAGACAAGATTCAATTTAGGCAACAAAATCAAGCCAAACCAAGCCAATATCCTCTTCTAAAGCTCAAAGAGGGCCTCAAGTAGCCTCAACTCAATGGTGATCAAGTTTGATAAAGGGCTTATATGCAAAAGTGTAGAGAATTTAGGCTTTAAGGCACAAAATATGAAGAGAGAAAGAATTCTAGAGATAGAGAAATTTTTTGTCATCAAAATTTTCTAACCTCTTCACATGCAAGAGGGGGCTTCTATATATAGAGAATGGAAAATCCCCTCAAAGAGATTCAGCCATACACGTACAAGCAGATGGCTCAATCTGTGCAAACAACTGGCATAAAATATCAAAAAATATCTATTGATACATTGGTGGCCGGCCGGCCATCAGTGATGGTTGGCAGGGGCTCATTGATGGCTGGCAGGGCACATCAATGGCCGGCAGGCCAAGATCCATGGCCGCCTGGGCCCAGGGATGGCTGGTAGGCCATGAACAACAACATGCTGAAAGGACTTATACATGGTCCAAAGATGAGAAAGAATGGATGCAAGATTTGGAAAACTCAAACTTGTGGCGCTCCGCCGCGGACTTTGAGCGCTCGACGAGCAACCAAACTCATCATCAGATGTACCTGCAAGAACATCCAAGTCTTGAGGACGGCTAAAAATGGGGTGTCTATAGTTGCCCCTCTTTGACAAAACTTAGAGTCATAAAAAGAAGCGAGTGAATGTCAAAGCCCCGAGACGACCCATTTTGACAAGGCCACAAGATTTAGATAAACATTCAAGATAACAATATAGTTATGCCCGCAGGCTGGGGCAAAAATGCAAATGGTATACACAACGCAAGAACATAACTTATGATCATGCAATGAGGTTGTAATGAAGCATTTAAGTGCAAATGTCATGCAAGGAAAATGCCACATTTTAAACAAACCGAGGAGGTACAGTAATCTCATACATGAGAAGAAGTAAGCAAATAAACACGCCACACGTGGGAATCACAAGTCGAACTGCATTTCATGCAGAAATGATGTAAGAAAATTATACAAACTTAACCATGCATCACGGAAGAAAGGCAAAGAACAACACAACCCTCGGGCACACCTGAGGTGTAAAACAAGATCCTAATGCGTGGCATACGCAAGGAGTGAGATGGTGTGAACCCAGGGACACACAGTAATATTCCGAACCAAAGAGAGCGGTGATAAATAGTGAAACACGTCCAAATATTATGTAACCAAAACAAAGAGCGGTATAAGCATCGGAACCCAATCGAACGCTTTTAACCAAAGTATCCTAACACATTGCACACGAGAGGAGAAGAGGATGGTGTAAACACCGGGCGTACCCGAATGTCTTTAACCAAAACATCCTAACGCGTCACACGCGAGAGGAGAAAAGGGAGTGGTGTAAACATCGGGCATACCCGAGTGTTTCTAACCAGAACAAGGTCGTATAAGCATCGGAACACATTCCGAACGCTTCTAACCAGGTGGTGGTATAAACATCAGAGCACGTCCCAATGTTTCTAACTAGCAGGGCGTGGTGTAAGCACCAGGCGTACCCAAATGTTTCTGACCAACAAGGGTGTGGTGTAAACACTGGGCGTACCCGAATGTTTCTAAACAAAAGGGTGTGGTGTAAACACCAGGCGCACCCAAATGTTTCTAACCAAAAGGATGTGGTGTAAACACCGGGTGTACCCGAATGTTTCTAACCAATAGGGTTCAAGGGACAGGAATGATCTTACCTGAAGTTCCTCTGAATGAACCGTACACACAATATCGTTTGGTTGCACCAACTTTGAATGAACCATACATACAATATCATGCCTGCATAAGAAAGAAACTTAACAAGTGCATACAATAAGAATGCATGTTCCATGCAAGACGAATAACTGTGACGCAATGTTAGAGACATGTTTTACGCACAACATGCAAGAAACAAAATAGAAGCATATTCTATGCAGTGTGAGCGAGAGCATGTTCTATGCAAAATAGTCAACAATGCATATTCAATGCAACATGCATATTCTATGCAAACATGGTGATGCATGTTCTATGCAACAATTCAAAATGCATGTTCCATGCAACGACAAAGAAATGCACATTCTATGCAACGACAAAAGCGTGTTTGATAAAGACAACTCAAAGGCAACTTCCGATTTACCTCTCGGAAGAGTTGCAACATGTTAAAAAGGATACACCTTGTTTATGTTGACGGGCGACAACTATCGCGCACAGGAAACGCAATTTTGAGCTTCCATGAAGACATTCTGAATCAAACTTTGCACACCCCATGTATTTCTTGGAATCCAAGGATACAAAATAGAGCTCGAGGGACTGTGCGGGGAGCTGTGGAAACTGCTGGCCACGAGGGAGCCGCATGACCACACCCGACCATCGGTGTGTTCTGCCGCCACGGTGTACCTGCATCGACCATCAATGTGCCATTGTCGGCCATCGATGGCAAATTTGGGCAATTTGGACTTTTCACTCTTGGGTCTTTAAGTACACAACTCCAAACTTCATTTCCCCTCAAACCCTTGCACGAAAATCACTTCACTCTCTCTCCCTAGGTGCTCTTTCTCTCTAGATCCACGCTTTCTACGCATTTTCCAACACCCTATACAAACTTTATTCGCTAAATCCTCCTAGTTCTCTTCACTTTGAACCGATTAGAATTTGATTTCAATGCTTCTTTCCTCATTTCCATCATTCTAGGCTCATTCCCCTTGAGTTTCTCTCAAGGTTTGTACACTTTTCTTGGCTTTGACTTTCTTTGACTTTTCCTCGCTCCTAGGGTTGACTTTTTCAAAGTTTCACCATTTTCCTTCATTTTTCCTCTTTTTTGCTCATCTTGCACCTATTTTAGATGGCGGATAATGTTCCTCACGATGGGGCTCTCCCCGAGCTTCCTCCAATAGATTTCGAGGCCGAGCCAAAGCCATTATCGCTAAGCATACGCCCCTTCGATCCAGCGAGGTACCATCCTCAGACTCACATAGTACCCACCACGGGGGCATCAAATCCTTTATTAACTTTGCTGAGGATGCACCAGATGACCTCCTACTGAGAGAGCCAACATCTCATTTGTCGGCCATCGCCGTAGAGGTACGAAAACTGTTTTTCTGTAGTACTACCCTTAACTGTTTACATTTCTTGCACTGTTTTGATATGATTTCATAGACTTCCTTCATCCGATTGTATCTCAAACATTACTACTTCATATTCAATTGTACTTTCGTTGCCTAATCTGATTGCATCTCATGCATTATCACAGGACGGATCCCGCTCGTTTAGAGGCTATGGTACGACGACTGCTCGAGATTGGTACGGTGAGCTCCCAGCTGGGGTTCATGACATTATTGGTGAGACAGGCTTCGGTATCTTCTGCTCCAGCCTTACTCGGGTCGTAGCAAGCCATCCGCTGTTAGGGGCTGTAGTGGAGAGGTGGTGGGACACCACCAATTCCTTCCACTTTCCACCATGAGAGAGATGACGATGACCCCTTACGACTTTGCCATGATCACTGGCTTGGGCGTAAGGGGCGATTCGATCCCTTTTGACTATGATATGGGAGATTGGGAGGCAGCATGGGTTGCGCTGCTTGGGGCATATCCACTGACACTTCGGGCAGGCATGGTCCGGTACAGCTGGTTTGAGGAGCAGTTCAGGGGGACTGAGCCCGAGACGGTCAAGGTGACAGAGCAGTATGCCAGAGGCTTCCTCGTGTTCTTTTTTGGTACCACCTTGTTTTCGAATAGGTGGAATATCGTGGGCTTATATTTGCTGAGTGCCTTGGTAGTGCTCCATTGAGTTCAGTTCTATGATTGGAGTGGAGCCGACCTCACCACATTATACGGATAAATGAGCTCGACTTCCCGCAAGAGTGAGAGCTTGATTGGAGGCTATTGGCGGGCTTGGGAGGTACACAAATTAGTTCCCCTTTTTCGCTTTAGATTTTCTGCTCAGTATTTCTTGCTTTACACTTGTTCAACACATGTACTTTTTGTTGTGCATTTTCTGTACCTGCTCATGCACTATATGCTTTCTGCTTTGCAAATTCTACATTTGTTCATGCTATATTGATTGCATATCATCGCACTTTCCCTGCAGCTATGGGTGTATGCATACTTCCCGGCTCTTGCTCCAAAGCCTATAGAGGACGTTCCAGCGACAGTCCCATTTTCTTGGGTATACGACGGCTTGCTCCGTTGTAGGACCCGGGAAAACTTTATGTTTTTCCGCCAGTATTTTGATGTGGTCGCGGCGCATAAGGTAACCCAATAACAAAGCCATCTTACTTTTCAACCATTTGAATCCACATGTTAACGATTAACAGCGACTAATCATCTGTTCATTTCCATTTCAGATCACATGGAAACCCTAGGTTATGATACCGTCACGGCTTCGAGCCTAGTATGATACAGCTCAGGTCGTCACCGGCCATCACTTTCTTCTTGAGGGCCCGATTTGCTGTGCTAGGTTCTTAGGCGAGCATTTCGCCCCAGACCTTGGGCTTGCCTGCCCCATTCATACTGATGGCGCCTCCAGTGTCCATGAGAGCGACACACAGATTGTCTGCCGAAGAGCTGATCCAGTTTATGGTAAGGCTGGAGGCAGATTACTTCTGTGTAAAGGGTGATTACGCGACCTTCATCCAAACACACCTGATGCCGCCTTTGACCGGCGTTCGCAGAGGCGAGGGAGTGAGAGTTCCTGCTGTGAGGGTGACATGCAGAGCGAGTCGGGCGAACACAGCCCATGGCAGAGGGATTCCCCAAGCAGAGTGGAGGGCTGGTTGGCCAGAGCTTCCGACCGAGCTGACAGGTTGGCAGTACTCTAGAGTGGCTTACTAGATTCCGATCGAGCCTCCATTGCCTTGCCACAGATACGTCAAGGCGCTTGATGCGCCCCTGGTATGCACTTCAGTTTTCATTTCATTTTACATTTCTTGCTTAGATACTCAGACATTCCTTCATGCCAGATACTGATCATTTCAAATTACATTTGCAGCCCTCCACAGAGTACATTGATGGGTTACTCAAGATGTTGGCCTCATTTGAGGGCATGATCTTGAGGAAGGAGTCGATACTCGGCTTCCATGGCATTGAGGTAAAAAATTTCAGTCTTCTTGCATTTCGGTCATCAAATCTATGTTGATATACTAAAACTGGCATTTCAACTGAACAATTCTTCACCCTGCACTAATACACCGCATGTATTGATCACATCTGACACACTGCATTCTCAGATTGTATTCATACTCTGCATGTACCTATTCTGCACACCACTCTCTGATACACATACTGTGGTTGACATATGCCAACTGCCTTTTTAGGTTCCACCTTTACTGACAGCAGCAGTGGCAACTGCAGCAGGACCTTCAGTACCTCCTCCAACAACAGAGAGGAGAGGGAGACAGGCTCCGATATGCAGCCGAGGCAGAGCTAGGGGCGTCGGTGACGAGAGTGGCCCTTCAGAGCCCATCCTAGGCGACGATGATGATGAGACGAGCGAGAATGAGGAGGCAGCAAGTCTTCCGTTAGAGTCATCTGAGGACGGAAACGACGACGCTAGCTCAAATTCTGTGAGTGGTAAGGCTACGGAGGTTGAGGAGGGCTCCGATTCAAACTCTGATTCAGATTCAGACTGTGGTGCCGATGGAGACAGTACTTCAGAGTCTGCTCTGCCGAAGAAGAGGACGAAGAGGGCCTCTCGAGCCTGATATAGTCGGCGCTGATCTATCTATGCTTTTGACTTAGTTTCTCTTTACTAGTAGTATTGACACTTTGTATAGTTCAGACGAGTTTTATTAATTTAAAAACTTGTACTCTTTTGCAAAAAGTGACCATGATCGAAATGAAAACAACTTTTGATTAAAAAGGTGTTATATTTTGTATTCTAAGGTTCGCAATGTCGGGAATGGAGTTAAAGCCCTGTGCCAAGGTTCGCAATTTTCACCGCGGTCGGCTCGAGGTCATTAGCATCAAGGGAATAAAGCCTCTCATTAGGCTGCACCAGGGGTTTGAGCACCCGAGCTTGAGTCAACCCTTCTCGAGGATCTGGACCCTGCAAATCTTCAACTGGCGGGAGTGGGTCAAAGTTCGGCTGGGGTCCCAAAGCTGGATGTGAGGCAGATGCCCCAGATGGGCGCTGCGTTTCAATGCTGGTCTCAGCCTGCATTGCAGTTCCCTGAGTTAACGCTGCTATCACGGCCACAAATTCTTCCGAACCCTGTGCCATCATGGTCTGCTGAGTCTGAACAAAGGTGATGTGACTGGCGACTGACGGATTAGATGAACCGGTGAGCCCTGATTGGCCTTTCTTTGCTTTACCACTGGCGAAGGAAAACTGGTTGCCCTTGAATTGAATCTCTAACCTAACAAAGTCTATCAGCACTAGTCCAATGTACCCAAGGGATATCGGAGCCTTCTGAAGCTATGGTTCCAGGACTACCTAGCAAAAGAGAAAATAGATAGCATCTCAGCCTGATTTCACCAAAACAGATTCGAGTAAAACTGAACGACTGCGCTCTCTACTGAATTCTGGTCCAAAATTCTGCCTGTAAACTGATACCCTGAGGTAAAACTGATTGCCCCAAAATACTGATGCTAGTGCCACAGGCCTGACACTCAAACTTGTAAACTGATACGCACATTCCCTGTAGAGATACACTCCAAAAGCGCATAGCAAGTAAATGAGAGCCAAAACACCCCTATGTTGGGGTAGGGTTTCACTGTCCTATTTTGTCAGGAACTAGGGTTTCACTACGCACGCAGCGGTTTCAAACAACCTAACATCGGGTAAGCAACCTGTCCTAATTTGGAATGGTCACTATGGATTCCAAATATGTACTAGGTCGAATGGTCAAAAAGGGTGCCTCGGTAAAACCGGGGTTTGTGTTCCCATACTGGCAGAGCTCGCAACTGGTCAGCCTTATGGCATGCTTTGACAAAGTCAAGCCTCCGGCAAACCGCTCAGGAATAGCAGATGACCAACACGGTGTCCTAGGCACACCAATGCACATGCAATGCAAAGAAACACATAAGTGAAATCAAAACAAGATATCACGAGTTCGAGTCAAGCTCTCTAAACTCCCCAGCAGAGTCGCCAGAAACTGTAAACGTCCCCGAACGTCCCGGGAGGATGAATCCCGTTTTGTTCATTTGGGCTCACTACAGTTCAGGACTCAAATGTCACGGTTCTTAATCTGAACCAAATAGTCCAAATATGGTAAATCGTTTTGAGAAAACAGATTTTTAGAAACAAAGTGCCAAACATGGACTGCTTTGCCAGATACAGAGTCGCCACCTAAATATTTTATTTTGGGGAATTTAGGAAACCCTGACTCGTTTGCCAAAGGCCACGTGTCCGTCATCACCAAAGTTGCCTCGGCTCGGGAACTTGGGTACGATTAGGGAAGGTCAGCTATGAGCACCCCCTCTCGCCCGATCAAAGATCGGCCTCTACTAACCGTGATATCTTGTTTTGAAAACATTATATGCTCTTATTCCGGTTATTAGCCTAGAATTACTATGTTATGCGCGCAGCAAACAAGTATAGACCAAATCGCCTAAATTGGAACAAAATATTTCATGTTTGTTTTGAAAATGGTTTGCTACTCGCAAGTAGGCTAAAATGCAGGTTTTGCCACCCTCGAGTGGGCTTTAAAAAAGATGGTTTTGCCACTATCCAGTGGGCTTTAAAACTCGCAGTTTTAATGCATTATTCCAATTTAAGTAATTCGACCTCCATCCACGGGCATCCAAGCAGTTATATCACATAAGCAACTACCCTCATGGTAATCATCCTGTCATGTTAACATTCGCATGCATGCAGTATGCTAAAGCATAAAAGCTTACCTAGTACTCCAAGCCAAAACAGAAACTAGTTAGTAATCATATGCATGATCCTAGTTCATGTTAAGATGGCTAATGCAACACATGCAGGATGCAGCTAGAATAGGCTTGGCTACCCTAAAGATGGCATGTGAAATGCTGCAACTAACAAATACTCAATTTGGAATTGAAATACAAGTGCAGTCAACATGATGTGCCGAGCCCGGTGCATGTAAGACAAATGTATGGATGCACGCATGTATAGCATAAGGTATGCTAATTCAAATATGACCTAATACTAACCATTAAAAGCAGGTAAGTAAAAGGGAGAAAGAGGTGGGGGTTGGAAGACATACACACACTCACGCACACTTATTACACAATTGCCCTCACTCAGAGGGATCAAAAGAACATACAGGCCAAATAACAAATCAACTATCCTAGCTAATTAATTATTGCAAACCCTTCATTAATTAACAAATTAAATGCAGAATTAAAGTGGCCACAGCCCCCGCCTCAAAATGTTTGGATGATGCATGCTTGACTCGTACTGCCCGGAAACTCGCTGCCATAGCATTGCTGCCTCTGTTTACACTGCCTAGCTCCTCTGAAGACTGCACAAGTCTTGGGTTAGGTTCTCTGCACACTGTGGAGCACCACCGGCTAGGAGGAATGGCCACTGGCTATGGGAAATGGTCACCGGCCGCTGATGAAGTTATTGGCCATTTATGGATGGCCGGTCGGCACTAGAGATGGCCGGCCGGCCAAAGCTTCCTACAGAAACTGGTTTTGATAGCAACAGAGGGCATACAGTGTATGGCATAGAATTTTTAAGCAAATGTAAGCATGGCCACACTCCCTATCATGCAATGGACTCAAGGGAGCATGACCCTCGACCCTCGGGCCATCAATTGTGCATTTCGATGCATGATGGCCTAAGAGGCCAAGTTTGCAACTTGATATCAAATGAAATGCAAGCACAAAACACATCAAAGGGCCCCAACCCCTATCATGATTGATCAAGAGGGAAGGGATGCATGCTCAATGAAATGCAACCTAGGCATGGGGGCTAAGTATGCAACATGAACATGCAAATGAGCAATGTATACTAGGCACGCAACCTAAACATGTAAGCAAACATGGCATGCAACAACATGCGATGATGGACTTAAACTAACATAGATAGCTCGCAAGCATGCCAAAATCAGTGGCCATGTGATGAAAATGAGGCAACCAAGATGCATGCAAACATGCACAATGCAATGGCCCCGAGTCTAAGGCACAAAACACAACTCCACAAAGGCATTGAAAGGATGAATTATGGCATACAATGGCATATGTTCCAGCACTGAAGTATGATACTCAATGGTCCCGAAACATACAAATATGCCACCTAATACATGAAATAGCCCCAAAACTCAAAACTAGTCCAATGCATTGAACTATAACTATGCAAAGCAAGCATTATTTGACCATGAAGCATAAAGACAGAGCCAAGGTAGTCCCAAAATATGCACAATACTAGTTTAAAGCATGGCCAAAAAGTGCTAACATGTAGGGCTAAAACAATATGCAAGATTGGCTAGTAAGCATGGTTTATACCACACCTATATGAAGCATATGAAATCTCACCAAACCAGCTAAAAAAAGTGAACAAAACATGTCAAAATATGCCCAAATACCCACTGAAATGAGGTCTACACATGCAAGGACGATGAGCTCCTTTGATAAGCTACAAGAGGGGTTACTCTACACATGCATCAAGGATACTTAGCATAGAAAAACCAACTCTGAAAATGAGTTATGGGGGTCCTAAAACCTATTGAAAAATGATAGAAACAAAGCTTGGAAGCTTGCAAATAGAGGGTCCTTTGGAAGGCCGAAAAGGCCACCAAACAAGACAAGGAGAGAGGGGGTCACCCCCCTCTGATTTTAAGGCTCAAAAACACACCTAAGCCACTGAAAATCCACTAGATTTTAGTGGCTAAGAGGCCAAATCAAGGCCAATGCAAATGCTCTAATGCATAGCCCTAATCATGAGGAAATAATGCATGAAAAGGGGGTAGATGACCCCAAAAAGAGGAGTGACCTTAAGTAAACATGTTTATAAGCTCAAAAGGAAACTTTTTCTAGTTTATGACCAATCTCGAAAATGCTCAAAAGTAGGACTAATATATGATGCAAAATAAGCCTACAAAGAGGGATAAAGCATACAAGGATGTAGGAGACCTCAAAAACAAAAGTGTCCTTAATCAATATTCAAGAGGAGCACAAAATATGACACTTTTTAGTTTATGACAAAGTCCAGAAATACTTGTAAGTAAGGCTAATCAATGGAGCAAAAAAAAAAAGCAAGTTTAAGGGAAATAGGTGCTTACCCTTGAAGAGCCGACCCTCAGCAGCTTCTGGACCAAGATGATGAACCTTCAACCTCTGCAAATCAGTCCCAAGGTGCTTGGATGGATGGTGGAGGTGTTGTGATAGGAGGTGTAGCGTAAATGGCCAAGAATAAGACCCTTGTAGACCCTTTAACACACCCAAATGTAGAGAGAGAGGGAGATATAGAGAGAGAGGGTGATATATATCAGACATATATGTATAGGTCTAGTTTTTTGCTGAACCAAGACAAAAGAGAGGATGGTTCTCTTATATAGGCAAAGGAATTGTGTAAAGCTTCTCAAGGAAGCTAAGTGAAAGAGTCAAAGGGATCAAGCTTCCAATGGAAGCTATCCCCAAAGGTGCAAGCTTCCTAAGGAAGCTAAGACAAGGGGTCAAAGCTTCCTCAAGAAGCTTTGAGCAAAGGGTGCAAAATAAGGGGTCAAAGGTGCAAAACAACCATACTTATGCACGGGGGAGCAGAGTCTGTGCATTCCAGCTGGCACAGTTGGCATGCATTCAATTTGTAGAATACTCCGGAAGGTCGTCGGCCAGCAAAATTGGTCGGCCGGCCACTTTAACTGGCCGGTCGGCCATCTATTTGGTCGGTCGGCCATCTGTTCTGGTCGGTCGGCAGGAAAAATCTGCTCTGCAGGTCCAACTTCAAACGGGCATAACTTCTTAATATGAACTCTTTTTCAGGTCATTCTTGTGTCAAAATTGAAGCCCCGGAAGTATGCTTTCCAATGGCACCATCCTTGCATCAAAATTACAACTGTGCAAAAGGTTATGCTTGTTTTGGTGAAGGATGCTCAGTTTCGGTCCAATCGGGATGATGCCCTACTTCAACCAATCATATCTCCGCCCTCCGGACTCGGATTTAAGAGATTCTTGAATGAAAAATGAAGCCCCGGAAGTCTTCTTTCCAACGGTGGTGGTCTCATAGCTTAAATCCAAGTGTATAGACAGATAAGCTTGATTTAGTGAGAACTGCTCCTCCCTCTCTTAGCGTTTCTTGCCTATCTTCTTCTCCAACATGGTTTCTTCTCTCCTTTCCCCTTTTCTTCAACTTCAAACCCCTAAGCAAGGTGTTTTGAAAGATTTTTCAAAGATTTCATCTCTCTTTCATTCATTTCCACTTTGTCCTTGCTCGATTTACCGAAAAGTACAACGTTTGACAAAATGCGAGCCTCGAAACATCGCAGAAACTTTATTTCAAAAAAGTTTTGAAAGAGAGGGTTTTATGGTCTAAAAACCATTCAAAATATCTTTGGTCCAAAATGGGGTGTGAAGTTGAGATTTGACCCTCTCCTTGCCGAAGAAATTGAACCTTTTCCCTAGAAATTGAACCTTTTCCCTGTACATCTTTCATCACCGAGCAAACCATCAGTAACGCCCAAGTCTTAAGGGCGGTCAAAAATGGGGTGTCTACAATACCCCGCTGTATTTTCCATTCCTTCATGCCGCGGCTAGATGTTGGAAGCTGGTTACACATGTTTTCAGCTTTGGAGGACAAGAGATATGCCCCACAATCGAAGAATTCCAAGTTTTGATGGAATCCTGGCGTGACAAGGAAATTTTGCCCCAGTCTCGTTTTGGTCACATCCAGACTCTAGGAAGGATGTGTGGGCTCACTTTACAAGAGGCTCGCTCTTTGGTTTACAACGGAGAGCTGGATATTCTCAGGTTGATTCATCGATTTTCTGACACCGGCAACCGCAGCGATCGTCTTTGGCAAGGTTTTCGGCAACATGCCCCCAGTTTGTGTATGTTGGCTCATTTTCTACTTGCCCCTGGCTTTAGAGGGTCTAACATTCACTTGATCGAAGTGGCCCAAGGCTTGAAAGAGGGAAAAAGTTGCATTGGCTTAGCATTGGCCGAGACTTTGATAGGCTTGGACGCCTTCCACTAGCGAGAGACAACCAAGTTGGTAGGGAGTCCACTACTCTTGCAGGTAATGTTTCCCACCCTTCTCACATGTGTTTCTCACATCACTCGGCCCTCGGGCTCTGTTTTTCTCTCAAAACCTTTTTCTCACTTTTCTCTCCACATACACCTCTCTATTCTTTAATCTCTCTTATTTTTCATCCCTCCCTAGATATGGCTCATGGGCAAGTTGAAGGTAGTGGACTCTTGCCCTACATATTCAGCATGAGGCTATTACTTTCGCCAATGGCTAGTTGATTTCCCAAATGAGGGGTGGTGGTGCCACTGGATGTGCAACATGTCCACTGTTGACATTGCTTGGCATTGCCCCCTGGTTTAATCTGCCTAAGATGAGCTACAACATGTCTCGACAACCTGGCATTCAGTTGATTGACTTGACACACTGTGTCTTCTATTTTTCCTTCCGGTTCAGGCATCAGTTCGGACATGAACTAGACTTGCCCAGAGGAGGGGGTAAAGTACCCAGCTTCATTTCCAATCCGAGGTTGACAACTAGCTTGATATCCCATTGTATGGAGAACAAGAGAACTTTTGGCTCCCGTTCCCAATTTCAGTTGCGTATTTAACTTAAGCTTAAAACACAAGTATTCTACCTCTTGAAGACAAGATGCAATTTAGGCAACAAAATCAAGCCAAACCATGCCAATGTCGTCTTCCAAAGCTCAAAGAGGGCCTCAAGTAGCCTTAACTCAATGGTGATCAAGTTTGATCAAGGGCTTATATGCAAAAGTGTAATGAATTTAGGCTTTAAGGCACAAAATATCAAGAGAGAAAGAATTCTAGAGAGAGAGAGAGAAATTTTTTGTCTTTAAAATTTTCTAACCTCCTCACATGCAAGAGGGGGCTTCTATATATAGAGAATGCAAAATCCCAGATGGCTTAATCTGTGCAAACAGCTGGCACAAAATATCAGAAAATATCTACTGATACACTGGTGGGCGGCCGGCCATCAGTGATGGCCGACAGGGGCTCATTGATGGCCGATAGGCCAAGATCCATGGTCGGCAGGGCCCAAGGATGGCCGACAGGCCATGAAGAACAACATGCTGAAAGGACCTACACATGGTCCGAAGATGAGACAAAATGGATGCAGGGTTTGGAAAACTCAAACCTGTGGCGTTCCGTCGTGGACTTCGAGCGCTTGATGAGCAACTAAACTCATCATCAGATGTACCTGAAAAACATCCAAGTCTTGAGGATGGTAAAAAATCGGGTGGTTACAATTGCGCTCGCAAGTTGCCTACGTATCCCCTTGCAAGGTATCAAACCAGCATGGTTCAAGAGCAAGATGCAAATGATATGCACAATGCAATTTTGAAAGTTGGACTTACACGCTACGCGAAGCCAATGCTTTTGAAAACTTATGATCATGCGAGATGATGCAATAACCAATAACAAGTAGAATATAGAAGACATAACAATACATGAATGAGCAGCTTCAAGCTTAAAGTGAAAAGATTCAAAAACACAATCTACCCATGCCAAAACAGAAGATGAGGAAAGAAAACAACCACTCAGGACTATGTATCATGCATCCTGAGAAACAAGAAAATGAAAACAGCTCAGGGTCGTGTTTCACACGTCTCGAGAAACAAAACCGCTTGGGATTGCATTTCACGCATCCTAAGATAGAAACAAAACCACTTGGGATTGCATTTCACGCATCCCAAGATCACCCACACCCAAGGTCGCGTTTCACGCGTCCTGAGATAAAAGAAAAACCAGTCGGGATCGTGTTTCACATGTCCCGAGGCAAAACCCGCCCAAGGCCATGTTTCACACGTCCTAAGAAACAAAAACCACTCGGAGCCGTGTTTCACATGTCCCGAGGTAAAACTCGCCTAGGGCCGCGTTTCACGCGTCCTAAGAAACAACAACCGCTCAGAGCCGTGTTTCACACGTCCCGAGATAAAACCCTCCCAGGGCCGCGTTTCACGCGTCCTGAGAAACAACAAAGAGCGGTATGCGATAGATGTACTATAAGTGAACAAGTGCGATAGATGCCCAAAGTGAACAAGTGCAATAGATGCACAAAGTGAACGAGTGCGATAGATGCACAAAGTGAACAAGTGCGATAGATGCACCAAAGATCTTAGCTACAAAGCTATGCAGGTTCTCCTACTGAGACACAAATGGTTTACCCAGAACTCCTCTGAATGAACCGTACATACAATATCATGTGATAAGAAATGACGGAATGAATTACGAACTAAACAAGACAAGTTATAAATTACCAGAATAGTTTAAACAAGATAAAAGTTTAAAACAAATTACATCACGAATTTAAACTAATAAGTTTAAAAAAATCAAACAAAAATCAATCAAGAATAAAATAAATCAAATTATGCACTCACGCAAAAAAACAAAACAACGTGGATATTTTGCTCACTCTCTTTATTTCTTTTGATCTCTTTGCTATTTTGCCTCTTTTTTTCCTTTCTTTTTCATCACTCATTTTTGTCTCTTTTTTCATTTTTGTTGTTATCATACAACTCCTTACACCCAAATTAAAAGCCACAATTAAAACTCAAAATTAAAACCCAAAATTAAAACAATAATAAAATAAAATAACCAGTAACACACACAAAAAAAACAAAAAAAAAAAGAAAAAGAAAAAAAAAGAAAAAGAAAAACAGATTTGAAATCACCGAAGGCTGGCTAGGCCTCAGCAATGCACGACCGGGCTTCGATACATCCGGTTGGCCTTTGACGGTGGCAAGGGCAGAATCAGGAAAAGCCACGCCTGTGGCTGTTTAAAACACAAAACTTTTGCAAAAATTTTCCTTGAAACCCTCTTGATCCTCCACCATTTGAACCGATTGGATTTTGATTTGGTGAAGTTTTGAGTTTTCTCTTGATTTTTCTTAAATTCTCACACATTTACCCACACTTATCTTGTTCCCCCTTTGATTTTCCGTCCCCTCTTTACTTTATCTCTCCTCGGGTTTGGTTTTGAAAAACACCTAACCACTCATTTTTTCAACTCCTCTCTATGGCTAGTGACGAAGTACCTATTCCCGACCCCGCCGTAGGTATTGGTGCTGCCCTTGGTGCAGACATGGAGGTAGAGGAGGCTGTTGCATTGCTTCCCCTTGCCAAGAGGCCCTTTGATGCGGCTACATACCAGCCACATACACATGTGCCACCTCCAGGCGGCATCTTGAGATTCGAGGGCTTCATCCCAGGGCTAGATGAGGACACTCTACTGCGAGAGCCCATGGAGTATGTATCTGCCAGCGCCTCCACGGTACGCAAATTTTCCCTTTCTTTTACTTTGCTTACATGTTGAAAGTCGAAATTGATGAACAAACCACTTATCTCTGCTGTACATATACTGATAAAACTTCCAATTGATAGGTGATCGCCAGGAGGATAGGCAGCTACGGCTCTATATCCGGCCCCAGACGTTGGTACGAGCGACTTCTCGCTAAGGTCTGCACTTTAGTAGATGTTGTTGGCTTTGGGCCTTTTTGCTCTGGGCTCATACAGATAAGGGCCGAGTCTTGGCTTTATGGGCCCCTAGTAGAGAGATGGTGGGACACCACCGACTTATTCCACTTTTACTTGACCGGGAATATGACATTGACCCTATACAACTTCTCGATGTTGACCAGTTTGCTGGTTGGGGTCGGCGGCCCAGTCCCCTTTGATCTAGATATAACCCAGTGGAGGGATGCATAGCTCCACCTTCTTGGGGTGATCCTAGACACTACCAGCCACGGGATGGTACGCTACAGCTGGTTCCCGGAGCACTTTTCTAGCACTCAACCAGGTACTGCAGGTGATGTTGCGCAATACGCCTGCGGCTTTCTCATATATCTTCTCGGTACTACCCTGTTTGTGAATAGGGAAAATACTGTGGGGTTATATATTCTAGGGGCACTGGTACACCTTCCTCGGGTGGTGGAGTACAACTGGGGTGGTGCAGGCTTAGCCACCTTATACTGCTACATGAGCTCCGTCTCCCGCCGCAAGGCGAATTCACTCGGCGACTACTGGAGGGTTTGGGAGGTATACCCTACACTTACCTTTCTAATATGCTTTACATTCTGTTCACCATTGCAGCTCTTGTGCATTTGATCTATTTTCTCATGTCTTCTGTTTTCCTTTTGTTTGCAGCTTTGGGTCTACACATATTTCACTTCCCTGGCTCCAAGTCCAGTGAGGCCGATCGAGTTGTCAATACCCTGCTCTCAGTACTACAACTCGAGGTTTGAGCGACGTCGCCTTGTAGATCGCACCTTCCCATACTTCCGTCGCTTTTTTGACACCATCACGGTGAACCAGGTATTGCACTATTTTTCACACTATATGGTCACTCTTATGCTGTTGCATCTGTACCATATTACCATTCTCATACTGCACTGATTTTTGACATTATACTAATTTCACACTACACTGACATCTGACACTACACCGACATCTGACATCGCATGGCCATTCTAATACTGCACTAACGTACTCATCTAACACTGTATTCACAGATTGACTGGCACCCTTGGACAATTATTCCCCTAGTGTCGAGGATGACCTACACAGCTGCCTGGCATGCCTCCGCGATGAGGATCCTATTAGAGGGTCCCTTTGGCCGAGCTTACTATCTGGAAGAGAGATTCATCTGCCAGACGCGGGGCATTGCTGACCCTGACATTCCATATCCTCCTCTAGCTAGGATGAGGGTAGTGAATGATCTACATGATGGTCCTGAGCTCGAACTTTTGACGATAGGCGAGGACAGCGATCGTCACCATGAGCCTGGCAACTTCACTACTTTCTTACACACTCGGGTGATGACGCCTCTTACCCCAGGCGTGGCTTGAGCTGTGCTGCGAGGTTGCCGCTTCTTCGATTCCTAGATTTCCTATAATCCCCACCAAGATCGTATACATGTGTCCAGATAGAGTGATCTAGCAGATCCCACTAGAGCACATCGAGGAGAGAGACCGTAGGCTCGTGTTTGCCCCTGGCATTGAGCAGGTACACATTTCTTTATACTAGTCTATATTGCACTTTTTCTGCCATTCCTATTCATTGTTCAACTATTACTGTTGTCTACCTTTCTTAGCTTTTGTTCTTTTTGTAGATTCCCCGGGCATTTGGTAACGAGCTCCTTCGGAAGATCGACCGACTACTTTTAATGGTACGGAGGAGGCAGACTGCCTTAGTCACCCATGGGATCGAGGAGCATTCTATCTGCGGTTTATTGTTGTCGCCATACTATGCACTTTGTTTACTCCTACTGATATCTATCCTCTTTTCAATTGGACCTGGCGCCAATAGTGCCTATAGGACCTTACGCAGCCAGAAGGCGGAGACGGGGCCCAGTGAGAGGCCAAGGAGGCGCCGATCGGGGGAGAGGTCGAGTGAGGCAGTGCTCGCCTTCCGAGGAATCTTTTGACGAGTCCACAACCCCTGAGGACGAGGGAGAGGAGATTGACCTACAGTTGAGCAGCCCCAGCGATGACAACGATGCACCTCCTCCACAGCCGAGGAAAAGGAAAAAGAGGATGGGCTATTGATGACGATGATGATTTTGCTTTTATTTTGCTTTTGCTTTCGTTTTGTTATGTAGTTATAAAACTAGCTTCAGATAGACCTTTTGTTTTCGAAGACTTTTCTTTTGTTTTTGCTTTGTAAAACAATGATTGGGGTTGGTTTCACCATTTATAAAAGACAAGTTTTTGTTGAATGATCTCTTTTCACAATATGATGAACTTTGTTTGCATGCGATAAATGGTGTAACCCTTGCATTGAAACTTTTGGAACTGTGAATGCTTTGCTCTTGAATTGATTCATGAATCGGATAATGACTTATAACTGGTCAAAATGCAAAATACAACTTGATAATAGAAAAATGAAATGAAAACAACTCAAAAAAAACTAAAAAACACTTGGTACAAACAAAACAAAACTCAAAAGTACAGTTGAAGTCCACCAGAACAAAGGTCAGCTTTTGCTACAATTGATTTGCACTAGGCCAGCACCAAGACTCGACCAGGCTTCACTGATGCACGGTCGGCCATCAATGTGATGTCGGTCAGTGTTGTCCAGCTGTCATGCTTAGTTCATTCTCAAACTCTATAAATAGTGCTCCCATGATGTTTTTCTGGAAAACTCACAAGTCTTTGATAGTTTGCTCTCAAAATGAAGATGTTATTTGTCAACAGGCTTCGAGACTAGATAGCCACTTTGGATGGCTCGAAAAAGGTGAATTTTCGTGGCTTCGGCCTAAATGCCCATTTTCCTTTAAGCCGCACTTCTCTTTGCTTTCCATTCCTCCATGTCGCGGTTCGATGCTGGAACCCAGTCACATATGTATTTAGCTCTGGGAGACAAGAAGTATGCGCAACAATTGAAGAATTTCAGGCACTAATGGAATCCCAGCACGATGACGAAATCATACCTTAGCCCCCTTTTGGCCACGTCCAAGCTTTGGGACGGATGTGTGGGCTCACTCTACACAAGGTTTGATCTTTGGTCCATAATAGAGAGCTAGATATTCCCAGTCTGATTCATCGATTTTTTGATGTCGGTGACCGAGGTGACCTCTTTTGGCGGGGTTTTTGGCAACATGCCCTCTACTTGTGTATGCTTGCTCATTTTCTTCTTGCCTCTAAATTTGGCGGAGCCAGCGTTTGATTAGTCGAAGTGGCCCAAGGTTTGAAAGAAGGCAAGAGTTGTATTAGCTTAGTGTTGGTCGAGACATTGATGGGCTTAGACGCTTTCCATCGATAGGAGACAACCAACTTCGCGGGGAGTCCACTACTTCTGTAGGAAATGTTTCCCACCCTTTATCATATGTGTTTCTCACATCACTCGGCACTTATGCTCTATTTTTCTCTCAAAACCCTTTTCTCACTTTTCTCTCAACATACATCTCTTTATTCTTTAATCTCTCTTTTCTTTCATCCCTTCCCAAGTGTGGCTTATGGATAAGCTGAAGATAGTGGACTCATGTCCTGAGTACTCAGCTCAAAGTTATTTCTTCCGCCACTGTCTAGTGGATTTCCCAAATGAGGGATGATGGTGCGACTGGATGTGCAGTAGATCTGCTGCTGACATAGCCTGGCGTTGCCCCTGGCTTAATCTGACCGAAATGAGCTATAGCATGACTCGACAACTTGGGATACAGCTGATTGGCCTTACACACTTTGTGTTCTACTTCCCGTTCTGGTTCAGACGTCAGTTCAGGCATGATCAAACCCGCCCAGAGGAAGGGGTAGAATACCCGGTTTCATTCCCCATTTGAGGGTCACATTTGGCTAGGTACCTCACTGCTTGGAGGATGAGAGAGCTTTTGGCCCCTGCCCCTCGTTTCAGTTGTGCCCTTTCTGGTGAATGCCTGGCTTGGCTCGAGAATGAGGCACAAATCGGGCCCACTTTGGCATTAGAAGCTTCCACGAGCATGAGCGGGGGGCGCAGGACACCTGACTCAGTTTATTGCTTTGATCTTTCTTTACAAGTTTTTTTTGAATGTAATAAAAGCAACTTTGATTTGTATCCAGAGTTGGAGAACTTTGTGTTGAAATCAATGGAATTAAAGTTGCGAGCACTGAAAATTTTCCTTTTAGTCCAAAAATGGTCTAAGTTGTAAAAGGTAAAATTTGAACAAAATCAACTTTTATTAAAACTTTCCAAAACCATTTTCAAAAGGGATCACCACTTGACACGCATAAAATCAATCCTTAAGATGTACAACCCCGAATCCAAAGGTCACAAATTGCCTCTTGATTGAAATAGCATTGCTCAACATTGTAACCAGCTCTTCTCTCAAAGTAGAGATCACAACCGAACTTTCAGGTAAAGAACAGATAAAGATGGTGTAGACACCCCATTTTTGACCGTCCTCAAGACATGGACGTCATCGTCTGAACACTCGATGATCATCCATGCTCGTATTCGTTTTGAGTTCCTGGAAGTCTCGGCCGCGCGCCTTGCCTCAGGATCTCTCAACTTGTTTGTTTTGTGCTTGGTTGTGGAGCAATGACTTGTGGTTTTGCTTCTGAGTGAAGAGGGTGGCTTGTTGGCCATCCCCTCAACCCATCGGCTAAGGCTTTGTGCCATCGGCCATGTTTTCTTGCTATCAGCCATAAGTGTTGGCCGATCGGCACTTTTTTTGGTTGATTGGCACTATTTTTGAGCCGAGACCTTTCCATCTGCTTTTTGCAAATATTTTCTGCCCGCTGTGATAGCTGGTGGGCATAATTCTCATCCTCCATACATGTGTATGGAGGGATTTGCTTCAAGACTCAAGCTTGTTGAACAAGCTTGAGAATTGAAATTCTATAAGAAGGGAGCCTCCCCTCCCTTTCCAGAGGTTCAGAAAATTGAGATACAAAGTTCTATATCTCTCTATATTTTACCTCTCTCTCTTGTTTTACCTTTGTTTGTGCTCAAAAGTGTAGAATCTTCATACTATTGCACACAAACACCTAGTAGAACACCATCCTTTGGTTGCTGAGGTCCTTACGAGTTGGTTTTAGAGTTCTTGGAGTGGTTTAAGCCTGGAAAAGCTGCTGGAGTTGTGTTCTTGAAGGTGTTCTTCAAGGGTGAGTAAACTACCTTTTAATCCCCCATTTTGGCTTAAGCTTTTAGACCTATTTGCATATTGTTTTAAGCTTAACTCTAAACTACAAAAAGTTCTGATTTTGTGTGCTTGAGATCCTTGTTTAGGTCACTTTTTGGTTGGGGGTTGTCTACCGCCTCTTAGGCCTTGTTTGGCCTTGTTTTGTGCTTTCCCTTTTGAGCTTTGGAACCATCTTGTTTTGACCTTTCTACCACTGAAATCTAGGGGATTTTCAGTGGTGGAGAAGTGGTTTTGGAGTCTTGAATAGGAGAGGGACACCCCCCTCTCCTTGTGTCTCATATGCTTGCATTGTTGGTCCATAATAGTATCATGTTTGCTTAGCATGTTTTGGTCCCATTTCAGCAAGTATTTGCTATTATTTTGCCATGTTATACCTTTGTCTAAGGTTTGTTTAATAGCCTCTTGCATGCACCATGTACTTGTAGTGTAATCCTCTCATTTGCCTTAACATGCATCATGCATTTGGACCATCATTCTTGCATGTTTTGGCTCAACTCACAGGAGCTTTTAGCCTTGTTTTACTATGCTCTAGCTCTGATTTGCATTTTCTTGGTCTTGCATGCATTGTTTTGTATAGCCTTGGTTCAACCTAGCTTGTTAGCTTTGAGCGTCCAAGTCATTAGCATGCATTGCATAGACCATTTTCATGATTTGGCATCATCTCATATGTGATTTCAGTCCATGTAGTGTAGCCATACACTTGTATTTGTCATCCTTTCAATGCTTTGAAGAGTTGGTGTTTTATGCCTTAAGAGTAGGTCATTGTGCATGCCTCTATGCTTAGGCCTTTAGGATACCATCTCAGTGAGTTTTTGGGCTTATTTTGACACACCATAACTCTACTTTTCATTGATTAAGTCATGCCATGTTTGGTTGTAATAGGTGTAGTGTAATACCCCTTGTTAGCCTTGCGTGCCTCATGCTTTTTGGACTTTTGTTCCAGCTTGTGTTGGCTAGGTTCAAGCATGTTTTTGGTCTTGTATTGACCTGCCTTAGGACTATTTGGGGTGCCCTTGGCCCTTTGGGGCTTGCTTTGCATGGCCATGGTTTAAGTCCCTTTGATAGTTTCAAGCTTTGAGCTTTCTTGCATGCCATAATTGCATTGTTTGGTTGATTTGGCATCATTCCTAACATGATTTCAGAGCTTATGGTGCTATCACATATCCATGCTTGTCACTCTTTAAGTGTGCTTAAGGGTTGCATCTTTATGCTTTAGTCCTTGAGCCAATTGGCATGCATGTTTGTCTTGCCTTTTCATGCTTTTCATACCATCATTTTAGCACTTTTGGCCACTGATTTGGGCATGGCTGAGGCCTATCCATTTTGGTTTAAGTCCATCCTTTTGCATATTGTTGTATGCTTGTTCCATTTTGCATGTTGTCGCATGCATGTCTTCGCATGTTGTTGCATACTTGTCGTGTTGCATGTTGTTGCATGCTTGCTAGTTTGCATGTTGTTGTATGCTTCTCCATCTTTGCATGCCATGCATGTTGGTATGTTTAGGTTACATTTTGCATGCTTGCTAGTTTACATTTTGTCACATGCTTGTTTAGGTTGCATTGCATTTGGCTTTGGCATGCTTGTTACCTTAGCCTTGTGTGCATGTTTTAGTCATATTGCATTTGGCATGCTTATGTTGCATTGCATAGCTTTTCCATGTAGCATGCATTGTATTGTGTTTGGTTTGGGTTATCAAGCCAAACACGAGGACCAAGGGACGTTTCGTACTTGAAGTGACGTTTCGTACTTGAAGTGACGAAACGTGCCTGAATCCTCGGTTGCTGATACTCTTGATCCAACATGATAGAATGTGAGGCATTTGTGTGTTTTTGTGCATTCATTCCATATGGATGTGTGTAATTTAGCCTCTTTGGCCATCATGCATCGAAATGCGTGATTGATGACTCGAGAGTCGAACACTACACTCCTTTGAGTCTCAAACATGATAAGGGGTGCTGTTGCACAATATTTTCTTGCAAATGTATTGCTATGCAATTGTTTGTCCTCTGCTGCAGCAAAAGGAGCAGTCTGCAGGAACAGATGGCCGGTCGGCTATATGCAGTGCCGATCGGCCAACAATATTTGGCCGATGGATTCATAAATGGTCGATGACCATCATATCCTGGCCGATGGCCTCTCAGAGTGTCCATGAGGTGATTCAGAAGCATCACAGAGATTTTCACAATTTTCAGAAGTCAAAAATAGTGCAAACAGAGGCAACATGAGGCATGGAAACGGATTTCCGAGCGAAGCCGACCGAGCACGCATGCATCCCTCGTCACGAGGCCATTTCAGTGCTTTTGATAACTTAGATAGTTATTTGTTTCGATTCAGTTGTGTAACAATTAATTAGCTTGTTAGTTAGTTAATTTTGGTTTGTAATTAATTAGCTAGGATAGTTGATTAATTAGTTGGTTTGTATTATTCATTCAGACCCTCCGTCGAGAGTGTACAATTTTGTAATAAGTGTGCGTGAGTGTGTGAATGTCTTCCAACCCCACGTCTTTCTCCCTTTTATTTAACCGCTTACGATGGTTAGTTCTAGGTCATGTTTTGATTAGCATCCTTACGCTTCGCATGCGTGCATCATTTATCTGTCTTGCATGCACCGGGCTCGGCGCATCATACTGTAGACACCTCATTTTTGACCATCCTCAAGACTTGGTTGTGCTTGTAGGTACACCCAACAACTGGTTCGATTGCTCATTGCTCACCAAGACTTCAACTGCGGCGCGAACGGTTCACGGCTCGAGTTTCCCGGACCTTGTATCCTTTCTGCCTCATTTTTGGACCCTGATTTGGTCCTTTCAGAGTGGCCCTCTTGGTGCACTGCCGGCCATGACATGGCACTGCCGGCCATGGCTTTGTTCCTGCCGCCCCGATGAAGCCTCGCCGCCATCGATGTGCCACGCTACCATTTCGATGGCTGACACCCCCCTATCTCAGCTGGTTTTTTTCCAGATCTTTTGAGCGAGCTGGATTTTTGTTTGCTCCCCTCCATACACGTGTATGGAGGGATGAAGGCCTTGCAAAGCTTCTTGAAGAAGCTTTGGTTTTTCATTTCTCTATATAAGGAAGAGGCTTCTTCCTTACACTACGTTCTAAGTTTTTGAAGAGCAAAAACTCCCTTTCTCTCTATATTGCTTGTGTTTTGTGCCTTGAAGTTGGATTTCCTTGCACTTTTACACTACAACACATAGATATACACCACCACCATTGAATCAAGCTTCTTGGGAGGTCTTCTTGAGGTTTGAAAACAAGCTTCCACCCCCTGAAATTGCTGGTTTCGAAGAGGGTCTTCAAGGGTGAGCATTTCCCCCATTTTTGTACTTTCTTGTACCTTGCTTTAGCCCTCTTTGCATATTGATGTAGGCTTTGCTTATAACTGGGAAAAGTCTTGTTTTTAAGTACTTTTTAAGTTTGGTTAAGGTCCTTTTGCTATTTGGGGTGTGTAGTCCCCTTGCATGCTTTGTTTGGCTTTGTTTTAAGCCATATTTGGAGGCCTCCGAGCTAGCCTTAGTTTGGCCTTCCTACCACTGAAATCCAGTGGGATTTTAGTGGTAGAAGTGTGGTTTTGAGGTCCTAAATTAGAGGGGGTAGTCCCCTCTCTTTGTATTCCTCTTTGCTTGCATTTTTGGCCTTCCAAAGGACCATCCCTCTATGCATTTTTGGGTCTTGGTTCAGGCCTATTTTTGTGACTTCTAGGACCTGTCTTGGCCCTGTCCATGGCTGTTTTGGTCATCTCTTGCTTGCATCTAGCATGTGTAGTGTAACTTCATTTATAGCTCATCAAAGTAGCATGTGTGCTTGGCTTTTGTTGAGTCCATTTCAGTCCATTTTTGGTGATGTTTTACCATGCCATGAATCTATTTTGGGTTGGTTTTGTTACTCCATACTTGCTTGATGCACTTGTAGTGTAAATCCCCTAAACTAGCTTCATATGCTCCATGCCATGCCATGTCATTTTAGCTTGTTTGGTTTACATTTCAGCATGTTTTTGGTCATCATTTGGCATGTCATGACCTTATCTATAGTTGGTTTGATCATCCTTTGCATGCTCCATATAGGTGTAGAACACATCTTTTTTTACTAGCCCTTTGTGCATGATGTGTTGACTTATCATACTAGCATATTTTGGCTTTGCTCAAACTTGATTTTATGCTTATTTTGAAGTGTTATAGGACTGTTTTGGGCTTCCATGACCATATCACTCATGCTTTGTATAGCTATAGTGTAAATGCTTAGGCTAGTCTTGGGTTTTGAGGCCTCTATCATGTCATACATGTGATGTTTGCATGCCTTGCCCTCATTCCATATGCTATTTCAGTCCATGAAATGTTGTCATACACTTGCATTTGACATGCCTTGAATGCTTTGTATAGCTTGTGCTTTATGCCTCAAAAATGGACTTTTGTGCATGCCACTTAGCCTAAGCCTTTGGCTCATCATTTCAGTGCATTTTGGGTCCTAATATACCATGATGTAACTCTATTTTTGGTTGTCCAAGCCATGCCATGATTGGTTCTCATAGGTGTAGTGCATTGCCTCTTTAAAGCCTTGCATGCTCCATGTTTTTAGCCTTGTGTTCTAGCCTTTGTTGGCTAGCTTTGAGCTTGATTTTGGTCTTGTTAGGGCCTGCCCTAGGACTGTTTTAGGTCCCCTTGGCCCTTTGGGGCTTTCTTTGTATGGCCATGGCTTAAGTCCCTTTGCTTACTTTGAGCCTCGAGCATCATAACATGCTATGCTTGCATTGTTGAGTTGATTTGGCATTAATTTACATGATATTTCAGAGCTTACCTCATTGTCATATATCCATGTTTGTTGCTCCTTAGGTGTGCTTAAGAGTTGTCCTCTTTGTGCCTTAATACGTGAGCCATTTGGCATGCATGCTTGCCTTGCCTTTCCATGCTTTTCATGCCATCAATTCCATCACTTTGGCTACTGATTTGGACCTAGTTGAGAGTTGTCCATCTTTGGTGTAAGCCCATCTTACCATGTTGTCGAATGCTTGTTTCATTTGGTATGTTGTTGCATACTTGTTTAACTCCACATGCCTTGCATGTTCACCCGTTCATGTTGCATTTTGTCATGATTGTCTAAGGTTGTCACCTCACATCACGCTTATATACTTGTTGCATGCTTGGGTTAGTTGCCTGTTTGCACACTTAGGTCATGTTACATGTTTTCCATGCTTATATGTTGCATTGCTTGGATTAAGTATTAATCCGAGCGCGAGGAACGAGGGGCGTTTCATACTCCGAGTGATGGAACGTGTCTCAATTCTCGATCGCCGAAGCTCTTGATGATTCATGATAGAGTTCTAGGCTTTACGTGTTGTATTTGTGCATTCATTCTCATATTGATTTGCACAAGTCGGATCTTTGGCCATCATGCATCGGGATGCGTGATTGATGGTCGTGGATCCGACTTGGCCTCTCCCTTGATGTTTTGAGGTGATTTGGAGTGCCATGGTGCGTACATGTCCTTGGGAAACCCTCCATTTTCTCTATTTTGTGCCGTTGCGCTTTGGTGTCACAAAGACTCGAAGGTCGAATACCGCCATCGATGGCCGATGTGCCACCCTTGGCCGGCAATGGACCATCCTTGGCCGGCAGATCTCCCTTCATGGCCGGCAGGCCACTGGTGACTTCCCCTGCAGTGTTTTGCTAAGTTTCGGCAACAAGCACTGAAAGACACCCTGCAAACAGAGCCTTTAAAGAGCAACTGGAAGGCGTTTCGAGGCGAAGAACCGAAGCGAGCATGCATGCCACCCTTCTTCAAACAGAGCTGGAATAGCACCGTTTACTGCTTTCCCTACTTGCTTGTTGTCATTCATTAATTAGTTAATTAATTTGTTAATTAATCAAGTTGTGTAATAATTAGTTGTAGCTAGTTATTCATTTGGTTTTGTAATAATTAATTAGCTTGTGAGTTAGTTAATTAGGTGGCCTGTATTATTCTTTCAGACCCTCCGAGCGAGGGCACAATTGTAATAAGTGTGCGTGCGTGTGTGCATGTCTTCCAACCCCATTTTTTTCTCCCTTTTACTTAACTGCTTATGATGGTTAGTATTAGGCCATGTTTAATTAGCATACCTTATGCTATGCATGCGTGCATTCATTCATCTGTCTGGCATGCACTGAGCTCGGCGCATCACGCTAACTGCGTAAGTATTTCAAATCTAACTTGAATACGTGCTATCTGTGCATTTTCACATGTCATTCTTAGACTAGCCGAGCCTATTCTAGTGACATTCTGTATGCGTTGCATTAGCCACTTAACATGGACTTGGATCATACATTGATTGCTAACATGTTCTTGTTTTGGCTCTGAGTACAATGTAAGTATTTATGCTTTAGCATCTCACATGAGTGTGAATGTTAACATGACAGCATGCTTACCATGTGGCTATATGCTTATGTGATAAACTGCCTGAATGCCTGTGGATGAAGGTTGGATTACTTGAATTGGGATAATTCATTGAAATCCGTATTTTAGCCTACTTGCGAGTAGCAGATTTCAAAACATTTCCAAACAAACGAATATGCAATGCTTTGTTCCAAATTAGGCGATCTAGTCTATACTTGTTTTGCTGTGCGCATCACATAGTAATTCTAGCTAATTAATCGGAATAAGAACACATAACGTTTTCAAAAGAGGATATCACTGTTAGTAGAGGCCGATCTTCGGATCGAGCGAGAGGGGGTGCTCATAGCTGACCTTCTCCAATCGTACCCAAGTTCCCGAGCTGAGGCAACTTTGGTGATGACGGACACGTGGCCTTAGGCAACGAGTCAGGGTTTCCTAAATTCCCCCAAAATAAAATATTTAGGTGGCGACTCTGTATCTGGCAAAGCAGTCCATGTTTGGCACTTCTTTCAAAATCTGTTTTCTCAAAATGATTTGTCGGATTTGGACTCTTTGGTTCAGATTAAGAACCGTGACATTGAGTCCTGAACTGTGGTGAGCCCCAAATGAACGAAACGGGATTTCCCTCCCGGGGTGTTCGGGGACGTCTACAGTTTCTTGGCGACTCTGCTGGGGAGTTAGAAAACTTGACTCGAACTCATGATGTCTTGTTTTGATTACACTTGTGTGTTTCTTTGCATTGCATTTGCATTGGTGCGCCTAGGACACTGTGTTTGCCGTATGCTATTCCTGAACGGTTTGCCGGAGGCTCGCTTTGAGAAGCGTGCCATAAGGCTGACCGGTTGCGGGCTCTGCCACGACGGGAACACAAACCCCGGTTTTTACCAGGACACCCTTTTTGACCATTCGACCTAGTGCATAG
The DNA here is from genome assembly GCA_025200525.1 of Camellia lanceoleosa. Lineage (NCBI taxonomy): Eukaryota > Viridiplantae > Streptophyta > Magnoliopsida > Ericales > Theaceae > Camellia > Camellia lanceoleosa. Next base: position 7,484,800 of record CM045763.1, on the reverse strand, counting down.
TCGGAATCCATAGTGACCATTCCAAGCTAGGACAGGTTGCTTACCCGATCATAGGTTGTTTGAAACTGCTGTGTGCATAGTGAAACCCTAGTTCCTGACAAAATAGGACAGGGAAACCCTACCCCAACATAGGGGTGTTTTGGCTCTCATTTACTTGCTATGTGCTCTTGGAGTGTATCTCTACAGGGAATACGCGTATCAGTTTATAAGTTTGAGTGTCAGGCCTAAGGGCACTAGTATCAGTGTTTTTGAGAATCAGTTATCTGCGGGTATCCGATTCAGCTTTGGGGATAGTGATTCTTGGATAATGACCAGTGTTTGAGGAATGGTGTATCCAGCTTATCAACAGGGTGTTGTGATACCCAACTATGTGTTGTGTGTTTATTTTACACCGTTATACTGTCCGTTTATCTGGTTGTTTTATTTCCTTATTATTGCTTTATTTTATCTTTTTGCTAGGGTAGTTGAGCACGATTGCTTCTAACCCAGTAGATATTCCCCAAGCAATCTGGACTAGAGGTCGTCGACTCCATCGATCTGAGGATCTGGTAGATGGACAACCAGTGTACCACTCTCTACCCCCGGTTACTAGACGGAGGCGATTAGGTGAGGGCATCGATTCGTGATCGATTCAGAGGGCCTTATCGACCCCACCTGAGTACAGTAGGGACCAGGGTTTTGTTTCTCCCATAGAGAGGGAATATATACCGGTAATTCAATCAGATCAGAACAGTATGGCCAGCTTAGAGGAGATGGTGCGCCAACTCCAAGAGAGTATGAAAATGATGCAGCAGAGATCTTTGTCAAGACAGCAAAGCAGCCACGCAGTTATGAATGAACAAGCGAGTTAATCGTGAGGTTACAAAGAAGCGGAGCATCTGCTGAAGAAGCTCCTCCCCCGCCAGGAGTTCTAACCCTCGGGGAGAGAGCTAATGTTCAGAATGATACAGACATTCCCACAGGACTGCCTCCAACCCCGATCCTACCCCCAATCCCACCCCAATTATCCAAAACACCCACCAATCTACCGGACTCTCTCTTTGAGTTCGAGACAGATCCCACAGCACTGAAGTTGAGCAAGCTTGAAAAGCTGTTCAAGAGATCACAGGGACTCAAGACCATCCTTGACATTGAAGATGGATATACCGACGCAGCTGTGACACTGCCTGACAGATTCAAAATGCCTCATATCGATCGATTTGATGGGTCTGGCGACCCCATGGTGCACTTGAGGTTGTTTTCAGATATTTTAAGGCCAATGGGCCTCACCAGACTGCAGAAGCTGTCTCTGTTCGGCCGGACCCTGTCGGGTGTGGCGGCCATATGGTATGCCAAATTAGAAGATGATGTCAAGAGAAATTGGGACGACATGGCTGAGGCCTTCATTACGCAATACTCATACAATACACAAATAGAGATTACGACCCGTGATCTCGAGACAACAAGGCAAGAGCCTAAAGAGAGCTTCTCGGAATTCGTGACTAGATGGAGGGCCAAGGCTTCGATGATGACCTTAAGGCCCACAGACAAGGATCAGATTCGGATGATTGTGCACAATCTTTAGCCGAAGTTGATGTAGAAGATGATTGTACTCCCCTTCCCTACCTTTTCTGATCTACATGAAATGGGGGTACAGATTGAGGACGTCTTGAAGCAAGGCTTAATTGATAATGACCGGGAGCAACCCTGAAGAACTTTCAATCGCAGCAGCAATGCGGGCTTGAGCGGCGCTACGACTACAAGAGCCTCCGAAGTGGGCATGGTCACCACCAATCCCCTTCCAAGAACCACGGCAGCTACGCCATTCTCCGGTGCGTCCAGAAGCCATACCCAAACAGCCAAGTACCCACCCAAAAACACAAGAACCTTCACTCCACTGTATATGCCCCTATCCAAAGCTCTGGGGGTTTTAATCAAAAAAGGGCACTTGAAGCCCCTAGAGCCACGGCTATTACCAGAAAAACTTTCCCTTACCCACAACCCAGCCAAATATTGTGCATTTCACCAACAGCACGGTCATGACACCGATCTATGCTACCGATTACGTCATGAGATTCAAGATCTCATCGATAATGGGGTGATTCTGCCTCCCGAGAAACCCAATGTTACGACAAACCCTCTCCCCACACATAACCAAGCTCCACCTCCTAAAAGAATCAACTTCATCCAAATTGGGGTTGTGTCTTACGATCCCAGCGTCTATATCACTCCTTCCCATTTGCCTAAACCGGAGGTACTCCTTCCTGATTGCAACGACTTGTGCATGATGGACATCTCCATAACCCAACCTAAGCCAATGGTGGTGACTGTCAAAGACAAGAAAGGGGAGATTCCAGAGGAGAAGAGGATTGTTGAGCTAGAGCCTGTGGAATCTGGAAGTTGTGTTGAGAAGACATATAGTCCGAGTGACTACATTACGTCAATAGGCCAGGATGGGCTAGATGTGGAATTGCCGACGGAGGCAGAGCTGTGTGTGATCTAAGGGGATGGTTTGGGACAGAGGACGGATGATTTGATGACTGTGGAAGAAGACCTTGCCAATCTCCAGTTTTACAGTGACCAAGATCCAGGGGACGCAGCAGTCAACTGGTTTGATTATGAGGAATCGGCAGAGGCTATTGGATGGTTGGATGATCAACTGGATGTGGTGGAAGAGTTCCAACCAGTATAGGGCCCGACAGGGGCAAGAATGTCAGTGACGGCCGGAAGGGTCGGAGAACAGAGTACATCGCCGGAGAGCGCCAGTGTCAAGAACTTTGCTCAGGATTGGAGCATTTCGAATACAGGAATTATTGAACAGTCAGCTATATTGACACAGCCGGAACAAGAAAGATTAGAAGATTCCAAGAGAATCAGGAAGGCAAAGGCCCATGTGAGGACTGAAACTACTATAAGCACAGAAACAGAGAATGTTGCGAGCATAGGGATGAGAGGTACCGCGAGTACGAGGACAATCATACTAGAGCCGGACATGAGTCTGTCGGCTGCTGATGGAATGTGGTGGGAGGATGAGGATTTATGTCTTGCCCACACAGATGAAGATTGGGGGAACAACCAACTCGATGACACCTGGTACCTTAGAGAAGTCGACCATATGACACGGAGTGAGCGGTACTTCAAACCCCCGCACCTAGATCAACCAGAGGCTTCTGGGAAAGATAGGGAGGCTGAAAAACAGAAGGAGAAACAACTTGAAGAGGAGGCTGTGCTCAAACAGTTAAAAAAGATACAAGTAAACATCTCCATCTGGGGACTGCTTATGGCATCACGAGTGCATAGACAGGCTGTCTTATCAGCCATGGACAAGGTGAAGCTTTCGATAGAAACCACACCAGAACAGCTGGTAGGATTAGTCTTTCTGGGAGGGGCTACCCCGACGCTGACTTTTTCCGACAAGAAACTGCCACCTGAGGGGGCAAACCATAACAAACCACTCTACATCTCTGTGGAGTGTAGGAATAAATGGATACCGGTGGTTCTTGTTGATACCGGATCCGCCATCAACGTCTGCCTGGCAAGGACAGCGTACACGATCGGTTTGAAAACCGCGGACTTTTTACCAACAGCCCAAGTAATTCGGGCACACGACAACACAAGTAGAGAGGTCATGGGGACGGTGAAAATTCAGACTAAAGTTGGGCCAGGACAGCATGAGATAGATTTCTATGTTATAGAAGTTCCGGCAACTTTCAACCTGCTTTTGGGGAGGCCGTGGCTGCATCAGGCAAAGGCAGTGTCGTCCACTTTGCACCAAACGGTGAAATACCCCTATGGGAAGGGAGTAGCCATTGTTTTTGGAAATTCATCGATCTATCCACCACCAGAGGTATCTACGCCTGTTCTAGAAATTGAGCATGGTATGGAGGATGTATTCATATCGGGTTTTACCCTTGCTGAGGCTCGGGTTGTACAAAACATTATGGCTGCTAACAAGGGGATATATGTTAGTGCTCAAGCAGTATACCTTATGAACAAACTCCAACACATCCCCGGGATGGGATTAGGAAGGAGCGGTCGGAGGGGCGTTGCAACATTGGCCGAAGTGCCACACAACCCCCATACCTTTGGCTTGGGTTATCTGCCCACCAAGGAGGATTGGGTAAGAAAGGGAAAGGAAATGGCTGGAAGAGCCAGAGCGAAACAAATGGGAAAACCTTTTGAGTTGATGCACCGGCCCATCCGGGGTACCCTAAACAGACGCTTCGTCCGGGAGGGGGAGGATTTTCCATTCTGTGGCTTTCCGGAGCCGTGGTTGAACGCGGAGAGGAAGCGCGTGCCGAGGTTCGAGAATTTCTTTGACCTATAGTTATCTGGGGATGATGTTGCCGAAGAGCAGACAAACCCGAGAGTTGAGGCTGAGCATAGCAGGGAAATGGAGTCTGAGGACACCGAACTTGAAATGGGGGTAGAACTGGAATGTCTACTTTCAGATCCTTCAATCGAACAGAAGTGCTTGGGGGATAACTTCTCGGTGTCCATGATCGGGAATGAAACGGCTGCGGGCCTACCAGCAAACATTTTGGATGCATCTATCGCACCCTCTCTCATTTGGCAGTATGAAGAGGGATTTTTGTCAAGTAGCACTGGGTCAGGTAGTGACCCGGAATCTGATTCCTCCGAGTCTTATGAGTTGGAATCAGGTTCCAGTTCGACTGAGTCTGAGTCCAGTATTCTTGGGGGTGATAACCCGGATGCCATAGTCCTGTCCAGGTCATCTTTTTCTTTCTCTTTTGAGTCTGTTGTAACAGAAGAATCGGACGGTTTGGAAGTACATAATGAGAATGATATGGATGTAGTTTCTGAGTACTTTTCCGTGCCTTTGATTTATTGCTTGAATCAGGACTTTCAAAATTTTGACGAAAATGACGAGGAAGAAATTCCTCTGGTTTTGCAACGATTAATTGATCAAGAGCAAGAGAGATTTGTTAAACCTTTAATTGATGAAATCACTACTGTGAATATTGGTACTGAGAAGGACCCGTGGCTGGTCCAAATCGGGTCCACGTTGTCTTCGGAGGAACGCAAGCGCTTAGTCGCTTTATTAAAAGATTTCAAAGATGTTTTCGCGTGGTCCTACAAAGACATGCCTGGAATCGATCCTGAGATTGTACAGCACCGGATCCCTCTTGACCCCGAGGCCCGACCCGTCAAACAGAAACTCAGAAGGATCCGCCCTGATTGGGCCATCAAGATTAAGGAAGAAGTCACCAAGCAAATCGACGCAGGCTGCTTACTGGTATCTGAATACCCGACTTGGTTGGCCAACATTGTTCCAGTGCTGAAGAAAGATGGCAGGATCCGAGTATGCGTGGATTTCAGGGATTTGAACAGAGCCAGTCTGAAGGACGATTTTCCCTTGCCGCACATTGATGAGTTGGTGGATTTTACAGCGGGGCATGCTTTGCTTTCATTTATGGATTGGTTCTCAGGCTACAATCAGATAGTGATGGCACCTGAAGACCGGGAAAAGACCGCCTTCACCACCCCGTGGGGGACCTACGGCTATAGAGTGATGCCATTTGGGCTGAAGAACGCTGGAGCTACATATCAACGGGCCGCGACCACGATATTGCATGACATGATCCATAAAGAGGTTGAGGTATACGTGGATGACATGATTGTCAAGTCCAAAGAAAGAGAGGGCCGCTACACCGCCTTGCAAAAGTTCTTCCAAAGGATCAGAGAATTTCGGTTGCGGCTGAATCCGTAGAAGTGTACGTTCGGTGTTACAGCAGGAAAAATGTTAGGGTTTCTGATTACACAAAGTGGCATCGAAGTCGACCCTTCCAAAATCAAGGCCATCTTAGAAATGCCACCACCAATGACTGAAAAAGAGGTGCGAGGCTTTCTGGGTAAAGTGCAATTCATAAGACGGTTTATCTGAAAATTAACCTTGACTTGTGAACCACTTTTGGTCTCTTGAAAAAAGAAAAGAAATTCCAATGGGACGGCCGATGCCAAGCTGCTTTTGAACAGATCAAGAAATACTTACAAAACCCACCCGTGTTGTCACTACCAGAACTAGGGAGATCGTTGATATTGTACCTTTCAGTGACTGAAACTACAATGGGCTGTATGCTCGCGCAGGAATCAGAGGACAAGGTGGAGAGGGCCATTTACTATCTGAGCAAGAAGATGCTGGAGTATGAGACTCGCTACACACCATTGGAGAAGGCTTGCTTAGCTTTGGTATGGGCTACCAGGAAGCTGCGGCACTACCTGTTACTCACTCTGTAATGTTGGTTTCACGATTGGATCCCATCAAATATCTTTTCGAGAAACCGGTACTTACGGGTAGGCTAGCTCGTTGGTTGCTATTGCTTTCCGAATTTGATCTAAAATATTTGACACGCAAGTCAGTCAAGGGAAGAGCAGTGGCAGAGTTCTTGGCTGATCATCCAGTGGAAGGGGGTGAAGCAGTTGAGTACTTATTTCCAGATGAGGCCATTTTTCACATCGAAGATGAAACTTGGACGATGTACTTTGACGGGGCGTCAAATTAGTACGGGTATGGAATAGGGGTGTTGCTGATAGCACTCGACAATTCTCGTATCCCTCTAGCATTCAAACTCCGGTTCAAAGTCTCGAACAACGAAGCAGAATATGAGGCATGCATTGCTAGTCTAGAAGCAGCCCTGGAACTAGGGGCAAAATGGTTGGACGTCATCAGGGACTCGAACCTGGTTGTGTCTCAAGCAAAAGGAGACTGGAAAGTCAAAGAAGAAAAGATGATAATGTACCACCAGACCTTGGATTTGTTAATTCCTCGATTTGGAAAGCTAAACTTTGCTCATCTAGTAAGAGAGAACAACAGGTTCGCAGATTCACTAGTAACTCTATCTTCCATGATAGACATCCCGTTCGGAGTCCGGATGCGTCCAGTCATCATTGACCAGAAATTTGCGCCAGCATACGAGTCGATTGCTGCCATAGATGATGCTCAGGTCGAAAACCCTTGGTATTACGATATTTGAAATTTCTTGGAGAAAGAGGAGTATCCACCAGGGGCAAATGCCAAGGATAAAAGGGCAATCAGAAGAATGGCTATTCAGTTCATCATCTGTGGGGGTAAACTGTATAAAAGAGGTCATCTGGGAATGCATAATCTGTGTGTAGAAGCCGAAGAGTCGAAGCGCCTGATGGAGGCCATCCATGGAGGGGAATGTGGTGCGCATATGAATGGAGTAATGTTGGCTCAGAAGATCCTCAGATAGGGTTACTATTGGTCCACCATGGAGGAGGATTGTATTGGCTTTGTTCGGCGATGCCACAAATGTCAGATCCATGCATACCGCATGAACATCCCACCATTGAAGCTGTACAACATGACTTCGCCATGGCCATTTTCAGTTTGGGGAATTGATGTGATCGGGGCTATCACTCCAAAGGGGTCGAATGGGCATGAGTTCATCTTGGTCGCGATAGATTATTTTACAAAGTGGGTCGAGGCCCAATCTTATGCGGTGTTGAAGGCTTCACATGTCGCGAAGTTCATCAGAAACAACATCATCTGTCGTTATGGGGTCCCAAATGAGATAATTTCAGATAATGGTTCCCACTTCAAGAAAGAAGTGATTGACTTGTTGGAGAAATACAATGTGGCTTTTCGTAAGTCATCCACATACCGGCCGCAAACCAATGGAGCGGTTGAGGCCGCCAACAAGAACATCAAACACATACTGCAGAAGATGGTGGAAACCTACCGGGACTGGCCAGATAAACTGCTGTTCGCTCTCTGGGGCTACCAGACTTCAATTAGAACTTCTACTGGGGCGACTCCGTATTCATTGGTTTATGGGATGGAGGCCGTTCTACCTATCGAAATTGAGGTTCCATCTTTGCGAGTGCTGGCTGAGTGTCAAATAGCCGAAGCAGATTGGCAGCAGAGTAGGTTTGAGGAACTTATGCTCTTCGATGAGAGAAGACTGAAAGCACTGTACCATGTTCAAGGTTATCAACGCAGAATTGCCAGGGCTTTTAACAAGAAAGTTAAGTCCAGGAATTTAAAGGAAGGGGATTTGGTACTTAAGGACAACCGAGCTCCCATCCACGACCCAAGGGGCAAATTCAGACCCAATTGGACCGGTCCCTACATCATTAAGTCTATTTGGTCGGGTGGAGCTGTCATTCTGATGGACCTAGATGGCCTAGAGTTCTCATAGCCGATCAACATGGACAAGTTGAAGAAATATTATCCCTGCGAGGCTCGCTAGGCCGAAAACCCGAAAGGGCGACCTAGGCAAAAGTTATAGCACGAAAAATTTGAAATTATAAAAACTGAGCTCACAAGGTTGAAAACCCGCAAAGGGCAGCCTTGGCAAAAGTTAGAGCGTAAAAGGAGAGTGAAAAACTCTAGTAAACCCCAGCCTGAACTACGTAAGGCTTGATTTCCATCTTTGGGATACGTAGGCAACTTCATCCTGGAGTTCAGCCATAAACTTTTCCCCGATCAACTTTATCCATTTGATCAGCTCGGTCATCTTGGCCTATTCAGTATTCCAAAGCTTTGATTGTAATCTCCGGTGCAGTGCTATTCAGACTAGGGGCAACTTTCCGTTGCTATGCAGTGCCGCGGTACTATTCAGACTAGGGGCAACTTTCCAGTTGCGGGAATCCGATGTTGTGCATCTCAGTGACAGGTCTCAGGTGTGTCCAATTCTGATCCATATCGAAAATAGTTTTGAAAAGTTTTGATAAAAATTGACTTTGTTCAAAGTAATCTTTTTACAACTAAGACCATTTCTGGACCAAAACGGGAAATTTTTAGTACCACAACCTTCAATTTCATTGATTTCAATACAGAGTTCTCCTGCTATTGCATACAAATTGAAGTTGCTTTTTATTACATTCATAAGGAAAAACTTGAAAGTACTAATAAAGCAATAAATTCGGGGCATAGATAAGTCAGGTGTTCCTGCGCCCCCTCCCCGAGCTGGTCGAAACCTCTGATGCCAAGCTGGGCCCGACCTATGCCTCTTCATTAAGCCAATCCAAGCACTCATCAGACAAAGTGCAACTGAAAGTGGGAGCGGGGGCCAGGAGCTCTCTAGTCCTCCATGCTGTGGCATACCGGGCAAGCTGTGTGCCTTGAACCGGGAATGCAGCCGGGTACTCTATCCCCTATGGCGGGCAAGTCTGATCGTATCCGAACTAGCGATGGAACCAAAACGGAAAATAGAAGACACAGTGAGTCAAGCCAATCAATTGAATCCCGGGTTGACGGGTCATGTTGTAACTTATTGCTGGTAGATTGAGCCAAGGGCACCGCCAAGCAATGCGGTCTGCGGACAAGCTGCATATCCAGTCGAACCACCAACCCTCATCACGGGCATCGACCAGGCGTTGCCTGAAGAAATAGCTGCGAGCTGAGTATGCGGGGCAAGACTCCACAATCTGTAACTTGTCCATCAACCACACCTGGGGAGGGATTGAAAAATGAGAGAATAAAGAATAGAGAGATGTACGATGAGAGAAAAGTAAGGAAAAGGGTTTTGTGAGAAAAATCGAGCCTGAGGGCCGAGTGATGTGAGCAATACACATGTAAGATTGGGTAGGAAGCATTACCTGCAATAGTAGTGGGCTCCCTGCAAGCCTAGCCGTCTCCCGGTGATGAAAAGCGTCTAAGCCCATCAATGTCTTAGCCAATGTCATGGCAATACAGCTCTTGCCCTCCTTCAAGCCTTGGGCGACCTCAATCAATCGGACACTGAATCCACCGGAGCCCGGGGCAAGTAAGAAATGAGATAGCAAGCATAGGCAAAGCGCACGTCCCCGATAGCCCTGCCAATAATAGTCGCCGTGATCGTCGGCATCAGAAAATCGGCAAACCAAGCTTGGGATGTCCAGCTCCCCGTTATGAATCAATGATCGAGCATCATGAAAAGTGAGGCCGCACATTTGTCCTAGGGCTTGGGCGTGGCCGAATCGGAGTTGAGGCAAGATTTCCTCGTTACGCTCAGACTCCATCAAAGCTTGGAAATCCTCGAAGGTAGGACACATCTCTTGCCCGCTGAAGCTAAAGACCTGTGTTATCGGATTCCAAAACCTTGCCGCGACATGGAGGAAAGGAAGATGCAGCGGAGTACGGCCCAGCGTGAATAGTACATTCAAGCCGAAGCCCCGGAAGTTCAACTTTTCCGAGCCATCTAGAGAAGCGATCCAATTTGTGAGGTTTTGAGCACGGAACACTTCCATTTGGTGCAAATTTGGGCTAAAATGAAGAGAATCCCAAAGCTGGAACTCATATAGAAGATAAGGTAGTGAGTGGAGGACATATGTCGTCATTTCGGAGAGTCTACCATAGATGGCCGGTAGTGGCTCATCAGTGGCCGGCAGTGGCACACTGATGGCCGGCAGGCATCCATTGGTGGCCGGCAGTACTCCCCTCTTGCTTACTAGCTCCTTCACTGAAGACCCAGTTGTCCGTTGCAGTGGAGTCCTGTTCTTTGTGTCTTTCAAGGTCTTGTTTTGTCTTGTTGGACTTTGTCGTCGTCTCTTGTTTAAGACGTATTGTTTTCTTTTTCTGTGTCAGGTTGTAATTATCTTCCTTTCATTCATCGAGTTGTTGCAATTTGCTTATCGAGTTGTAAATTTGCTAGACTTTGTTTATCGACTTGTTTTGTTATTAGTCGGTCCACCACCTGATTAGTGCAATTTGAGTGTTTGGTTTTCAAAACAAGATTTCGATTTCATCTACATTGTTGAGTAAAGTAATGCGATGTGATGTGATCCATAGAATGTACAAACGAAACACTTTTCCAACAAAAAAAAGCTGTTTTCATTCCATCATAGTTTCTTTTTACAAAAGAGTTTGGTTTTGAAACAAACCCGCCTAACGCAGTACAATGTGCAAAAACTACTAGTAAAAAGGAAACAAAAAACAAAAAACAACAGGATCAGCGTCTGGAGTAGCAAAATGTCTGGATCAGTGTCGGTGGTCTCAAGTGTGGGAATCTGTCCTGGTCCTCTTCCTGGACGAAGGTCCAGGATCTCCACCATCAGCATCTGACTCTGACTCTGACTGCGGACTCATCGCCTCCTCGTCAGACTCATCATCATCAGAGACAGGTCCCTGTGAACTAGTCCCTCGTCCTACTCTCTCTGCTGCTCGAGGAGGCACTGAAGGGCCCGTCCTTGCTCCTGCTGGAACACCCGATGGGCCTGGCGGCAAGAAAGGAATCTGAAAGAGGGACAAGTCACCCAAAATGCATTAGTAACCAAGATATATCGAATGTAGCAAAGTGTTGTATTGTGAATAGTGAATGATTTGCAATGAATGTATACTGTGAGTGGTGTATGGGAACAATGTATCAGATAAATGCAGTGTGCAAGCTGTACAAATGATGGTGTGTTAAGAAAAGACTTCAAATCAAAGCATTTTGAATGAACTTACCGGAATACTGTAAATACTGAGTAGGTCCATGCTCGTCTGCAGCATCCCTATCACTGAAGCCGTCATCGCCAGAGACTGACGAGTGTACTCAATGGGAGCCTACAAAAATGGTTGAAATCATTAGTACTCTGTATAATATCAAGGGAAATCAAATGACAGTACAAGGGATGATAGTGTAGTATATACCGGAGTCGAGCCATAACCTCCGACAAGCTCGTGACCAGCTGGAGGAGAAGCAAAGGGAACCTGATAAATCTCTCCAGCTCGCCCTCGAAGTGCCATAGTAGCAGGCAATACTGGCCATCCAGACCCCTATCCCTCCTCAGGACCTCTCTTCCTACGAGACCTGGTCGCTCCGCCTCTACCTCTCATAGCTGGAGCCCTCACTCCCTCTCCTCCTCGGACTCCAGTCAAAGGCGGTATCAGATGTGTCTGAATGAAGGTCGCGTAGTCACCCTCAGCACGGAAGTAATCTGTCTCCAGCCCTACCATGAACTGGATCACCTAGTCGGCGGATAACATGTGTGTCTCCCTCATCGATGGTGGAGGCGCCATCGGTACAAACGGGGCAGGCAACCCCAAAGTCTGATGCACAAAGCGCTCACTCAGAAACCAGGCCCGATAGATCGGTCCCTCGAAGAGGATACGGTACTGAGACATGATCTGGGCAGTGTGATACTAATCCTGGAGTCCTGACGGAATCACCTCCCATGGTCGCCATGTAATCTGAGAAAGAGAACCAACGAGATGATCAGTCGTCAAATGACTAAGGCAGGTGCATTGGGTTAATCAAAATAATCTTATTGCAGACTTACCTCACGTGCCGCGACTGTGTCAAAATACTGTCGAAAAAACATGAAGCCCTCCCGGGTCCTACGACGGAGCGGACCGTCATATACATCGGAAAATAGGACCGTTACTGCAGTCTCCTCCACTGGATCTGGAGCAAGCGCCGGGAAGTATGCATATACCTAAAGCTGTTGAATGGAGGTGATCAGTATAGCGTATGAACAAGAATGCAGAAAGTAGAATGCAGAAGACAGTACAGTACATAACAGATGTAGGCCTAGAAAGGCAGACATTAGATCCTATGCATATAATGTATCATGAGCCGTGTGTAGATCCTGTGTGTGCAGTGTATGGTGTGCAGTGTGCAGTATGTATAGTGTACAGAAAATGCAAAGCAGAAAGCATACAGGATGACAGTGAATACGGAGAGTATAAATGTTGAACAAAGCAAACCTACAAATGCTAAGCAGAGTAATGTAAAGGGGAACTAGGTTGCGTACCTCCCAAGCTCGCCAGTAGCCTCCAATCACTCTCCCGCACATCCGAGAAGTGGAGCTCATGTATCCATAAAGAGTGGTGAGGCCGGCTGCGCCCCAATTGTAGGAGCAGACCCACGGAAGTACCACCAGGGCGCTCAAGAAGTATAAACCCACGGTATTCCACCTGTTCGAAAACAAGGTGGTACCAAAATGGAACAGGAGGAAGCCCCTAGCATACTGCTCCACTCCCTCATCGGTCTGAGGATCCTCCCCGCGGAACTGCTCCTCAAACCAAGAGTATCTAACCATACCCGCTCGAGCAAGGGGTGGACGTGCTCCAAGCAACACATCCAATGCAGCCACCCACTCCCTTATGTCGGGATCTAGGGGAATCGGATCACCTTCCACTCCCAGATCGGTAATCATAGCAAAATCAAAAGGAGTCATGGTCATCTCCCCTACTGTGGAAAAGTGAAAGGAATTGATGGTGTCCCACCACCTCTCCACAAGAGCCCCCAGGAGAGGGCGACTCGCTATAACTCGCGTCAGCCTGCAGCAAAATATACCGAAGCCGGTCTCGTTGACAATCCGGCGGAACCTCGTGGGGAGCACATCATACCAGTCGCGAGCGGTCGTAGTGCCGTAGCCTCGAAAGGAGCGAGATCCCTCCTGTTGAAAATACAGTTTCAAATTAAATGAGTAGTGTATTGAAGATACAGTTCAAACCAAACCAGCACAGTTCGAATCAGATCAGCAGTGCGTTGAAAATACAGTTTAGATCAGATTAGTAAAGCATTGAAGATACAGTCGCATCCAGGGCAATGATGTGTTAAGGATGCATTCGAATTTAGAATAGTGACGCATGAGATGCGGTTATGTGCAGTGTATATAGGGTAGCAATGTATGAAATGCAGTCAGATTAAAGCATGCGATGCAATCAGATCGAAACAGCACAAGAGATGCAGGTATTCGAAAGTAATACTACACAAAAGACAAAGGTGGTACCTCTACGACAATGGCCGACAAGTGAGACATCGGCTCTCTCAATAAGAGGTCGTCTGGTACATCCTCATCAAAGTCGGTGAAGGTATGGATGCCTCCTGCCACTGGAATGATGTGAGTCTCCGGATGGTACACCGCGGGGTCGAAGGGACGTACGTCCAATGGTAACGGCTGAGGCTCAACCTCTAGCTCAGCCGCAAACTCTGCCGCCAACTCTACTGGAGGGAGAGCGGGGAAACCCTCGTGATGAGACACATCGTCAGCCATCTGAGATAGATGCAAAAGAATGATGCGAAAATGAGCAAAATGATGAAATTCAGAATAAACTCAAACCCTAAGAGAGAGAAAATTCAAGAAAAGTTGAAAAACCCGAGAAAGTGAACTAACCTCGAGAGAAGATCATGGGAAATGATCCTTGAATTCGGGAAATGGTGAGAGAAGCCTCGGATGCAATTTCTGATCGGTTCAAATCAAAGAAAACCAAGAGTCCTTCGCGATGTAAGGCTGAATAGGGTGTTGGGAAACGCGTAGAATGCGCGAATCTAGAGAGAAGGCATACCTAGGAAGGGAGAAAAGTGATTTCTATGGAAGAGTTTGTGAAGAAATGGGTTGGTTTTGAGCCCATTTAAAGACCCACAGCCTAAAGGCCCCTTTTGCCCGAATCTGCCACCGATGGCCGGCAGGGGCACATCGGTGGCGGGCAGCATGTTGTAGATGGCCAGCAGTTGATGCAGATGGCCGGCAGTTGTCCCTGGTGACCAGAAAGTCTTCTTTAGCTTTCCTACCTATTTTCTCTTGGAATCTGCCCCCAGGTCCCATCAATCCTGTGGAAGGCTCAAAACTTGATTCGAAATGTCTCCGTGGGCGCTCGGGAGTCATATCCCCAATGTACGATGGTTTACACCCATCAATATGCACGAGGTGTATCCTTTTTGACGCATCCTAAACCCTTTGGGAGGTAAACCGGAGGTCTCCGTTTAAGATGTCATTATTAAGCATCTTTCTCTTCTGTTGGTGTCAAGTAGCTTTCGCCTATTATAATAAACATCCATCCAGTTCACATGCATTGTTTTGCATATCTTTAAAACGCATTGTCGTACGTTTTCTCTATCATGCATTGTCATGCATTCTTCGTATCACGCGTCGTCATGTGCACCTTACATGTATTGTCATGCATTTCCTTATCCCTATTATGCATTGTCATGCATTTTCTCTATCATGCAATTGTCTTGCATTTTCTTGTCACACATCGCTATACACTTCTTTATCATGAGTTGTGTTTAATTTCAAGTTTCTATACACATTGCATGCGTTGTCTCGTTGTGCTTTACTTACATGTGTTCAATTTCAAGTTTCTATACACATTGCATGCGTTGTCGCGTTGTGCTTTACTTACATGTGTTCAATTTCAAGTTTCTACACACATTGCATGCGTTGTCGCGTTGTGCTTTACTTACATGTGTTCAATTTCAAGTTTCTACACACATTGCATGCGTTGTCGCGTTGTGCTTTACTTACATGTGTTCAATTTCAAGTTTCTACACACATTGCATGAGTTGTCGCGTTGTGCTTTACTTACATGTGTTCAATTTCAAGTTTCTATACGCATGTGCATGCGTTGTCGTGTTGTGCTTTACTTACATGTGTTCAATTTCAAGTTTCTATACACATTGCACGCGTTGTCGCGTTGTGCTTTACTTACATGTGTTCAATTTCAAGTTTCTACACACATTGCATGCGTTGTCGCGCTGTGCTTTACTTACATGTGTTCAATTTCAAGTTTCTACACACATTCCATGCGTTGTTGCGTTGTGCTTTACTTACATGTGTTCAATTTCAAGTTTCTATACACATTGCATGCGTTGTCGCGTTGTGCTTTACTTACATGTGTTCAATTTCAAGTTTCTACACACATTTCATGCGTTGTCGCGTTGTGCTTTACTTACATGTGTTCAATTTCAAGTTTCTATACACATTGCATGCGTTGTCGCATTGTGCTTTACTTACATGTGTTCAATTCCAAGTTTCTATACACATTGTATGCGTTGTCGCCTATGCTTTACTTACATGTGTTCAAATTCCTGTTTCACACATTGCATGCGTTGTCGCATATGCTTTACTTACATGTGTTCAAATTCCTATTTCACACATTGTATGCATTGTCGCGTATGCATTACTTACATGTGTTAATGCACACTTCGCATGCGTTGTCACACATTTTTCAAATGCATTGTTATGCATATTCCTAACGATATTGTACCTGTTAAGTTCATTTTCTTTTTCAGGCACGATATTGTATGTACGATTCATTTGAAGCTGGTGCAACCAGACGAGCCGCACAGGTATTGTATGCACTCCGCGTGAAACGTGGTAAGAATTGCATAATTCTCTTACATCCTTCCTATCGGAATATGTAGGACTGTTGTTCACTTGCTTAAAACTGTTGCATGATTTGCTTCATTACAGCATTCTTGGCGTGATAATTAGTCATGCTCTAGCATCTTGCATACCGTTTGCATCTTGCCCCTGCCTGCGGGCGCATCTCTTTATTATCTTGCTTGATTTTCTGAGTCTTCGGCCTTGTCAAAAATGGGTCGTCTCTTGGCTTTGACATTCACTCCCGTCACTTTGTGACTTCTGAGTTCTGTCAGATAGGGGCAACTGTAGACACCCCATTTTTGACCATCCTCAAGACTTGGTTGTGCTTGTAGGTACACCCAACAACTGGTTCGATTGCTCGCCCAGTACTCAACTGTTGCGGCGGAACGTCATCGGTTCGAGTTTCCCGGACCTTGTATCCTTTACGCCTCATTTTTGGACCTTGATTTGATCCTTTCAGAGTGGCCCTCCTGGTGCACTGCCGGCCATGGCTTTGTTCTGTGGCCTTGATGAAGCCTCTGACCATCGGTGTGTCCTTCTTGGCCATTACTGATGGCCGGCACCCCCCTATCTCAGCTGGTTTTCCTCCAGATCTTTTGAGCCAGCTGGATTTTTGTTTGCTCCCCTCCATATGGAGGGATGAAGGCCTTGCAAAGCTTCTTAGAAGCTTTGGCTTTTCATTTCTCTATATAAGGAAGAGGCTTCTTCCTGACACCAGGTTCTGAGTTTTTGAAGAGCAAAAACTCCCTTTCTCTCTATATTGCTTGTGTTTTGTGCCTTGAAGTTGGATTTCCTTGCACTTTTACACTACAACACATAGATATACACCACCACCATTGAATCAAGCTTCTTGGGAGGTATTTTTGAGGTCTGAAAACAAGCTTCCACCCCTGAAATTGCTGGTTTCGAAGAGGGTCTTCAAGGGTGAGCATTTCCCCCATTTTTGCACTTTCTTGCACGTTGCTTTAGCCCTCTTTGCATATTGATTTAGGATTTGCTTATAACTGGAAAAATTCTTGTTTTTAAGTACTTTTTAAGTTTGGTTAAGGTCCTTTTGCTGTTTGGGGTGTGTAGCCCCCTTGCATGCTTTGTTTGGCTTTGTTTTAAGCCATATTTGGAGGCCTCTGAGCTAGCCTTGGTTTGGCGTTCCTACCACTAAAATCCAGATTTCAGTGGTAGAGGTGTGGTTTTGAGGTCCTAAATCAGAGGGGGTAGTCCCCTCTCATTGTGTTCCTCTTTGCTTGCATTTTTGGCCTTCCAAAGGACCATCCCTCTATGCATTTTTGGGGCCTGGTTCAGGCCTATTTTTGTGACTTCTAGGACCTGTCTTGGCCCTGTCCATGGCTGGTTTGGTCATCTCTTGCTTGCATCTAGCATGTGTAGTGTAACTTCATTTATATCTCATCAAAGTAGCATGTGTGCTTGGCTTTTGTTGAGTCCATTTCAGTCCATTTTTGGTGATGTTTTACCATGCCATGAATCTATTTTGGGTTGGTTTTGTTACTCCATACTTGCTTGATGCACTTGTAGTGTAAATCCCCTAAACTAGCTTCATATGCTCCATGCCATGCCATGTCATTTTAGCTTGTTTGGTTTACATTTCAGCATGTTTTTGGTCATCATTTGGCATGTCATGACCTTATCCGTAGTTGGTTTGATCATCCTTTGCAAGCTCCATATAGGTGTAGAACAAATCTTGTTTACTAGCCCTTTGTGCATGATGTGTTGACTCATCATACTAGCATATTTTGGCTTTGCTCAAACTTGATTTTATGCTTATTTTGAAGTGTTATAGGAGTGTTTTGGGCTGCCATGACCATATCACTCGTGCTTTGTATAGCTATAGTGTAAATGCTTAGGCTAGTCTTGGGTTTTGAGGCTTCTATCATGTCATACATGTGATGTTTGCATGCCTTGCCCTCATTCCATATGCTATTTCAGTCCATGAAATGTTGCCATACACTTGCATTTGACATGCCTTGAATGCTTTGTATAGCTTGTGCTTTATGCCTCAAAAATGGACTTTTGTGCATGCCACTTAGCCTAAGCCTTTGGCTCATCATTTCAGTGCATTTTGGGTCCTAATATACCATGATGTAACTCTGTTTTTGGTTGTCCAAGCCATGCCATGATTGGTTCTCATAGGTGTAGTGCATTGCCTCTTTAAAGCCTTGCATGCTCTATGTTTTTAGCCTTGTGTTCTAGCCTTTGTTGGCTAGCTTTGAGCTTGATTTTGGTCTTGTTAGGGCCTGCCCTAGGACTGTTTTAGGTCCCCTTGGCCCTTTGGGGCTTGCCTTGTATGGCCATGGCTTAAGTCCCTTTGCTTACTTTGAGCCTCGAGCATCATAACATGCTATGCTTGCATTGTTGAGTTGATTTGGCATCAATTTACATGGTATTTTAGAGCTTACCTCATTGTCATATATCCATGTTTGTTGCTCCTTAAGTGTGCTTAAGAGTTGTTCTCTTTGTGCCTTAATACTTGAGCCATTTGGCATGCATGCTTGCCTTGCCTTTCGATGCTTTTCATGCCATCAATCCCATCACTTTGGCTACTGATTTGGACCTAGTTGAGAGCTGTCCATCTTTGGTGTAAGCCCATCTTACCATGTTGTCGCATGCTTGTTTCATTTGGTATGTTGTTGCGTACTTGTTTAACTCCACATGCCTTGCATGTTCACACATTCATGTTGCATTTTGTCATGATTGTCTAAGGTTGTCACCTCATATCACGCTTATATACTTGTTGCATGTTTGGGTTAATTGCATGTTTGCACACTTAGGTCATGTTGCATGTTTGCCATGCTTATATGTTGCATTGCTTGGATTAAGTATTAATCTGAGCACGAGGAACGAGGGGCGTTTCATACTCTGAGTGATGGAACGTGTCTCAATTCTCGGTCGCCGAAGCTCTTGGTGATTCATGATAGAGTTCTAGGCTTTACTTGTTGTATTTGTGCATTCATTCTCATATTGATTTGCACAAGTCGGATCTTTGGCCATCATGCATCGGGATGCGTGATTGATGGTCGTGGATTCGACTTGGCCTCTCCTTTGATGTTTTGAGGTGATTTGGAGTGCCATGGTGCGTACATGTCCTTAGGAAACCCTCCATTTTCTCTATTTTGTGCTTCGTTGCAGTTTGGTGTCACAGCACTCCAGTGGCCGGCAGCCTGCCATTGATGGCTGGCAGTGTGCCACCCTTGGCCGGCAATGGACCATCCTTGGCCGGCAGATCTCCCTCCATGGCCAGCAGGCCACTGGTGACTTCCCTTGCAGTGTTTTGGTAAGTTTCGGCAACAAGCACTGAAAGACACCCTGCAAACAGAGCCTCTATAGAGCAACCGGAAGGCGTTTCGAAGCGAAGAACCAAAGCGAGCATGCATGCCTCCCTTCTTCAAACAGAGCTGGAATAGCACCGTTTACTACTTTCCCTACTTGCTTGTTGTCATTCATTAATCAATTAATTAATTTGATAATTAATTAAGTTGTGTAATAATTAGTTGTAACTAGTTATTCATTTGGTTCTGTAATAATTAATTAGCTTGTGAGTTAGTTAATTAGGTGGCCTGTATTATTCTTTCGGACCCTCCGAGCGAGGGCACAATTGTAATAAGTGTGCGTGCGTGTGTGCATGTCTTCCAACCCCCACTTCTTTCTCCCTTTTACTTAACTGCTTATGATGGTTATTATTAGGCCATGTTTAATTAGCATACCTTATGCTATGCATGTGTGCATTCATTCATCTGTCTGGCATGCACTGAGCTCGGCGCATCACGCTAACTGCGTAAGTATTTCAAATCTAACTTGAATACGTGCTATCTGTGCATTTTCACATGTCATTCTTAGACTAGCCGAGCCTATTCTAGTGACATTCTGTATGCGTTGCATTAGCCACTTAACATGGACTTGGATCATACATTGATTGCTAACATGTTCTTGTTTTGGCTCTGAGTACAATGTAAGTATTTATGCTTTAGCATCTCACATGAGTGTGAATGTTAACATGACAGCATGCTTACCATGTGGCTATATGCTTATGCGATAAACTGCCTGAATGCCTGTGGGTGAAGGTTGGATTACCTGAATTGGGATAATTCATTGAAATCCGTATTTTAGCCTACTTGCGAGTAGCAGATTTCAAAACATTTCCAAACAAACGGATATGCAATGCTTTGTTCCAAATTAGGCGATCTAGTCTATACTTGTTTTGCTGTGCGCATCACATAGTAATTCTAGCTAATTAATCGGAATAAGAACACATAACGTTTTCAAAAGAGGATATCACGATTAGTAGAGGCCGATCTTCGGATCAGGCGAGAGGGGGTGCTCATAGCTGACCTTCTCCAATCGTACCCAAGTTCCCGAGCCGAGGCAACTTTGGTGATGACGGACACATGGCCTTAGGCAACGAGTCAGGGTTTCCTAAATTCCCCCAAAATAAAATATTTAGGTGGCGACTCTATATCTGGCAAAGCAGTCCATGTTTGGCACTTCTTTCAAAATCTGTTTTCTGAAAACGATTTGCCAGATTTGGACTCTTTGGTTCAGATTAAGAACCGTGACATTGAGTCATGAACTGTGGTGAGCCCCAAATGAACGAAACGAGATTTCACTCCCGGGGCGTTCGGGGATGTCTACACATACTAACTGCATTGTATGTCAATACCGATTTGAATCATGTTATCAAGTTGCATTTCATATGCCATCTTAGAATAGCTAAGCCTATCTTAGCTGCATTTTACATGTGTTGCACTAGCCATCTTAACATAACTAGGATCATGCATTGATTGCTAACTAGCTTCCTTTTTGGCTCGGAGTACACTGTAAGTGTTTATGCTTTAGCATCCTGTGGATGCACCTCGAGGGCCTCATGCTTCTACAGTTCGGACTCAAATGTCACGGTTCTGAATCTAATCCCACAAAGTGCAATGCGAGACCGATAAATCACCAAAGAGTCCAAATCCGGCAAATCATTTTGGAAAACTGATTTTTAAGAAAGTAGTGCCAAACATGGACTATTTTGCCAGATACAGAGTCGCCACCTAAATATTTATTTTGGGGGGATTTAGGAAACCCTGACTCGTGCCTAAGGCCACGTGTCCGTCATCACGAAAGTTGTCTCGGCTCGGGAACTTGGGTACGATTGGGGAAGGTCATCTATGAGCACCCCCGCTCGCCCGATCCGAAGATCGGCATGTACTAAACATGATATCTTGTTTTTGAAAACAAATGCGTTCTTATTCCGGTTAATAGTTGGAATTTACTATGTGATGCGCACAACACACAAGTATAGACTAGATCGCCTAATTTGGAACAAAATATCGCATATCCGTTTGTTTGGAAATGATTTGAAGTTTGCTACTCGCAAGTAGGCTAAAACACAGATTTCAATGAATTGTCCTAATTCAAGTAATCCAACCTTCACCCACAGGCATTCAGGCAGTTATATCACATAAGCAATTAGCCTCATGGCAAGCATGCTGTCATGTTAACACTAACATACATGCGAGATGTTAAAGCATAAACACTCACAGTGTACTCCGAGCCAAGACAAAGAACATGTTAGTAATCAATGTATGATCTAAGCCCATGTTAAGATGGCTAATGCATCACATACAAAATGCAACTAGAATAGGCTCGGCTAGTCTAAAATGGCATGTGAGATGCGACAATTTGATACATGTATTCAACTTAGAATTGAAATACAATGCAGTTAGTATGATGAGCCGAGCCTGGTGCATGCAATACAGATGACTGATGCAAACATGCATAGCATAAGGATGCTAATTGAAACGAGTCCTAGAACTAACCATCGTAAGTAGTTAAGTAAAAGGGAGAAAGAAGTGGAGGTTAGAAGACATGCATCACACACACGCACACTTATTACACAATTGCGCCCTCTCGACAGAGGGACCGAAAGAATAATACAAATTACATAATTAACTAACTAACAAGCTAATTAATTATTACACAACACTTAACTAATTAAGCAAATCAATTAAGCTATGAAAATAGTAAAAACGGCCTCGGGAAGAGGGATGCATGCGTGCTTGGATGGCTTCGCTCGAAAATCCATCGCCATGTCACATGTTGCCTCTGTTTACACTGCTCTGTGCCTTTGAAAACTGTGCCAACTTCCGTGACACTTCTGAACCACCTTGGGGACTTTCTGAGAGTCCATCGGCCAAGAGATAGGGCCATCAGCCATGGGAAATTGGTCATCGACCAAATGTAAAGCTCTCGGCCAACAATGCTTAGCCGACCGGCACTGAAGATGGCCGACCGGCCATATCTTCCTGCAAAATGCTATGTTGCTGCAGTAGAGGACAAACAGAGCATGTCAATACATTTACAACACAATGTTTGCATGACCACCCTCCCTATCATGTTATGAACTCCAGGGAGTATAGTCCTCGACCCTCGGGCCACTAATCACGCATTTCAATGCATGATGGCCAAAGGAGCCGAATGTGCAATTTATATCAAATGAAATACACATAAACATATAAGGGGCCCCAACCTCTATCATGGTTGATCAAGAGGCAAGGGATGCAATCATGCAAGCAAAACTAATGCAACATGAAGCATGTCAAGGACAATGCCATACAAGGCTAATGGTAATAAGCATGCCAAATGCAATGCAATGCAACCTAAACAAGCATGCAAACATGCAAGGCATGTGACAACATTCAAGGATAGGCAAGCATATAACAACATGCAAGGGACAATACATGTAAACATGCAAAGCAACTTAACAAAAGGGGCATGCCAAATGCAATATAACTCAAGCATGCGACAACATGCAATAGACCAAGTATGCAACAACATGCAAGGCAAGCATGCAACAACATGCGATAATGGTCTTAAACCAAAATGGATAGCTCTCAAATAGGTCCAAATCAGTGGCCAAAATACAATGGAAATGAGGACAAAAACACATACAAAGATGCATGCCAATTGGCCTAACACTTAAGCATAGTAGGACAACTCTTAAGCACACTTAGGAGAGGATAAACATGGACATGTGACAAACATGTTAAGCTCTGAAATCATGTTAGGAGAGGTGCCAAACCGACTGAAGTACATAAGCAAAGCATGCAAGAAAGCTTAAAGCTTGAAACTCGCCAAAGGGTTCAAACCATGGCTAAACAAAGAAAGCCCCAAAGGGTCAAGAGGATCTAAAACAGTCCCAAGGCAGGTCTAAACAAGACCAAAAGCAAGCTCGAAACTAGCCAACACAAGATAGAACACAACGCCAAAACATAAGGCATGTAAGGCTAACAAAGAGGGTGTTACACTACACCTATCAAAACCAAACATGGCATGATTTAAGCAATGAAAAACAGAGTTATGGCATGTCAAAGTAAGCCCAAAAAAAACTCACTTAGATGGCATCCCAAAGACCTAAGCATGGTGGCATACACAATGACACATTCATGAGGCATAAAACACAAACCCTTTAAAGCATTAAAGGAGCGACAAATGCAAGTACATGAGCATACTATATGGACTAAAATAATATTACAAGTGATGCCAAACCACTGAAATGATCCGAATAGAGCATGCTAGTGACTCAAACCCCCAAAGCTAACAAGCTAGATTGCTTGGTAGTTATACAAAACAATGTAAGCATGACCAAAACAATGAAAAACAGAGCTCAAGCATGTTACAATAAGGCTAGAAGCTTCATGGAGTTGAGCCAAAACATGCAAGCATGGTAGTCTAAATGCTAGATACATGTTAAGGCAAATGAGGGGATTGCAAGGTAAGTATATGCTGCATGCAAGAGACCACTAAACCAACTTTAAATAGAGGTAAATCATGGCAAAACAACACCAAATACTTGCTGAAATGGAGCTAAAACAAGCTAGGCATACAAGCCACCAACATAAGCCACTTATGCTAGTATTCAAGATGACAAGGAGAGGGGATGACCCTCTCCTATTTAAGACACCAAAACCACCTCTCCACCACTGAAAATCCTTTGGATTTCAGTGGTAGAGAGGCCATGCAAAGCTAAAAGCAAGGGCCAAAAGGGATGGCCTAAAACAAGGCCTAACAAGGCCTTGGAGGGGGTAAACAACCCCAAACCTCAAAATGACCTTAAACAAAGTTCAAAAGAAAGTAAAAACAAAACTTTTATCAGTTAATAGCTAAGCTTAAAACAATAAGCAAGAAAGGGATATGTAAAGCAAGAATGCTCACCCTTGAAGAACACCTTCAAGAACACAACACTAGCACCTTTCTCTGATCAAAACCACTCCAAGAACCCTAAAAACAACTCCTTAGAACCTTAGCAACCAAGGATGGTGTAATGCTAGGTGTTTGTCTGCAATAGTGTGAACAAAAATCACTTTAGGCTACAAATACACACACAAATGATAGAGATAGGGAGATATAGAGATAGAGAGATACAACTTCTTCTAACCCTAATTTCAGAACCTTTGAAGAGGGAGGAGGGCCTCCCTTCTTATAGAAATCCAATTTGCAAAGCTTCTTGGAGAAGCTAAGCAAAGGGCAAATCCCTCCATACACGTTTATAGAGGGGGTTAATTGTGGATGCTAGCTATGCCAACTGGCACAAAATATCTGCATAAAGCAAATGAATAGGGTTCGGCCACCAAAAATGGCCGATCGACCAACATAAGTGTTGGCCGACCAAATATAGTGCTGATCGGCCAATACTTTTGGCTGATGGAAAGAAAACAGGGCTGATGGCTTCAAGCCTTGGCAAGTGGATTGAGGGTATGGCAAACAAGCCACTCTATTCCCTTAGAAGCAAAAGCACAAGCGTTTGGTCCACAACCAAGCGCGAAACAAACAAGTTGAGAGATCTTGAGGCAAGGCGCGTAGCCGAGACCTCCGAGAACTCAAAACGAACACGAGCATGGATGAATCATCGAATGTTCAAACGATGACGTCCAAGTCTTAAGGACGGTCAAAAATGGGGTGTCTGCACATCCTTGCATGAGTGTGAGTGTTGCCATGTATAGCATGCTTGCCATGAGGCTAACTGGTTAAGTATTTAACTGCCTGAATGCCTGTGGGTGAAGGTTGGATTACTTGAATTGGAACAATTCATCGCAATGCGAGTTTTAAGCCCACTTAAGAGTGGCAAAATCATGTTTTCTAAGCCCACTTGAGGGTGGCAAATCCACATCTTAGCCTACTTGCGAGTAGCACCTTCAAACCATTTTCAAACAAACAAACATGAGATGTTTTGTTCCAACTTAGGCGATCTAGTCTATAATTGTATGCTGTGCACATCATGTAGTAAGATTAGCTAATAAACCGGAATAAGAACACATGTGTTTTCAAAAACAAGATATCATGCTTAGTACAGGCCTATCTTTGATCGGGCGAGCGGGGGTGCTCATTGCATGACCTTCCCCTCTCGTACCCAAGTTCCTGAGCCGAGGCAACTTTGGTGATGACGGACACGTGGCCTTAGGCATGAGTCAGGGTTTCCTAAATTTCCCAAAAATAAAATATTTAGATGGCGACTCTGTATCTGGCAAAGTAGTCCCTGTTTGGCACTTCTTTATAAAAATCAATTTTCCAAAATGATTTGCCGGATTTGGACTCTTTGGTGATTTATCGGTCTCACATTGCACTTTGTGGGATCAGATTCAAAACCGTGACATTGAGTCCGAACTGTAGCAGCCAAATAACGGATTTCGTGCCTCTCGCGCGCGGGGCCATGACGTCCGGGCACGTTTATAGTTTCTGGCAACTCTGCTGGGGATTTAGAGAACTTGACTCGAACTCATGATATCTTGTTTTGTTTACACTTATGTGTCTCTTTGCATTGCATTTGCATTGGTGCGCCTAGGACACCGTGTTTTCCGTATGCTATTCCTAAACGGTTTGCCGGAGGCCTGCTTCGACAAACGTGCTATAAGGCTAACCGGTTACAGGCTCTGCCACGATGGGAACACAAACCTCGGTTTCTACCGAGGCACCCTCTTTGACCATTCGACCTAGTTGCATATCGGAAACTATAGTGACCATTCCAAGCTTGGACAGGTTGCTTACCCGATTATAGGTTGTTTGAAACTGCTGCGTGCGTAGTGAAACCCTAGCTCCTGACAAAATAGGACAGGGAAACCTTCCTCCAACATAGGGGTGTTTTGGCTCTCACTTGCTTGTTATGTGCTTTTAGAGTGCGTCTTTACAGGAATGCATGTATTAGTTTGCAAGTTTGGGTATCAAGCTTGCGGGCATCAGAATCAGTATTTGGGAATCAGTTTTACCTGCGGGTATCAGATTCAGATTTGGGGCAGTGATTTGGGGAACAATGATCAGTGGTTGAGAATAATCCTTTCAGCTTGTATATGTCAGCTGTGTGTTGTCTTTATTTAAGCTGTTATGTTGTCCATTTTTCTGTTCATTGTTTCCTTATTATGCTTTATTTATCTTTTTGCAAGGTAGTTTAGCACCATTGCATCCAACCAGGCAGATATTCCCCGAGCACTCTGGGTTAGAAGTCGTAGACTTAATCGATCCAGGGATCTAATAGACGGACAAGCAGTGTTCCTTTCTTTACCCCCGGTTACCAGAAGGAAGTCAAAAAGCGCGATTATCGATGCAATGTCGCCAGATCAGTGGTCTACCCCACTAGTGAACAAATGACCGAGGTCTCGTTTCTCTTGAGGACAGTTATACCGGTTGTTCAGATAGATCAGCACAATATGGCAGGTATAGAGGAGATGATGCGTCAGCTCCAGGAAAGTATGAAAACCATGCAGCAGGACGCTGCCCGTCAAGCAGAATTTGCTGCATGCCAGGCCGAGGTTATGGCCCAACAGGCAGAGTTGATTGCTAGACTTCAGCAACAACCACCACCACAGCAAGCCGGAGCATCTGCTTCGCACTAGGTTCCTCCCCCACCAAGAGTTCCCATACTTAGGGAGACCGCACACGTCTAGGATGATACGGACGTTCCAACAGGTTTGGCTCCGCCCCCTATTCTACCCCAGCTATCCAAAGCTCCTACCAACCTACCGGATTCCCCCTTTGAGTTCAAGGTGGACCCCACGGCACTAAAAGTGAGCAAGCTAGAAAAGCTGTTCAAGAAGTCTCAGGGCGTGAAGTCCATTTCGAATATTGAGGACGGGTACACCGACTCGGTCGTGACTCTGTCGGACCGGTTTAAAATGCCGCACATAGACCGTTTCGACGAGTCTGGAGATCCTATGGTGCATTTGCGACTGTTTTAAGATATACTAAGGCCGATGGGCCTCTCCAGATTACAGAAGCTTTCCTTGTTTGGCCGGACCCTGTCGGGTGTAGTGGCTATTTGGTATGCAAAACTGGAGGACTCTGTCAAGAGGAGTTGGGAGGAGATGGCTGAGGCCTTCATAGCTCAATACTCCTATAATACATAGATCGAGGTCACAACTCGTGATCTCAAGACAACTAGGCAAGAGCTGAAGGAGAGCTTCTTCGATTTTGTGACCCGATGGAGGGCCAAAGCCTCGATGATGACCATCAGGTCTGTTGACAAGGACCGAATTCGGATGGTTGTGCACAACCTCCAGCACAAGCTCATGTAGAAGATGATCGTTCTCCCCCTCTCCACCTTTGCAAATCTATATGAGATAGCGGTGCAGATTGAGGACGCTATGAAATAGGGGCTCATTGATCATGAGAGAGAACAACCCAAGAGGGCATTCAACCACAGTACAAATGCAGGCACAAGCAGTGCTGCAGTTATAGCGATCCCGGTTTCCCTTCTTTATTTGTTGTATCCGGACTTAGGTTCCGTGGAGTTGGTTGTTGTGTATATCTCGTTTACGTCCTTTACTCTTTGTATTTGATTCTTGGGTTGTGTTGGGCAGGTTTGAAACAGGTTGGTTGAGCTTAGAAACCAAAAGTAGTTGCCTAGATTTTTGCCTTCACGCTCGAGCGGAGCTTTTGACGCATGAGCAGGCCCTTCGTTGTTGCTTCTTCGCTCGAGCGGGTGTTTTGACGCTCGAGCGTGATTTTCCATCTCCCAGTATTTTCCTCTGCAGTGTTGGACACTCGAGCAGGCGTTTGGACGCTCGAGCGGAAGTTTGTGTGTGGCGCTCGAGTGGGGAGTTGGACGCTCGAGCGGGGACCTAGTTTTGCAAAATTTCTGGGAGCGTGTATCCGGCGCTTGAGCGGCGGTTTGGACGCTCGAGCGGGAGTCTGTCAGTGACGCTCGAGCGGGGGTTTCCATACTCGAGCGGGGCGACTCTTATATAAAATCGAGATGTGACTTTTTGGATCACTTTTTCAACTCCATTTCTCTCTCTTACTTTTCCAAACCACCATTAGAGACCTTCTCTCTCTAAAACCTTGCCTTCTCTCTAAGTATTGATCTAGTAGGAGTTGTTTCCTCACCTTTGGTCTTTACAAAAGTTGGGTTGATCGTCGAGGGCTACGTTTTGATTCGAGAATATTGAGTTTTGGAGCACGTTGAATTTCTTCATCTTCTTCCCTTGAGCTCCGAATTTGAGGTAGGGATTCCTACTCACTACTATGGGTTTTGACCTAGATTTTTTGGTCATTTCGTTAAATGGTTGATTTTGGGAAGTTAGGGTTTGAAAATGTTGAAAGGGGGTTTTGTTATTTTGATTCTAAAAATGTGTATTTTGGGTTTCAAAATAATGATATTGTTGTTGGTTGTTGATATATAGACCATTGGATCAATATTGGGAAATGGGGTAGAAAACCCTAATTTGTTGTATAAATTAATTAGTATAATTAATTTGGGAAAATTGTAGTTATATGGAATAGAGTTGGAAATAATGAAATTGGCTCATTATATGGTAGAATGGTGGAGTTGGATTTATTAATCGCTCACTTTTGAAAACATTGATATTTTGTCTGTTGGAGCTTTTATTATCTGTTTAGAAATAATTGCTTGGGCTACCGGTGGAGGGTAGTTTTGATTATTGTAGACAATGCATGATGATTAGGCAAACTAAAACTAATCAATTGGTTGTGTCATAGAGTATGATGGTTGATAGAATACATTAACGTTATGTATTGATTGATTGTGTATATGACCTATGTGTATATATGTCGTGTGTGCGGGAGGAGATAGGGAATGTACTCCACGGTTTAGGGGAAGATAGGCGATGGACTCCGCTGATACAGCTCATACGCTTGTCAGTTAATGTGTTGATATAGCTCATATGCTTATCTGTTGAAGTGTGGGTACAGCTTATATGCTTATCTGTTGAGATGTTGATATAGCTCATATGCTTATCTATTGTGAAATGGAAAATGAAATGAAACATGGACATAGTGGTCATGTAATGGAAATGGGTTATGAATTGATTTATGGGAATTAAACATTTATCAATTGCTAATGTCTTAGTTACTGCTCATATTGTATTTAGCATATCTCTACTGGATGTTGGCTCACCCTATATGGGACATTATTTTCAGGTACAGGTAGCATGCCACCTCCAAGGACATAGCTTGGATGGATATGGGAGTTGAAGACTCTTTTTTTGATTATTTTGTTTGTATTACATGTATATCAAGCCAAGGGCTTATTTTGTATAGAGTTAGTACTCTTCTTTTTTTGTAACCAAGTGTTGACTTGGAAAGTTGTAAGCCCATAGGGCATTTGCTTTTGTTGTTAACATGTAATACTACTGTATGAACTACTCTGATGAATATAAATGGTTTATTTCTTTTATATCAATACATGTCTAAAGTGATGGGTTTTATGTATTATTTTGAGGGCGTGACAACTTGGTATCAGAGCGTATCGGGTTCAAATACTTTGGGTACGTGGGAAGTGATTAGTATCACAATGGGTTTGTCTCGTTTGTTAGAGACTTAGATGTAATGTTATATTCTTATGTGATAACATGCTTATGTGACTACTTGGGTATGGGATTTGATTTCTAGGATATTGATTGGATCCTTGGGTTTCTGTGAGTCTTGTTGGAAATGCACTTGATCAATGCTGTTTCTAACCGGAACTCTAGTAACGCCTCGGGACTATCATTATCCGGGAATGAAATTCGTAAGTGCTTCTGTGTTTATGTGCTTACGTGGAGTGAATTACAGTTGTCCATGCATTAGGATGCGAGTGTTTAGTTTCGGCACATTTATGAATGTGCTAACGTCTTCGTTACCTTTAATAGGATGTCAGGACAAGGACGAGGTGGTAAGCGTGGTAGGCCTAGGAGGCAGGAAGTGCCTTTACCGGATGACGTTCCGGCAATGCAGGAGGGAGTTGGTTAGGCCAATGTGGCCGAGCCAGCGGGTCAGCAGGCTATGAGCGCCTTGGCCCGAGAGATAGCAGGAGCTTTGGGTATCCTCGGAGCTGAGAATCAGGTTGTTGAGGCAGGACCTTCTTTCTTGAAGAGGGAGTTCTTCCAGTCTAATCCGAACGAGTTTATTGGGGATCCGAAAGAGCCACTTAAGGCTGACGAGTGGTTGGAGCAGATGAGTAAGACGTTCGAGATGGTTGGCATTGAGGACGGAACATTGAAGATGACCTTAGCATCCTTCCAGCTTAAGGGAGATGCGGGTCAATGGTGGAAGTACGAGAAGGGTCATGTTGGTGGTACATGGAGGGCTTTTGTAGATGCCTTCCAGGTGAAGTTCTTATCTTCAGCTGCTAGGGAGAAGCTAAGAGAACAGTTTTGCCAGCTTAAACAGCAGGGTTTGTCAGTGGCCGAGTTTGAGGCTAGTTTTACCAGTCTGTCCAGGTTTGCACCTGAACTTGTGGCGTCCGAGGAACGCCGTCGCTTTGAGTTTGAGCGGAAGTTAAGGCGTGGACTCAAGTTGAGGGTTGGAGGGTTGTTTATCCGGGAGTATAGACGTTTGGTGGATGCTGCAGCTCATATGGAGATTATGATGCAGGAGGAGGAGGAAGGGCAGAGAGGCTCCAAGAGGAGCTAAGATGGTCAGGGTGATGGCAGGAGACAGAGGGGTTCTAACCCTCAGCAGTCTCATGGTGGTTTGGCTAGATCGACCTTCCCAGTGCCGAGTGCAAGCTATAGGAGAGGTAGTCAGAGAGGCTTGACTTGTTTCACATGTGGCCAGCTGGGTCACAAGTCTTCGGTTTTCCTGTAGAAGGGAGGGGGTCAACGAGCTGCTTCTTCTTCAGCTAGACCTCAAGGCTAGAGTCAGGGCAGGGGCCAGCCCTTGTCTTGCTGTTAGTGTGGTCAGCCTGGGCACCTGAAGAGGTTTTGCCCATAGTTGAGTGCCACTTCGGGAGCGTCCGGTTCTAAGCGAGACTTGAGTTATCACCACCGGCTCGATGTCTGCGAGCTTCAAGGAGCCAACCCGAGCCGTCATCGATCTGTCATGATCTTTTTGCTCCTAGAGGTGGCGGTGGATCGAGGCCTCTGGTAGCGTGTATCTTTACCGCCTTGAGACCTAGTACTGGCTCCATCAGTTGTGAGAGGTACCTTTCTGTTTTGCAACTCGGTTGCTAGTGTGTTGATTGATACGGGTGCGTCATTCTTTTGTATCTGCTACATTTGCATCTGTGTTGGAGTTGGAGTTGGCACTATTAGCATCTCCTATTTGTGTAGTATCACCTGTTGGGGGTGAATTGATTTTGAAACACGGGTGTAGAGGTTGTGATACAGAGGTCGCCGACCGTAGGCTTCCTTTTCCCTTTGTTATTATGCCCATGAAGGTTTTTGATGTTATTTTGGGTATGGACTGGTTATCGTCATACCAGGCTGTTATTGATTGCTACCGCCAGAGGGTCACAGTTTGTACCTTGAGCGGGGAGTGTTTCCATTTCTTGGGGGATCGGGTTGGTAGTGTGTTGCCACCGGTGTATGATCTGCGAGGGCGGAGTGAGCTTAGTGGTCTACTTGCCAGCTTTATGAGTGGTGAGTGTGATGAGACCCAGATTGTATTGCCGAGGGTGGTTTGTGGGTATTCGGATGGTTTTCCTGAGGATCTCGTTAGTTTGCCACCTCACCGAGAGATAGAGTTCTCTATTGATTTAGTGCTCGGCACGGCGCCGATTTCTATGGCACCTTATCGTTTTGCCCTAGTCGAGTTGAGTGAGTTGAAGATTCAACTCCAGGAATTGCTAGATAAGGGATTTGTTAGCCCTAGTGCTTCGCCGTGGGGAGCATTGGCCCTCTTTGCAAAAAAGAAAGATGGTGCCTTGAGACTTTGTATCGACTATCGGAAGTTGAATCAGGCTACGGTTAAGAATAAATACCCTATGCCCCGTATAGATGATCTGTTTGACCAGTTGAAGGGTTCCCGTTGTTTCTCTAAGATAGACTTGAGATCGGGTTACCACCAGTTGATGGTCAGGGTGGAGGATATTCCGAAGACGGCATTCCGTACGCAGTATGGCCATTATGAGTTTCTGGTGATGCCATTTGGGCTTACCAATGCACCGGTAGTCTTTATGGACTTGATGAAACGGATCTTCCGGGAATTCTTAAATCGATTTGTGGTCATTTTCATGGACGAAATTCTTATCTATTCGCCTTCAGAGGAGGAGCACGAGGAACACTTGAGAGTGGTGCTTGAGTTGCTTAGAGCCCATAGGCTGTATGCCAAGTTTGGGAAGTGTGAGTTCTGGCTAGGGGAAGTCAAATTCTTAGGCCATGTGGTATCCGGGGAAGGGGTGTCTGTTGATACATCAAAGGTAGAGGCAGTGCAAGATTGGGCACAGCCTAAGAGTGTGTTTGAGATCCGCAGTTTTCTAGGGTTAGCTGGATATTACCGCCGGTTTCTGAAGGATTTCTCTAGGCTAGCTTCACCGTTGACTAGATTGACATGGAAAGGGGTCAAGTTTGTGTGGAGTGAGACTTGTGAAAAGTCGTTCTAAGAGTTGAAGGTTAGATTGACCACCGCTCCGGTGTTGATTATTCCGGAGAGAGGTTTGGGTTATGCGGTTTATTGTGATGCCTCACGAGAGGGTTTGGGTTGTGTGTTGATGCAAGAGGGGAAAGTGGTAGCTTATGGCTCACGTCAACTGAAAATACACGAAAAGAATTACCCTACACATGACCTAGAGTTAACAGCAGTGATCTTCGCCTTGAAGATTTGGAGGCACTACCTTTATGGTGAGAGGTTTGAGGTGTTCTCGGACCATAAGAGTTTGAAGTATCTGTTTACACAGAGAAACTTAAGTTTAAGGCAGAGAAGGTGGGTGGAGTTCATTGAGAACTATGATTTTGAGTTGCACTATCACCTGGGGAAGGCCAATGTAGTGGCCGATGCCCTTAGTAGGAAATCCATTAGTGATGTAGCTTGTATAGCCATCTGGGAATGGGAGATGTTGGGTGCACTGGGCGAGTTTGATTTGCTTCTGGGCGAATCTGTTGAGGCTGCGGCCTTGTTTTTTGTTGTTGCACAACCTACACTTGTGACTCGAGTGTTAGAGGCACAGAGAGGTGACCTTGAGGTAGAATCCCTCCGAGAGAAGATCTCCAGTGGGAAGGTTGAGAAGGGTTTGACGGTGTATCTCGACCAGAGTGTGAGATACCGAGACCGTTTGTTTGTACCGGAGTCTTGCCTAGAGGAGGTACTCCGAGAGTTTCACCATTCACGCCTTGCGGTACATCTGGGAGGCACTAAGATGTATCGGGATTTGGGTCGCCAGTTTTGGTGGCGGGGTATGAAGAGAGATGTGGCTATTGCCGAGTGGAAGTGGAAGCATGTCACTATGGACTTCGTTGTAGGTCTTTCGAGGACTCAGCGGGGTAGTGATGCTATTTGGGTGTTTGTGGACTGGTTGACTAAGTCGGCGCACTTTATCCCTATGCGCGTGAGGGATTCGGTAGATTATCTCGCCGACTTGTATATTCGGGACATAGTGAGATTGCACGGGGTCCCGGTGACGATCGTCTCAGATAGGGATCCTCGTTTTACTGCTAGGTTGTGGCAGAGTTTGCAGAGTGCCTTGGGCACTAAGTTGACCTTTAGTACGGCTTATCATCCTCAGATTGACGGGCAGTCCGAGCGTACTATTTAGATCCTAGAGGATATGCTTCGAGGTTGTGTCCTTGACTTTAGTGGGACGTGGGAGAGACACTTGCTATTGGTGGAGTTTGCCTACAATAACAGCTTTCAGTCTAGTATCGGTATGGCACCCTTTGAGGCCTTTTATGGCCGGCCGTGTAGGTCTCCAGTTTGTTGGGCCGAGGTGGGTGATGCACCTTTGTTGGGCCCGGATTTGGTTAGAGAAACGACGGAGAAAGTTGAGCTTATCCATAGGAGGCTTGTTACAGCCCAGAGTCACCAAAAGAGTTATGTCGACCGTAGGAGGAGGCATTTGGCGTTTGAGGTAGGTGATCATGTTTTCTTGAAAATATCACCTAGGCGAGGTTTGATGAGGTTTGGGAAGAGTGGGAAGTTATCCCCTCAGTTTATTGGTCCCTTTGAGATCCTTGAGAGGGTTGGGAAAGTTGCTTATCGTTTGGCTTTGCCACCGCAGTTGTCCGGGGTGCATGACGTGTTTCATGTTAGTATGCTTCGGAAGTACGAGCCGGATCCGTCCCATGTGTTGGATTGGACCGATTTGGAGGTAGATGAGGATGCCTCGTATGAGGAGAGACCGGTTCGGGTCTTGGATAGGCGGGATCAAGTCTTACGAGGCAAGATCATTCCCTTAGTAAAAGTTTTGTGGAAGCATCACGGAGTGGAGGAAGCCACTTGGGAACGTGAGTTGGAAGTCCGTGAAAAGTATCCGGACATGTTTGTTGATGTGTAATCATGTATTGAAATTTTGTAATAATATTGAACTTTAAGAACATTATATGTGTCTTAAGTTGTAAAATATTGTAAATGTTTTGGTAATTGGAAGCTATGTTAACATTGTGTATGTTAAGTATATTGTGAAAATGCAAGCATGATATTAATGTTGCATGTGTTATGGAATTGTGGAAAATGAGTTGAAATTGATAAATTTCAAAGGAATGCATGTTGATAATGCAGGTTGTTATGTGTAATGTGAAATGCCTCTTGAAAATAGATGGGATTGACCGGTAATGGGTCGGAATGTTTAATATTATGTTGTAATATTGTTGAGAATGGAGAAAACCTGTTTTTGGAAAAACTTGTGTTTAATTTCGGGGACGAAATTCTTTAAGAGGAGGAGGTTATAGCGATCCCGGTTTCCCTTCTTTATTTGTTGTATCCGGACTTAGGTTCCGTGGAGTTGGTTGTTGTGTATATCTCGTTTACGTCCTTTACTTTTTGTATTTGATTCTTGGGTTGTGTTGGGCAGGTTTGAAATAGGTTGGTTGAGCTTAGAAACCAAAAGTAGTTGCCCAGATTTTTGCCTTCACGCTCGAGCGGAGCTTTTGACGCTCAAGCGGGCCCTTCGTTGTTGCTTCTCCGCTCGAGCAGGTGTTTTGACGCTCGAGCGTGATTTTCCATCTCCCAGTATTTTCCTCTGCAGTGTTGGATGCTCGAGCGGGCGTTTGGGCCTTTCGGCGGGAAATGTGTGTGTGACGCTTGAGCGGGAGTTGGGCCTTCGGCGAGGACTGGTTACGCAAAAGTTACGGGAGCATGTATCCGGCGCTCAGTGGGCATTTGGGCCTTTCGGCGGGGAAGTGGCCTTCGGCGGGGGGTTTCCACGCTTGAGCGAGGCGACTCTTATATAAAATCGAGATGCGACTTTTTGGATCACTTTTTCAACTCCATTTCTCTCTCTTACTTTTCCAAACCGCCATTAGAGACCTTCTCTCTCTAAAACCTTGCCTTCTCTCTAAGTATTGATCTAGTAGGAGTTGTTTCCTCACCTTTGGTCTTTACAAAAGTTGGGTTGATCATCGAGGGCTACGTTTTGATCCGAGAATATTGAGTTTTGGTGCACGTTGAGTTTCTTCATCTTCTTCCCTTGAGCTCCGAATTTGAGGTAGGGATTCCTACTCACTATTATGGGTTTTGACCTTGATTTTTTTGGGCATTTCGTTAAATGGTTGATTTTGGGAAGTTAGGGTTTGAAAATGTTGAAAGGGGGTTTTGTTATTTTGATTCTAAAAATGTGTATTTTGGGTTTCAAAATAATGATATTGTTGTTGGTTGTTGATATATAGACCATTGGGTCAATATTGGGAAATGGGGTAGAAAACCCTAATTTGTTTTATAAATTAATTGGTATAATTAATTTGGGAAAATTGTAGTTATATGGAATGGAGTTGGAAATAATGAAATTGACTCATTATATGGTAGAATGGTGGAGTTGGATTTATTAATCGCTCACTTTTGAAAACATTGATATTTTGTCTGTTGGAACTTTTATTATCTGTTTAGAAATAATTGCTTGGGCTACCGGTGGAGGGTAGTTTTGATTGTTGTAGACAATGCATGATGATTAGGCAAACTAAAACTAATCAATTGGATGTGTCATAGAGTATGACAGTTGATAGGATACATTAACGTTATGTATTGATTGATTGTGTACATGACCTATGTGTATATACGTTGTGTGTGCGGGAGGAGATAGGGGATGTACTCCACGGTTTAGGGGAAGATAGGGGATGGACCTCTAAATCGGATGTTGTTTGGAAGGAGATAGGGGATGGACTCCGCTGATACAGCTCATATGCTTGTCAGTTAATGTGTTGATATAGCTCATATGCTTATCTATGGAAGTGTTAATATAGCTCATATGCTTATCTGTTGAAGTGTGGATACAGCTTATATGCTTATCTGTTGAGATGTTGATATAGCTAATATGCTTATCTATTGTGAAATGGAAAATGAAATGAAACATGGACATAGTGGTCATGTAATGGAAATGGGTTATGAATTGATTTATGGGAATTAAACATTTATCAATTGCTAATGTCTTAGTTACTGCTCATATTGTGTTTAGCATATCTCTACTGGATGTTGGCTCACCCTATATGGGACATTATTTTCAGGTATTGGTAGCATGCCACCTCCAAGGACATAGCTTGGATGGATATGGGAGTTGAAGACTCTTTTTTTGATTATTTTGTTTGTATTACATGTATATCAAGCCAAGGGCTTATTTTGTATAGAGTTAGTACTCTTCTTTTGTGTAACCAAGTGTTGACTTGGAAAGCTGTAAGTCCATAGGGCATTTGCTTTTGTTGTTAACATGTAATACTGCTGTAAGAACTACTCTGATGAATATAAATGGTTGATTGCTTTTATATCAATGCATGTCTAAAGTGATGGGTTTTATGTATGATTTTGAGGGCGTGACAGTTGCTAGATCTTCAAATGTGGGAATGGTCACCACCACCCCTTCCAAAACCCTTGCGGCTACACCATTCACCGGTGCGTCCGGAAGTGGCTTGCAAACAACCAAATTCGCACCCCAAGGCCAGAGAACCTTTACCCTGTTGTATATGTCTCCGTCCAAAGCTTTGGGGGTTTTGATCAGAAAAGGGCACCTGAAGCCCCTAGAGCCGCGGCCCTTACCAAGTAATCTCCCACCAACCCATAACTCGGCGAAGTACTGCGCCTTTCACCAATAGCATGGTCATGACACTGACCAGTGCTTTAGATTGCGTCATGAGATTTAGGATCTCATTGATAATAGGGTGATCGTGCCCCCGGAGAAACCGAATGTCACAACCAACCCTCTCCCACCACATAACCAAGCTCCACCTCCCAAACGCATCAATCTAATCCAAACTGGGGTTGTGTCATACGACCCTAGCATAAATATCACCCCTTCTCACCTACCCAAGCCGAAGGTGTTCATTCCTGACAACACTGACTTGTGCATGTTGGACATCTCCCAAACCCAACCTGAAACGGTGGTGGTGGCTATCGAAGATGGAGGTGGGTCGACTGTGGGGGTAGATTAGAATGATTATATAGATCCTGAGGGGTCTGCGAGCTTCAGGTACAACCCGAGCGGTTACATTACATCAGCAGGCCAGGCTAGCCTGACTGTGGAATTGCCAGTGGGGACAGAGATTTGTGTAGTACGGAAGGATGGACCTAATCAGGGGCTAGATGACCTAGCGGATCTGGAAGAGGACATTGCTAACCTTCAGTTTTTCAACGAACAAGATCCGGGAGACGTGACAGTCAACTGGTTTGATTTGGATGGGGTAGCAGAGTCTACTGGGTGGCTTGACGACCAGCCGGATGTTGTTGAACAACCTCAGCTAGAACAGGGTCCGTCAGGGACGAGAACATCAACAGTGGCTGGAAGGGCCGAAGAACAGAGTGCATCGCCGAAAAGCGCCGGTGTTAAGAATTTCACTCGGGATCTGGGCAATTTGAATACAAGAGATGTTGAACAGCAAGCTGCGCTGAAGCAGTTTGAACGGGAAAGGATCGAAGATTTTGAGAGGGTCAGAAAGGCCAAAGCCCCTGCGGGGACAGAACGTGCTGTGTGCACAGGAACAGAACGTGCTGCGAGCATAGGAACACAAGGTGCTGCGGGCATAGGAATAGTTATAACGGAGCCGGACAGGTGTCTGTCGGCTGCCGATGGCATGTGGTGGGAAGATGACAACCTATGTCATGCCCATATAGATGAAGACTGGGGGCAAAGCCAGCCAGATGATACCTGGTGTATTGGCGAAGTTGACCACATGACTATTGTAGACGCGCCCGCGTGGGCCTCATGTGCTACAGTTCGGACTTGATTTGTCACGGTTCTTAATCTGAACCAAAGAGTCCAAATCCGGCAAATCGTTTTGGAAAACAGATTTTCTGAAAGAAGTGCCAAGCATGGACTGCTTTTCTAGATACAGAGTCGCCACCCAAATATTTTTTATGGGGGAATTTAGGAAACCCTGACTCATTTGCCTAAGGCCACGTGTCCGTCATCACCAAAGTTGCCTCGGCTCGGGAACTTCGGTACGATTGGGGAAGGTCAGATATGAGCGCCCTCGCTCGCCCGATCAAAGATCGGCCTCTACTAACCATGATATCTTGTTTTGAAAACATTATGCGTTCTTATTCCGATTAATTAGCTAATCTTACTATGTGATGCGCACAACACAAAATTATAGACTAGATCGCCTAATTTGGAACAAAGCATTGCATATCCGTTTGTTTGGAAAATGGTTTGGAATTTGTTACTCGTGAGTAGGCTAAAACATGGATTTCAACGAGTTGTTCCAACTCAAATGATCCAACCTTCACCCACAGGCATTTAGGCAGTTAATCAATTAAGCCTATAGCCACATGGTAAGCATGCTGTCATGTTAACATTCGCACTCATGCGAGATGCTAAAGCATAAATACTTACATCATACTCCGTGCCAAAATAATGAACTAGTTAGTAATCATGCATGATCCTAGTTCAAGTTAACAAATGGCTAATGCATCGCATACAGAATGTCATTAGAATAGGCTCGGCTAATCCTAGAATGATATGTGAAATGCACAGCTAGCACGTATTCAAGTTAGATTTGAAATACTATGTAGTTAGCATGATGCGCCGAGCCCGGTGCATGCAATACAAATGAATGGATGCACGCATGCGTAGCATAAGGATGCTAAATTGAATATGACCTAATACTAACCATCAAAAGCAGGTAAGTAAAAGGGAGAAAGAAGTGGGGGTTGGAAGACATGCACACAAGCACCCACACTTATTACCAATTCGCCCTCGCTCGGAGGGACCAAAAGAATAATACAATTTTAATCAACTAACAAGCTAATTAAATATTACAGACCACTTAACTAGTTAAGCAAATTAACTAAGCTAAGGAAAGTGATAAAAGGCCTCGGGAAGAGGGATGCACGCGTGCTTGGATTGGCTTCGCCTGGAAATCCAATGCCATGCACAAGCTGCCTTTGTTTGCACTGTTTTTCTCCTCTGAAGATTGCACAAGTCCCAAGGAATACTCTCTGAACACTGGGGAATGCCACTGGCCAAAGAGGAGTGGTCATCGACCATCTGTGGAGCTCTCGCTCACTAATTAATGGCCGGTCGGCACTGAATGTGGTCGGTCGGCCATGTATGCCTGCAGGATCTTGTTTTGACAGCAGCAGAGGGCAAAACATGGCATGGCAATGCATTTCAAGCAATGTTTGCACCAACCACACTCCTTATCATGTTTATGACTCAAAGGAGGATGGTACTCGGCCCTCGGGCCACCAATCGCGCATTTCAATGCGTGATGGCCAAAGAGGCCAAGTTGTGCATTTTGATTTCAAATGTAATGCAAATCAAATAAACACATAAGGCCTGCGGGGAAGTGGTTCTGGAAATACTCTTCAGATCCTGGAAGACACCAATGATCCTCAGCTAGTCACCTGCAAAGATACAAATACTCCGGTCGGGGGTGCCGGAATTAGCACTCCGACGGACAAGTCAGTTCTTCTACTCAAGAAAGCTTGTTGACTAAGTTTTTAGAAGTGATTCTTACATACCTTTTCTAGTCCATTGCCATTATATTTATACTCGTTTCTTCTGATCCTCAGGGCCAGGGCCTACTTTTTCAATCATTATCTTTTCCACTATTCGGCTCTAGGGATCTTTCCCCATTCGGCCTATTTATCCTATTCGGCCCCTTATCCTTGCGGGATATCTGCTGGCTAGCGTCAAGCTTCTGAAATATACCTCCTTTATCTTGGCCAATTATTCAGCCACCACAATTGCCCTCTGAACTCCCTATTGACGGCAGTTAATCGGCGTGTTTGGTTCAGAATTTGAGAAGTTTAATGTCAGGCGGCTTCGCGTGCCCCAATATATGTCAGGAGGCGCGTGACTTTTTGCTCATCATTACGCTTTCTCGCTCTATTCATGTGTATCTTAGCATTTATTACGATTTGAAACTTTGGTCCTTTCGAATTCACATTTCGTCGATTTTCTGAGACTTTCGGATCGCCAATGCATATCCCTCCGTGACTCGCGTTTTCTGCAACTTCTCCCCGTCTTCCCTTGTCTCATCTGCTCTTCGTAAGTTTCCTTATCCCTTCTTTGTAATCCTATTTTCTGTTTGCTATTTTAGCTTCAGCGAATATTTAGTTCTTTGCTGAGATGGCCAAACATTTGAAAGACCTCCTTTCTGATGATCGTATCTTCGGTTTTCGGCAACATTTTTCTATTCCTGACGACGTCCATTTATCCCTTGTAACGGACAACGCTCTCGACATGGAGAGGGAAGATCAAAACACGATCGTATTCCCTCTTTTATCCATTGCGGAGGGTGGGGTTCGTTTCCCCCTACACCCACTTCTTAGGGCCGTTCTCCGCTATTGGGGTTTGATTCCTTCTCAACCCAATGTAAACTTCTTTCGAATCATCATGGGGGTTGTAGAGTTGAATCGACGCCTTAGGATTAACCTTGGGATTCCGGCAATTCGGCATTGTTACGCCTTAGCCAAATCCTCCCTACGGTGGCGATATTTTCTCAGGGCCAAAGATACTGACCATCACTTGGTGACTATGCTTGCCAGTTCTGGTAAACGGGTTGACGATGTGATGGTCAACGTCCGAGGTAATTGGGAGTTCGCTGAAGGGGAGGATCGCCTGGACCCTATTCCTAGACATAAGGGTGACCCAGGTTGCCACGCAATGTCTTGTTTGTTGGTCTATCTCTTATTCGGCTCTTTTCCCTAAATTACTTTTTGTCTTCTGCAGGTAATAGCTTGAAGAAAATTCTGACGTCGGTTGACGATGTGGTTCTTGGGGAAATCAAGATTGCACTCACATATTTCGGCCGCCCAAAC
Source organism: Camellia lanceoleosa (assembly GCA_025200525.1). Taxonomy (NCBI): domain Eukaryota; kingdom Viridiplantae; phylum Streptophyta; class Magnoliopsida; order Ericales; family Theaceae; genus Camellia; species Camellia lanceoleosa. Next base: position 7,443,157 of record CM045763.1, on the reverse strand, counting down.
GTACAACAGCAAGGGAGAGCCGCCCATATTCTCCTTCGGTACGAACCTACTTACATTACTTTCTCGGCTGCAGATAACATTCCAATTCCAGCCGGCGATCAACAGCTCTCGGCCCTTATCTTCCCCAGCTTCAAAAACCTTAGGCAGATCGGTCTCGTAGCTTCTGATTCGGGGGAAGACGCCGAGCCGGTTGTGGAGGTGATTGCTGATCCGGCTAGGGAGTCTACTGAGGGAGTTGTAGAGGGCGTCGAGGCCGTACGCTCGGCATTTGAGGCCACCGAGCCATCCACCTCAGGACGGGCAGATTTCTCTTCCGGGGATATTTTGCGAATTTAGGGGATCTACCCGGCGATTTCTTTGAGGGTATGGCGAAGGAAAGCCTAACGCAGATGGCACGTAAAAGAAATGCCGAGCGGATGGCCGCCCAAAAGAAGGCTGAATGCGCCGCATCAGATCCCAGCTTGATCAAGCCCTTCGTACCCGTTTCTGAGGGGACGGTTGAGGTTGCTGTGTCCGATACGGGGAAAGAGGGTGGAGAATAGGCCGGTGGAGAACGGCTGATTCCGGAGCAAGGCCAAAAGCGTGGTGCCGAGGGAGAAGCGAGTTCAGAAGCTGGCCCTAGTAGCAAACGGCCTCGGCTTGAAGAACCGGACGTGGTCGCTCCGTTCGTTATTCAGCCAAAGATCAGGAATATGCCGATTTTATCCGACGCTTCGGCCATCGAGGATCCAGCCGTGGCTCTGAGCCTGGCGGCTTCAATTTCTCTGCCGGCTGACAACAAAGCCTTTGGTGCCATGCCTGATATTATGGCCGTTGCCCTAACTGCTCAATCGACACTCTTGGTAGGTCACCTTCATTTCGCTCTTGTTTGTTAAAGGCGTCTAATCATACCGAATTGTTTTGCAGACGATCGGAAGGATCGCCGACTTGGGTCGCCGCCTGCATGATGCTCTCGAGAGAATTGACCACTTGCAAGCAGAGGTGCAGGGTCAGAAAAGTAGGGCCGAGTTCGAAATTATGAGAGTTGAAATAGAGAGCGCGCGGGCCGAAGCGGAGAAAGAGAGGGCCCGCGTTGCCGAACAACTTCGTGTTGATGCTGAGGGTAGGGCAAATGCGAGTGAGGAATCGCTCAAACTTTCCAAGGAAGCACTTGCTGAAGTGGAAGCCCAGTTAGAGGAGCTTAAGGCGGCCCGCAATAAAGCCAAATCGGAGGCCTTTGAGGTAGGAAGAGGCGCTGCTCTGACGGAATATGTTGAAGAAGTGTCCAAATTTGAGAATCGCGGGTTCAAACATGGGTGGCTCAAAGCCCTTGCTGCCGCTGAGGTTACATTGGATTTGCCAATTCCTTATGAGTAGGTGGATGTTGAGCCACTTGAAGCCGATACCGACGAATGATCTGGGAGCCGTTTACTGAGCAGGCGTCTTTTTGTTTTTGTTTTTCTTCTTTTGGATAGTGCTTTGTTGGTTCAGGGTAGTTTTCATGTATAAATTGGTTAGTATTTGCGCGCAATTTATTAATGAAAATTTCCTTGTAATTTTTGCTACCACTACACACTTTGTATGAAAGATTCCTTGTAATTTTTGCTACCACCACACACTTCGTATGAAAGATTCCTTGTAATTTTTGCTACCGCCACACACTTTGTATGAAAGAGTTCTGTGGTTTAATTTTAATGAAAGAGTTCTGTGTTTGTCAATGCATTTGGTAAAATGGAATTGCATATACTGTGGGGATACCCTGATTTGTGAATCTGCCCTTGCCCCAGGGGGTTCATAAAAAGAATTCTAGCTCTGAATCAACTTGTGAGCCTACCGGGTACTTAGTGCGAATAGATTGATAAATCTGCTCTTGCCGATCAACTCGTGAGCGGATGATTTTCTTGTGTACGAATGATTTTATCTAGAACTCTTCTAAACAAACCGTACATAGAATATCGTTTGTCCAAACTTTAGTTTTTTCCTTACTTGAATCTGAAGTCGCTAACCACTGAACGTAGAGAGGAAAAGATTGGTCAATATCTGGGTTCCTGCAGATTCAATACATATCCCATCAAAATCACCATTTGCAGTTTCACTGCCTACTGATCTTGGACCCTTAGATTGATGAATCTGCCCTTGCCCCAGGGGGTTCATGATAAGAACTCTGGCTCTGAGGAATCAATTCGTGAGCCGGCTGGGGTAGTTTAGCTGAACAGATTGATGAATCTGCTCTTGCCCGAATCAATTCATGAGCCGGCTGGGGTAGTTTAGCCGAACAGATTGATGAATCTGCCCTTGCCCCAGAGGGTTCATGATAAGAACTCTGGCTCGAAGGAATCAATTCGTGAGCCGGCTGGGGTAGTTTAGCCGAACAGATTGATGAATCTGCCCTTGCCCTAGGGGGTTCATGATAAGGACTCTAGCTCTGAGGAATCAATTCGTGAGCCGGCTGGGGTAGTTTAGCCGAACAGATTGATGAATCTGCTCTTGCCCGAATCAATTCGTGAGCCGGCTGGGGTACTACGCACTTGGGCTGAAGATCATGAGCCAAAAGCTTGTCTTGCCGTCAACTTAGTCGGCGTCAGGCGATTGGGTTTCGCGATTAATGAACTTGCCTCGATCGTGCTACCTCTGCGAGTGTTAAATGATCAAAGGTACAGCTTTTAAGAGTCTGGTAGGTATCTGATTCAGACTCCTGAGAGAAAATCTATTGTGCGAATGTCGAACAAACTCTTCTTTAACAGCAAAGGGGAAGCCAAGACATTGGCTAAGCTTGGCGGTGATATGAATCGAAGTGAACAACGTGGTGCGCCCTTGCGTGCTGGGAGTAAGAGTTCTATGGGTCGAGAGAGGCGTCAATCTCCTCGACGTCGTAGTAGGTCGCCCAGACGGGATAGGCAGTCCCAGGGGAGATCGCCACATGCCCAAGTCGAAAGGAGATCAGACGCGAATCCGTGCCCGTTAAGTTTTGCAGTATTTGTGAAGAATAAGCCCATGACGGAAGCGGACTTGATCGTTCGAGATCCAGACGTGGCGGTCGAGTTTGCTCGACAAATATTTCCTCCGAAAGTTCAGCAGTCAATGGTTGGTCGTCAGGACTACGAAGTGTTTCGGGAGGGCATTCATTGGGCAGTGAAAGGGCTCTATACGGCTTATGAAGTCGGCATGCGATTGCGCGCCGCCCGCCGAGAAATGGAGAAAAAGGAAGAGCATATCCGCAGTTTGGAGGCTCGCGTGGAGGCGGCTGAACGTGAGTTAAGAAACATCAAAGCGGCTCAAGTACAATCAGCAGGGCAGGTGAATCCAATCGTGGATGAGAGGGTTACCAGTCGGCTTATAAGCGCTGCCATTGCCGATCGTGAAACGGCGAGCATGTTCGCATTGGAGTTCGCCAAGGGGAGGTCTTATGAAAAAGGTTTTCACGAAGGGCGCTTGGTTGGAATCCAAAAGACCAAGGAGAAGCTTGCCGAAGAGGTTTGCCGATGTGAAAATCGTGGGTTCAAGCATGGTTGGATCAAGGCATCTCAAGTCGCCGAATCTCTTCGCTTGTCAGGCATCGATTCGGCATCACCTCTCTACCACAGTCAGGACTTTCCGTTTTCTGCTTTTGAGGTTGAGAAGAGTGAGGATGAGGGCGACGCCGTATGACTTTAATTATTGTAAGGTTCGAACGCTGGTCGCGTTCGCAATTATGTAATTTCTTGGTTTTTTGAATAAAAGACGCTTTATTGAAAATATCAAATTGTCTCCCGCATTCGGCGTGTGCGTATTTAATTTGATTGCATAAATGTTTGGATAGACATAAATACATCAATCGGACTCAGCATGTTAAATCGATGCGCCGATTCGTTGTGCGCGATCGGAGGGGATACGGCATTTTGACTTAGCTCGAATGCCAGATGTCTAGTCGATTGGGCTAGGTAATTTTTGCCCTTGCGCAGCCTATGCACGCGCGTTTAAGCCAACCGTTGGGTTAACTAGGTCATGGAGAATGTTGACCGATGCCTGTCTCGTGGGGTTTAGTGTTGATAAAATCACTTCGGGATTTGGGCCTCGAGATTGCGGCCATTACTGAGAATAAAAGCGGCAGGCGTCTCATGCAATCAAACATATTTGGCTCACCAGCATCTATTGCGTGGGATGATCAAGAGTTCTCACCATCAGATGGTGATGATAGTTGCAGGAGCTCAAATTCCGGCCGAACTTGGCGCTCAGATGGTTTGCGGCGGAGGATTCTCCGTTTGCGGCAGAGGGTTCTCCGGTGTGGGAGGTGGACCGCTGAAAGGAGAAACTGGAAACACGTCAGCCTCCAGGTCGTTGAAGCAGATCGCCCCGAAAGGAGACACAACGACCGCTGCCCCTAACCTCCCTTTTCTTGGATCTTGGCCTTGACATTGTCGATGGTGTCAGAGGCCCGGCGTCATGCCGATTCGGGCGCGGTTAGATCGATGCGTTTTGAGCCGCGATGGTTGTTCAAATGACAAGAGTCGGGTCGATGGGTTGATTTGTCTTAGAAGTTAGAGATCGATATTGTAATGTTCGAACGCGGATTGCGTCCATGTAACAACTTTTTAATCAAATAAAAAGAGTTATTTCATATAGTTGAGTCTTACTCTGAAGATCTTTTGTTTAGCTATGCCGGATGAATGTTCCTGATCCCAAATTTTAATGGCTAAGCACGTCATTTCGTATGGTTTAATAGTTTGCTATTAGCTTGCTATCGGAAAGTTTGCTACCAGAACTTTTGTGTAGCTTAAATATTTTAGCTTAAATATTTTTCCTGTATTCAGGGATCGGCCCTTGCCTTAGGCGGGATGCGAGTTTAAACGGAATGGGTCGTACTCGTGGGCCGGCTAAGGCACGCCTTGTCCGGCGAACCATATTAGTGATTCCGGCTTAATTAGTTGATTAAAACGGGCTCTGGACCCAGAGACTTATTCGGCCCTAAGGTGTCATGCACCAAAGGGGGGCTCCGAATTCGGAGACTTAATTTGGCCAATCGTGATATCCACAAAGGGCGCTCCGAATTCGGAGATTTATTCGGCCCTAAGGTGTCATGCACCAAAGGGGGCTTCGAATCCGGAGACTGAATTTGGCAAATCATGATATCCACGAAGGGCGCTCCGAATCCAGAGACTTATTCGGCCCTAAGGTGTCATGCACCAAAGGGGGCTCCGAATCCGGAGACTTATTCGGCCCTAAGGTGTGCACCAAAGGGCGCTCTGAATCCGGAGATTTATTCGGCCCTAAGGTGTCGTGCACCAAAGGGGGCTCCGAAGCCGGAGACTTATTCGGCCCTAAGATGTCATGCACCAAAGGGCGCTCCGAATCCGGAGACTTATTCGGCCCTCAGGTGTGCACCAATGGGCGCTCCGAATCCGGAGACTTGATTTGGCCAATCGTGATATCCACGAAGGCCGCTCTGAATCCGGAGACTTATTCGGCCCTAAGGTGTCATGCACCAAAGGGGGCTCCGAATCCGGAGACTTATTCGGCTCTAAGGTGACCTGCACCAAAGGGGGCTCCGAATCCGGAGACTTATTTTGGCCAATCGTGATATCCACGAAGGGCGCTCCGAATCCGGAGACTTATTCGGCCCTAAGATGTCATGCACCAAAGGGGGCTCCGAATCCGGAGACTTAATTTGGCCAATCGTGATATCCACGAAGGGCGCTCCGAATCCGGAGACTTATTCAGCCCTAAGGTGTCATGCAGCAAAGGGGGCTCCGAATCCGGAGACTTAATTTGGCCAATCGTGATATCCACGAAGGGCGCTCCGAATCCGGAGATTTATTCGGCCCTAAGGTGTCATGCACCAAAGGGGGCTTCGAATCCGGAGACTGAATTTGGCCAATCATGATATCCACGAAGGGCGCTCTGAATTCGGAGACTTATTCGGCCCTAAGGTGTCATGCACCAAAGGGGGCTCCGAATCCGGAGACTTATTCAGCCCTAAGGTGTGCACCAAAGGGCGCTCCGAATCTGGAGACTTAATTTGGCCAATCGTGAAATCCACGAAGGGCGCTCCGAATCCGGAGATTTATTCAGCCCTAAGGTGTCGTGCACCAAAGAGGGCTCTGAAGCCGGAGACTTATTCGGCCCTAAGATGTCATGCACCAAAGGGCGCTCCGAATCCGAAGACTTATTCGGCCCTAAGGTGTGCACCAAAGGGCGCTCCGAATCTGGAGACTTGATTTGGCCAATCGTGATATCCACGAAGGGCGCTCCGAATCCGGAGACTTATTCGGCCCTAAGGTGTCATGCACCAAAGGGGGCTCCGAATCCAGAGACTTATTCGGCCCTAAGGTGACCTGCACCAAAGGGAGCTCCGAATCCGGAGACTTATTTTGGCCAATCGTGATATCCACGAAGGGCGCTCCGAATCCGGAGACTTATTCGGCCCTAAGATGTCATGCACCAAAGGGGGCTCCGAATCCGGAGACTTAATTTGGCCAATCGTGATATCCACGAAGGGCGCTCCGAATCCGGAGACTTATTCGGCCCTAAGGTGTCATGCACCAAAGGGGGCTCCGAATCCGGAGACTTAATTTGGCCAATCATGATATCCACGAAGGGCCCTTCGAATCCAGAGACTTATTCGGCCCTAAGGTGTCATGCACCAAAGGGGGCTCCGAATCCGGAGACTTATTAGGCCCTAAGGTGATCTGCACCAAAGGGGGCTCTGAATCCGGAGACTTATTTTGGCCAATCGTGATATCTACGAAGGGTGCTCTGAATCCGGAGACTTATTCGGCCCTAAGATGTCATGCACTAAAGGGGGCTCCGAATCCGGAGACTTAATTTGGCCAATCGTGATATCCACGAAGGCGCTCCAAATCCGGATACTTATTCGGCCCTAAGGTGTCATACACCAAAGGGGGCTCTGAATCCGGAGACTTAATTTGGCCAATCGTGATATCCACGTTGGGCGCTCCGAATCCAGAGACTTATTCGGCCCTAAGGTGTCTTGCACCAATGGGGGCTCCGAATCCGGAGACTTATTCGGCCCTAAGGTGACCTGCACCAAAGGGGGCTCTGAATCCGGAGACTTAATTGGGCCCAAGAGGCTTGAAGGAGAGTGACAAAGAAAATCGATTTTCATTAAAACGTGGTACCAGTACAAGCATCAGATCCCACAAGTCAGGTCCGTAAATGGATCTTCATAAAAACTACGTTCGCACAGATTGCGGTGAGCCACGGATCTCCTCAATGCCACGGTCTGTTGGGAAGGGCATAAGCTGATGGTAGGTGCTTGGGACAGCCTTCATGACATGCAACCAGGGGCGCCCCATGATGGCATTATATGGCGACAGAAGCTTCACAACCAAGAACTCCGCGTCAACCGTTTTTGAGCCCGCTCGAACAGGTAGCACGACCCTCCCCAATGGATACTCTGGATTCGTGTTGAAGTCGAATAGCGGCTGAGACGACGGTGATAGGTCCGACTCGTTGAGGCCGAGTTCAACAAAAGTTCTGTAGTACAAGATTTCCGAAGTGCTTCCTGGGTCTATGAGAATGCGTTCAACGCTGAACTGACATACGCGTAATTTGACGACCAAAAGATCGATGTGGCTGGCCACTGTTCCGACGAGGTCGGAGTCATCGAACTTAATTGTCGGAGCTTCTCTGGGCCTGCCGGTTGACATGTTATGTTTTTGGGGAATTGGGTGCGATTGGATCGTATGCACGGTCGGGGATGCCGGCAGACCGTAGATTATGTGGATCACACCAAGCGGAGGTGAATCCTGTCTCAAGGCTAATGCTTTGGTTGGCCTTCCCTTGCTCACGTATTGCTGCAATCGACCATCTTGCACCAGTTCCTCCAGATGATCCTTTAGCGCATAACAGCTCTCGGTTTCGTGGCCGTGATCTTTGTGGTATTCGCATCGTCTGTCCCTCCTCCGTGTGTCGGGAGGCCCCACCATCTTCGACGGCCACTTGAAAAATGGAAGGTGCTGGACTTTGGTCATTATTGCCGCGATCGGCTCTGTCAACTCCGTATACTTCTTGTCGGTTCGCCTTGAGCGTCTGCTGTCGACTTGTAGTTGTTCGTTCGTTCGTTCGGTGGGGGCACTGATCGCTTGATCGGCGGGAGTCCCGCCTTTTATCTCGCTTGGTTCGTTGCCGGGGCTCAGGGCTCGGTGGCGGCACGGAGCTTATTGGTCGAGCGGTTTCGAGGAGGACCGTTTTGCTGGAGATTTGTTCGGCTTTTATCCTCAGGGCATCATCTTCAACTTTACAATATTCTTCAACTTTCTTCATCAACGCCCAGACTGTTTTGGAGGGCCTTCCGGTCAGGGAACCGCGCAGAGCACTGTCAGGATGTAAACCCATTTTGAAGGCGGTGATGGCCATGGAGTCATTGCAAGCGTCGTCAACAAGGTTGAAGCACTCCCAATATCGTCGAAATACGCTCTGGCGTCTCTCCGACCGATCTGCATAGCCCAGAGGGAGTCGGCCTGTTTCGGTTGTACCTCGTTGGTGATGAACCTGGCCCTGAAGGATTTCTGTAGCTGTTGGAAGCTTTTAATCAAAGCTGGCTCCAACTTGTAATACCACCTGATGGCTAGTGGACCTAGGCTGCTAAGGAATATTCGGCACATGAGGGCTTCATTGTCTGCGTGCAGCGTCATGGCCTGTTTGTAATGACGGATATGATCGATTAGTCGATTTTTCGTAAGAGTGAGCAGCAGACTTTGAATTTCTTGGGCAGGGACGCCCTTGCGATCCGTCGAACGAAAGGAATGTGCTGGTCTTCCTCGTTTGAGCTGCTTCTCTTGCGCTTGTTCCTTGTTCGCTGATCCTTTTTGGAAGAGCTGGAGGTTTCGGATCGTCCCCTTGCGTCGAGCTCCGTGGATGATGAGTCGGAGTTGCTATCGGTATCCTTTAGTTGAGCCCGAGGTCTTTGCTCGTCTGCCCTCAGGGGTCGCTCTGGTTCTTGGCGCATGGCCTCTCTAGATTTTGCTACCTCCAGGGCCAAATCTTGACGGAGTCGTTCGTTCTTAGCGATCATGTTCTCGAGCCTTTGTTCATTCTGCTTTGCTTGTTCTATGATAGCCTGCATTGTTTCTTGTGCTGAAGTTGTTGGCGAATCAAAGTTCAAGACGCGTCGTGCCGCGATGGTTTCTTTTCCGAGCATATTAGCTGGGGTGAGGTCGTCTTCCTGTGTGATCTCGTTGGTGGCTATCGGAGGATCTTCGGTCACGCCTTCCATGGATGTATTTGAGTATTTCCACAGACGGCGCCAATGGTGGGGAAGTGGTTCTGGAAATACTCTTCAGATCCTGGAAGACGCCAATGATCCTCAGCTAGTCACCTGCAAAGATACAAATACTCCGGTCGGGGGTGCCGGAATTAGCACTCTGACAGACAAGTCCGTTCTTCTACTTAAGAAAGCTTGTTGACTAAGTTTTTAGAAGTGATTCTTACATACCTTTTCTAGTCCATTGCCATTATATTTATACTCGTTTCTTCTGATCCTCGAGGCCAGGGCCTACTTTTTTAATCATTATCTTTTCCACTATTCGGCTCTAGGGATCCTTCCCCATTCGGCCTATTTATCCTATTCGGCCCCTTATCCTTGCGGGATATCTGCCGGCTAGCATCAAGCTTCTGAAATATACCTCCTTTATATTGGCCAATTATTCGGCTACCACAAGGCCCAACCTCTATCACTTGATCAAGAGGCAAGACATGCATGCCAAATGCAACCTAAGTATGTTAGCTAAGTATGCAACGTGGGCATGCAAGCAAGCAACGTGCACTAGGCACTCAACCTAAGCAAACAAGCATGCAAGGCATGGACCACTACGCTAATGACCAATCATGCAAGATGTAATCTAAACAAGCAAGCATGTAAGGCATGCAACATGTTAAACAACTTAATCAAGGGAGCTTGCATGCCAAATGCAACATGATTCATGCATGCAACACGCACGATAGTCCAAGTATGCAACAACACACAAGGTGACCATGCAACAATATGCAAAGGGGGGACTTAAACTAATTTGGACAGCTCCTAAACAAGCCCAAAACAGTGGCCAAATGCTAAGGAAATGAGGGCCAAAATACACACAAGCATGCATGCACACATGGTTCAAAACTTAAGCATCAAAGAACAACTTTTAAGCACACTTAAAAGAGGACAATCATGGATTAATGGCATGCATAATAAACTCTGAAAATCATGCTATAAGAGGTTCCAAGCCAACTAAGCAAAGCAAGCATATCATGCAACCAAGCCTAAAGCCTAAGGCTCACCAAAGAGGCATTGAACTACACTTAGCAAGACCGAACATGGTATGATTTAAACAACTAAAATCAGAGTTTTAGCATGTCAAAATGAACCTCAAAACCCACTTAGATGGCATCTAAATGACTTACACATGGAAGCATACACAAATGTCCAAACATGGAGCATAGGACAACACCCTTTTAAAGCATTAAAGGAGCATCAAATGCAAGCATACAAGCATACCATGGGGACTGAAATGATGCTATAAGTGGTGCCAAACCACTAAAACAAGCCAAGCAATGCATGCTCAACACTCACATACCCGAGGCTAGCAAGCCAAAATGCAAGGAGGCTATACAAAGCATGTCAAGCATGGCCAAAGCAACTAAAAACAGAGCTAAAGCACACAAAAGCTTCACAAAGCTTGGCCAAAATCATGCTAGAACAAGGGTCAAAGCCTAAAGCATGTTAAGGCAAAATATGGCATTACAAGACAAGTGTGCAAGGCATGCATGGTGTGTCTAAACCAACTAAAGACAGTGCTATATCATAACAAAATAAGCACAAATAACACTTAAGACATGGCCAACATGAACTTAAAAATGATGCTCACACATGAGGCTTAAAATGGCAAGTTTGAAGACAACAAGGAGAGGGGATGGCCCTCTCCTTCTTAGGACCTTAAACCACCATCCTCACCACTGAAATCCCTCAAGATTTCAGTGGTGAGGAGGCCCAAACAAAGTGGTCCCGGAGCTCACCAAAATAGCACAAAAATGGGGCTAAACAAGGCCTATGAGGGGTCAAACAATCCCAAAGCTCAAAGAAACCTTAAACAACTATTTTAAGCAAGTAAAAACAAGAATTTTATGTGTTATACACTAAGCTCAAAAACATATGCAAGGTAGGCAAAAAGACTATGCAAAAATGGGGTATTTAAAGGTAAAGTTCTTACCCTTGAAGACCTCCTTGAAGAACAATGCTCCAGTAGCCTCTCCAAGCTTAGATCAACTCAAGAAGTCCAAGAACAACCCTGTAATGCCTCAGCAACCAAGGGAAGGTGTAATGGTAGGTGTTTATGCACAAAAGTAAGGCTAAACACACCTAAACACACACAAATACAAAGGGAGAGGGAGATATAGAGATAGATAGATACAAGACTCAAACCCTAATCTCAAGACCCTCTGGAAAAATTTTGTAAGCCTTGAGGAGGGAGGAAAGGCCCTCCCTTTATAGAGGATCACTCTTGCAAAGCTTACAAAACAAGCTAAGCAAGAGTGAAATCCCTCCATACGTGTATGGAGGGGGTGCAAAGTGTATGCCAGCTAGCACAGTTGGCATAAAAATATCTGCAAAAGCAGATGTATAGTGGTCGGCCAACCAAAAATGCCAAATTGACCAAATACATGGTCGACCGACCAAAAAAAGTGCCAGCCGGCCATCACCAATGGCCGGTGGCAACAAAACATGGCCGGTGGCAACAAAACATGGTCGGTGAGGTGTGGGGATGGCCAACAAGCCATGCCCTGCCCCTCAAAAGCAAAACACAAGTGTTTGGTGCAAAACCAAACATAAAACAGTCGAGTCGAGAGATCCTGAGGCAAGGCGCGTGGCCGAGACCTCCGAGAACTCAAGATGAACACGAACAAGGATGATCACCGAGTGTTCAACTGGTGACGTCCAAGTCTTGAGGGCGGTCAAAAATGGGGTGTCTACAGTTGCCCCTCTTTGACAGAACTCGAAAGTCATAACAATGATGGGAGTGAATGTCAAAGCCAAGAGACGACTCATTTTTGACAAGGCTGAAGACTTAGACAAAGCATACAAGCTACAGATAAGATATGCGCCTGAAGATGGGGGCAAAATGCAAGACAATGCAGAAAGCCGAGCATAACTTATGATCATGCGAAGAAAGCTGTAACGAAGCATAACAATGCAACAGTTTTAAGCAAACACAAACCAAACTACACTACGATGCAGAGAGGGTGTAAGAGAATTATTCAATTCTCGATACGTCTCACTCGAAGAATACAATACCTGTCCTGTTCGTCTGGTTGCGCCAGCCTCAAATGAACCGTACATACAATATCATGCCTGAAAGAGAAAGAAAACTCAACAAGTACAATATTGTTAGCAACATGCATAATGATGCAATCAAAAGCTGCGTGACAACACAAGTGTAGGAGTGTATGACAATGCAACCTGCGTATGACAACGCAGAACAATGCGGAATGGATGCTGTAGACACGCCCGTGAGCTTCACTCTACAGTTCGGACTCCCTTTTTGTGTTGCGGTTCTAAATCTGAACCAAAGAGTCCAACTCTGGCAAATCGTTTTGAGAAAAAAAAGATTTTTGAAAAAGTAGTGCCAAACATGGACTGCTTTGCCAGATTACAGAGTCGCCACCTAAATATTTTTAAATGGGAAATTTAGGAAACCCTGACTCGGTGCCGAAGGCCACATGTCCGTCATCACCAAAGTGGTCTTGGCTCGGGAGCTTGGGTACGATCGGGGAAGGTCAGCTATGAGCACCCCCTTTCGCCTGGTCCGAAGACCGGCCTCTACTAACCGTGATATCCGTTTTTGAAAACATTACATGCTCTTATTCTAGTTATTAGCCTAGAAATACTACGTTATGCGCACAGCAAACAAGTATAGACTAGATTGCCCAACTCGGAAATAATCATTGCATATCCGTTTGTTTTGAAAGCGTTTCGGGTTTTGCTACTCGCAAGTAGGCTAAAATACGGATTTCAACGAGTTATTCCAACTCAAGCAATCCAACCTCCACCCACAGGCATTCAAACAGTTTATCTCATATACGCACTTAGCCGCATGGTAAGCATACTGTTATGTTAACATCCACACGCATGCGATATGCTAAAGCATAAATACTTACATCGTACTCTGTGCCAAAATAATAAACTAGTTAGCAAAATATGCATGACCTAGTTCATGTTAGAATGACTAATGCAACGCATACAGAGTGCAATTAGACAGGCTCGGCTAACCCTAAAATGGCATGTGAAATGCAATCATTCGATGCACGTATTCAAGTTAGATTTGAAGATACAATGCAGTTTGTATGATGTACCGAGCCCGGTGCATGTCAACAAATGCATGGATGCACGCATGCATTGCATAAGGTATGCTAAAATAAACGTGCCCTAATACTAACCATTAAAAGCAGGTAAGTAAAAGGGAGAAAGAAGTGGGGGTTGGAAGACATACACACCACTCACCCACACTTATTACAATTACGCCCTCGCTCGGAGGGACCGAATAAATAATACAAATAATTAACTACGCAAGCTAATTAAATTAATTAAATTAACAAATTAATTAATCTAAGGAAAAACAGTAAGTCACCTCGGGAAAAGGGCCGGATGCACGCGCGCTCGGATTCCGTTCGGAATCGCACTGTGATGCCTAGCTTGCCTCTGTTTTCCCTGCCTTGCATCTCAGAAGACTGCCACAGTTCTAGGAATACTTCCTTAGGTACTGAAGATCACTACCGGCTGCTCAAAACTTCCACCGACAGTGGACTGAGCTCATCGGCACTGAATTGGGCCATCGGCTGAAAATTGACTGCCGGTTGGCACTAAACACTGCTGGACGGTGCTGAATGCCTGCAGAACCTGCAACTCACAGCAACAGAGGGAAAATACTGGCATGGCAATGCAATTCAAAGCATATATGCACTAAACACACTCCATATCATACTAATAACTCAAAGGAAGGTGTGCCTCAATTCTCGGACCACCAATCACGCATTTCCATGCATGATGGCCCAAAGAACCGAATATGCAACTTTAATTTCAAATGCATGCAAACTAATCAAACAAAGTGAGGCCCAATTCCCATCACCAAGTCAAGGAACAAGGCATGCATGCCATATGTGTGCAATCCTAAGCATGTCAACTAGGGATGCAACATGAGCATATAGACAAACAATGCAAGCAATACAAACAAACACGAGGTAGCATACAAGCAAGTAAATGTTGGTCTTAAACATGATCTAGGCAACCCCAAATAGGCCTAAAATCAGTGGCCAAAATGCCCTAAAGATGGAAGCCATCACACACACACACATGCATATGTTAAGGTACCAACTTAAGCATAAACAAGCAATTCTCGAGCGCATTCAAAAGAAGCTAAATGTGGACAACTAATATGCATTGTAAAGCTTTGAAATCGTGCTAAAAATGGTGCCCAAACCAAGCAACAAAAGAAGCTAAACATGCAATTAAGGTCCAAGCACTTAAGGCAAGCCGAAGGGCTTAAACCAAGGTCAAACCCACCAAGCCTCACAAGGTCAAGGGGACTCAAAATAGGTCAAAGACAGACCTAAACAACACCCAAGGATCACCTAGATGGCATCTAAATGGTCCAAGCGTAAAGGCACATACAAAGGCCAAAACATGAGGCATACAACATGCGCTTTTAAAGCAATAAAGAGGCGACTTAGGCAAGCATACAAGCACACCAAAGGGACTGAAATGACATACCAAATGGTTCCAAACCATCAAAATAAAGCAAGCAACACATACTACACATGCATGCTCAAAGGCTAGCAAACCTAAAATGCAAAGGGGCTATATAATGCATGTCAAGATCAACCCAAATGACTATGGACAGAGCTAAAACATGTCAAAATAAGCATACAAGCTTCATGAATCTAAGCCTAAAGCATGCTCAAACTAGGGCTAACAACCTAGAGCAAGTTAAGGCAATACAAGGCATTACGAAGCATCTATGCAAAACATGCAAGGAGTACTAAAACCAACACTTAGCAATGTCATATTAGGGCATAATAAACATAAAATGCAGCCAAGATATGCTCTTCAAACATTCAAAACTATGCTCCCTTAAGAGACCAAAACTTGCCGTTTTCAAGGACATCAAGGAGATGGGGTGGCCCTCTCCTTCTTAGGACTTTAAGGCATCATCTACACCACTGAAATCCCTCGAGATTTCAGTGGTGAAGAGACCCTGACACCAAAATCCTGGAGCTCTCAGAAAATATCACAAAAAGGAGCCTTTTCAAGGCCTAAGAGGGGTAAAACCTCCCCAAAGCACAAAACACCCTTAATAAACTATCAAGAGGACTAAAAAATAGAACTTTTTTGTATTAAACACCAAGCACAAAAACAGTTCAAAGATAGGTAAAAACAAGGTGCAAGAAAGGGGGTAAAAGTGACTAGTTTCTTACCCTTGAAGCTTTTCTTCACAAAGGTTGATGTTCTTGCTTCCTTGAGCTCAAATCCAATCAAAAATATCAAGAACCAGCCTTTAGAACCTCAGTAACCAAAGGAAGGTGGAACACTAGGTGTTGATGAGCAATAGTAAGTCACAAACACCTAGTATACAAACAAGAGGGAAGAAGAGAGATAGGATAGATATAGGGTTTCTAACCTAAAACCAGAGCTTCTTCTCTCTCTTTTCTCTCTAAAAATGTCTAAGTCTCTAACCCTTAAGCCAAGAGGAGGAACCCTTCTCTTATAGAGGACAAAGCTTACAAGCTAAGTCAATCAAAGGCTTATCCCTCCATACACATGTATGGAGGGGAAACAAATGCTACAAAGCTGTCTGAAAATATCTCCAAAAACAGCTGTAAAGTGATCGGCAGGACAAAATGGTCATTTTGCCAAAAAGAGTGCCGACCGGCACAAAATAGTGCCGACCGGCACAATATAGTGCCGATGGCAACACCAACCAACCGGTGGCCTCTAGCCGCTGCCGGTGGTGTGTGGGGATGCCTTAGAAGGCATTCCCTGCCCCTCCAAGGCAAAGCACAAGTGTTTGGTGCAAAACCAGACACAAAGCGGTCAAGTTCGGAGGTCCTGAGGCAAGGCACGTAGCCGAGGACTCCGGGAACTCCAAACAAACACAAACGTGGATAATCACTGAGTGTTCGAGCGGTGACGTCCAAGTCTTGAGGACGGTCAAAAATGGGGTGTCTACAGTTGCCCCTCTTTGACAGAACTCGGAAGTCATAACAATGACGGGAGTGAATGTCAAAGCCCAGAGACGACCCATTTTTGACAAGGCCGAAGACTTGGACAAACATACGAAGCGCAAGTGGTTGAACTCGCAAGCTGCCTACGTATCCCTTTGCAGGAATCAAACCAGTGTAGTTCAGGCACAGGCATACAAGCCGCGGATAAGGTATGCGCCCGTAGGCGGGGGCAAGATGCAACTGACGATGCAAAAGGCCGAGCATAACTTATGATCATGTAAAGGAAGCTGTAATGAAGCACGCATGCGACAGTTATAAGCTAGCATACGCCAAACTACACTATAATGCAGAAAGGATGTAAGAGAATTATGCAATTCTCTGTGCGTCTCACTCGGAGGATACAATACCTGTGCAGCTCGTCTGGTTTCACCGACCTCAAATGAGCCGTACATACATTATCGTGCCTGGAAAGAAAGCAAACTTAGCAGGTGCAATATTGTTAGCAATATGCATGACAATGCAAAATGATATGCAATATATACAACAACAATGTATGAATAATGCAACTAATATGCAATGCAATTGAAACTATATGCAATGCAACTGATATGCAATGTAATATGCAATGCAATTGAATCATGATCCAATCATGAGCGGTTCGAAACCACACAAATGTCAAGTAGATTGATGGAGGTAACGAGTCCGTCTCCCATAGAACGATGTCTGATCTATGAGTACTTCGCACGGACATAAGAACAAGTATTGGGTGGAATGACATAAGTGAGGTAACGACCCGCTGAGGAAAGAACAATGATCCTAATGCCGGATGCAACAATTACACTACAATGTAATATGTACAATGGATATGGCACGCGAGCCAAACCAAATCTTGCCTAGGAAAGGCATGCACACATACAAACCATGTCTAACACAGAAAAGGTGCCGCAACCTCAAACCAAGTTCACCAAGGAGTAGGCGCGATACACATGCAGAACTGTGTTTCAACGTGAAAAGTAAGGGCACATACCAGACCAAGCTCAACAAGGAAAGGCGCAAGCCATAAATGGAGGATGATGCAGTGGATGCATGCAAGCTACAATGCACTATGCACTGGATGTTTTACGGAAAATGCATGACATATACACTCTACTACAATGAAATGCATGACACATGCATGGGTTTTTTTTGTTTTTGTTTTGAAATGCATGACAATGCACTATGATGCAACGACTACGATTGTAGCTTTCCCTATCTTACCAACAGGGCGATACACTAGGTTGGTTCAGTATCTAGAATTGAGGCGCAGACATGCCACCTCAACCTATGGGGCTTCCATACAGATTTCAAGCCGAGGGTACACCCTTTGGGTATTTAAACCAGACTTTAGTCTCAGAAATCTCGAACCTTTACGTTCTAGGCATAAGCCGTTCGAACCCTAGTTTTCACCATCCCAGTTGGTCTTCTAGGAACTCACCGCGAGCACAGGCAGGTGGCTTTACCAGACCACCGAAGGTCGTTCGGGCACGACAAACTCCAAAGGAATTGCACCTTCAGAGGATTTAAGGTCTCCTAGACCGTGCGTGTTTAAGGTCTCGCCAGACCAGACGGGGCAACAATTACACAACACTTAAGTGAATGCGATGCAAGCGAGTAAACTTGAACCAAACTACATCTCCTGCAGCAAGGATTAAGAGAATTAAGCAATTCTCACGGTGCCTACGCGGAGAAGGCTAAAAGTGACTACCGAGAACACTCGGAGTCTCAAATGCAACGTCTCTCTGCGTATCGCACACAGGAGAAGAAAGAGCAACACTTCTCAACGTAGTACACGCGAGAGAAAAAAAAAGAAAAAAAAGCAAAAAGAAACCTCTCGGTAGTAGTACCGAGAGGAAGAAGGAAAGGCCTCTCGGTAGTACCTTGAGAGAAGAAGGACAAAGGCAAAAAGAAACCTCTCAGCGTAGTACACGCGAGAGTGGGGAGACAAAAGGCCTCTCAGCGTAGTACACGCGAGAGAGGGGGGAAAAAGGCAACGCACATGGGACGCGCATGCCAATGCAAATGAGACACGCATGCGGATGCAAATGGGGCAAATGAGACGTGCGTGTCTCAAAAGATGGAAAATGGAGTGCATTGAGGTACGCGTGCCTCAAAGGATGGAAAATGGAGTGCAATGAGGTACGCGTGCCTCAAAGGATGGAAGACAATGCAAAGAGGGCACGCCAAACGGCGCGATGCGCAAAATAGCGCGAATGAAATGTAATGCACAAGATAGTGCACTACGCAAAATGGCACGATACGTTAGACAACGCGAGTGCACAAAACAGTGCGATTGAATGCATGCCAAATGCAATATGATGTGCAAGATAGCGCGATGCGTTAGACAACGCGAGTGCACAAAACAGTGCGATTGAATGCATGCCAAATGCAATATGATGCGCAAGATAGCGCGATGCGTTAGACAACGCGAGTGCACAAAACAGTGCGATTGAATGCGTGCCAAATGCAATATGAAGCGCAAGATAGCGCGATGCGTTAGACAACGCGAGTGCACAAAACAGTGCGATTTAATGCATGCCAAATGCAATATGATGTGCAAGATAGCGCGATGCGTTGTATTGGACAATGTGATGGATGTATGCAACGCACACGGGGCAACTTTTGAATCTTGTAAAAGACAAAAGGATACAAAAGGATACAATCTTTGCTTGAATTTGAGTGCCATGCACAGAAGACATGGTCTGAGGTCAAAACGGAGGCCGGTTGAGCATCGGGGATGCACTTTCTTTCATTTTCTTGAGCTTATGAAGACCCAAAACTGCTCACATGGCCTAAACAAGGCTTTGGGTACATCACCGGCTGGACATCGGCTGCAAAAAAAGTTCCACCGGCACAATATTGTGCCGACCGGCACAAAGTAGTGCCGACTAGCCAAAAGTTGCTGATCGGGGACAGTTTTGACATTTCACCTCGGGTCTTTTAAAATAGGGTTTTAAACCCTATTTCCTCACTCCCCCATTGCCGAAAAACTTCTCCCTCTCTCTCTAGAGTCTCTTTTCCTCCTCATTCGTTCATTTCTTTGCGTTTTCGCGACATTTTCGCCGTTCGATTCGCGAAGTTCATCGCGTTTCGGACATTTTCGACCGATCAAAATTTCGTTTCAGCACTCCCTTTGATATTTCCACTTTTTCGGGACTTGTTCCCCTTGATTTTCTCTTCATTTCCGTGCCTTTGCATCTTCCGGCCTTCCCGGTCATTTTCGGCCCGCTCGGGGTTGACTTTTTCGGTTGACTTTTCACATTCCGGCTTTTCCGGCCATTTTCTCACCACCACTATCATGGCTGACGACATTCCACACGTCGGGACTCCCCTGGATCACGAGATGGATCCCGGGGTCGAGCTTCTCCTGTTGAGCGAGCGCCCCTTCGATCCGGTGACATATCGCCCAGCGATCCACGTCCTACCTCTGGATGGTCTTCGCCATTTCCGCGGCTTTGACCGGGCGCTGGACACGGAGCTTCTCCTGCGCGAGCCGACCTCTCATCTATCCTTCGGCGCTTCCGAGGTAACACATTTTTTTGTTTTACTTTCTGCAATGTAGAACTGTTTAACTGCCATAGCTGAATCTGTTCTTTAATCGCTTAGCTCGATATCTTTGTGTAGTTAACATAATCATGTTTACAACTGATGTCTGTTTAAGACGGACCCATGCACACACACTGCACTAGTCTCAATCACCCAAACACACGGCACACACCGTACTTCACTGCAAACTTGCCGACACCCGGCACTTATTCGAATCTGAAAACATATTGTATGCTGTATTTAAACTGAACCACACACAACACGCTGACGCATCCTACGTTGTAGTTCACCTACTGGCACACTATAACCCGACATCTGCTTGAATCTGAAAAATGTGCACACATGCTAGATTTGTATCGACTTTAACATGTTTCCTCAGAACTGTACATTTCATATTGCTTTGCAACCATTTGTTTGAAAACAGGGAGACTCCCATACCATCCGCGGGTATGGGAATGTTGCGGTTCGAGATTGGTACTTGGAGCTTCCCGAGGCGGTTCGACGCGTCGTGGACGAGGCGGGCTTTGGTTCTTTATGCAGGGGTCTGACTCGGCTTACTGCCTGCAGGCCTCTTCTAGCTACCCTGGCAGAGAGGTGGTGGGACACCACCGACTTGTTCCACCTATCCGCGGCGGGAGACATGACGATAACTCCCTACGACTTCTCGGTGTTCACTGGCATTGGGGTAGGGGGTGATCCGATCCCGTTCGACACCGACATGGATGAGTGGACCGCAGCTCAGGTCTACTTGCTTGGCGAGGCGCCACCTCTTGCTCGTCCAGGCTTTGTCCACTATTCCTGGTTCGAGGTGCAGTTCAGAGTGCAGCCTGTGTTGGTGGCAGCGGCTCCGATGATCGAGGCGGCCGTAGAGCAGTACGCACGCGGCTTTTTGATGTTCTTGCTAGGGACGACCCTCTTCGCCGACCGGGCGAACACCGTGCCTCTCTGCCTACTCAGCGCACTGGTGGACATCCGAGATGTCTTGCGTTTTGATTGGGGTGGCGCGGCCCTGGCCACTCTTTACGGGTACATGAGCTCAGTCTCCCGTGGCAGCGGGCAGTTGCTCGGAGGCTACTGGCGAGCTTGGGAGATACGTCTTCTCCTCTGCTTTACATTTCTGCTCTATACTTTCTGTACTCTGCACACCGCACACACTGTAGTCTGCTTTACACTTGCTGTATACTATACACACGGCACACACATACTCTACTTTACTTGTTGTACCTTTGTTCTGCGTACACTTTGCTCAATACCTTTGCACAACCTGCAGCTCTGTTATTTACGCTTTACTCGTATTACGCTTTATCGATAAATGTTCGACATCATCTCGCAGATTGTGGGTTTCGCCTACTTCCCAGTGAGCAGTGCGGAGAGCGAGACTCATTGGTCATTCCTTTCTCACGCCGTTATGACGGGAGGTGCGCCCGGCGGCCACGGGAGACTTTTAGCTTCTTTTGCCGCTACTTTGACACCATCACTCCTGCCGAGGTATGTTTTGCTTGTAGTTCATTTAAGCTTCGCTTTTCCACTGTATATTTGCAATACCAACAGGTAACAGACTGTATTTCAATTTCAGATCACCTGGCAGCCGTGGGCTCCTCTGCTAGCGATGGTGCGGGATCGGTTTGCCGACGCCGTTGAGACCTCGCGTTACTGGATTTTCTTTGGAGGGCCAGTGCAGCCGGGCTTGGTACTGGCGGCGCTTCTGCGTCGGACCTTAGGGTTACTGGCGAGATAGTCGGTGCATCCTCCCGAGCATATGAGGACACCGGCGTTTCACCGTGGCGGATGGCGGACTACACCATCGGTTGGGGCGCGGGCAGAGGCGAGCGGCGACTACTCAAAATGCGTCCGGACCTTCATCATCGCGGCGGTGAGTGGTGGTCGCCGAGTTGAAGAGAGAGACTGCGGCCGGCGAGAGTAGGAGGAAGCGCCGAGGAGGGCTCGAGTCATGGCGGCGGAGTCGAGAGGGCGGGAGGTCGGTTAGCCCTTGCTGCCTTCTTCACTGTCTTTCTGGGGATCGGATGGGGTGACCTATCAGATTCCCTTCGCCCCTCCGCCGGCTGTTCACGAGTTTGTCGGTATCCCCGACTTGCCTCCTGTATGTGTTACTGCATTTTCTGTACAGTCATTTTATTTCAGTTTATTTGATATTCCACAGAATATTTGATGCATCTGATATTTTTGCAGGCTTCCTCCGAGTACACCCTGCAGTCATTGGAGATGAATGCCTCCATGGCGGGGATGTTGCAGCGGACCTTCGAGTTCTTAGCCTTTTATGGCCTTCCGGTATGTTCCTTCTGACATAGCTTCAAACCATACACAAGCTGCTTCGCATAATCTGAAGCATGGCACAACATCTGATAAACTGCTCACGGCACTTGACACATCAGATTGTACCTGCATTACGCCTTTGTTTCAGCTGCTCAATTCACTTTATTCCTGACATACATACTGTACTCATACTTCTGCATTACGCGACAAAGCGCTCACGGCATTCATACTTTGTACTTACACTGCGTGCGCAGCGACAAAGCGCTCACGGCACAAAGCGTACTCATACTGCTGCATTTCTGTCGATAAAGCGCTCACGGCATTCACCTGCTGTACTCATACTCGCATTACTGTCTTGATAAAGCGCTTCGATATCTTGATGCATTTGCTTTTTGTACTTTTCAGCCTCCTTTCCCGATTCCTCCTGTGGGTGGTGGCATTCCATCTGGACCTTCCATTTCTACTCGGGATGGCAGGATATTCCCCCGCACCAGAGGAGAGCGTACTTACGTCGGGAGCAGTTCACGGGCTCCAGTTCCAGACGACGAGTCTGAGGAGGAGGCGGAGGCATCCGAGGAGGAGGCCGGGGGCAGCTCGGGCTCGGGCTCAGATAGTGACATTTCCGGCGACGCTCCTGGACTTCTGCCCAGGAAGAGGGCGAGGACAGATCCCCCGGCGCGAGGCCATTGATAATGCTGATGACCCAGACTTTTGCTGTTTCTTTTATTTCTTTTCTTGTACTTTTCTCTTTTGTTGGTAGATAGAGTACTTTGTACTGCCGCAGGCGGATTTTTGTTTCCAAAACTATGTACTTGAAAAAGATGATATGAAATGAAACAAACTTTTTGTCTGAAAAGAATGTTATATTTGTACATATCTACGTCTTTCATACCTTGCACTGCATTGCGTCATGTTACACCTCAAATGTAAATGAAAATGATTTATTGTCTGACAATTGAACACTTGCACTGTAATAATCAGATAACCAACCAACTAAACAGCAACACAACACATGCGAACCACTGCTTACAACTAGATACACAGCCCATACTCTGCTGGGGATTGATCTGTACGCAACCCAGAACGCAGCATTCGGCTCATTCGACATGCAACAAATTCTGAACAAACAGCCCAACCTGGCAAGACGGACCACAAAACTGAAACGGTTTGAAGTTGAAACACACTCGGATGTCCCAAATTTCCTTTTCTTCTCTTGCCTCGCATAAACGTAGAGAATGGCACAGCATTTTGAGCACAAACGATTGACTTTGGGAAAGGGTGGGTTGTCGACCGGGGTATCGAGCCTACCACCGAACACGACGAGACAGACTCAAACAAAGGGACAAGAGGCACACGACCTGACCTAGTGAGACATGCTCGGAAAAGACTCAAAGGCAAAATCCAGGTCGACAAATCAAAAGACACGACACACAGACATGTTTACAAAAAGACCTCAACTTTCAAGGAGCCAATTCCTCCGGGTATTATTCCCACCCTTTCTGATTTGTGATACTCACACCGCTCGGCCCTTAGGCTCGGTTTTTCTGTTAAACCCTTCTTCTCACCTTTCTCTCATCTTACACCTCTTTATTCTTTATTCTCTCATTTTTCATCCCTCCCCGGGGTGATTGACAAATGAATAGGAAGTCGCGGGTTCACGCCCAATACAGCTAGCTCACGGCTATTTCTTCTGGTAGATAGGGTTCCTTTCTGGAGAGTGCGTTAATGACAAGGGGGGAGGCGGAACACCCGATTTGACTGTGCCCCTAGTTCGTCATTTTAACCATTTTTTGTTTTCTAAAACAGCTTTGATAAAAAATGAGAGTTAGATTAACACACTTATTCGATTTTTGATTTGAAAATCACGCGAATCAGGCTGTGAGCACTGAAAATTCTCCTTTTTGGGTCCAAACATGGTCCAATTTTGAAAATGAAACAGTTTTCAAGAAAATAAGTCAACCTCAGTGAAAATTTTCAAAAACTATTTTTGCAAACAATTAATGCTCAAACGAGTACGGAACTTACCCTCGAGATATGCAACCTCGGATTGGAGGCAATGGAAAATTGCCCCTGGCTTAAAGGGGGATAAGGCAACGGAAAGTTGCCCCTGGTTTGGATGATAACTCAGGGCAACTTATGGCACTGTATGGCAACGGAAAGTTGCCCCTTGTTTGGATGATGCCGCGGCATATTGTAAGTCAGTCTTTTGTTGACGACGATCGGACCCTCAGACGCGGAGGAGACGAAGACAGTTTGAATCAATATATGGACACAGTCACCTGGAAGGTGTTGGTGGTTTGAACTTCAAGAGGAAGTTAATCACGTAGTTCCAGGTTGCTGCAATTGAGACATCAAATTCGGAGGAGGCAAAAGTGATCAAAACCATGACATGGACTAAGACGCTATGGAAGCGTTGGGGGCTGGACTTCAGGATGAAGTTGCCTACGTATCCCAAACATGGGAATCAAGCTTTACGTAGTTCCGGTTAAGGTACACTCAGGTATTTTAACCTTCACTGTTTAGGCTATAACTTTTGCCAAGGTGCCTAATGCGGGTTTTCGACCTTGCGAGCTATGTTCTTCTTTTTTTTTCATTTTCATTTTTATTTCTTTTGCCACATTCTTTCTCTTCTTTTCTCTTTTTGCTCCTCTTTTTTGCATTTTCCTTTTTTGTATTTTTCATATTTTTCTTTGCTCTAACTTTTGCCTGGGCCGCCCTTCCGGGTTTTCGGCCAAGCGAACCTCTCAAAGGGTAAAAGGTGTAGCAAGCCCATGCCAAATGGTTTTGAGATTGAAGCCTCTCTGTATCCGGGAGAGCGACTGTTGTGTTGATTTGCAGGAAAAGTCCATCACGGTTGCTTCTCAAGCTTTGCTTGGTGGGATCTGATCTCCCTGATCTGACTTTGATGCCTCTTGCTCGAGGGCTGCTTCAAATTGGGCCACACAGGCGTTTCATGGCACTGAATGTTTTGAACGGATTCCAGTTTGCAACAGATGAATTGACTCTTGAGGCTGAGAGCGATCTTGGGCTGCACAATCTCAAGAGCGATTCCACACAGGTCTTCGCAAGACTGCGCAAAATATTTTGTTTTTGAAAGTTTTTAAGAAAGCGACAAATCATTCGCGTTAAAGATAGTGTGGAACCAGTCTGGATCGGGCCAGGGTCCTTCTCAGTACTCACGCTGACAAACATGATTTCATTCATTAAAAGCTTAGCAAGCCTCTCTTTCTCTCAAAATGATCAAAATTTGCAAAACCCGAAGAGTTCCTTCCTCTTCGTTTTTTTTTTTTTTTTTTACCGCAGTGTTCGAAAGAGTTTTGAAAAACTTAGGCCATTATGACGACGTTCAAGGCACAAGAGAGTAGGTGGTATGTACTGTCGTTCCATTCACATCCTTTGGCACAGCTGACTCAAATAGCAACAAGTACGGAACGTGATAGCCACAGCTGTTTCATTCAGATGCCCTGATTGTGACTGGCTCCTCAACCAAGACAGACTCAAAAGGAAAAACAAAAGGATAATTACAAAACGGCGTTTGAGGCAACAACCCCGGGATCGCCTGGTATTCTACACAAGAGCGACTGACTCATTACAACAAGACAGACCACAGAAGCAAAAAAATGACTCATCTGAGAGACAGACTCAAGACAAAACAAAAGACTGACTCGACACCCGAGCCAGAATTTACAAAACTAGCGTTGGCAGGTGCTCAAAAATGTGTGCCAGACACCATATCCAAAAATGTACCAGACGCTGCCTGCAGGCGGTTCACCTTTTGATTACATGCTTGCAGTATCTGTATCTTCAAAATCCAACAACTGGGTGGTGACGGACTTTGCTGAAGTAGGGGGGAGGATAACTTCGTTATCAATCAAATCTTGCACCTCATGCCAGAGGCGGAAACAATTGTCGGTGGCATGGCCCGTCTGCTGGTGGTACGACTGATGCAAAGCATCATGGGTGGCCGGGAGATTCTTCGGGAGCGGCCGAGGCTCCAGGGGCTTAAGGTGTCCCCTTTCAGCAAGGATTTGCAATGCCTTGGATAATGGCATATAGAGAGCATGAAAGACCCTGCGCCCTCGGGCTGGTACTTTGGAGCACTCTTGCTAGATGCACTAGCAAACGGATCAGCGGGTGTGACTTTGGGTTTCTAACCCTTTCCGGATGCAAGGCTGGGAGCGGGGAGAACTGTCTTGGCATGACGGGGCCTATCCCGGTTCTCTGATTGACCGGAATTGCCCTCAGGCGGAGTGGGGAAAACGTCCTCCACAGCTTTTGACATAACTGCGGATATCTGTTGCTTGTTCATTCCCCCTGCTTTCAAAGCCTCTACTGCCCACAGCAGTTGTTCGATAGGGTCGGCCTCGGCCTTCATCTTGCCTTTGTCTCTGGCCTCAGCCTGATCTAGAGCTTGGTTTAATGCGTCGTTGCCATAGCTGGAGGCCATCTCCAGTTGGCTGAGTTCGATTACAATTCGTCCCAGTAGCGGGGGCTCTTGGGGTATAAAGCCTCCGGCATATGGTGCAGCTGGTGGCGAAACTGACATTCCATAGGCGAGATCTGTCACAGACCTTTGGAGATCACCTATCATCCCCATTAGTTCAAACATAGTAGGCTCGCGAGCCTGGTAGAGTTGAGGGGTCCAAATTGGCTGTGCGGCGGGCGACCTAGGTGGATGCGGTATGCCAATAGCAGTTTCATCCTGTGGGGTGATTTCCTGACCCAACGCGGTCGTCATGACCACAATCTCTTCTGAGTTCTGCGTCATGTTCAGTCCTGCCTCAGCAAGGAGAAGACACTAGCTGATCAAATCTCCGAGTCTCTGAACCCCTTGAAACGGAAAACAAGTAGCATTTCATTCAAAGCAGATCAAATCTGGTGTGGCCAGGACAAGCGTGCTCTACTATGAACCTTTGTTCCCCAGAATCACTATCAAAACTGAACTGATACCCGCAGATACAACTGATTCTCAACAACGCTGATACTGGTGCCCTTAGGCCGGATACCCAATCTTGCAAACTGATATATGCATTCACTGTAGAGATACACTCTAAAAGCACATAATCATGTAAGAGAGAGCCAATACACCTCTATGTCGGGGTAGGGTTTCCCTGTCTTATTTTGTCAGGAGCTACGGTTTCACTACGCACACAGCGGTTTCAAACAACCTATATCGGGTAAGCGACCTGTCCTAGTTTGGAACGGTCACTATGGATCCGAATATGCACTAGGTCGAATGGTCGAAAAGGGTGCCCCGGTAAAACCGGGGTTTGTGTTCTATCTTGGTGAGCCATAACCGGCTGCGCCTTATGGACATGCCTTGACAAGAAAAGCCTCCGGCAAACCGCTCAGGAATAGCAGATGGCCAACACGGTGTTCCTAGGCGCACCAATGCACATGCAATGCAAAGAAACACATAAGTGTAGTCAAAACAGGATATCACGAGTTCGAGTCAAGCTCTCTAAAATCCCCAGTAGAGTCGCCAGAAACTGTAGACGTCCCCGAATGCCCCAGGAGGGTTAAGTCTCGTTCCATTCATATTGGGGTTACTACAGTTCGGACTCGATTTGTGTCGGTTTTAAATCTGAACCAAAGAGTCCAACTCTGGCAAATCGTTTGAGAAAACAGATTTTGAAAAAGTAGTGCCAAACATGGACTGCTTTGCCAGATTACAGAGTCGCCACCTAAATATTTTAAAATGGGAAATTTAGGAAACCCTGACTCGGTGCCGAAGGCCACATGTCCGTCATCACCAAAGTGGTCTTGGCTCGGGAGCTTGGGTACACTCGGGGAAGGTCAGCTATGAGCACCCCCTTTCGCCCGGTCCGAACACCGGCCTCTACTAATCGTGATATTCGTTTTTGAAAACATTACATGCTCTTATTCCAGTTATTAGCCTAGAAATACTACGTTATGCGCACAGCAAACAAGTATAGACTAGATTGCCCAACTCGGAAATAATCATTGCATATCCGTTTGTTTTGAAAGCGTTTCGGGTTTTGCTACTCGCAAGTAGGCTAAAATACGGATTTCAACGAGTTATTCCAACTCAAGCAATCCAACCTCCACCCACAGGCATTCAAATAGTTTATCTCATATACGCACTTAGCCGCATGGTAAGCATACTGTTATGTTAACATCCACACGCATGCGATATGCTAAAGCATAAATACTTACATCGTACTCTGTGCCAAAACAATAAACTAGTTAGCAAAATATGCATGACCTAGTTCATGTTAGAATGACTAATGCAACGCATACAGAGTGCAATTAGACAGGCTCGGCTAACCCTAAAATGGCATGTGAAATGCAATCATTCGATGCACGTATTCAAGTTAGATTTGAAGATACAATGCAATTTGTATGATGTACCGAGCCCGGTGCATGTGAACAAATGCATGGATGCACGCATGCATTGCATAAGGTATGCTAAAATAAACGTGCCCTAATACTAACCATTAAAAGCAGGTAAGTAAAAGGGAGAAAGAAGTGGGGGTTGGAAGACATACACACCACTCACCCACACTTATTACAATTACGCCCTCGCTCGGAGGGACCGAATAAATAATACAAATAATTAACTACGCAAGCTAATTAAATTAATTAAATTAACAAATTAATTAATCTAAGGAAAAACAGTAAGTCACCTCGGGAAGAGGGCCGGATGCACGCGCGCTCGGATTCCGTTCGGAATCGCACTGTCATGCCTAGCTTGCCTCTGTTTTCCTTGCCTTGCATCTCAGAAGACTGCCACAGTTCTAGGAATACTTCCTTAGGTACTGAAGATCACTACCGGCTGCTCAAAACTTCCACCGGCAGTGGACTGAGCTCATCGGCACTGAATTGGTCCATCGGCTAAAAAGATCACGGTCGGCACTAAACTCTTGGCCGGCCTTTGAATACTCTGAGAACACGCAACTCACAGCAGAGGGCAAATACTGGCATGGCAATGCAATTCAAAGCATATATGCACTAAACACACTCCTTATCATACTAACAACTCAAAGGAAGGTGTGCCTCGATTCTCGGACCACCAATCACGCATTTCCATGCATGATGGCCCAAAGAACCAAATATGCAACTTTAATTTCAAATGCATGCAAACTAATCAAACAAAGTGAGGCCCAATTCCCATCACCAAGTCAAGGAACAAGGCATGCATGCCATATGTGTGCAATCCTAAGCATGTCAACTAGGGATGCAACATGAGCATATAGACAAATAATGCAAGCAATACAAGCAAACACGAGGTAGCATACAAGCAAGTAAATGATGGTCTTAAACATGATCTAGGCAACCCCAAATAGGCCTAAAATCAGTGGCCAAAATGCCCTAAAGATGGAAGCCATCACACACACACACATGCATATGTTAAGGTACCAACTTAAGCATAAACAAGCAATTCTCGAGCGCACTCAGAAGAAGCTAAATGTGGACAACTAATATGCATTGTAAAGCTTTGAAATCATGCTAAACATGGTGCCCAAACCAAGCAACAAAACAAGCTAAACATGCAATTAAGGTCCAAGCACTTAAGGCAAGCCGAAGGGCTTAAACCAAGGTCAAACCCACCAAGCCTCACAAGGTCAAGGGGACTCAAAATAGGTCAAAGACAGACCTAAACAACACCCAAGGATCACCTAGATGGCATCTAAATGGTCCAAATGTAAAGGCACATACAAAGGCCAAAACATGAGGCATACAACATGCGCTTTTAAAGCAATAAAGAGGCGACTTAGGCAAGCATACAAGCACACCAAAGGGACTGAAAAGACATACCAAATGGTTCCAAACCATCAAAATAAAGCAAGCAACACATACTACACATGCTTGCTCAAAGGCTAGCAAGCCTAAAATGCAAAGGGGCTATATAATGCATGTCAAGATCAACCCAAATGACTATGGACAAAGCTAAAACATGTCAAAATAAGCATACAAGCTTCATGAATCTAAGCCGAAAGCATGCTCAAACTAGGGCTAACAACCTAGAGCAAGTTAAGGCAATACAAGGCATTACGAAGCATCTATGCAAAACATGCAAGGAGTACTAAAACCAACACTTAGCAATGTCATATTAGGGCATAATAAACATAAAATGCAGCCAAGACATGCTCTTCAAACATTCAAAACTATGCTCCCTTAAGAGACCAAAACTTGCCGTTTTCAAGGACATCAAGGAGAGGGGGTGGCCCTCTCCTTCTTAGGACTTTAAGGCATCATCTACACCACTGAAATCCCTCGAGATTTCAGTGGTGAAGAGACCCCGACACCAAAATCCCGGAGTTCTCACAAAATATCACAAAAAGGAGCCTTTTCAAGGCCTAAGAGGGGCAAACCTCCACAAAGCACAAAACACCCTTAATAAAATATCAAGAGGACTAAAAAACAGAACTTTTTTGTATTAAACACCAAGCACAAAAACAGTTCAAAGATAGGTAAAAACAAGGTGCAAGAAAGGGGGTAAAAGTGACTAGTTTCTTACCCTTGAAGCTTTTCTTCACAAAGGTTGATGTTCTTGCTTCCTTGAGCTCAAATCCAATCAAAAATATCAAGAACCAGCCTTTAGAACCTCAATAACCAAAGGAAGGTGGAACACTAGGTGTTGATGAGCAATAGTAAGTCACAAACACCTAGTCTACAAACAAGAGGGAAGAAGAGAGATAGGATAGATATAGGGTTTCTAACCTAAAACCAGAGCTTCTTCTCTCTCTTTTCTCTCTAAAAATGTCTAAGTCTCTAACCCTTAAGCCAAGAGGAGGAACCCTTCTCTTATAGAGGACAAAGCTTACAAGCTAAGTCAATCAAAGGCTTATCCCTCCATACACGTGTATGGAGGGGAAACAAATGCTACAAAGCTGTCTGAAAATATCTCCAAAAATAGCTGTAAAGTGATCGGCAGGGCAAAATGGTCATTTTGCCAAAAAGAGTGCCGACCGGCACAAAATAGTGCCGACCGGCACAATATAGTGCCGATGGCAACACCAACCAGCCGGTGGCCTCTAGCCACTGCCGGTGGTGTGTGGGGATGCCTCAGAAGGCATTCCCTGCCCCTCCAAGGCAAAGCACAAGTGTTTGGTGCAAAACCAGATACAAAACGGTCAAGTTCGGAGTTCCTGAGGCAAGGCACGTAGCCGAGGACTCCGGGAACTCCAAACAAACACAAACATGGATAATCACCGAGTGTTCGAGCGGTGACGTCCAAGTCTTGAGGACGGTAAAAAATGGGGTGTCTACAGATGCAAAATGATATGCAAAATCTACAAATCTACGTATAAACAATGCAAATGATATGCAATGCAATTGAATCATGATCAAATCGTGAGCAGTTCAAAAACCACACAAATGTCAGAAAGATGATGGAGATGCAAAGTTCGTCTACCATAGAAAAGGTGCTGCAACCCTCAAACCACAATACCAGCAGCGGAATAGGCGCGTACACATGCAGAACTATGAGTGATGTAGACGGAACACAAGAACAAGTAATTGGGTGGAATGACATAAGTGAGGCAATGACCCGCTGAGGAAAGACCGTGATCCTAAATGCTGGACGCAACAAATTACACTACAATGTAATATATACCATGGATAAGGCATGTAGCCAAACCATATCTTGCCTAGGAAAGGCATGGACACATACAAGACACGTTTAACACAGAAACGGTGCCGTCACCCGCAACACTAGGTGCGTACACATAATATCATAACTGTGCTTCAACGCGAAAAGTATGGGCACATACCAGACCAAGCTCAACAAGGAAAGGCGCAAGCCGTAGATGGATGATGCAGTGAATGCATGCAATACTAAACTATGTACAATACAATGCATGCATGGCAATGCAAGCTATATACAATGAATGCATGACAATGCACTATTTATAATGAATGCATGACATATGCAAAGTAAGGAAGAATGCACTACAATGCATGTAAGGAAAGATGCATGATAATGCAAGCTATGTACAATGCAACATTTACAAGTTAAAATGCAATGGATGCAGTGGATAAGGCCTGCGACCAAAACGTGTCTTGCCTAGGAAAGGCATGGACACATACAAACCGCGTCTAACACAGAAACGGTGCCGTCACCCTCAAACCACAATACCAGCAGTGGAATAGGCGCATACACATAATATCATAACCGTGTTTCGACGCAAAAAGTACGGGCACATACCAGACCAAGCTCAACAAGGAAAGGCGCAAGCCGTGGATGGAGGTGACGCAATGAATGCATGCAAGCTACGGTGCAATATATACAATATGACCTACTGGGGAGAATGCAACGGATGCAGTAGAAAAGGCCTACGGCCAAACCGTGTCTTGCCTAGGAAAGGCATGGACACATACAAACCGCGTCTAACACAGAAACGGTGCCGTCACCCTCAAACCACAATACCAACAGTGGAATAGGGGCATACACATAATATAATAAGTGTGCTTCAACGTGAGAAATATGGGCACATACCAAACCAAGCTCAACATGGAAAGGTGCAAGCCATTGATGGATGATGCAATAAATGCTGCCAGCTACAATGCAATATATACAATAAGCAATGGAATGTATGTAAATGCAATAATTACAGTGAAATGCATGACATATGCAATATATACAATGATGCATGACATATGCAATATTTACATAGAAATGCATGACATATGCAATATATACAATGATGCATGACATATGCAATATATACAATGTGCAATGACATATGCAATGTTGTTTTTGTTGTTTTTGTTTTTTGAAATGCGTGACAATGCAAAAGGAAGAAAAATGCATGACAATGCATGTTTTTTTTTTTTTTGTTTGTTGTTTGTTGAAATGCATGCAAACGCAAATGATGCATGTTTTTTTTTTTTTTTTTGTAATGCATGCAAAGTGCATGATGATGTGTGTGTGTGTTTTTTTTTTTTTTTTTTTTTGAAATGCATGCAAAGTACATGATGATGTGTGTGTGTGTTTTTTTTTAAATGCATGCAAAGTGCATGATGATGCATGACAATGCGCATGAGGTTGAATGTGTGGCAACGCATGTCTTTCGAAATGCATGACAATGCATGTGATCTTAAATGGGCGACAACGCATGTCGCTTGGAATGCATGACAATGCATGTTGTAGACACCCCATTTTTGACCGTCCTCAAGACTTGGAAGTCACCGCTTGAACACTCGGTGATCATCCATGTTCGTGTTCGTTTTGAGTTCCCGGAAGTCTCGGCCACGTGCCTTGCCTCAGGATCTCTCAACTCGGCCGTTTTGTGTTTGATTTTGCACCAAACACTTGTGTTTTTGCTTCTGAGGGTAGAGAGTAGCTTGTTAGCTACCCTTGACACCCACCGGCCCTAGCTTGAGGCCACCGGCCGTGTATTCTTGCTACCGGCCATTGGTGAAATATAACATTGGCCGGTCGACATTTGGTGTGGCCGGCCGACCATCTATTTGGCCGATGGCCTACTTTTTTGGACGATACCACCTTTTTGCCTTTTTTAGGCATAATGCATGCCAGCTGTGCCAGCTGGAATGCACGGACCCTGCCCCCCATGCACGGGTGTGGCTGTTTTGAACCTTTGTACCCTTTTTGGTCCAAGCTTCCTAGAGAAGATTACACCCTTTGCTCAAGCTTCTTGAGGAAGCTTGACCCTTTGTCAAGCTTCCTCAAGAAGCTTGCACCCTTAGCTTAGCTTCCCTTGGAAGCCTTGACCCCTTTAGGATAGCTTCTCTTGGAAGC
Organism: Camellia lanceoleosa; assembly: GCA_025200525.1. Taxonomy (NCBI): domain Eukaryota; kingdom Viridiplantae; phylum Streptophyta; class Magnoliopsida; order Ericales; family Theaceae; genus Camellia; species Camellia lanceoleosa. Next base: position 7,409,403 of record CM045763.1, on the reverse strand, counting down.
TTAGCCTTTTCCATTGTCTATATAAGAGTTCCCTCCTCCTCCTTTGTGTTGGTTCAGCAAAATCAGACCTAAAACATATATATTCTGATATATACATCTTCTCTCTCTATATCTCCCTTTCTCTCTTCATTTGTGTGTGTTTGAGGGCCTAAAAGTGTGTTTAGTCCTTAGTTTTGCACTAAGTCACCTATTATTACACCATACTTCTACTTTGAAGGTCGTGAGGGTTTGTTCTTGGAGCTTTGGGTTGGTTTTGATCAGAAGAAGAGGGCTGAGATTGCTGTTCTTGAAGTGTTCTTCAAGGGTAACACTATTTACTTTATATTCCCCAATCTTGCACTAGTCTTTAACCTATCTTGCATGCTGTTTTAGACTTTGTGTATAACTGGAAAAAGTCTTGTATTTTCATGCTTAAGATGTTTCATTGAGGTCATTTTGGTGTTGGGGGTCGACCTCCCCCTCTTAGGCCTTGTTTGGCCCCTTTTATGCTCTCCTTGATAAGCTTTGGGGACTTTTGTGTGTTGGCCTTCTCACCACTGAAATCCAGTGGATTTTCAGTGGTGAAGAAGTGGTTTTCAAGTCTTGCATAGGAGAGGGATACCCCTCTCCCTTGGTCTCTCTTTTGTTTGCATCTTTGGCCCATAAGGGTCGCATGTATGATTAGTTGTCCTTGGCTTCATTTCAGAGGTTTTTGGGTGTTATTGGGACATATTATATCTCTGTTTTGGGTCAGATTAATGGCCCCCTTGCATGCCTAATATACTTGCTTCGTATTCTCCCATTTTGCCTAGAAATGCTTCTTGCCATTAGACCACCATGCTTGCATATTTTTGCCTAGCTTTGTGAAGTTTTTAGTCATGTTTTTCCATGCTTAAGGTCTGTTGGGTGATGATATGGTCATGCATTTCATGCTTTGTATACCCCCTTTGGATTCTAGCATGTTGGTATCGGGTGTGTGAGTCATGAGCATGCTTGAGTTGGCCTATTTCAGTGATTTGGAATCACTAATGATGTCATTTCAGTCCATCTTTTGTACTTACATACTTGTATTTGTTACTCTTTTAATGCCTTGATGAGATGTGGTCTTATGCTCCATGTTTAGGCCTTAGTGCATGCCCTTTGGTTTAAGTCATTTGGGATGCCATTCATGTGGGTTTCGGGGTGTATTTTGCTGCATTAAAACTCTATTTTTGGTTGCTTAGCCCATGCCATGTGTGGTCATGATAGTTGTAGTAGAATGCTCGTTGTTTATGCCTTAGTCTTAGGCCCGTTGGTATACATGTTTGCATGAACATTTGTCCACCATTTGTATCATCTTTGGCCACTGTTTTGAGGTGTGGCAAAGGCCTCCCATTTCAGTCTAAGTCCATTCTTGTATATAGTTGTATGTTTGACTTGTTGCTTCTCATTCCATGCTTGCATTGTACCATGTTTGCATCACATGTTAAATTGCATTGTATTGCCTCTTGCATATTAGCATATTGCATGCTTGCATAATAGATTGCATTGCATTTGGCATGTTTTGCATCTTAGCTTCATGTTGCATTCTTGAGCCATGTTTGTACACAAGAATTGCATGGTTTGGTTTGGGGTGTCAAACCAAGCATGAGGGGTGAGGTGTGTTCGTACTCCAAGTGACGTAACACGTCTCAACCCTTGGTCGCTGACGCTCTTCACCTCAATATGATAGGGTGTTGGCATTCATCTCTTTTGTTGCATGCATTTACATTAAGTTGCAAACTTGGTGCCTTAGGCCATCATGCATCGAAATACGTGATTGGTGGCCCGAGTATCGAGGGTCACACTCCCATGAGTCCATAGCATGATTGGGAGAGTGGCCATGCATACATTTTCTTTGAATTTCCTTGCCATGCACTGTCTACCCTCTGCTGCTGTCAAAAACAGGTTTCTGTAGAAAGAAATGGCCGGCAGGCCACATACAGTGCCGACCGGCCATCAATTACCAGCCGGTGATGTAACTTTTGGCCGATAAGCCCATCCCCATGGCCGGTGAACTTGAATTGTGGCCGGTGACACCCCAGAGCATTCAGAGGGTGATTCAAAATAGGTCTGGGGACTTTCAAAATTTTCAGAGGAGCAAGGCAGTGTAAACAGAGGCAACAGTGGCATGGCACGGGTTTCCGAGCGGGGTGAGTCGAGCATGCATCATCCTAGCATTCCGAGGCGGGCCTGCGGCCATCCTCTTTCTGCATTTAAGTTGTTAATTAAATAGAAGATATGTAATATTTAATTAGTTAGAAGAATTAATAATTTATTTGTTTGTAATATTTGTTCGGTCCCTCCGAGCGAAGGCGTATTTGTAATAAGTGTGCGTGAGTGTGTGTATGTCTTCCAACCCCACGTCTTTCTTCCATTTTATTTACTAGCTTTCGATGGTTTGTGTAGGGCTTGTTTTAATTAGCATAATAGCATGTTTGCATACATTCATTTGTTTTGCATGCACCGGGCTCGGCGCATCATGCTAACTGCATTGTATTTTAATTCTAAGTTGAATACGTGATAACTGTAGCATCATCATGTGCCATATTAGGATAGCTGAGCCTATTGTGGTTGCATCTCGCATGTGTTGCATTAGCCATCTTAACATAAACTAGGATCATGCATATGATTACTAACTAGTTTCTGTTTTGGCTTGGAGTACTCGGTAAGCATCTATGTTTTAGCATCCTTGCACGTGTGTGAGTGTTACCATGTCAGCATGCTTTACCATGAGGCTATATGCTTATTTGATTAACTGCCTGAATGCCTGTGGGTGAAGGTTGGATTGTTTGAGTTGGGACAACTCATTGAAATCCGTGTTTTAGACTACTTGTGAGTAGCAAATCTTAAATCATTTTCCAAACAAACGGATGTGCAATGCTTCGTTCCAAATTAGGCGATCTAGTCTATACTTTTGTGTTGTGCGCATCACATAGTAAGCTTAGCTAATTAATCGGAATAAGAACACATAGCATTTTCAAAATAAGATATCATGGTTAGTAGAGGCCAATCTTCAGATTGGGCGAGAGGGGGTGCTCATAGCTAACCTTCCCCAATCGTACCCAAGTTCCCGAGCCGAGGCAACTTTGGTGATGACAGACACGTGGCCTTAGGCAAACGAGTCAGGGTTTCCTAAATTCCCAAAAAAAAAATATTTAGGTGGCGACTCTGTATCTGGCAAAGCAGTCTGTGTTTGGCACTTCTTTACAAAAATTTGTTTTCTCAAAACGATTTGCCGAATTTGGACTCTTTGATTCAGATTAAAAACCGTGACAATTTAAGTCCGAACTGTAGCACGGAGGCCCTCACCCGGGGCGCGTCTACAGTTTCTAGTGACTTTGCTGGGGATATTAGAGAGCTTGACTCGAACTCGTGATATCTTGTTTTGATTTCACTTATGTGTTTCTTTGGATTGCATATGCATTGGTGCGCCTAGGACACCGTGTTGGCCATCTGCTATTCCTGAGCGGTTTGCTGGAGGCTTGACTTCGTCAAAGCATGCCATAAGGCTGACTGGTTGCGGGCTCTGCCAGTATGGGAACAGAAACCCCGATTTTACCGGGCCACCCTTTTCGACCACTCGACCTAGTACATATTCGGAATCCATAGTGACCATTCCAAACTAGGACAGGTTGCTTACCCGATATAGGTTGTGTGAAACTGCTGCGTGCGTAGTGAAACCGTAGCTCCTGACAAAATAGGACAGGGAAACCCTACCCCAACATAGGGGTGTTTTGGCTGTCACTTATCTGCTATGTGCTTTAGAGTGTATCTCTACAGGGAATGCGCATATCAGTTTGCAAGTTTGGGCATCAGGCCTGCGGGCACCAGTGTTTGGAGGATCAGTTATCTGCGGGTATCAGATTTGGTTTTGGGGGCAGTAATCTGGGAACAATGATCAACATCTGAGAAAAGCGTATTCAGTTTACCAACTGCGTGTTATGATGCCCAACTATGTGTTTATTTTACGCTGTTATGCTGTCCGTTTATCTGGTTGTTTTATTTCCTTATTATCGCTTTATTTATCTTTTTGCTAGGTAGTTTAGCGCGATTGCTTCTAACCCAGTAGATATTCCCCAAGCACTCTAGACAAGAGGTCGTCAACTCCATCGATTTGAGGATCTGGTAGACGGACAACCAGTGTATCATTCTCTACCCCCGGTTACGAGGCCGAGGCGATTAAGCGAATAGGCGATTCGAGAGGCTTCGTCCACCCACCTTGATATAGTAGGAATCGAGTCTGTTTCTCCCACGAGAGAGAACATATCTTAATACATCTGACTAGATCGAAACGTATGGCAAGTTTAGAGGAGATGGTGCGCTAGCTCAGGAAACATAAAACTATCTGACAAAGTGAGTTTGTCCAAACAACAGGCTATAGTTATGACGGAACAAGCAGAGTTAATCACGAGGCTACAGTAAGCCGGGGCGTCTGCTTCACATCAAGCTCCTCCCCCACCAAGGGTTCCGATACTCGAGAAGACACCAAATGTCCAGAATATCCAAGGGGATACAGACGTTCCAATAGGGCCGGCTCTGCCCCCGATCTTATCCTAGTTATCCAAAACGCCCACCAACCTACCAAACTCCCCCTTTGAGTTCGAGACAGATCCCACAGCATTGAAGTTGAGCAAGCTTGAAAAGCTGTTCAAGAGATCCCAGGGAGTCAAGACCATCCCTGACATTGAAGATGGATATACCGACGCAGCTGTGACACTGCCAGACAGATTCAAGATGCCGCATATTGACCGATTTGATGGATCCGGGGACCCCATGGTGCACCTGAGATTGTTTTCAGATATCTTAAGGCCAATGGGCCTCACTAGACTAATTCTTTGTCTCTATTCGGACCATCGGGTGTGGCTGCCATCTGGTACGCCAAATTAGAAGATGATGTCAAGAGAAACTGGGACGAGATGGCTGAGGCCTTCATTGCACAATATTCGTATAACACACAAATCGAGATTACGACCCGTGATCTTAAGGAGAGCTTCTCAGAATTTGTGACTCGCTGGAGGGCCAAGGCCTCGATGATGACCCTAAGGCCCACAGATAAAGATCAGATTAGGATGATTGTGCACAATCTCGGCCTAAGGCGATCTGAGAAAATGATCATGCTCCCTTCCCTACCTTTTCAGTTGCGAGATGGGGGTGCAGATTGAGGATGCCTTGAAGCAAGGCTTGATCGATAATGTGAGGAGCAACCGGAGAACTTTTAACATAACACCAATCACGGGCGGCGGCGCTATAACTACAAGAGCCTCCGAAGTGAGCATGGTCACCACCAACCCCCCTCCAAGAACCATGGCAGCCACGCCATTCTCCGGTGCGTCCGGAAGAAATACACAAATAGCCAAATACCCGCCCAAAAGCCAAAGAGCCTTCGTTCCACTATATATGCCCCTGTCCAAAGCTTTGGGGGTTTTAATCAGAAAAGGGCACTTGAAGCCCCTAGAGCTGCGGCTAGTACCGGAAAGACTTCCTCCTACCCACAAACCAGCCAAATATTACGCATTTCACCAACAGCACGATCATGACACCGACCTATGCTACCGATTACGTCATGAGATTCAAGATCTCATTGATAACGGGGTGATTATGCCTCCCGAAAAACCCAATGTCACAACAAACCCTCTCCCACCGCACAACCAAGCTCCACCTCCCAAAAGATTCAACTTTATCCAGACTGTGGTCGTGGCTTACGATCCCAACATATATATCACTCCTTCCCACCTACCTAAGCCGGAGGTGTTCCTTCCTGACTGCACCGACTTGTGCGTGTTGGACATCTCCGGAACCCAACCTGAGCCAATGGTGGTGACTGTCGAAGACAGAATAGGGGAAATTTCAGAGGGGAATGGGATTGTTGAGCTAGAGTTCGAGGAATCTGGGCATTTTATTGAGAAGGTATACAGTCCAAGTGACTACATTTCGTCAGTAGGCCAGGATGGGCCAAATATAGAATTGTCGACAGGAGCAGAGCTGTGTGTGATCCAAGGGGATGGATTTGAACAGAGGGCGGACGATTTGACGGCTGTGGAAGAGGACCTTGCCAACCTCCAGTTTTTCAGGGACCAAGATCCAGGGGGCGTAGCAGTCAACTAGTTTGATTATGAGGAATCAGCAGAGGCTACCGGGTGGTTGGATGATCAACCGGATGTTATGGAAGAATGCCAACCAGAACAGGGCCCGACAGGGGCAAGAATAACAGTGGTGGCCGGAAGGGCCAGAAATCAGGATACATCGCCGGAGAGCGCCGGTGTCAAGAATCTGGTTCAGGATTGGAGCATTTTGAATACAGGAATTGTTGAAAAAATAGTTGTACTGATGCAGTTGGAACAGGAAAGATTTGAGGATTCTGAAAGAGTCAGGAAGGCTAAAGCCCATGTGGGGGCAAAGCTTTGTGCACGAGGACGGAATAATCTTGCGAGCATACGGATGGAAAATCTACCGAAATCTGAAACGATCATCACGGGCCGGACAGGTGTCTGTCAGCTGCCGACAGAATGTGGTGGGAGGACGATGATTTATGTTTTGCCCACACGGATGAGGATTGGGGGAGTAACCAACCAGATGATACCTGTTACATTGGTGAAGTCGACCATATGACTAGGAGTGGACGGTATTTCAAGCCTCCGCATCTAGATCAGCCAAAGGCGTCTGGGAAAGATGAGGAGGCAGAGAAACAGAAAGAGAAGCAACTCGAAGAAGAAGCTGTACTGAAGCAGTTGAAAAAGATACAAGCAGACATCTCCATCTGGGGACTGCTTATGTCATCGCGGGTGCATAGGCAAGCTGTCTTATCAACCATGGACAAGGCCAAGCTCTCGATAGAAACCACGCCAGAGCAGCTGGTGGGATTCGTTTTTCTGGGAGGAGCTACCCCGATGTTGACTTTCTCCGACAAGGAATTGCCACCTGAGGGAGCGAATCATAATAAGCCACTCTACATCTCTGTGGAATGTAGGGACAAATGGATACCCGTGGTACTTGTTGACACAGGTTCCGCCATCAATGTGTGCCCGGCAAGAACTACATATGCGATCGGTTTAAAGACCATGGACTTTGTGCCGACAGCCCAGGTGATACAGGCGTATGACAACACGAGCAGAGAAGTGATGGAAACAGTGAAAGTTCAGACCAAGGTTGGGTCGGGATAGCATAAGATAGATTTCCATTTCTTAGAGGTTCCTGCAACTTTCAACCTGCTTTTGGGGCGGCCGTGTCTGCATTAGGTGAAGGCAGTGTCATCCACCCTGCATCAGATGGTGAAATACCCCCATGGGAAGGGAGTAGCCATTGTTTTTGGAAATTCGTCGATCCATCCACCACCAGAAGTATCTACGCCAGTTTTGGAAATTGAGCACGGTATGGAGGATGTGTTCATGTCAGGTTTTACCTTGGCCGAGGCTCGGGTAGTTCAGAACATCATGGCTGTTAATGAGGGGGTGTATGTCAGTGGTCAATTAGTATACCTCATGAATAAGCTCTAACACATCCTTGGGATGGGATTGGGAAAGAGTGGCCGGAAGGGCATCGCAGCATTGGCCGAAGTGCCACACAACCCACATACCTTTGGCTTGGGTTACCTGCCCACCAGAGAGGATTGGATAAGGAAAGGCAAGGAGATGGCTGGAAGAGCCAGAGTGAAGCAGGCGGGGAAGCCTTTTGAACTAATGCATCGGCCCATCCAGGGTACCCTAAACGGACGCTTCGTCCGGGAGGGGGAGGACTTTTCATTTTGTGGCTTCATGAGCGTGGTGAATCACGGAGAGCGCATGCAGTTTGAGATCTTCTTTGACACCGCAATTATCCAGGAGATGATCTTTCTTGAAGAATAAACCAGACAGTTGAGGGTGAACAGAGCCAGAAAGTGGAGTTTGAGGACGCCGAAATTGAAATGGGGGTAGCACTGGCTTGTCTACTTTCAGATCCTCCGATCGAAGAGAAGTGCTTAGGGGATAACTTCTTGGTGTCCATGGTCGGGAATGAAACGGCTGCGGGCCTACCAGCAAATATTTTGGATGCATCCATCGCACCCTCTCTCATTTGGCAGTACGAGGAGGGATTTTTGTCGAACAGCACCGGGTCAGGTAGTGAGCCGGAATCTGATTCCACCGAGTCTTGTGAGTCAGAATCAGGTTCCAGCTCATATGAGTCTGAGTCCGGTATTCATGGGGGTGATAACCCGGATGCCACAGTCCTGTCCAGGTCGTCTTTTTCTTTCTCTTTTGAGTCTGTTGTAACAGAAGAATCGAACGGTTTGGAAGTACTTAATGAGAATGATGTGGATGTGGTTTCTGAGTACTTTTTTGTGCCTTTGATTTATTGCTTGAATCAGGATTTTCAAAATTTTGAAAAAAACGACGAGGAAGAAATTCCTTTGGTTTTGCAATGATTAATTAATCAAGAGCAGGAAAGATTTGTTAAACCTTTAGTTGATGAAATCACTACCGTGAATATTGGTACTGAGAAGGACCCGCGGCTGGTCCAGATCGGGTCCACGTTGTCTTCGGAGGAACACGAGCGCTTAGTCTCTTTATTAAAAGATTTCAAAGATGTTTTCGTGTGGTCCTACGAAGACATGCCTGGGATCGATCCTGAGATTGTACAGCACCGGATCCCTCTTGACCCCGAGGCCCGACCTATCAAACAGAAACTCAAAAGGATCCGCCCTGACTGGGCCATCAAGATTAAGGAAGAGGTCACCAAGCAAATCGATGCAGGCTTCCTACTGGTATCCGAATACCCGACTTGGTTGGCTAACATTGTTCCGGTACCAAAGAAAGGTGGCAGGATCCAGGTGTGCGTGGATTCAGGAATTTGAACAGAGCTAGTCCGAAGAACGACTTTCCCTTGCCGCATATTGATGAGTTGGTGGATTTCACAGCAGGGCATGCTTTGCTTTCGTTTATGGATGGCTTCTCAGTCTACAATCAAATAGTGATGGCACCTGAAGACCGGGAAAAGACTGCCTTCACCACCCTGTGAGACATCTTTCTGAGTGATGCCATTTGAAATTTGAAGAACGCTGGAGCTACATATCAACGGGCCGCGACCACAGTATTGCATGACATGATCCACAAAGAGGTTGAGGTGTACGTGGACGACATGATTGTCAAGTCCAAAGAAAGAGAGGGCCACTACACCGCCTTACAAAATTTCTTCCAAAGGATCAGAGAATTCCGGTTGCGGCTGAATCCTCAAAAGTGTACGTTTGGTGTTACAGCGGGAAAAATGCTAGGGTTTCTTATTACACAGAGAGGTATTGAAGTCGACCCTTCCAAAATCAAGGCCATCTTAGAAATGCCACCACCAAGGACTGAAAAGGAGGTGAGAGGCTTTCTGGGTAAAGTGCAATTCATAAGGCGGTTTATCTCAAAACTGACCTTGACTTGTGAACCACTTTTTGGTCTCCTGAAGAAAGGAAAGAAATTCTAGTGGGACGGCCGATACCAAGCTGCTTTTGAACAGATCAAGGAATACTTACAGAACCCGCCCGTGTTGTCACCACCAGAACTGGGGAGACCGTTGATTTTGTATCTTTCAGTAACTGAGACTACAATGGGCTGCATGCTCCCGCAAGAATCTGAGGACAAGGTGGAGAGAGCCATCTACTATCTGAGCAAGAAGATGCTAGAGTATGAGACTCGCTACACACCATTGGAAAAGGCTTGCTTAGCCTTGGTATGGGCTACCAGGAAGCTACGACACTACCTGTTAGCTTACTCGGTAATGTTGGTTTCACGACTGGATCCTATCAAATATCTTTTCGAGAAACCGGCACTTACAGGTAGGCTAGCTCGCTGGTTACTGTTGCTTTCCGAATTCGATCTGAAATATGTGACACGCAAGTCAGTCAAGAGAAGAGCAGTAGCAGAATTCTTAGCCGATCATCCAGTGGAAAGGGGTGAAGCAGTGGAGTACTTATTCCCAGATGAGGCCATTTTGCACATCGAAGATGAAATGTGGACGATGTACTTTGACGAATCGTCAAACCAGTATGGGTACTGAATAGAGGTATTGCTGATAGCACCCGACAATTCCTGTATCCCTCTAGCCTTCAAACTCCGATTCAAAGTCTCGAACAACGAAGCAGAATATGAGGCATGCATTGCCAGTCTAGAAGCAGCCCTCAAACTAGGGTCAAAATAGTTGGACATCATTGGAGACTCGAAGCTTGTTGTGTCTCAAGCAAAAGGAGATTGGAAAGTCAAAGAAGAAAAGATGATAATGTATCACTAGACCTTGGATTTGTTAATTCCTCGATTTGAGAAGCTGAACTTTACTCATCTGTTAAGGGAAAAAAACAGGTTCGCAGATTCACTAGCAACTCTATCTTCCATGATAGACATCCCGTTTGGAGTCCGGATGCGTCCAGTCATTATCGACCAAAAATTTGTGCCGGCTTACGAGTCGATTGCTGCTATAGATGAGGTTCAAGATGAGAACCCCTGGTATTACGATATTTGGAATTTCTTGGAGAAGGAAGCATATCCACCAGGGGCAAATGCCAAGGATAAAAGGGCAATCAGAAGAATGGCAGTCCAGTTCATCATCTGCGGGGGTAAATTGTATAAGAGAGGTCATCTGGGAATGCATAAGCTGTGTGTAGAAGTCGAAGAATCGAAGCACCTAATGGAGGCCATCCATGGAGGAGAATGTGGTGCACATATGAACGGGGTAATGTTGGCTCGGAAGATCCTCAGACAAGGTTACTATTGGTCCACCATGGAGGAGGATTGTATCGGCTTTGTTCGGCGATGCCACAAATGTCAGATCCACGCAAACCGCATGAACATCCCGCCGTTGAAACTATACAACATGACTTCGCCGTGGCCATTTTCAGTATGGGGAATCGATGTGATCGGGGCTGTCACTCCGAAGGGGTCGAATGGGCATGAGTTCATCCTGGTCGCAATAGATTATTTTACAAAGTGGGTCGAGGCCTAATCTTATGCGGTGTTGAAGGCTTCACATGTCGCGAAGTTCATCAGAAACAACATCATCTGTCGTTATGGAGTCTCAAATGAGATCATTTCAGATAACGGTTCCCACTTCAAGAAGGAAGTGATTGACTTGTTGGAGAAATACAATGTGGCTTTTTATAAATCATCCACATACCAGCCGCAAACCAATGGAGCGGTTGAGGCCGCCAACAAGAATATCAAACACATACTGCAGAAGATGGTGGAAACCTACCGGGACTGGCCAGATAAGTTGCCGTTTGCTCTGTGGGGCTACCGGACTTCAATCAGAACTTCTACTGGGGCGACACCGTATTCATTGGTTTATGGGATGGAGGCTGTTCTACCTATTGAAATTGAGGTTCCGTCTTTGTGAGTATTGGCCGAGTGCGGATAATAGCAGATTAGCGTGAGCGAGTTTGAAGAACTCATGCTCTTCGATGAAAGAAGACTAAAAGCACTGTACCACGTTCAAGGTTACCAACGCAGGATTGCCCGGGCTTTCAACAAGAGAGTTAAGTCCAGGAATCTAAAAGAAGGAGATTTGGTACTCAAGGACAACCGATCTCCCATCCACGACCCAAGGGGCAAGTTCAGGCCCAATTGGACTGGTCCCTACATTATCAAGTCTATCTGGTCAGGTGGAACTGTCATTCTGATGGACCTAGATGGCCTAGAGTTCTCACAACCGATCAATATGGACAAGTTGAAGAAATATTATCCCTGAGAGGCTCGCTAGGCCGAAAACCCGAAAGGGCGACCTAGGCAAAAGTTAGAGCATGAAAAATTTGAAATTATAAAAACTGAGCTCACAAGGTTGAAAACCCGCAAAGGGCGGCCTTGGCAAAAGTTAGAGCATAAAAGGAGAGTGAAAATACTCGAGTGAACCCAAGCCTGAACTACGTAAGGCTTGATTCCCATCTTTGGGATACGTAGGCAACTTCATCCTGAAGTCCAGCCATAAGCTTTTTCCCCGATCAACTTTGTCCATTTGATCATCTTGGTCATCTTTGTCTATTCAACATTCAAGAGTTCGGTTATGATCTCCGGTGCAGTGATTTTCAGACTAGGGGCAACTTTCCATTGCCGTGCAGTGTTGCGGTGCTACTCAAACTAGGGGAAACTTTCGATTCTTGGGAATCGATGTTGTGCATCTCGGTGGCAGTCTCGAGCGTGTCGATTCGATCCATATCGAAAATAGTTTTGAAAAGTTTTGATAAAAGTTAACTTTGTTCAAATTAATCTTTTTATAACTAAGACCATTTTTGGACCAAAGCGGAAAATTTTTAGTACCCACAACCTTCAATTTCATTGATTTCAATATAGAGTTCTCCTGCTCTTGCATACAAATTGAAGTTGCTTTTTTTATTACATTCATAAAGAAAACTTGAAAGTACTAATAAGGCAATAAATCCGGGGCATAGTTAAGTCAGGTGTTCTTGCGCCCCCTTCCAGAGCTGGTCGAAGCCTTTGAGGCCAAGCTAGGCCCAATCTGTGCCTCCTCGTTAAGCCAATCTATGCACTCATCAGACAAAGTGCAACTGAAAGTGGGAGCGGGGGCCAGGAGCTCTCTAGTCCTCTATGCTGTCGTATACCGGGCAAGCTGCGCACCTTGGATCGAGAATGTAGACGGGTACTCTATCCCCTCTGGTGGACAAGTCTGATCATGACCAAACTGGCGCTAGAACCAGAATGGGAAGTAGAACACACAGTGAGTCAAGCCTATCAACTGAATCCCAGGTTGACGGGTCATGCTATAGCCCATTGCCGGTAGATTAAGCCAAGGGCACCGCCAAGCAATGCGGTCTGCGGACAAGCAGCACATCCAGTCAAACCACCAACCCTCATCAAGGGCATCGACTAGGCGTTGCCTGAAGAAGTAACCACGAGCTGAGTAAGCTGGGTAAGAGTCCACAACCTACAACTTGTCCATCAACCACACCTGGGAAGAGATGAAAAATGAGATAATAAAGAATAGAGAGATGTACGATGAGAGAAAAAGTAAGAAGAGGGTTTTGTGAGAAAAACCGAGCCTGAGGGCCGAGTGATGTGAGCAATACATATGTGAGATTGGGTGGGAAACATTACCTGCAGCAGTAGTGGACTTCCCGCAAATTTGGTCGTTTCGCGGCGATGGAAAGCGTCCAAGCCCATCAAGGTCTCAGCCAAAGTCATGGCGATGCAACTCTTACCCTCCTTCAAACCTTGGGCAACCTCGATCAACCGGACACTCGATTCTCCGGAGCCTGAGGCAAGTAAGAAATGAGATAGCATGCACAAACAAAGTGCGTGTTGCCGCAAAACCTTGCCAATGTTGGTCACCGCGGTCACCGGCACCAGAAAAACGGCAAATCAAACTCGGAATATCCAGCATTCTGTAATAAATCAAAGATCAAGCGTCGGGTATTGAGAGCCCACACATTTGTCCTAAGGCTTGAGCATAGCCAAAATGAAGTTGGGGCAAGATCTCTTCGTTGTGCTCGGACTCCATTAAAGCTTGGAAATCTTCAAAGGTAGGACATACCTCTTGCTCGCCAAAGCTAAAAACATGTGTCATTGGATTCCAAAACCTTGCCGCAGTATGGAGAAACGGAAGGTGCAACAGAGTACGACCCAGAGTGAATAGTGCGTTTATGTCGAAGCCCCGGAAACTCAGCTTTTCCGAGCCGTCCAAGTTGGCAATCCACGCTGAGAGATTCTGGGCAAGAAACTCTTCCATTTGGAGCAAATCAGTGTCGAATTGAAGAAAACTACAAAGTTGAAGCTTTTATAGGGGATAAGGTGTGAGTAGGGGGACAGCTGTCAGCATTCTGGTGGTTCTTTCCATCCATGGCCGGCCAGCCAAATATAGTGCCGACCGACCATCACTTTTGGCCGATAAAAATTTCTCATGGCCGATGGCCTTTCCTTATGGCCGATATCCTTCCCCCCTGTTCCATGAGCTGGTTATGAATTGTACATGCTAAGGGATTGTGGTTGGAACCTCTACCGATGCCCTCTGGTGATCGATTCTTGCGGGGTCACACCCTTTTACTTATCGAGTTATTGTACATTTGCTTATCGAGTTGCATTTCACTCTCTTTAAGTCTTCGATTTGCTTATCGAGTTGTACTCGCACTTGGTTGACTTATCAAGTTTCTTTGTTTTGCTTATCGAGTTGTAAGTCGGTTCATTACCTGATTATTACGATGCGAGTGCTCAATTTTCAAACAAAATTCAATTTCATTCACATTGCTATGTGATACCACGCGATGCGATGCATAGAAAGTACAAATGTAACACCTTTTGAACAAAATAACTGTTTCATTTCCATCATGTGTTTTGCAAAAATACACAGTTTTGAGAAAAATAATAACCTGCCTAAGGCAGTGCGATGTGCTTAAACTACCAGTAAAAAGGAAAGTAAAGCAAAAGGAGAGCAGGGCAGTAGGATATCGGGATTGATACCAGTAGCCCTCCCCCTCCCTTTTTTTTTTTTGTGGTCGATGCACCCCTCGCGCCTTTGTTCGGGTCAACTATATGGTTTGGCACCTTCCTTACTCAAGACAGTGCGAGGAAGCGCACTCTCGGAACAATTAGTAAACCTTCGAGTTGACCTCGAGCCACATCTTCTATGAGCGATGCTCCGTACGTGTGAGGAACACCCCTTCCCGTATCCTTTTTGTATCTTGTGAACTCCACAAATCACTTCAATTATACTGTGTTGCAGTGCTTTGCATTTCAACATCATGAATAACTTGTCTTTACTATGCTTCAAGTTCCTATACACATTGCATGCGTTGTCGCGTTATGCTTTACTTATATGTGTTCAAGTTCCTATACACATTGCATGCGTTGTCGCGTTATGCTTTACTTATATGTGTTCAAGTTCCTATACACATTGCATGCGTTGTTGCGTTATGCTTTACTTATATGTGTTCAAGTTCCTATACAGATTGCATGCGTTGTCGCGTTATGCTTTACTTATATGTGCTCAAGTTCCTATACACATTGCATGCGTTGTCGCGTTATGCTTTACTTATATGTGTTCAAGTTCCTATACACATCGCATGCGTTGTCGCGTTATGCTTTACTTATATGTGTTCAAGTTCCTATACACACCGCATGCGTTGTCGCGTTATGCTTTACTTATATGTGTTCAAGTTCCTATACACATCGCATGCGTTGTCGCGTTATGCTTTACTTATATGTATTCAAGTTCCTATACACATCGCATGCGTTGTCGCGTTATGCTTTACTTATATGTGTTCAAGTTCCTATACACATTGCATGCATTGTCGCGTTATGCTTTACTTACATGTGTTCAAGTTCCATTTATACACATTGCATGCGTTACTGCATGCTTTACTTACATGTGTATATGTATCTTTCAGGTGGTTACACATTGTATGCGTTTTCGCGTATACTTTACTTACATGTGTTCATACCTTGCTTGCTTTACACATTGCATACGTTTCCGCGTATGCTTTACGTATATGTGTTTATGCATATTACAGGAGGTTACACATTGCATGTGTTACTGCATGCTTTACTTACATGTGTTCATTCCTGCTTTACACATTGCATGCGTTACTGCATGCTCTGCTTACATGTGTATATTTCAATTCTTGCTTCACACATTGTATGCGTTGCCGCATATGCTTTACTTACATGTGTTTATGCACCTTCTCGCATTATTATGCTTGTTTCAAACTGCATTGTTATGCATCCCACTCGGCTTGCGTTGTCACGTATGCCCTACTTGCATTGTCATGCTTGTGTCAAATGCATTGGTATGCACTCCTCACCTGCGTTGTCGCACATATCTTACTTGCATTGTCACGCTTGTTTCAAATGCATTGTTATGCATTCTTCACATGCGTTGTCACGCACTTTTAAATTGCATTGATATGCATGTTGCTAACAATATTGTACCTGTTAAGTTTTCTTTTTTTTTTTTCCAGGCACGATATTGTATGTACGGTTCATTTGAAGCTGGCACGACCGAACGAACTGCACAGGTATTGTATTCTCCGCGTGAAACGTAGCGAGAATTACATGATTCTCTTACACTCTCTGCATTGTAGTGTAGTCTGGTGTGTGCTAGCTTAAAACTGTTGCATTGTTATGTTTCGTTACAGCTTTCTTCGTATGATCATAAGTTATGCTAGGCTTTTTGCATTGTCAGTTGCATTTCACCCCTGCCTTCGGGCGCATATCTTTATCTGTAGCTCGTATGCTTTGTTTAAGTCTTCGACCTTATCAAAAATAGGTCGTCTCTAGGTTTTGACACTTACTCTCGTCATTGTTATGACTTTAGAGTTCTGTCAAAGAGGGGCAACTGTAGACACCCCATTTTTGACCGTCCTCAAGACTTGGATGTCACCGCTTGAACACTCAGTGATCATCCATGTTCGTGTTCGTTTTGAGTTCTCGGAACTCTCGGCCACGCGCCTTGCCTCAGGATCTCTCAACTCGGCCGTTTTGTGTTTGATTTTTCACCAAACACTTATGTTTTTGCTTCTGAGGGTAGAGAGTAGCTTGTTAGCTACCCCTGACACCCACCGGCCCTGGCTTGAGGCCACCGGCCGTGTATTCTTGCTACCGGCCATTGGTGAAATATAACATTGGCCGGGCGGCATTTGGTGTGGCCGGCCGACCATCTATTTGGCTGATGGCCTCCTTTTCTGGCCGATACCACCTTTTTGCATTTTTTAGGCATAATGCATGTGAACTGTGCCAGCTGGAATGCACGGCCCCTGCCCTCCATGCACGGGTGTGGCTGTTTTGAACCTTTGCACCCTTTTTGGTCCAAGCTTCCTAGAGAAGATTGCACCCTTTGCTCAAGCTTCTTGAGGAAGCTTGACCCTTTGTCATAGCTTCCTCAAGAAGCTTGCACCCTTAGCTTAGCTTCCCTTGGAAGCCTTGACCCCTTTAGGATAGCTTCTCTTGGAAGTTTAGCCTTTTCCATTGTCTATATAAGAGTCCCCTCCTCCTCCTTTGTGTTGGTTCAGCAAAATCAGACCTAAAACATATATATTCTGATATATACATCTTCTCTCTCTATATCTTCCTCTCTCTCTTCATTTGTGTGTGTTTGAGGGCCTAAAAGTGTGTTTAGTCCTTAGTTTTGCACTAAGTCACCTACTATTACACCATACTTCGACTTTGGAGGTCTTGAGGGTTTGTTCTTGGAGCTTTGGATTGGTTTTGATCAGAAGAAGAGGGCTGAGCTTGTTGTTCTTGAAGTGTTCTTCAAGGGTAACACTATTTACTTTATATTCCCTAATCTTGCACTAGTCTTTAACCTATCTTGCATGCTGTTTTAGACTTTGTGTATAACTGGAAAAAGTCTTGTGTTTTCATGCTTAAGATGTTTCATTGAGGTCATTTTGGTGTTGGGGGTCGACCTCTCCCTCTTAGGCCTTGTTTGGCCTCTTTTGTGCTCTCTTTGATAAGCTTTGGGGACTTTTGTGTGTTGGCCTTCTCACCACTGAAATCCAGTGGATTTTTAGTGGTGAAGAAGTGGTTTTGAAGTCTTGCATAGGGGAGGGACACCCCTCTCCCTTGGTCTCTCTTTTGTTTGCATCTTCGGCCCATAAGGGTAGCATGTATGATTAATTATCCTTGGCTTCATTTCAGAGGTTTTTGGGTGTTATTAGGGCATATTATATCTCTGTTTTGGGTCAGATTAATGGCCCCCTTGGATGCCTAATATACTTGCTTTGTATTCCCCTATTTTGCCTCGAAATGCATCTTGCCATTAGACCACCATGCTTGCATATTTTTGCCTAGCTTTGTGAAGTTTTTAGTCATATTTTTCCATGCTTGAGGTTTGTTGGGTGCTGATATGGTCATGCATTTCATGCTTTGTATACCCCCTTTGCATTCTAGCATGTTGGTATCGGGTGTGTGAGTCATGAGCATGCTTGAGTTGGCCTATTTCAGTGATTTGGAATCACTTATGATGTCATTTCAGTCCATGTTTTGTGCTTACATACTTGTATTTGTTACTCTTTTAATGCCTTGATGAGATGTTGTCTTATGCTCCATGTTTAGGCCTTAGTGCATGCCCTTTTGTTTAAGTCATTTGGGATGCGATTCATGTGGGTTTCGGGGTGTATTTTGCTGCATAAAACTCTGTTTTTGGTTGCTTAGCCCATGCCATGTGTGGTCATGATAGTTGTAGTAGAATGCTCCTTGTTTATGCCTTAGTCTTAGGCCCGTTGGTATACATGTGTGCATGAACATTTGTCCACCATTTGTATCATCTTTGGCCACTATTTTGAGGTGTGGCTGAGGCCTCCCATTTCAATCTAAGTCCATTCTTGTATATATTTGTATGTTTGACTTGTTGCCTCTCATTGCATGCTTGCATTGTACCATGTTTGCATCACATGTTAAATTGCATTGTATTGCCTCTTGCATGATTAGCATATTGCATGCTTGCATAATAGATTGCATCTGGCATGTTTTGCATCTTAGCCTCATGTTGCATTCTTGAGCCATGTTTGTATACATGCATTGCATGGTTTGGTTTGGGGTGTCAAACCAAGCATGAGGGGTGAGGTGTGTTCGTACTCCAAGTGACGTAACACGTCTCAACCCTTGGTCGCCGACGCTCTTGACCTCAATTTGATAGGGTGTTGGCATTCATCTCTTTTGTTGCATGCATTTACATTAAGTTGCAAACTTGGTGCCTTAGGCCATCATGCATCGAAATGCGTGATTGGTGGCCCGAGTATCGATGGTCACACTCCCATGAGTCCATAGCCTGATTGGGAGAGTGGCTATGCATACATTTGCTTTGAATTTCCTTGCCATGCACTGTCTGCCCTCTGCTACTGTCAAAAACAGGTTTCTGCAGGAAGAAATGGTCAGCCGGCCACATACAGTGCCGACTGGCCATCAATTACTAGCCGGTGATGTAACTTTTGTCCGATAAGCCCATCCCCATGGCCGGTGAACTTGAATTGTGGCCAGTGACACCTCAGAGCATTCAGAGGGTGATTCAAAATAGGTCTGGGGACTTTCAGAATTTTCAGAGGAGCAAGGCAGTGTAAACAGAGGCAACAGTGGCATGGCACGGGTTTTCGAGCGGGGCGAGTCGAGCATGCATCATCCTAGCATTCCGAGGCGGGGCTGCGGCCATCCTCTTTTTGCATTTAATTTGTTAATTAAATTGAAGATATGTAATATTTAATTAGTTAGAAGAATTAATTATTTATTTGTTTTGTAATATTTATTCGGTCCCTCCAAGCGAGGGCGTATTTGTAATAAGTGTGCGTGAGTGTGTGTATGTCTTCCAACCCCACGTCTTTCTTCCCTTTTATTTACTAGCTTTCGATGGTTAGTGTAGGGCATGTTTTAATGAGCATAATAGCATGTTTGCATACATTCATTCGTTTTGCATGCACTGGGCTCGGCGCATCATGCTAACTGCATTGTATTTCAATTCCAAGTTGAATACGTGATAACTATAGCATCATCATGTGCCATATTAGGATAGCCGAGCCTATTGTGGTTGCATATCGCATGTGTTGCATTAGCCATCTTAACATAAACTAGGATCATGTATATGATTACTAACTAGTTTCTGTTTTGGCTTGGAGTACTCGGTAAGCATCTATGTTCTAGCATCCTTGCACGTGTGTGAGTGTTACCATGTCAGCATGCTTTACCATGAGGCTATATGCTTATTTGATTAACTGCCTGAATGCCTGTGGGTGAAGGTTGGATTGTTTGAGTTGGGGCAACTCATTGAAATCCGTGTTTTAGCCTACTTACGAGTAGCAAATCTTAAATCATTTTCCAAACAAACGGATGTGCAATGCTTCGTTCCAAATTAGGCGATCTAGTCTATACTTTTGTGTTGTGCGCATCACATAGTAAGATTAGCTAATTAACCGGAATAAGAACACATAGCGTTTTCAAAATAAGATATCATGGTTGTAGAGGCCGATCTTCGGATCGGGCGAGAGGGGGTGCTCATAGCTGACCTTTCCCAATCGTACCCAAGTTCCCGAGCCGAGGCAACTTTGGTGATGACGGACACATGGCCTTAGGCAAACGAGTCAGGGTTTCCTAAATTCCCCATAAAAAATATTTAGGTGGCGACTCTGTATCTGGCAAAGCAGTTCATGTTTCACACTTCTTTACAAAAATTTGTTTTCTCAAAACGATTTGCCGGATTTGGACTCTTTGGTTCAGATTAAGAACCGTGACAATTTGAGTCCGAATTGTAGCACGGAGGCCCTCACCCGAGGCACGTCTACCCATGTGAGGTGCGCATGACGATGCGAGTGAAATGACGTATAACCAATGTGCGTTTCACGACAAAAGTTGTAATGTATGCACGTGGGGCAACTTTCGAATCTCGCAAGAAACAAAAAGGATACACCTCGCACATATTCAAGTGCTATGCACAGAAGACACGGCACAGAGACCGGTTAAGCTTTGAAAATGCATTTCTTGCACTGTTTTGAGCAATGGAGGCACTATCTTGAGCAATGAAGGCCCCAAACCATATCAAAGACCCAAACAAAGGTGTAGGAGGCTCACCGGCCATGAGGGGAGTCCATCGGCCATCCACCGGCCACAAAATAAGGCCATCGGCCATCTATTTGGCCGATCGGCCAAAAATGCCTGTTTGGAGCAATTTTGTCAATTCGGCACGGGTCTTTAAATATAGGGCTTCTAGCCCTCATTTCTCACTCTGCCCTAGCTTGAAAATCAGCCCCCCTCCTCTCTAGGTCATTTTTCCATCTTCGATCCTCGTTTTTGTCGCGTTTTAGAGCCCGTTTCGTCGTTCGATTTGCGATCTCCTTCGCGTTTCGAACATTTTGAACTGAACAAATCTTTGTTTCGGTGCCTTTTTCTCGATTTCCGCCACTCGGGGTTTGTTTCCCCTGAGTTTTCCTTGGTCTTCGTGCCTTTTCTGCACCCCGGCCTTTCTGGCCATTTTTCACCCTCCCGAGGTTGACCTTTCATATTCTTGCCCGGTTTTCACTCTTCCGGCCATTTTCACACCCTTTTCGACATGGCGGATGATATTCCACGAGGCGGGACTCACCCGGAGCAGGAGATGGACCCCGAGGCCGAGCTCTTGCCCTTGAGCGTTCGACCGTTCGATCCGGCGGCCTACAGGCCGGCAATTCACGTGCTACCTCCTGATGGTCTTCGCCAGTTCAAGACTTTTGCCAGGGGCGTGCCCTTAGAGCTTCTATTGCGCGAGCCAGAGTCACACCTGTCCTTCGGCGCTTCCGAGGTACATTCTTTCCCGTTTCATTTTCTACAAAGTAGAGGACATAACTGCAACACTTGATTCTGTCTTTTAAGTGTTTGGCCCGGATACACCGATATACCATATGCTGTAGTCCACTGTGAACACACTTGCACCTGATATCTGCTTGAAACTGAAAATGTGCACACACGCTGTATTTCACTGAACCACTCAAACACACTGACACATCACAAGCCATAGCTTATTGCAGGGACACCCGCACTGAACATCTACCTGAATTTTGAACACGCGTACACACGTTGTATCTTTACTGAAATGATTCGAACAAACTTGTTGCATCACATGCTGGAGCTCCCCGTGAGCACACCGGCGCTCAATATCTGTTTGAATTTGAACACGCACACAGACGCTGTATTTTCACTGAAATGATCTGAACAAACTGTTGCATCACATGCTGGAGTTCACCGTGAGCACATCGGCACCCGATATCTGTTCAAATCTGAACACGCGCACATACGCTGTATTTTCACTGAACCACTCAGACATACCAAATATGGTAGTTCACTGTGAGCACACTGGTACCCGATATCTGTTTAACTAGAAACGTGTACACACGTACTGCATTTTCACTGATCTTGAGTGTATCCGACACTGTATTTGTAACACTGCTTCGCAATTGTTCGTTTTGATCACAGGGGGATTCCCATGCCTTCCGGGGGTATGGGAATGTCATGGCCCGGGGGTGGTACATGGAGCTTCCCGAGGCGGTTCGCCGTATCATTGACCAGGCCGTCTTCGGCACTTTCTGCATGGGGCTCTCGCGCCATACTACGAGCAGACCTCTCCTTGCAGCTTTGGTGGAAAGGTGGTGGGACACCACCGATTCCTTCCACTTCTTTGCCACGAGAGATATGACGATGACTCCCTTTGACTTCTCGATGCTCACCGGCATCGGGGTAGGGGGTGATCTAATCCCCTTCGACACAGACATGGATGAGTGGGAGGCTACCCAGATGTACCTGCTTGGTGTCCTACCACTTCTTGCCCGCCTAAGATTCGTCAGATACTCGTGGTTCGAGGGCCATTTCAGGATTCAGGCGTCGACCACTCAGGAGGAGGAGGAGCAGTATGCTCGCGGCTTCCTCATGTTCTTGTTGGGGACGACCCTTTTCGCCGATCGAGCGAACACAGTGCCCTTCTGTCTGCTGAGCGCTTTGGTGGACGTCTCTCGGATTCACCGCTATGACTGGGGTGGCGCAGGTTTGGCCATGCTTTATGGCTACATGAGCTCATCTTCTCACCTCAGCGGACAGCTGCTCGGAGGCTACTGGCAGGCTTGGGAGGTACGTCTTCTTCTGTTTTACATTATCTGTACACCATACACACTGCGCACACGCACCGCTTCATTAATCGACCGCATAATCGCACACCGCATTACGCACACATCGTATTAATCGCTTCGATTTGTCTACTTTCTTCTTCATTCTGCTTTATCTGATAAGCATACTGATATTTGTTCTGTTACACTCTGTACAGTTATGGGTATACGCCTACTTCCCGAGGCTTGCTCTAGTGCCAAAGGAGAAGATGGCCTCTCATGATCCTATTCTCCCACCACTTCGATGTGAGGTGCGAGCAGAGGCCTCGGGAGTCTTTCATATTCTTCCGCCGCTATTTCGATACCATCACCGCCGCAGAGGTATGTTACAACTTGCAGTTCATTTAACCTTCGCTTTGCATTGCATTTTCAATAGCAGTATATAATGAAATGTATTTTGTTTGCAGATCACCTGGCAGCCATGGGCCTCCTTGCCCATTGCAATTCGAGAGCGGTATGAGGGCGCTCAGGAGACCTCCCGCTTCAGGATCTTGCTAGAGGGCCCGGTCTGTCGGGCTTGGTACCTGGGCAAGCGCTTCCTGCGCCAGACCCTAGGTTTGCCAGAGCAGCCAATTCCGACGCCTCATCCCACTCATGTGAGGCATACGGAGAGGTACACTCCGCGGGAGATGACGGAGTACACCATCGGCTGGGAGTGCGACCGTTTCAAAGGCGAGGGCGACTACGTAGAGTACATCCTGACCTATATCATGCGGCCTTTGAGCAGTGGCCGTCGGGTTGAGCGAGAGAGGTCCGCAGCACCGGCGGCTAGGGTAGGAGCAGGGGCGGAAGCATCGAGGGTGGCTCGGGCCCGCGGCAGGAGTGGGACTCGGAGAGGACGGGGGCTAGTTGGCCAGTACTGCCCACGATGATGACATGCCGAGGGCAGGGTGGGGAGACTTACCAGATCCCCATTACTCCCCCTCCAGCTGATCACGAGCTAGTCGGATTCTACGACTTGCATCCGGTATGTACTACTGTATTTTACATCTTGCACTGTCATTTCATTTCGCTTCATTTGATATTCCGCAGAATACTGATGTTTCTAACACTTTTGCAGGCTTCCTCCAAGTACACTCGCCAGTCCCTAGAGTTGACTGCCCCTGTGATGGGGATGCTCCAGCGGAGCCTCGATCTACTGACCATTTATGGCATTCCGGTAAGTTCCTTCAACTGCAGTCTCAAACCATACACAATCTGATGCATCGCACTATTACCACAAAGACTTTCGATACCCTCGGCACGGCATCGATACCAGATCCCGCAATTTGTTTCCTGGCGTTACTCACGGCATTCATACATTGCACTCAGTCACTGCATTCTGTACCGACATACTGCTCATAACATTCATACATTGTACTTCTACATGCGTGCATCTTGATACACATCGCCACAACATTCATACCTGCTTGTACTCATTAATCGTGCATTCATCTTGATACACTTGCCACAACATTCATACACTGTACTCGTACATTGCATTATGTACTGACATACTGCTTATAACATTTATACACTGTTTTGCGTAGCATACTGATGCGTTTGCCATTTGCGCTTTTCAGGCCCCATTCCAGATTCCTGCTGCAGGAGGTGCTCCAGTTGGACCTTCTGTTTCGGCTCGGGGAGGAGGGCGAGGAGGCACAGTATATCCCCGCACCAAAGCGGGGCGTACTCATGTTGGGAGCAGCTCTCGGGCACCAGTTCCTGATGACGATGAGTCCGAGGTGGAGACAGAGGCGGAGTCGGAGGCAGAGTCGTCCGAGGAGGAGACTGGAGATGAGTCGGGCTCGGGCTCAGATGATGGTGCCGACGATGATGATGCTCCTGGACCTTCGTCCAGGAAGAGGACGAGGATAGACTCCCGTGCCTGAGACCATTGAGGCTGATCCAGATTTTTGCTACTTTTCTTCTTTTTGTTTTGCTTTTCTTTTGGTTGGTAGATTGAGTACCTTGTACTGCCGCAGGCAGGTTTTTGTTTTCTCCAAAACTATGTACTTGAAAAGATGATGAAATGAAACAAACTTTTTATCTGAAAAAGTGTTACACTGATACATTTCATACACTGCATCGCATTGCTTCATATTACACCTCAATGTACATGAGATTGATCTCCTGTCTGAAAATCAAACACTTGTATTGTAATAACCAGATAATGAACCGGCCAACAACAAAACAACTAAAACAAACCACTGCTCATTCTGAACTCTCGGCTCGTAACACAGTGCTTGGTTTAATCTGCATACAACCCACACAGCTCACAACTGATTCTGAACACTGCTCATTCTGAACTCTGCTCATTCTAAACTCATGGGCCACATCAGCATATTGCTCATTCTGAATACACGGTTCATTCTGAACTTGTGGAAGTTGGAGCACACTCAGATGCTCCAAAATTTCTTGCTTCACAATCCGAAACCCAAAAGCTGCAGATAGGTCCAGGTTTTTCTGTTCACACTTTATCAGGGGTGGACCCTGCAGTTTTATGAAAGAACCAAATCATGCTTCGCATAAATGTGGAGAATAGCACAGCACTCTGAGCACAAAACGATTTGAGAAAAGGGTTTTCAACCAGGTATTGAGCCTACGACTGAACACAACAAAAATGACTCAACAACAGAACACAAAAGGTAAACAACGTAAACACGACGAGACACACTCGGAACGACTCCAAATAAAAATCAAGACAAAACAAATGACACGACATACAGACTGTAGACACCCCATTTTTGACCGTCCTCAAGACTTGGACGTCACCGCTTGAACACTCGGTGATTATCCATATTCGTGTTCATTTGGAGTTCCCGGAGTTCTCAGCTACGCGCCTTGCCTCAGGACCTCCGAACTTGACCGTTTTGTGTCTGGTTTTGCACCAAACACTTGTGCTTTGCCTTGGAGGGGCAGGGAATGCCTTCTGAGGCATCCCCACACACCACCGGCAGTGGCTAGAGGCCACCGGCTGGTTGATGTTGCCATCGGCACTATATTGTGCCGGTCGGCACTCTTTTGTGCCGGTCGGCAGTAAATTTTGTCAAAATGACAATTTTGCCCTGCCGACTACTGTGCAGTTGCTTTTTGAGATATTTTTAAGCAGCTGTATCACACTTACTTCCCCTCCATACACGTGTATGGAGGGATGAGCCTCTTGTTTGCTTAGTTGCTAAGTTTACAAGATTGCCTCCTCTATAAGAGGAGGCCTTGTCTTCTTGGTTGAGGGGTTAGCCATTTGAGAGACTAAAAACCAGAGCTCACATATCTCTCTCTCTATATTTTCCATCTCTCTCATCCTTGTGTGTGTGTTCTAAGCCTAAAAGGTGTGTTTTACCTTACTTTTGCACCATTACACACACCATTACACCTTAGCTCGAAATTGAGAGACTTAGAGGGTTGTTTGTTGAAGTTTTGGACTGACTTTGATCACTAGAGAGTGGCTGGACCACCTGTTCTTCAAAGGATCTTCAAGGGTAAACTCTTTACTTTAGTTTCCCCATTCTTGCAACTAGTTTCTACCCCTCTTGCTTTGTGTTTTGAGCTTTGTTTATAACTGAAAAAAAATCTTGTTTTTACTTGCTCTTGAACCTTCATTAAGGTCATTTTGTGGTTTGAGTAAAGACTCACCCTCTTAGGCTTTGCTTTGGCCATTTTAGCCTCTTTTTTTGAGGCTTTGTTTACTTGGTGTTTTTGGTCTTCTCACCATTGAAAACCAGTGGATTTTCAGTGGTGAGGAAGGTGTCTTGAAGTCTCATATAGGGGAGGGACACCCCTCTCCCCTTTGTTCCTTGTTTGCCTTTGTTTTTTGACCTAAAGAATAGCATGTGTGCATGGTTGGTTTTGGCTTCATTTCAGAGCATATTTGTGGTTAATATGATATGTTATGCCTCTGTTTTAGGTTAGATTTATGGCCCTTAACATGCCCCTCATACTTGCTTTGTAATGCTTTACTTTGCTTGGAAGTGTGCCATGTCATTAGCCTACCATATCCTCATGTTTTAGCCTTGCAGGTTATAGCATTTGATCTTGATTTGTCATAAAAAGGGGCTGTTAGCCACTGTTTTTGCCATGTTTGGCATGTTTGGTATTGTTGTCTTGCTTGTTGGCTTGTAAGCTTTGGGTGTGTGAGTCCCTAACATGTTTAGCCTACCTTGATCTCATGATTTGGCATCATTTTAGATCACATTTCAGTCCTTATATCATGCCTATAAGTTTCCATTTATCATCTCATTCATGCTTTGAAATGTTGTAATGTTATGCTTAGGAATAGGCCATTTACATCCTTGTTTTGTTTAGAGCATTTTAGGGCTGTCACACTAAGGTTTTTGGGCGTATTTATGCATGATGGAACTCTGTTTTTGCTTATATAATTCATGCCATGAGTGGTCTTGGTGATAGTGGAGGAGTGTTCCCTTTTGGCGTCCAAGACTTGGTCCCATTTGGTTTGCATATTGGCATGTACATTGGTCACCATTTTGGGCATGTTTTGCCACTGTTTTGGGTTGGTTTGAGGGCTGCCCCATTGTAGTTAGATCCACCATTGCATGCTTGCCTCATGTTTGTTGCTTAATTGATTCATAAAGTGTTGCTACATGCTAGTCCTATTGCCTAAATTGCCCATGTTTGCATTGCATTTGCACCTTGCATGTTGCATTACATTTGGCATGTTGGCATTTTAGTATTAGGTTGCATCATGGAGCCATGTTTGCATAACATGCATCGCATTATTTGGTTTGGGGTCGTCAAACCAAGCATAAGGGTTGAGGGAAGTTCACACTACAAGTGGTGCAACTTGTTTCAACTCTTGGTCCCCAAGGCCTTTGATCAACACATGATAAGGTCTTGGTTTCATTTGTGTGTTTGCATGCATTTTGACATTAAAATGCAATCTTGGTTCCTTAGGCTATCATGCACCAACATGCATAATTGGTGGCCCAAGAACCAAGGGTCATGCTCCCTTGAGTCTCAAGCATGATAGGGAAGCATGGCCATGCTTACATATGCCTAAAAACCCATATCATGCCTCATGCATGCCGCTGGCTGTCAACATCCCCTCGAGAACTTTCTGCCGACCGGCATTATATTTACAGCCGATAGCCTCCAGATCAGCCGGTGGTCATTTCCTCTAGCCGGTGGTGTACTGCAGTTCATTTGGGAGATGTTCTGGGACTTTGGCAGTTTTTCAGAAAGGCAGGGCAGTGGAAACAGAGGCAGCAGTGGTGCGGTGTGGGCTTTCCGGGCAAGACGGACTGAAGCATGCATCATTCGCGCATCCCGAGGTGGAGGCTGTGGCCACCTTTCCTCTTGCATTCATTTTGTTAATTAATTAGAAATTTCTGTAATAATTAATTTATTATGTATTTGGACTATATTATTTGGGACTGTATATTCTTTTGGGTCCCTCCGTGTGAGGGCATATTTGTAATAAGTGTGGGTGAGTGTGTGTATGTCTTCCAACCCCCATTTCTTTCTTCCCTTTTATTTACCTGCTTATGATGGTAGATTAGGGCATATTTAAAATTAGCATACCTTATGCAATGCATGCGTGCATCCATGCGTTTGTTGACATACATCAGGCTTGGCACATCACGCTAACTGCATTGTATTTCAATTTCCAAATTGAATACGTGAGAGTTGTAGCATTTCACATGCCATGTCTAGGATAGCCGAGCCTGCCTAGATTACATCTTTGCACGTGTTGCATTAGACATTTCAGTATGTTTAGGTCCATGCATGGATTTCTAATAAGCTTCTGTTTTGGCACGGAGTACTAGGTAAGTTTTTATGTTTTAGCATCCCACATGCGTGTGAATGTTAACATGATAAGTAGGCTCACCATGCGGCTAGTTGCTTATATGATATAACTGTTTGAATGCCTGTGGGTGGAGGTTAGGTTGCTTGAGTTGGAATAACTCATTGAAATCCGTGTTTTAGCCTACTTACGAGTAGCAAATTTCCAAAGCATTTTTCAAAACAAACGGATATGCAATGCTTGTTTCCAAATTAGGCGATCTAGTCTATACTTGTTTGCTGTGTGCATAACATAGTAATTCTAGGCTAATAACCGGAACAAGAGCATGTAATGTATTCAAAATCGGATATCACGGTTAGCAGAGGCCGGCCTTCGGACCGGGTGAAAGGGAGTGCTCATAGCTGACCTTCCCCGATCGTACCCAAGCTCCTGAGCCAAGACATTTGGTGATGACGGACACGTGGCCTTTGGCACCGAGTCAGGGTTTCCTAAATTTCCCAAAAATAAAATATTTAGGTGGCGACTCTGTATCTGGCAAAGCAGTCCATGTTTGGCACTTCTTCCAAAAAATCTGTTTTCAAAACGATTTGCCAGAGTTGGACTCCTTGATTCAGATTTAGAACCGCAACAAACAAAAAAAAACAGGGGAGTCTGAACTGTAGTAGCAAGGTCCCACGCGGGCGCTGTTACACAGACGTGTTACAAAGACGAGAGACCTCAGATCATGAGGAGCCAGTTCCTTCAGGTATTATTCCCACCCTTTCTTATTTGTGATTCTCACATCACTCGGCCCTCAGGCTCGTTTTTTTCACTCAAAACCCTTTGGCTCACTTTTCTCTCAACTTACATCTCTCTATTCTTTAATCTCTCATTTTATATCTCTCCCCTGGATGGTTGATGGATAAATTGAAGGTCGTGGGTTCATGCCCAACACTGTTAGCTCACGGCTATTTTTTCTGGTGACTTTTAGTCGATGCCCTGGATGAGGGAGTGGAGTGTCTTGATCCACCCCAATTTTGTGCTTCGCACTCGTCTTGTTACCTCGTTGCTTGGACGATGTTGAGAGCTTTCAGCCTTTTACAGACAGCTCCAGTTGTGCCCTTGTTGACAGGTAGAGTGCCTTTTTGGCAAGTATGTTGACGATGGGGGAAAAGGCAGGAAGCCTGACTCAACTGTGTCCCTAGTTCATCATTTTGACCATTTTTTTGTTTTGGTTTTCTACTAAAACAATTTTAACCAAAATGAGAGTTAGATTAACATGCTTGTTCGATTTTTGATTTGAAATCATGCAAGTCAGGCTATGAGCACTGAAAATTCTCCTTTTTTGGGTCCTAGAAAATGGTCCAGTTTTGGAAAATGAAATAATTTTTGAGAAAATAGTCAACCTTGGTAAAAATTTTCAAAAACTATTTTTGCAAACGGTCAATGCTCAACGAGCGCAGAACTTACTCTCGAGATGCACAACCTCGGCTCGGAGGCAATGGAAAATTACCCCTTGTCTGGATGGCACTGCATGGCAACGGAAAGTTGCCCCTGGTTTGAATAGCGACTCATGGCAACAGAAAGTTGCCCCTTGTCTGAATAACGCCGCAGCATATTGTAAACAGTTCCTCCTTAGTAATGATCATGACCGAACTCTCGGATATAGAGAAGACGAAGATGGTCAAAACCAATATATGGACACAGTCACTTTGAAAGTGCATATGGCTGGACTTCAGGATGAAGTTGCCTACATATCCCAAACATGGGAATCAAGCCTTACGTAGTTCCGGTTGTCACAACCGAACTATTGGGTTCAAAGAAGGCAAGGATGAACAAAACCATTACATGGACACACTCGATTTGGAAGTGTTTGTGGCTGGACTTCAGGATGAAGTTGCCTACGTATCCCAAACATGGAATCAAGCCTTACATAGTTCCGGTTAAGGTACACTCGTGTATTAACCCTCACCACACTCTAACTTTTGCCAAGGTCGCCCTTCTGGGTTTTCAACCTCGCGAGCTTTGTTTTTCTTTTCTTTTCAATTCTTTTTTGCATCTCATCTCTTTTTTTCTTTGCATTTTTTCTCTTTTTTGTATTTTTTCTTTTTTTTTTCTCTTTTCTTTTCTTTTTTTTCTTGCTCTAACTTTTGCCTGGGTCGCCCTTCTGGGTTTTCGGCCCAGCGAGCCTCTCAAAGGGTAAAAGTATAACAAGTCCATGCCAAATGGTTTTAGGGTTTTGAAGCCATCTGTAACCAGGAGAGTGGCTGTTTTATTGATTTATAGAAGGATCCATCGTCGGCTCTTCGAGCACATCGGACATTTCTGCCCCTAGTCCGAGGGGTGCTTCTGATTTAGCTTCGCAAGTTTCTTCTGATGAGGTCTGATCTTCTTGATATGACTTTGGTGCCTCTTGTTCGAGGGTTGCTTCAAATCTGGCCACACAAGCCTTACATCGCGGTTGATCGTTGAACAGTCTAAAACCAAGGTCCAAGGTTCGAAAGTAAGGGCTCAAGTCTCAAGGCTGAGAACGATCCTAAGCTGCACAATCTCAAGAGCGATTCCACACAGGTCTTCGCAGGACTGCGCAAAACATTTTGTTTTTGAAAGTTTTTAAGAAAACGACAGATCGCTCACGCTGAAGATAGTACGGAACCAATCTGGATCAAGCCAGGATCCTTCCCAGTGCTCACACTAACAAGCATGATCTCATTCATTAAGGGCTTAGCATGCCTCTCTTTCTCTCAATTTGATCAAATTTTTCAAAACTCGAGGAATTCCTTCCTCTTTGTTTTCACCGCAGTGTTCAAAAAGAGTTTTGAAAAACTTAGGTCAATACAATGACTTATAGGCACAAAAGAGCAGGTGAAATGCGCTGGCGTTTAATTCTAAACTTGCTGGCACAACAGGCTCAAAGTAGCAATAGGCATGGAAACATGATAGCCATAGCTGTTTCATTCAGATTTCCTGGTTGCAACTGGCTCCACAGTAGAGACAGACTCAAAAGAAAGCAAAAGGATAATTACAAAAACATGATATCCGAGGCAACAACCCTGGAATCACCTAATTTCTATACAATGGGACTGACTCGATACAATAGTACAGACCCTTAAGCAAAAAGACTGACTCGAGACAATGAGACAGATTCAAAACAAAATCAAAGAACTGACTCAACAACCAAACCAGAAATTACAAAAAAAAAAAAAAAAAAAAACAGCATTCGCAAATGCTCAAAACAGTGCGTGCCAGACGCCACATCTGAAATACATCGAGTGCCGCCCGCAGGTGGTTCAACTTCTGATCATATACTCGCAGTATCCTCAAAATCTAACAACTCAGCAGTGACAGACTTTGCTGAGGTGGGTGGGAGGATGACCTCATTGTCGATCAAGTCTTGCACTTCGTGACGAAGACGGAAACAGTTGTCGGTGCAATGACCGGTTTGCTGGTGGTACGCACAGTACAAGGCAGCATCATGTGTGGGAGGGAGATTCTTTGGGAGAGGCCTAGGCTCGAGGGGTTTAAGGTGCCCCTTTTCGGCAAGGATCTGGAGCGCCCTAGACAAAGGCATGTAGAGTGCGTGGAAGACTCTGCGCCCTCGGGGCAGATACTTCAAAGTTTGCTGACTTTTGCCGAACGCACTGGCAAAAGGATCGGCAGGTACCGCCTTGACTTTCTGATCCTTTCCCAGTGCAGAGTTGGGATTGGAGGGAACTGTTCTGGCATGATGGGGCCTATCCTGATTTTTCGCTTGGCTGGAACTCCCCTCAGTTGGAGTGGGGAAAGCATCATCCACAGCTTTAGTCGCCACTGCGAATATTTGCTGTTTACTCAATCCTTCGGCTTTCAAAGCCTCGACTGCCCATAGCAGTTGTTCAACGGGATCAGCACCTGTTCCCACTTTGTTCTTACCTCTGGCCTCAGCTTGATCGAGGGTTTGGGTTGCTATATCAGAGCGAAACCCAGTTGTTGTTGACACGTCATTGCCATAGCTCGGGCAACCTCAGGCTGGCTGAGCTCGATCACAATGCGCCCCAGTAGCGGGGGCTCCTGCGGTACAAAATTCCCGGCATATGAGGTGGCTAGTGGCGAAGTGGACATCCCATAAGTGAGATCAGCCACGGACCTCTGGAGGTCGCCAATCATTCCCATTAACTTGAACGTGGTGGGCTCACGAGCCTGATACAACTGGAGTTCCCAGATCGGGCGCAAGGCAGGCGACTTGGGCGGATGCGATACATCAACAATGGTTTCATCCCGCATGATGTTCCTTTGATCCAATGCGGCTGTCATAACCACTATTTCTTCTGAGCTTTGCATCATCATAGGTCCGCTGGACTGAACGGTGACTGATGGATCAGATCTCTGTCTTGCCTCAGCAAAGAAGAACACTGGCTATTGTGTACTAACTCTCTGAACTGAAAGAGAAAACACGCAGCATTTCGGCCCAATCAGAACAGACACAAGCATAGCTGAATAATCAGATTTCTACTATCGATCATCGTTTCCCAAAATCATCGCCTCAAGAACTGAATCTGATACCCGCATATATAACTGATTCTCAAATTCCGGTACTGATGCCCTCAGGCCTGATACTCAGACTCGCAAACTGATATATGCATACCCTTTACAGGTTAACTCAAAAAGCACATAACAAGCAAGCAAGAGCCAAAACACCCCTATGTTGGGGTAGGGTTTCCCTGTCCTATTTTGTCAGGAGCTAGGGTTTCACTACGCACACAGCGGTTTCAAACAACCTATCATCGAGTTGCAACATGTCCTAGCTTGGAATGGTCACTATGCATTCCGAATATGCACTAGGTTGAATGGTCAAAAGGGTGCCCCGGTGACAACCGGGGTTTGTGTTCCCATCGTGGCAGAGCCCGTAACCAGTCAGCCTTATGGCACGCTTCTCAAGGCGAGCCTCCGGCAAACCGTTCAGGAATAGCAGACGGCAAACACTGTGACTTAGGTGCACCCATGCACATGCAACGCAAAGAAACACATAAGTGTAATCAAAACAAGATATCACGAGTTTGAGTCAAGCTCTCTAAACGCCCCAGCAGAGTCGCCATAAACTGTAGACGCGCCCGCGTGGGTCTCATGTGCTACAGTTCGGACTCGATTTGTCACGGTTCTTAATCTGAACCAAAGAGTCCAAATCCGGCAAATCGTTTTGGAAAACTGATTTTTTGAAAGAAGTGCCAAGCATGGACTGCTTTGCCAGATACAGAGTCGCCACCTAAATATTTTTTATGGGGGAATTTAGGAAACCCTGACTCGTTTGCCTAAGGCCACTTGTCCGTCATCACCAAAGTTGCCTCGGCTCGGGAACTTGGGTACGATTGGGGAAGGTCAGCTATGAGCACCCTCGCTTGCCCGATCAAAGATCGGCCTCTACTAACCATGATATCTTGTTTTGAAAACATTATGTGTTCTTATTCCGATTAATTAGCTAATCTTACTATGTGATGCGCACAACACAAAAGTATAGACTAGATTGCCTAATTTGGAACAAAGCATTGCATATCCATTTGTTTGGAAAATGGTTTGGAAAATGGTTTGGAATTTACTACTCACGAGTAGGCTAAAACACGGATTTCAACGAGTTGTTCCAACTCAAATGATCCAACCTTCACCCACAGGCATTTAGGCAGTTAATCAATTAAGCATATAGCCACATGGTAAGCATGCTGTCATGTTAACATTCACACTCATGCGAGATGCTAAAGCATAAATACTTACATCGTACTCCGTGCCAAAATAATGAACTAGTTAGTAATCATGCATGATCCTAGTTCAAGTTAACAAATGGCTAATGCGTCGCATATAGAATGTCATTAGAATAGGCTCGGCTAATCCTAGAATGATATGTGAAATGCACAGATAGCACGTATTCAAGTTAGATTTGAAATACTATGTAGTTAGCATGATGCGCCGAGCCCGGTGCATGCAATACAAATGAATGGATGCACGCATGTGTAGCATAAGGATGCTAAATTGAATATGACCTAATACTAACCATCAAAAGCAGGTAAGTAAAAGGGAGAAAGAAGTAGGGGTTGGAAGACATGCACACACACACCCACACTTATTACCAATTCGCCCTCGCTCGGAGGGACCAAAAGAATAATACAATTTTAATCAACTAACAAGCTAATTAAATATTACAGACCACTTAACTAGTTAAGCAAATTAACTAAGCTAAGGAAAGCGATAAAAGGCCTCGGGAAGAGGGATGCACGCGTGCTTGGATTTGCTTCGCCCGGAAATCCAATGCCATGCACAAGCTGTCTCTGTTTGCACTGTTTTTCTCCTCTGAAGACTGCATAAGTCCCAAGGAACACTCTCTGAACACTGGGGAATGCCACCGGCCATGAGGAATGGTCACCGGCCAAAGGGGAGTGGTCATCGACCATCTGTGGAGCTCTCGGCCACCAATTAATGGCCGGCCGGCACTGAATGTGGTCGGTCGGCCATGTATGCCCGCAGGATCTTGTTTTGACAGCAGCAGAGGGCAAAACATGGCATGGCAATGCATTTCAAGCAATGTTTGCACCAACCACACTCCTTATCATGTTTATAACACAAAGGAGGATGGTACTCGGCCCTCGGGCCACCAATCACGCATTTCAATGCGTGATGGCCAAAGAGGCCAAGTTGTGCATTTTGATTTCAAATGTAATGCAAATCAAATAAACACATAAGGCCCAACCTCTATCACTTGATCAAGAGGCAAGACATGCATGCCAAATGCAACCTAAGTATGTTAGCTAAGTATGCAACGTGGGCATGCAAGCAAGCAACGTGCACTAGGCACTCAACCTAAGCAAACAAGCATGCAAGGCATGGACCACTACGCTAATGACCAATCATGCAAGATGTAATCTAAACAAGCAAGCATGTAAGGCATGCAACATGTTAAGAAACTTAATCAAGGGAGCTTGCATGCCAAATGCAACGTGATTCATGCATGCAACACGTGCGATAGTCCAAGTATGCAACAACACACAAGGTGAGCATGCAACAATATGCAAAGGAGGGACTTAAACTAATTTGGACAGCTCCTAAACAAGCCCAAAACAGTGGCCAAATGCTAAGGAAATGAGGGCCAAAATACACACAAGCATGCATGCACACATGGTTCAAAACTTAAGCATCAAAGAACAACTTTTAAGCACACTTAAAAGAGGACAATCATGGATTAATGGCATGCATAATAAACTCTGAAAATCATGCTATAAGAGGTTCCAAACCAACTAAGCAAAGCAGGCATATCATGCAACCAAGCCTAAAGCCTAAGGCTCACCAAAGAGGCATTGAACTACACTTAGCAAGACCAAACATGGTATGATTTAAACAACTAAAATCAGAGTTTTGGTATGTCAAAATGAACCTCAAAACCCACTTAGATGGCATCTAAATGACTTACACATGGAAGCATACACAAATGTCCAAACATGGAGCATAGGACAACACCCTTTTAAAGCATTAAAGAAGCATCAAATGCAAGCATACAAGCATACCATGGGGACTAAAATGATGCTATAAGTGGTGCCAAACCACTAAAACAAGCCAAGCAATGGATGCTCAACACTCACACACCCGAGGCTAGCAAGCCAAAATGCAAGGTGGCTATACAAAGCATGTCAAGAATGGCCAAAGCAACTAAAAACAGAGCTAAAGCACACTAAAACATACACAAAAGCTTCACAAAGCTTGGCCAAAATCATGCTAGAACAAGGGTCAAAGCCTAAAGCATGTTAAGGCAAAATATGGCATTGCAAGACAAGTATGCAAGGCATGCATGGTGTGTCTAAACCAACTAAAAATAGTGCTATATCATAACAAAATAAGCACAAATAACACTTAAGACATGGCCAACATGAACTTAAAAATGATGCTCACACATGAGGCTTAAAATGGCAAGTTTGAAGACAACAAGGAGAGGAGATAGCCCTCTCCTTCTTAGGACCTTAAACCACCATCCTCATCACTGAAATCCCTTAAGATTTTAGTGGTGAGGAGGCCCAAACAAAGTGGTCCCGGAGCTCACCAAAATAGCACAAAAATGGGGCCAAACAAGGCCTATGACGGGTCAAACAACCCCAAAGCTCAAAGCAACCTTAAACAACTATTTTAAGCAAGTAAAAACAAGACTTTTATGTGTTTTAAACTTACCTCAAAAATAGATGCAAGGTAGGAAAAAAGACAATGCAAAAATGGGGTATTTAAAGGTAAAGTTCTTACCCTTGAAGACCTCCTTGAAGAACAATGCTCCAGCAGCCTCTCCAAGCTTAGATCAACTCAAGAAGTCCAAGAACAACCCTCTAATGCCTCAGCAACCAAGGGAAGGTGTAATGGTAGGTGTTTATGCACAAAAGTAAGGCTAAACACACCTAAACACACACAAATACAAAGGGAGAGGGAGATATAGAGATAGATAGATACAAGACTCAAACCCTAATCTCAAGACCCTCTGGAAAAATTTTGTAACCCCTGAGGAGGGAGGAAAGGCCCTCCCTTTATAGAGGATCACTCTTGCAAAGCTTAAGAAACAAGCTAAGCAAGAGTGAAATCCCTCCATACACGTGTATGGAGGGGGTGCAAAGTGTATGCCAGCTAGCACAGCTAGCATAAAAATATCTACAAAAGCAGATGCACAGTGGTCGGCCAGCCAAAAATGCCAAATTGACCAAATACATGGTCAACCGACCAAAAAAAGTGCTGGCCGGCCATCACAAATGGCCGGTGGCAACAAAACATGGCCGGTGAGGTGTGGGGATGGCCAACAAGCCATTCCCTACGCCTCAAAAGCAAAACACAAGTGTTTGGTGCAAAACCAAACATAAAACAGTCGAGTCGAGAGATCGTGAGGCAAGGCGCGTGGCCGAGACCTCCGGGAACTCAAGACGAACACGAACAAGGATGATCACCGAGTGTTCAACCGGTGACGTCCAAGTCTTGAGGACGGTCAAAAATGGGGTGTCTACAACTATGAACGGGCGGTATTTCAAGCCTCCGCACTTAGATCAACCAAAGGCGTTTGGAAAGGACAGAGAAGTGGAGAAGCAGAAAGATAAATTGCTCGAAGACGAGGTTATGCTGAAACAGCTTAAGAAGATACAAGCAGACATCTTCGTCTGGGGACTGCTTATGGCCTCAAGAGTTCATAGACAGGCTGTCCTTTCTGCAATGGACAAGGCCAAACTTTCAATAGATACCACGCCTGAGTAGCTGGTAGGACTGGTCTTTCTGGGATGAGCTTCCCCGACATTGACCTTTACTAACAAAGAGTTGTCGCCTGAGGGCACAAACCATAACAAACCTCTCTACATCTCTGTGAAGTCTAAAGACAAGTGGATACCGGTGGTTCTTGTCGACACGGGATCCGCTATTAATGTATGCCCGTTGAGGACAGCATATGTAATCAGGTTGAAGGCCGCGGATTTTGTGCCAACTGCCCAGGTGATAAGGGCCTACGACAACACGAGCAGAGAGGTGATGGGGACTGTGAAGATTCAGACTCAGGTTGGTCCAGGACAATAGGATGTTGACTTTCATGTCTTGGACGTTCCCGCAACCTTTAATCTACTCCTAGGGCGGCCGTGGCTGCACCAGGTAAAGGCAGTCTCTTCCACCCTACACCAGATGTTGAAATACCCCCACGGGAAGAGGGTGGCTAT
This sequence comes from Camellia lanceoleosa, assembly GCA_025200525.1. NCBI lineage: Eukaryota > Viridiplantae > Streptophyta > Magnoliopsida > Ericales > Theaceae > Camellia > Camellia lanceoleosa. The sequence goes on along the minus strand of CM045763.1, from coordinate 7,371,431 downwards.
AGTTTTTGGGAATTCGTCAATCCATCCGCCGCCAGAGGTGTCTAAACCGGTTTTGGAAATCGAGCATGGTGTGGAGGATGTGTTCCTGTCAGGATTTGCCCTAGCCGAGGCCCGGGTCGTACAGAGCATTTTAGCTGTTGATGAGGGGTTATATGTCAGCGCATGGTCAGTATACCTCATGAACAAGCTTCAGCACATCCCTGGGATAGGACTAGGAAAACGTGGCCGTAAGGGCATTACAGTATCGGTTGAAGTGCCGTACAACCCGTATACCTTTGGCTTAGGTTATCTGCCTACCAAAGAGGACTGGGTGAGGAAAGGCAAAGAAATGGCCAGAAGAGCCAGAGCCAAGTAGACTGGGAAACATTTTGAGTTGATGCATCGGCCTATCCAAGGCACCTTGAACGGACACTTCGTCCAGGAGAGGGAGGACTTTCCATTCTGCGGCTTCCTAGAGCCATGGCTAAATGCAGGGAAGAGGCGCCTGTCGGGATTTGAGATCATCTTCGACTTGCAGTTGTCCGGGGATGATGTTGTCGAGGAGTAGATGTAGCGACCCTAATTTTCTTTAGTCATTATTTATTATTATTATCGTTATAATCATCTTATTTTATTTTTGACTTTATTAATTGTGTGGTCACATGAGAGTTAATGTAATATTTAATGGATTTGATGTTGTAATTATTAATTGTGTGGGTTACATGAGAATTTATTGTGATATTTAATGAATTTAATGTGGTGATTAATTAATTTAATATGTTATTTAATTATATATAATTAATCCAAATCTTTAAATATTTATGTTTGTTATATATATAAAAAAAGGTGTTATATATATATATATATAATCTTATATTTATATATATTATAATCATGTGTATTATATTATATAATATTATATAATGGTGCATTAGGTTAGAAAATAGATTAGTCAATCAAAGTAAAGTGAAGCAGAGGCTTAGCGGAAACCGAGAGAGAAGAGAGAGACGACACGGAAGAAGAGGAGAGGAGAAAAATAAAAAAAAATTAGGGTTTTGTTTTGGTGGCTCCATTAATTCTCCAAATAATTCTTTGAGTTTCAAAATAATCTGGTGAATACAAACCCTATTTTCCTTGATTATGTTTGATTCGTTAGTTTATTTATTCATTTATTTTATTAGGTTGATGTGATTTGATATTTTTATATGTGGATGTAGAGGATGAATTAACTTAATTATTTTGATTAGAGTCTATGAGATGTTTAGGGTTTTTAGATGAGTGATTAATTTTATTTAATTTGATTAGTGGAACGTGTAAAATTTAGGGTTCTCAGATGATTGATTTATTTTAATTAATTTGATTGGTGATATATATAAGGTTTAGGGTGTTTAAATGATTATTGATTTTATTATTTTTTTAGATGATTGATTAATCTAATTATTTTGATTAGTGTATATGCGATATTTAGAGTTCTTAGATGATTAATTTATTTTAATTCATTTGACTAGTGGTACACGTGCAAGGTTTAGGGTTCTTAGATGATTAATTTATTTTAATTAATTTGACTAGTGGTACATGCAATGTTTAGAGTTCTTAGAGGTTTGATTAATTTTAATTAATTTGACTAGTGGTACGTGCAAGGTTTAGGGTTCTTAGATGAGTGATTAATTTTAATTAATTTGATTAGTGGTACGTGTAAGGTTTAAGATTTTTAGATAATTAATTGATCGTAATTATTTTAACTAGTTGGGTATGTAAGGTTTGGAATTTTTTAGATGATTGATTAATTTTAATTATGTTGATTAGACGTATATGTAAGGTTTAGGATTTTTAGATGATTAATTGATTGTAGTAATTTTAATTAGTTGGGTATGTAAGGTTTGGGATTTTTTTTTAGATGATTGATTAATTTTAATTATGAAGATTAGATGTATATGTAAGGTTTGAGATTTTTAGATGATTGATTAATTTTAATTATTTTAATTAGTTGTATAGGTAAGGCCTAGGGTTTTTAGATGATTGATTGATTTTAATTACTTTGATGAGTTGTATAGGTAAAGTTTAGGGTTTTTAGTTGATTGATTGATTTTAATTATTTTGAGTAGTTGTGTACGTCAGATTTAGGGGTTTTATATAGATTTATTTTATGGTTGTAATCACCCTCATAATTATTTGAAACTAAAATTAATATGGTTGTATGAAATTAAAATTAATTAAGAACCTATAGATAAATTCCTTATACTCCACCATGACTTCATGGATTGTTGTTTTATTTGAGTGATGGTGAGAAAGAGTGTATAAAAAAAAATGAGGATTATGAGATTTATTTGAATGCCTTATGCTCGGCATTGTTATGTTTATTCTCATGTGTGAGATGTTGTGTATATATATATTATTGCCTCGTTCTCATGAGTAGACGAGTTCTTTGATTTGCGCGCGTACGTATATGCTAACCATCCGGGGAGTGTGGGTCAAACTCGGGACGATATCCCCGTGCAAGTTTGGCTTCGGAGCGGTGTTAGATATACGGGAGGCACATGGGATATATGTGTAGGCCGGAAGGGGAGGGCCGAAGTGGTGGAGTTAAGGTACAAAAAAAATTTAATTATGAGTTTATTGATTTGTACATCTCGAAAAATAGTAATCGACCTCAATAAAATATGAAATTTGAGCAGAGGCATGTATACGTGATTTTGGACAGCTTTTGTGTTGTAGCTTCTTATTAAAAAGATCAATTAGAATTTATAATCGGATGACATTGGTTATTGTCGGTTTGATTCATTTTGGTAATGCAGATTTTATAGGCTGTTTTAACCCACGAAACGAGCTCATTTTTATTGGTTTCGCGTAAAATGAAGTAAAACATTATTCTGCACATTTTTCATGTTTTGAACTTTTTCGAAAAAGATCATCTTATGGAAGTTTTTGTTCATTTTCAGTTTCAGATTTTTCGATTGAATTCCGTCTAGAATTTTAGATCAAGTTTTCCTCTTAACCTGTTCAGTTTCTGTCAAATTCGTCCGCGCTGTCTTTTATAAAATCTGATTCTATACAACTTTCGTTCTTTAAGTTTTCATCAATTCGAATTATTTAAGCATGAAACAGTACATTTTTATACTTCTTCAGTAAGTTACTTATGATTAATTTATACTAACATTATTTTCTTTTGCAGGATGGTGGGTCTTACTAACTTTTTATGCAGGGCTGACCCACCATATTTCTATTCTATTTCTATTTTTGTTTATTTTATAATCAATTTATATTTCGTTGTGTACGGACAAGAAACTAAATGCCACCGTATCTCGAGAAACTACCCATTCGTCTCGGTGCGGTTGGAACTACTTGTCTTGTCTAGTAATAAGAATTTAATGTATTTTTGTTTGTGTCTGGTGGACACGTGGGTGTTGATTCGTGTACTCATACCAGTATATCTGTATACTGACCCGTTTTGTCTCTTGGCAACTCAGGTGCGTTCTGTTTGAGCGCAGCTGAGCTTCCTTTGCAGGATTAGTAGAGGCTACGGTGGTGACGAGAAGTAACTATAGTTTTTGGGCATATATCTTGGATTTCTTTTGTTTTCTTGAGCTTAGGGTTGTTAGTAGTTCATGTATTTATTATTTTTTTTTATGACTTTAGTAATGGAATAATTTGGTATGGTTTGTAATCGTACATTATTTAAGTCACTTTGATTACGTATTGTTACTTTAATGTTTGAGATATTTGTTAGTTATTAATTGTGGTGGATGGTTTTGTTGGAGTTTAGTTTTTTCTTGTTTCACCCCTAAGATTTGGATGATAGAATATTGATTGGGGTTAGTCCTAATATAATATTTAATTGTCCGAATTTTGGGGCGTGATAGTTTGGTATCAGAGCACTAGGTTACCCTAGACTAGTGAGAGTTTAGGTGATCCTCGAATTGTGGAAACATGGGTTAGGTGGTTGCATTTATTCTAAGTATTCATGAACGAATTCTTTTTGTGTGTTAACTTGAAGGTGATGGCTGGAAGGTACAATTTGAGAAGCGCTGAGTCCAATGGCATAGGGGAAGGAACAGCTGCTAACGCAGCAGCAGCGACAGCGGGAACGGCGACTACTACCGAGGCAACCAATAAGGTGCAGGTTAATGTGGGAGAGATGATGGCTCAATTACTTCAAGTTGTGCAGAACAATAATCAAGGCCAGCAGGGAGATCCCTTTGCGAAGAGAAACAAAGACTTTGGTTCTTTGGGAGGCCAAAAATTCTCTGGAGATGGAGGACCTATTGTAGCTAACGCTTGGGTTCAGAGATGTGAGATGGTGTTTGGTCGTATGCCGCTCACCGAGGTCCAAAAACAGGAGCTGGCGACACATCAGCTTGAGGGAGCAGCCCTATTTTGGTGGAACTCGTGGAAGGAGGGTGTAGACTTGACGACTTTGACTTGGGCAGATTTCAAGATTCGTTTTGACCGGAAGTTTGTTCCTGCTGCTATTCGGTCTCAACTGAGTGATGAATTTTCGAAATTGACTCAAGAGAGTAGAACCGTGATCGAGTATGTCGCCAAGTTTAATGAGTTGTCTCGTTATGCCCCTTACTTGATTGACACGCAGGAGAAGAAGAATGAGAAGTTTATTAAGGGATTGAATCATTACCTGTCTAAGTCCCTTATTCCCTTTGATGCTGAACCGTTTGATAGAGTTCTTGACTTGGCACTGAAGTATGAGGAAAAAGAGAAGCAGTTTAAAGAAGCGAAGGCCAAGGTCGGAGAGACTTCTAGAGGGAGTCACTTCCAGCAGCGGGATGGGAACAGATACCGACCCTATGATCAAAGGCATAGGGGTCAACAGTTTCAGAGGCCAAAACAACAGGGTAGTCAGGGAAATTTCAGACCTCAGGGTAATTTCCGGCCTCAGGGCAATTTCCAGCGCCAGGGGCACTATTATCAGAGACAGGGTGGTCCGCGCCCCCAGGTTTATCAAGGACAGCGGCAACAAGTGCCACAGTTGGGTTATCGTCCTCCCGTACCTCAGTTGGAGGGACCCCCACCTATCAGACCAGTAGCACCTCAACCGATCAATAGGAAGTGTTTTGGGTGTCAGCAGTTAGGACATGTAATCAAGAATTGCCCTCAGAGACAGCAGGCGCGACAGGGTCAGGCAGCGCCAGCCAGGGCATTTGCAATTATGCCAGGAACTGACAAAGTGCAAGGTACTTTTAATCTCTTTCAAGAACCCATTAGAGTTCTTTTTGATACGGGTGCTTCTCATTCTTTTATATCTAGACAGTTTGTAGAAAGAGAACATATTGTAACTACCTCCTTGTCTAGACCTATTCGTGTTGAGACCCCTTTAGGAGGGGCAGTTACTCTTTATGAGATGTGTAAAAATTTTGAGATTGACTTTGTGGGTAGAGTCTTGTTTGCGGACCTAATTGTGTTAGGGTTTGAAGGGTTCACAATTATTTTGGGTATGGATTGGCTGCAAAAAATATTTTGTAACTTTAGATTGTGCTGGAAGGACTGTAAATATAGATATTCCTGGTATGCCACGGCTTACCCACACTTCTAGCAATGGAGAATAATCGGTGATGACGAGTTTTCTGTGCTCGGTAGAATATCCTAAGCAGGATATTAGTGAGGTAGATGTGGTGCGTGAGTTTGAAGATGTATTTCAGGAGATACATAGACCTCCACCTCGATGGATAGTAGAATTTCCCATTGATTTAGTGTTAGGAACTGCACCCGGAGCTTTTTGTTAGTACTCTTTCCTATCAAATCTCGGGGCGAGATTCTTTTGAGGTGTGTATATTGTAGCGACCCTAATTTTCTTTAGTCATTATTTATTATTATTATTGTTATAATTATCTTATTTTATTTTTGACTTTATTAATTGTGTGGTCACATGAGAGTTAATGTAATATTTAATGGATTTAATGTTGTAATTATTAATTGTGTGGGTTACATGAGAATTTATTGTGATATTTAATGAATTTAATATGGCGATTAATTAATTTAATATGTTATTTAATTATATATAATTAATCCAAATCTTTAAATATTTATGTTTGTTATATATAAAAAAAAAGGTGTTATATATATATATATATAATCTTATATTTATATATATTATAATCATGTGTATTATATTATATAATATTATATAATGGTGCATTAGGTTAGAAAATAGATTAGTCAATCAAAGTAAAGTGAAGCAGAGGCGTAGCGGAAACCGAGAGAGAAGAGAGAGACGGCACGGAAGAAGAGGAGAGGAGAAAAATAAAAAAAAATTAGGGTTTTGTTTTGGTGGCTCCATTAATTCTCCAAATAATTCTTTGAGTTTGAAAATAATCTGGTGAGTACAAACACTATTTTCCTTGATTATGTTTGATTCGTTAGTTTATTTATTCATTTATTTTATTAGGTTGATGTGATTTGATATTTTTATATGTGGATATAGAGGATGAATTAACTTAATTATTTTGATTAGAGTCTATGAGATGTTTAGGGTTTTTAGATGAGTGATTAATTTTATTTAATTTGATTAGTGGAACGTGTAAAATTTAGGGTTCTCAGATGATTGATTTATTTTAATTAATTTGATTGGTGATATATATAAGGTTTAGGGTGTTTAAATGATTATTGATTTTATTATTTTTTTAGATGATTGATTAATCTAATTATTTTGATTAGTGTATATGCGATATTTAGAGTTCTTAGATGATTAATTTATTTTAATTCATTTGACTAGTGGTACACGTGCAAGGTTTAGGGTTCTTAGATGATTAATTTATTTTAATTAATTTGACTAGTGGTACGTGCAATGTTTAGAGTTCTTAGAGGTTTGATTAATTTTAATTAATTTGACTAGTGGTACGTGCAAGGTTTAGGGTTCTTAGATGAGTGATTAATTTTAATTAATTTGATTAGTGGTACGTGTAAGGTTTAAGATTTTTAGATAATTAATTGATCGTAATTATTTTAACTAGTTGGGTATGTAAGGTTTGGAATTTTTTAGATGATTGATTAATTTTAATTATGTTGATTAGACGTATATGTAAGGTTTAGGATTTTTAGATGATTAATTGATTGTAGTAATTTTAATTAGTTGGGTATGTAAGGTTTGGGATTTTTTTTAGATGATTGATTAATTTTAATTATGAAGATTAGATGTCTATGTAAGGTTTGAGATTTTTAGATGATTGATTAATTTTAATTATTTTAATTAGTTGTATAGGTAAGGCCTAGGGTTTTTAGATGATTGATTGATTTTAATTACTTTGATGAGTTGTATAGGTAAAGTTTAGGGTTTTTAGTTGATTGATTGATTTTAATTATTTTGAGTAGTTGTGTACGCCGATTTAGGGTTTTATATAGATTTATTTTATGGTTGTAATCACCCTCATAATTATTTGAAACTAAAATTAATATGGTTGTATGAAATTAAAATTAATTAAGAACCTATAGATAAATTCCTTATACTCCACCATGACTTCATGGATTGTTGTTTTATTTGAGTGATGGTGAGAAAGAGTGTATAAAAAAAAATGAGGATTATGAGATTTATTTGAATGCCTTATGCTCGGCATTGTTATGTTTATTCTCATGTGTGAGATGTTGTGTATATATATATTATTGCCTCGTTCTCATGAGTAGACGAGTTCTTTGATTTGCGCGCGTACGTATATGCTAACCATCCGGGGAGTGTGGGTCAAACTCGGGACGATATCCCCGTGCAAGTTTGGCTTCGGAGCGGTGTTAGATATCTGGAGGCACATGGGATATATGGGTAGGCGGGAAGGGGAGGGCCGAAGTGGTGGAGTTAAGGTACAAAAAAAATTTAATTATGAGTTTATTGATTTGTACATCTCGAAAAATAGTAATCGACCTCAATAAAATATGAAATTTGAGCAGAGGCATGTATACGTGATTTTGGACAGCTTTTGTGTTGTAGCTTCTTATTAAAAAGATCAATTAGAATTTATAATCGGATGACATTGGTTATTGTCGGTTTGATTCATTTTGGTAATGCAGATTTTATAGGCTGTTTTAACCCACGAAACGAGCTCATTTTTATTGGTTTCGCGTAAAATGAAGTAAAACATTATTCTGCACATTTTTCATGTTTTGAACTTTTTCGAAAAAGATCATCTTATGGAAGTTTTTGTTCATTTTCAGTTTCAGATTTTTCGATTGAATTCCGTCTAGAATTTTAGATCAAGTTTTCCTCTTAACCTGTTCAGTTTCTGTCAAATTCGTCCGCGCTGTCTTTTATAAAATCTGATTCTATACAACTTTCGTTCTTTAAGTTTTCATCAATTCGAATTATTTAAGCATGAAACAGTACATTTTTATACTTCTTCAGTAAGTTACTTATGATTAATTTATACTAACATTATTTTCTTTTGCAGGATGGTGGGTCTTACTAACTTTTTATGCAGGGCTGACCCACCATATTTCTATTCTATTTCTATTTTTGTTTATTTTATAATCAATTTATATTTCGTTGTGTACGGACAAGAAACTAAATGCCACCGTATCTCGAGAAACTACCCATTCGTCTCGGTGCGGTTGGAACTACTTGTCTTGTCTAGTAATAAGAATTTAATGTATTTTTGTTTGTGTCTGGTGGACACGTGGGTGTTGATTCGTGTACTCATACCAAAGATATCTCAGATATCTTGCTTTTGTCTCTTGGCAACTCGGGTGCGTTCTGTTTGAGCGCAGCTGAGCTTCCTTTGCAGGATTAGTAGAGGCTACGGTGGTGACGAGAAGTAACTATAGTTTTTGGGCATATATCTTGGATTTCTTTTGTTTTCTTGAGCTTAGGGTTGTTAGTAGTTCATGTATTTATTATTTTTTTTTATGACTTTAGTAATGGAATAATTTGGTATGGTTTGTAATCGTACATTATTTAAGTCACTTTGATTACGTATTGTTACTTTAATGTTTGAGATATTTGTTAGTTATTAATTGTGGTGGATGGTTTTGTTGGAGTTTAGTTTTTTTCTTGTTTCACCCCTAAGATTTGGATGATAGAATATTGATTGGGGTTAGTCCTAATATAATATTTAATTGTCCGAATTTTGGGGCGTGACAGTAGACAGACCCATTAGCTAAGGTTGAGCAGTGTGAGAAAGTGGATTCCGAGAGCACCGAGATTGAAATGGGGGTAGCACTGGCTTGTCTACTTTCAGATCCTCCGATCGTACATGAGTGCTTGGGGGATGACCTCTCAGTGTCCATGATTGGGAATGAAATGGCTGCGAGCCCTTCTTCGAACATTCTGGATGCGTCCATCGCACCCTCCCTTATCTGGCAGTACGAGGAGGGATTTTTATCATGCAGCACCAGGTCAAGTAGTGAGCCAGAATCTGATTCCACCAAGTCTGTGGAGTCAGAATCAAGTTCCAGCTCGTTTGAGTCTGAGTCCGGTGTTCTTGGGGGTGACAACCCGGATGCCACAGTCCTATCTAGGTCGTCTTTTTCTTTTTCCTTTGAGTTTGTTGTAATAGAGGAATCAGGCGACTTGGAAGTGATTAATGAGAATGGAATGGCTGTGGTTTTCGAGTATTTTTCTGTGCCCTTGATTTATTGCATTAATTTAGACTTTCAAAATTTTGATGAAAACGACGAGGAAGAAATTCCTCCGGTTTTGAAATATTTGCTAGATCAAGAGCAGGAGAGGTTTGTAAAATGGTTGGTTGATGAAATCACCCAAATTAATGTTGGTACTGAAAAGGACCCGCGGCTGGTCCAGATCGAGTCCACGTTGTCTTCGGAGGAGCGCGAGCGCTTAGTCGCTTTATTAAAAGATTTCAAAGATGTTTTCGCGTGGTCCTATGAAGACATGCCTGGAATCGATCCTGAGATTGTGCAGCACCGGATCCCTCTTGACCCAGAGGCCCGACCTGTTAAGCAGAAGCTTAGAAGGATCTGCCCGAACTGGGCTATCAAGATCAAAGAAGAGGTCACCAAGCAAATTGATGCAGGGTTCCTGCTGGTATCTGAATACCCAACTTGGTTGGCCAATATAGTTTCAGTGCCGAAGAAGGATGCCAGAATTTAGGTATGTGTGGACTTCAGGGATTTGAACAGAGCCAGTCCAAAGGACGACTTTCCTCTGCCGCATATCGACGAGTTAGTGGACTTCACTGCGGGGCATGCATTGCTCTCATTCATGGATGGCTTTCCTGGCTACAATCAGATATTGATGGCACCCGAAGACGGGGAGAAGACTGCTTTTACCACCCCGTGGGGGACCTATTGTTATAGGGTGATGCCGTTTGGGCTGAAGAATGTTGGAGCTACATATCAACGGGCCACGACCACGATTTTGCACGACATGATCCATAAAGTGGTAGAGGTGTACGTGGACGACATGATTGTCAAGTCCAAGGAAAGAGAGGGCCACTACATCACCTTGCAAAAGTTCTTCCAAAAGATCAGAGAGTATCGGTTGCGACTGAATCCTTAGAAATGTACGTTTGGTGTTACAGCAGGGAAAATGCTGGGGTTCTTGATTACACAGAGAGGTATCGAAGTCGACCCTTCCAAAACCAAGTCCATCTTAGAAATGCCACCACCAAGGACTGAAAAGGAAGTGCGAGGCTTTCTGGGTAAAGTGCAATTCATAAGACGGTTTGTTGCAAAATTAACCTTGACTTGTGAACCACTCTTTGGTCTCCTGAAGAAAGGAAAGAAGTTCCAATGGGACGGCCGATGCCAAGCTGGTTTTGAACAGATCAAACAATATTTACAGAACCCACCCGTGTTGTCACCGCCTGAGCCGTGGAAACCGGTTATTTTGTACCTTTTAGTGACTGAAACTACAATGGGCTGCATGCTTGCACAGGAGTCTGACGACAAAGTGGAGAGAGCTATCTATTACCTGAGCAAGAAAATGCTAGATTACGAGACCTACTACACTTTGCTGGAGAAGGCATGTCCAGCCTTGGTATGGGCTACTAGGAAGCTGCGACACTACCTGTTAGCTCACTCTGTAATACTGGTTTCGAGATTAGATCCCATCAAATATCTCTTCAAGAAACCGGCAGTTACGGGTAGGCTAGCCTGTTGGTTGCTTCTACTTTCCGAATTCGATCTTAAGTATGTGATGCGTAAGTCAGTGAAGGGGAGAGCGGTAGCGGAGTTCCTAGCTGATCACCCAGTGAAAGGGGATGAAGCAGTTGAGTACCTATTCCCAGACGAGGCCATTTTGCATGTCGAAGACGAAACTTGGACGATGTACTTTGACGGAGCGTCAAACCAATATGGGTATGGGATAGGGGTGTTGCTAATAACACCCGACAATTCCCGTATCCCTCTAGCATTCAAACTCTAATTCAAAGTCTCGAACAACGAAGCAGAGTATGAGGCATGTATTGCTGGACTAGAAGCAGCTCTGGAACTAGGGGCAAAACGGTTGGACGTCATCGGGGACTCGAACCTTGTTGTATCCCAAGCTAAGGGAAATTGGAAAGTCAAAGAAGAAAAGATGAGAATCTATCACCAGACCTTGGACTTGCTGATTCCTCGGTTTGAGAAGCTGAACTTCGCTCATCTGTTAAGAGAGAACAACAGGTTTGCAGATTCATTAGCAACTCTATCTTCTATGATAGACATCCCTTTTGGAGTCCGAATGCGTCCGATCATCATTCACCAGAAATTTGTGCCGGCCTACGAGCTGATCGCCGCCATAAATGAGGTACGAGATGAGAACCCCTGGTATTATGATGTCTTGAACTTCTTGGAAAGAGAGGCGTATCCACCAGGGGCAAATGCCAAAGATAAAAAGGCAATTCGAAGAATGGCTACTCAGTTCATCATCTGCGGGGGAAAACTGTATAAGAGAGGTCATCTCGGGATGCACAAACTGTGTGTTGATGCTGAAGAGTCGAAGCGCTTGATGGAGGCCATCCATGGAGGAGAGTGCGGGGCACACATGAACGGGGTGATGCTAGCCCGGAAGATCCTCAGACAGGGTTACTACTGGTCCACCATGGAGGAGGATTGCATTGGCTTTGTTCGGCTATGCCAGAAATGTCAGATCCATGCGAACCGCATGAACATTCCGTCGTCGAAGCTGTACAACATGCCTTCGCCATGGCCATTTTCAGTCTGGGGATTGATGTGATTGGGGCTGTCACTCCGAAAGGGTCCAATGGGTATGAGTTCATTCTGGTCACGATAGATTATTTTACGAAGTGGGTTGAGGCCCAATCTTATGCGGTGTTGAAGGCATCGCATGTTGATAAGTTCATCAGGAACAACATCATCTGTCGCTACGGGGTCCCAAATGAGATTATTTCAGATAATGGTTCCCACTTCAAGAAGGAAGTGATCGACTTATTGGACAAGTACAACGTGGCTTTTCATAAGTCATCTACATATCGGCCGCAAACCAACCGAGCAGTTGAGGCCGCCAACAAGAACATCAAGCGTATTCTACAGAAGATGGTGGAAACCTACCGAGACTGGCCAGATAAGCTGCCATTTGCTCTGTGGGGCTACCAGACTTTAATTTGAACCTCTACTGGGGCAACTCCGTATTCCTTGGTTTATGGGATGGAGGCTATTCTGTCTATCGAAGTTGAGGTTCCATTATTACGAGTACTGGCTGAGTGTCAAATAGCTGAGGCAGATTGGCAGCAAAGCAGGTTCGAAAAACTCATGCTCTTTGATGAAAGAAGGCTGAAAGCATTGTATCATGTTCAGGGTTATCAATGACGAATTGCCAGGGCTTTCAACAAGAAGGTTACGTCCAAGAATTTGAAAGAAGGAGATCTGGTGCTCAAAGACAACCGAGCTCCCATCCACGACCCTAGGGGCAAGTTCAGGCCTAATTGGACTGGTCCTTACATCATCAAGTCTATCTGGTCAGGTGGAGCTATCGTTCTGATGGACCTAGATGGCCTAGAGTTCTCCCAACCGATCAACATGGACAAGTTGAAGAAATACTTTCCCTGAGTGGCTTGCTAGGTTGAAATGCGAAAAAGCGACCTAGGCAAAAGTTATAGCACAAAAAATTTGAAATAATAAAAACTGAGCTCGCAAGGTTGAAAACCCAGAAAGGGCGGCCTTGGCAAAAGTTAGAGTGCAAAAGGAGAGAGTTAATACACGAGTGAACCCAAGCCAAACTACAAAAGACTTGATTCCCATCTTTGGGATACGTAGGCAACTTCATCTTGGAGTCTAGCCATAAACACTTCCCCGATCAACGTTGTCCATGTGATCATGTTTGGTCATCTTCGTCTTATCTGCATTCAAGAGCTCGGTTTTGATCTCCAGTGCAGTGCTATTCAGACTAGGGGCAACTTTCTAGTTGCTGGGATCTGGGGTTGTACATCTCAGTGATAGATCTCGGGCATGTCCAGTTGTGATCGATATCGAAAATGGTTTTGAAAAGTTTTAATAAAAGTTGATTTGGCTCAAATTAATCTTTTTACGACTTAGACCATTTTTGGACTAAACGTATTGATTTCAATACAGAGTTCTCCTACTCTTGAATACAAATTGAAGTTGCTTTTATTACATTCATAAAGAAAACTTGAAAGCTCTGATTAAAGCAAATAAATTCGGGACATAGTCAGGTGTTCCTGCGTCCCCTCCCAGAGCTTGTGGAAGCCTCTGATGCCAAAGTGGGCCCGATCTGCGCCTCATCATCAAGCCAAGCTACGCACTCATCAGAGAGGGTGCAACTGAAAATGGGAGCGGGGGCTAGAAGCTCTCTTGTCCTCCATGCTATGGCATACCGAGCTAACTGTACGCCTCAGACCGGAAATGCAGCAAGGTATTTAATCCCCTTTTCTGGGCAAGTCTGATCATGTCCGAACTGGCGCCGGATCCGGAACGGAAAGTAAAGTACACAGTGTGTCAAGCCAATCAACTGAATCCCAGGCTGGCGGGTCATGCTGTAGCTCATTCTTGATAAATTAAGCGAGCGGCGCGACAATGTCGAGAGGGCAAAGCGCACATCGGTTGCACCACCATCCCTTATCCGGGGCATCGACTAGACGTCACCGGAAGAAATAACTACGAGCTGAATATGCCGGGCATGAGTCCACTACTCCTAACTTGTCCATCAACTATACTTGGGGAGGGATGAAAAATGAGAGATTAAAGAATAGAGAGGTGTACGTTGAGAGAAAAGTGAGAAAAGGACTTTAAGAGAAAAACCGAGCCTGAGGGCCAAGTGATGCGAGCAATATATATGTGAGATAGGGTGGGAAACATTACCTGAAGTAGTAGTGGACTCCCCGCAAATCTAGTCGTCTCCCGACGATGAAAAGCATCCAAACCCATCAATGTTTCGGCTAGCGTCATGGCAATGCAGCTTTTGCCCTCTTTCAAGCCCTCGACAACCTCAATTAGATGAGTGCTAAACCCACCGGAGCCTGGGGCAAGCAAGAAATGAGACAGCATGCACAAGCAAAGCGCATGCCACCGATAACCCCGCCAGTGATGATCGCCGCGGTCACCGACATCAGAAAACTGACGAACCAAGCTCGGAATGTCCAGCTCTTAGTCATGAATCAATGACCGAGCGTCATGCAAAGTAAGGCCGCACATCCGTCCCAAGGCTTGGATGTAGCCGAACTGGAATTGAGGCAAGATTTCTTCATCGCGTTTGGATTCCATTAAAGCTTGGAAATCCTCAAAAGTGGGACACATCTCTTGTTCGCCAAAGCTAAAGACGTGTGTCACCGGATTCCAAAACCTTGCCGTGGCATGGAGGAACGGAAAACGCAGCGGGGTGTGACTCAGCGTGAATAGTGCATTTATGCCAAAGCCCCGGAAATTCAGCTTTTCCGAGACATCCAAGTTGGCAATCCAATTTGTGAGATTTTGGACAAGAAATGCTTTTATTTGGTGCAAAAACTAAGCTGAAATGTAGAAAACTACAAAGCTGAGGCTTTTGCAGACGATAAGGTGTTGAGTGGAAGACAGGTGTTAGCATTCTGGAGGTGCTTGCCATTTTTGGCCGATTGGCCAAAAAGAGTGCCGACCGACCATCTTGTTTGGCCGATCGGCTAGTAATGATGGCCGATGGCCATTTCTTGTGGCCGATGGCCTCTTCCTTTGGCTGATGGCCTCTTCCCTTGTTCTCTGAGCTATCTATGTGTTGAATATGCTGAGAACTTGTGATTGGTTCCACTTCCAATGCCTTCCGATGATGATTTTGTGAAGTCGCACATGTGTTACTTCATTTGCTTGTCAAGTTGTTGTACATTTGTTTATCGAGTTGTATTTTGTATTCTTTAAGTCTTTGTTTTGCTTATCGAGTTGTATTGCTTATCGAGTTGTATTTACATTCGGTTAGCTTGTCAAGTTCTTTGTTTTGCTTATCGACTACCTGATTAATGCAATTCTAGTGTTTAGTTTTCAAAACAAAGTTCAATCTCATTTATATTGTAATGTAATACGATGCGATGCAATGTGATGCTCAGAATGTACAAATGTAACACTTTTTCAACAAAACAACTGTTTCATTTCATCATATTTTCTTTTGCAAAAGTACATAGTTTTGAAGAAAGAAAAACATGCCTGAGGCAGTACAATGTACAAAACTACCAGTAAAAAAGGAAAATAAAGCAAAAAAGAAGAAGAAAAGAAAAATAGCAAAATGTCTAGATTGGGGTCGGTCGCCTTAAGCACGGGAGTCTGTCCTCGTCCTCTTCCTGGACAAAGGTCCAAGATCATCGCCGACAGCTCCGCCGTCAGAATTTGAATCTGAGCCATCCGCAGCCTCATCCTCAGACGACTCCACCTCTACATTAGACTCGTCGTCATTTGGAATGGGTGCTCGCGAGCTGCTTCCAGAGTGAGTGCGCCCGGCTCTGCTGTGGTGACATACTAAAATCCCTCGTCCAGCTCTCCCTGCTCCTCAGGTAGGTGCTGAAGGTCCTGCCGGAGCATCGCCTGCAGCCGGTATCTGGAATGGGGCCTAAAAAGAACAATTGGCAAACGCATCAGTTATGCTATGAGCAGTGTATGAATGCCGTGAGCAGTGTGTCAGTGGCGTGAACAGTGTATGATTACAGTGTATCAATGCCGTGAGTGGTATGTGAATGTAGCGTATCAGATACCGTATTGACAATGCGATGCATCAGATCATGTATGGAACAGATTATGCAAAGTCTTGAAACTGAGGTTGAAAGAAGTTACCGGGATGCCATAAATGGTGAGCAGGTCTAGACTCCACTGCAGCATCCCCATCACTGAGGCCGTCAGCTCCAGTGCCTGTCCTATGTACTCAATCGAAGCCTGCAAAAGTGTTGAAATCATTAGTATTCTGCGAGATATCAAATGAAATGAAACGAAATGACTGTACAGGGTAAAGAGTATAGCACATACCGGGGTCGAGAGCCATGAACTCTAACGAGCTCATGATCAGCCGGAGGAGGAGCAATGGGTATCTGGTAAAACTTCCCACCCTGTCATCGACATGTCATGGTAGTGGGCAGCTCGGGCCACTCCACTTCTATCACGGGCCTGAGTCGCCCTCGGTGCTCTGGCTCCTCCTACTGGTACTGCAGATCTCTCCCCCTCGACCCGATGAGCACTGGCTAGAGGCCGCATGAGATGTGTCTGAATGAAGTCGGTATAGTCACCCTCCTCTCTGAAGAAGTCAAAATCCTAACCGATCGTGTAATCGATCATCTCCTGCGGGGTGTATCTCACTGTGTGCCTCATATGCGAAGGAGGTGGCATCAAGACTACCTGCTTTGGTAAGCTGAGGGTCTGACGCAGGAAACGCTCTCCCAAATACCATGCTCGTGTTGCACCCTCCAAAGAAACCGAATCGGGCGGGTTTCACGAGCACCAGCGTCTTGCTCCCTCACTTGCCTCAGAACGCGACCAGTACGCCAAGTGATCTGCAAATGATGGGATATACAGTTTTTTATCTGCTATTGAAAGTACAATCTAAAGTGAAGCTTAAATAAACTGCAATGTTTGAAATACCTCAGCTGCGGTGATGGTGTCGAAGTATCTATGGAAGAACATGAAGGACTCCTACGACCTCCGCTCGCACCTCACATCGAATTGGTGAGAGTAGGGGACAGCGAGGGGCACCTCCACATCTGGCACTGGAGCAAGCCTCGGAAAGTAGGCATACATCCACAACTACAGAATGCAATAGGGTAAGAATGAATATGCTTATCAGTAAGGCAGTATGCAGATAAAGCAGAAATCAGAATCATGTGCAGTGTGTGCAGAATATTGTGCAGTGTGTGCAGTGTATTGTGCAGCATGTGAAGTGCATTGTGCAGCATGAGAAGTGTATTGTGCAGTGTGTGCAGTGTACAACCAGTGCAAAGTAGATTGCGTGTGTACAGTGTGTGTGGTGTACAGATAGTGTAAAGTAGAATTGAAAAGACAGAAAGGGAAAATGTACCTCCCAGGCCCGCCAATAGCCTCCAAGCAAATGTCCACTGCGGCGAGATGAAGAGCTCATATATCCATAGAGCGTGGCCAAACCTGTGTCACATCCACTAGCGCGCTCAGCAAATAAAGGGTGACAGTGTTCACCCGGTCGGCAAAAAGGGTGGTCCCCAGCAAAAACATGATGAACCCACGAGCGTACTGCTCCACCTCCTCACGAGTCGTAGGCGCCTGTACCCTGAAATGGTCCTCAAACCAAGAATACCTCACGAACCCTGGCTGGGAGAGAAGTGGCCGAGCGCCGAGTAAGTAGATCTGGGCAGCGTCCCACTCATCCATATCAGTGTCGAAGGGAATCAGATAACCCCCTACTCCGATGCCAGTGAGCATAGAGAAGTCGAAGGGAGTCATCGTCATCTCCCCTGTAGCAGAAAGGTGGAAAGAATCGATAGTGTACCACCGCCTCTCCACCAAAGCACCAAGAAGGGGCCTACTCGTAGTGAGGCGCGAGAGTCCCATGCAGAAAACGCCGAAGTCGGCCTGATCAACAATGTGGCAGACCGTATCAGGCAACTCCATGTACCATCCTCGGGCAATGGTGTTCCCATACCCCCGGAAGGCATAGGAATCTCCCTGTGTTCAAAGACAAACAGTATATGAAGTAGTGTCAGAAATACAGTGTTTGAATGCGTTCAGAATTGATGAAAATGCAATGTGTGTGCATGTGTTCGAGTTCACATAGACATCGGGTGTGGGTGTGCTCATGGTGAACTAAGCATGTCATGTATCAGTGTGCTTGGGTTAATCAGTTACAAAACAGTATCGGCTATCAAAGATATTTGATCTGTATTGCAGAAAGTAAAAGAGGGGAAGAATGTACCTCAGTACCACTGTAAGAAAGATGCGACTCCGGCTCGCGCAGCAGGAGGTCCTCTGGAGCGCCTCGCGTAAAGCTCCTAAACTAACGGATGCTATCAGGACGTAGTATGTGTATCACCGGTCGGTATGTCCCCGGGTCGAACGGTCAGACGCTCAGCGGTAAGAGCTCGACCTCAGGGTCCACATCCATCTTCGGGGGAGTCCCACCTCGTGGAATGTCGTCTGCCATCTTGAGAAAGGTGCAAAAATGGTCAAAAGTGTGGAAAATGGGTGAAAATGCAAAAAGTCAACCAAAAGTCAACCCCGAGGGATGAAAAATAAGAGAAAAGGTTAGAGTGTGGAAAAGGCACAAAGATCGAGGTGAACTCGGGGGAAACAAACCCCAAGTGAAGGAAATCGAGAATGGGGCACCAAAATCGTGTTTCGTTCGGTTCAAAGTGTTTGGAACAACGAGGGTCTCGCGAATCGGAAGTTGCGGGAGGCTCGAAAGCAAAGGAAAAACACGGATCGAAGGGAGGAAAATCACCTAGAGAGAAAGAGAAATGATTTTCGAGCTTAAGGAAATGAGGAAATAGGGTTTGAGGCCCTATATTTAAAGACCCAAGGTGAATGGACAAAACTGTCCCGAAATTGCCATTTTTGGCCGATGACCTCCTTTTGTGGCCGATGGATGGCCGATGGCATCCCCTTGTGGTCGATGCACCTCCAATACCCTTGTTTCGGTCAGTTTTGTTGATTAGTACCTTCATCTCCCAAGACAGTGCAAGAAAATACACTTTTGAAGCTTAACCGGCCTTCGTGTTGACCTCAAACTGTGTCTTCCGTGTGCGGCACTCGACACGTACGAGGTGTATCCTTTTTTTCGTATCCTTTTGCGGATTTAAGAATTGCCCGAAATTTGCTTTGAATACCTTGCATTGCAATGTTTTGTCATGTTTGTAATAGGCGTGCTTGTTATACATCTTCTTGTTCTTGCATTGAGCATGCCTTGTCTTGCTTTGAAGTTGCATCTCAATATTATGAATAATATGCCTTTACCATGCTTACATTGAATATGGCATCTTTGTGTCGTTGCGTGGAACATGCGTGTTGCATTGCCACTTAGAATATACGCCATTACGTTTGCCTAACATGTGCATGTTGTGTCAGATATGTATCCACAATTACATTGCGTAGGTCATACATGTTGCATTGAGCATACATCTTTGTAGTTGTTTTGCATAGAATGTGCATTTCTCCCTGTCGCATAGAGTATGCACCATAATATTACATGGAATATACATCACTACTCATTGCATTGTTATGCACTTTTCACGTGCATTGTTGTGCATTTTTCACTCGCGTTGCTACACATCTCTTCGCTTGTATTGCGCATGCACGCGTTTATTTCATATTGGAATTGTATCTTGACGTAACGTCCAACATGTGTTATTACCATATTGTACCTGTTGAGTTTCTTCCTTATACAGGGCACGATATTGTATGTACGGTTCATTTGAGGCTGGTGCAACCAGACGGTACTGTGTCTGCGGTTCATTCAGAGGAATTCCAGGTGAGACCTTTCTTGTCCATTGAGTTTGTTTTGTTTCAGTCAGAAACACCCCGGCGCGCTCGATGTGATACGTTGAGTATTGTCGCTCCTTCCTTCTCCTGCGTGTGATACGCTGAGAATTGTTCTCCCTCCCTTCTCCTACGTGTGATACACTGAGAATTGTTGTTCCCTTTCCTCTCTTCCGTGATGCGCTAAGAGATGCTCCTTCCTTCTCCTGCGTGTGATACGCTGAGAATTGTTGTTCCTTTCCTTCTCTTGCGTGTGATACGCTAAGAATTGTCGCTCCTTCCTTCTCCTGCGTGTGATACGCTGAGAATTGTTCTCCCTCCCTTCTCCTGCGTGTGATACGTTGAGAATTGTTGTTCTCTTTCCTCTTATGCGTGATATGCTGAGAGATGCTCCTCCCTTCTCCTGCATGTGATACGCTGAGAATTGTTCTTCCTTTCCTTCTCTTGGTTGTGATACGCTGAGAATTGTCGCTTCTTCCTTCTCTTGTGTGTGATACGCTGAGAATTGTCACTTCTTCCTTCTCTTGCGTGTGATACGCTGAGAATTGTTCTCCTTCCCTTCTCCTGCGTGTGATACGCTGAGAATTATTGTTCTCCTTCCCTTCTCTTGCGTGTGATACGCTGAGAGATGTTGTGTTTGAGACTTCGGGTGTCCTCGGTAGTCGCTTTTAATCTTCTCCGCATGTGACGCAGTGAGAATTGCATATTTTCTTACATCCTTTCTGTTGGAATGTGTAAGACTGTTATTTCTTATTCGCTCGCTTAAAATGCCACAATTACTTTGCATGTTATGCTTCATTACAGCTCTCTTTGCATGATCATAAGTTATGTTCGGGATCGTGCATATCCTTTGCATCTTGCCCCTGCCTGCGGGCGCATCTCTTTGTCACCTTGTATGCTTGTCTAAGTCTTCGGCCTTGTCAAAAATGGGTTGTCTCTGGGCTTTGACATTCACTCCCGTCATCTTATGACTTTCGAGTTCTGTCAAAGAGGGGCAACTGTAGACACCCCATTTTTTACCGTCCTCAAGACTTGGACGTCATCATCTGAATACTCGATGATCATCCATGCTCGTGTTCGTTTTGAGTTCTCGAAAGTCTCGGCCACGCACCTTGCCTCAGGATCTCTCAACTTGTCTATTTTGTGCTTGGTTGTGGACCAAAGACTTGTGGTTTTGCTTCTGAGGGAAGAGGGTGGCTTGTTGGCCATCCCCTTAACCCATCGGCTAAGGCTTTGTGCCATCGGCCATGTTTTCTTGCTATCAGCCATAAGTGTTGGCCAATCGGCACTTTTTTTGGTCGATCGGCACTAGTTTTGGTCGATCGACCATATTTTTGAAATGAGACCTTTCCATCTGCTTTTTGCAGATATTTTCTGCCAGCTGTGACAGCTGGTGGGCACAATTCTCATCCTCCATACACGTGTATGGAGGGATTTGCTTCAAGACTCAAGCTTGTTGAACAAGCTTGAGAATTGAAATTCTATAAGAAGGGAGCCTCCCCTCCCTTTCCAGAGGTTCAAAAAATTGAGATACAAAGTTCTATATCTCTCTCTCTATATTTTACCTCTCTCTCTTGTTTTACCTTTGTTTGTGCTCAAAAGTGTAGAATCTTCATACTATTGTACACAAACACCTAGTAGAACACCATCCTTTGGTTGCTAAGGTTCTTAGGAGTTGGTTTTAGAGTTCTTGGAGTGGTTTAAGCTTTGAAAAGCTGCTGGAGTTGTGTTCTTGAAGGTGTTCTTCAAGGGTGAGTAAACTACCTTTTAATCCCCCATTTTGGCTTAAACTTTTAGAGCTATTTTCATATTGTTTTAAGCTTAACTCTAAACTACAAAAAGTTCTAATTTTGTGTGCTTGAGATCTTTGTTTGAGGTCACTTTTTGGTTGGGGGTTGTCTACCCCCTCTTAGGCCTTATTTGGCCTTGTTTTGTGCTTTCCCTTTTGAGCTTTGGAACCATCTTGTTTTGACCTTTCTACCACTGAAATCCAGGGGATTTTCAGTGGTGGAGAAGTGGTTTTGGAGTCTTGAATAGGAGAGGGACACCCCCCCCTCTCCTTGTGTCTCATATGCTTGCATTGTTGGTCCATAATAGTAGCATGTTTGCTTAGCATGTTTTGGTCCCATTTCAGCAAGTATTTAGTGTTATTTTGCCATGTTATGCCTCTGTGTAAGGTTTGTTTAATAGCCTCTTGCATGGACCATGTACTTGTAGTGTAATCCTCTCATTTGCCTTAACATGCATCATGCATTTGGACCATCATTCTTACATGTTTTGGCTCAACTCAAAGGAGCTTTTAGCCTTGTTTTACCATGCTCTAGCTCTAATTTGCATTGTCTTGGTCATGCATGCATTGTTTTGTATAGCCTTGGTTCAATCTAGCTTGTTAGCTTTGAGCATCCAAGTCATTAGCATGCATTGCTTAGACCATTTTCATGACTTGGCATCATCTCATATGTGATTTCAGTCCATGTAGTGTAGCCATACACTTGCATTTGTCATCCTTTCAATGCTTTGAAGAGTTGATGTTTTATGCCTTAAGAGTGGGTCATTGTGCATGCCTCTATGCTTAGGCCTTTAGGATACCATCTCAGTGAGTTTTTGGGCTTATTTTGACACGCCATAACTCTAATTTTCATTGATTAAGTCGTACCATGTTTGGTTGTAATAGGTGTAGTGTAATACCCCTTATTGGCCTTGCATGCCTCATGCTTTTTGGACTTTTGTTCCAGCTTGTATTGGCTAGGTTCAAGCATATTTTTGGTCTTGTATTGACTTTGCTTGGGACTGTTTTGAGTGCCCTTGGCCCTTTGGGGCTTGCTTTGCATGGCCATGGTTTAAGTCCATTTGATAGTTTCAAGCTTTGAGCTTTCTTGCATGCCATAATTGCATTGTTTGGTCGATTTGGCATCATTCCTAACATGATTTCAGAGCTTATGGTGCTATTACATATCCATGCTTGTCACTCTTTAAGTGTGCTTAAGGGTTGCATCTTTATGCATTAGTCCTTGAGCCAATTGGCATGCATGCTTGTCTTGCCTTTTCATGCTTTCCATACCATCATTTTAGCACTTTTGGCCACTGATTTGGGCATGGCTAAGGCCTATCCATTTTGGTTTAAGTCCATCCTTTTGCATATTGTTGTATGCTTGTTCCATTTTGCATGTTGTCATATGCATGTCTTCGCATGTTGTTGCATGCTTGCTAGTTTGCATGTTGTTGTATGCCTATGCATCTTTGCATGCCATGCATGTTGGTGTGTTTAGGCTGCATTTTGCATGCTTGCTAGTTTGCATTTTGTCACATGCTTGTTTAGGTTGGATTGCATTTGGCATGCTTGTTACCTTAGCCTTGTGTGCATGTTTGAGTCATATTGCATTTGGCATGCTTATGTTGCATTGCATAGCTTTTCCATGTAGCATGCATTGCATTGTGTTTGGTTTGGATTGTCAAGCCAAACACGAGGACCGAGGGACGTTTTGTACTTGAAGTGATGAAACGTGCCTCAATCCTCGGTCGCCGACACTCTTGATCCAACATGATAGAATGTGAGGCATTTGTGTGTTTTTGTGCATTCATTCCATATTGATGTGTGTAATTTGGCCTCTTTGGCCATCATGCATCGAAATGCGTGATTGATGGCTCAAGAGTCGAACACTACACTCCTTTCAGTCTCAAACATGATAAGGGGTGTAGTTGCACAACATTTTCTTGCAAGTGTATTGCCATGCCCTTGTTTGTCCTCTGCTGTAGCAAAAGGAGCAGTCTGTAGGAACAGATGGCCGGTCGGCTATTTGCAGTGCCGATCGGCTAACAATATTTGGCCGATGGATTCATAAATGGTCGATGACCTTCATATCCTGGCCGATGGCCATATCTTGTGGCCGATGGCCTCTTAGAGTGTCCATGAGGTGATTCAGAAGCATCACAGAGATTTTCACAATTCTCAGAAGTAAAAAACAGTGCAAACAGAGGCAACATGAGGCATGGCAACGGATTTCCGAGCGAAGCCAACTGAGCATGCATGCATCCCTCGTCACGAGGCCATTTCAGTGCTTTTGATAACTTAGAATAGTTATTTGTTTCGATTCGGTTGTGTAACAATTAATTAGCTTTTTAGTTAGTTAATTTTGGTTTGTAATTAATTAGCTAAGGTAGTTGATTAATTAGTTGGTTTGTATTATTCATTCGGACCCTCCATCGAGAGGGCACAATTTTGTAATAATTGTGCGTGAGTGTGTGAATGTCTTCCAACCCCACGTCTTTCTCCCTTTTACTTAACCGGTTACGATGGTTAGTTCTAGGTCATGTTTTGATTAGCATCCTTATGCTTCGCATGCGTGCATCATTTATCTGTCTTGCATGCACCGGGCTCGGCGCATCATACTAACTGCATTGTATTTCAATACCGATTTGAATACATGTTATCAAGTTGCATTTCATATGCCATCTTAGAATAGTCGAGCCTATCTTAGCTGCATTTTGCATGTGTTGCACTAGCCATCTTAACATAACTAGGATCATGCATTGATTGCTAACTAGCTTCTTTTTTGGCTCGGAGTACACTGTAAGTGTTTATGCTTTAGCATCCTTGCATGACTGTGAGTGTTGCCATGTATAGCATGCTTGCCATAAGGCTAACTGCTTAAGTGTTTAACTGCTTGAATGCCTGTGGGTAAAGGTTGGATTACTTGAATTAGAACAATTCATCGAAATGCGAGTTTTAGTCCCACTTGAGAGTGGCAAAATCATGTTTTCTAAGCCCACTAGAGGGTGGAAAATCCACGTCTTAGCCTACTTGCGAGTAGCACCTTCAAACTATTTTCAAACAAAGAAACATGAGATGTTTTGTTCCAACTTAGGCGATCTAGTCTATACTTGTATACTGTGCGCATCATGTAGTAAGATTAGCTAATAAACCGGAATAAGAACACATGTGTTTTCAAAAACAAGATATCATGCTTAGTACAGGCCGATCTTTGATCGGGCGAGCGAGGGTGCTCATTGCATGACTTTCCCCTCTCGTACCCAAGTTCCCGAGCCGAGGCAACTTTGGTGATGACGGACACGTGGCCTTAGACATGAGTCAGGGTTTCCTAAATTTTCCAAAAATAAAATATTTAAGTGGCGACTCTGTATCTGGCAAAGCAGTCCATGTTTGGCACTTCTTTACAAAAATCAGTTTTCCAAAACGATTTGCCGGATTTGGACTCTTTGGTGATTTATTGGTCTCGCATTGCACTTTGCGGGATCAGATTCAGAACCGTGACATTGAGTCCGAACTGTAGCAGCCAAATGAACAAAATGGATTTCGCGCCTCTCGCGCGCGGGGCCGTGACGTTCAGGCACGTCTACAACTGGCCTGATCAAATACATGGACAGGACAGTTGAGTTGGAGGTATTTACGGTCGGACTTCAAGATGAAGTTGCCTACGTATTCCGAAGATGAAAATCAGGCCTTACGTAGTTCGGTTCAGGTTCACTCGAGTATTAACACTCTTCTTTTGCGCTCTAACTTTTGCTAAGGCCTCCCTTTAGGGTTTTCAACCTTGTGAGCTCAGTTTTTCTTTATTTCTAATTTTTTTGTGCTCTAAGTTTTGCCTAGATCACCCTTTCAGGTTTTCAGCCTAGCGAGCCTCTTAGGGATAGTATTTCTTCAACTTGTCCATGGTCCATGAGAATAACAGCTCTACCCGACCAGATAGTTTTGATGATGTAAGGACCAGTCCAATTGGGTCTGAACTTGCCTCTAAGGTCATGAATGGGAGCTCGGTTGTCTTTCAGCACTATATCTCCTTTTTTGAGATTTCGGGACTTAACTTTCTTGTTAAAAGCCCTAGCAATTCTGCGTTGATAGCCCTGGACGTGGTACAATGCTTTCTGCCTTCTCTCATCAAACAACATCAGTTCTTTAAACCTGCTTTGCTGTCAGTCCGTCTCTGCTATTTGACACTCAGCCATAACTCGCAACGACGAGACTTTTATTTCGATTGGTAGAACAGCTTCCATCCCATAGACAAGAGAATAAGGAGTTGCCCCTACAGATGTCCGGATTGAAGTTCTATAGCCCCAGAGTGCGAATGGCAATTTATCTGGCCAGACCCTGTAGGTCTCAACCATCTTTTGGAAAATATGCTTGATGTTCTTGTTGGCGGCCTTAATAACTCCGTTGGTCTGCGGCCTATATGTAGATGACTAGTGAAAAGCCACATTGTATTTCTCCAACAAGTCTATCACTTCTTTTTTGAAATGGGAGCCATTATCTGAAATGATCTCGTTTGGGACTCCATATCGACAAATGATGTTCTTTTTGATGAACTTAACCACATGCGCTGCTTTCAACACTGCATAAAACTGAGCTTCCACCGACTTTGTAAAATAGTCAATTGCCACCAGAATGTATTCATGCCCATTCGACCCTTTTGGTGTGACTGTGCCGATGACGTCAATTCCTCAGACCGAGAAAGGCCATGGCGAAGCCATATTTTACAACTTCGACGGTGGAATGTTTATGCGATTAGCATGAATTTGGCATTTGTGGCATCGCTGAACAAAACCAATACAATCCTCCTCCATGGTGGACCAGTAGTAACCTTGCTTGAGAATCTTGCGGGCCAACATCACTCTGTTCATGTGTGCTCCACACTCCCCTCTATGGATGACCTCCATTAGGCGCCTTGATTCCTCTGCTTCGACACATAACTTGTGCATTCCCAAATGACCTCTCTTGTACAATTTACCTCCGCAAATGATAAATTGGATGGCCATGCGCCGTATTGCCCTTTTGTCTTTGGCATTTGCCCCTGGTGGATAAACCTCATTTTCCAAGAAGTTCCAGATATCATAGTACCAAGGGTTTTGATCTTGCATTTCATCTATTGTGGTGATTGTCTCATAGGCCGGCGTGTACTTCTGCTTAATGCTGATCAGACGCATCCGGTCTGGTGATACATCTTCATCTTTTCTTCTTTGACCTTCCAGTCTCCATTGGCTTGAGAAACAACTAGGTTCAAGTCCCTAATAATATCCAACCTTTTTGCCTCTAGTTCCAGGGCACCTTCCAAACCAGCGATACACGCTTCGTACTCTACTTCGTTGTTGGAGACCTTGAATCAGAGTTTGAAGGCTAAAGGTATATGGGAATCATTGAGTGCTATCAACAACACACTTATCCCATAACCATATTGATTAGATGCTCCGTCAAAGCACATTGTCCAAGTCTCTTCCTCAACTGGCACAATGGCTTCATCTAGGAAAATGTATTCTACCGCTTCATCCCCTTCTACTGGGTGATCTGCCAGGAACTCTGCCACAGCTCTCCTCTTGATCGACTTGCGAGTGACATACTTTAGATCAAATTCGGAAAGGAGAAGCAACCAACGGCTTAGCCTACCCATAAGTGCTGGTTTCTCAAAGAGATATTTGATGGGATCTAATCTCAAAACCAGAATTACAGAATGGGCTAACAAGTAGTGTCTCAACTTCCTGGTAGCCCATACCAAGGCAAGGTAAGCTTTCTCCAACGGAGTGTAGCGGGTCTCATATTCCATCATTTTCTTGCTCAACTAATAAATGGCTTTCTCCACCTTATCCTTAGATTCCTGAGCAAGCATGCATCCCATTATGGTGTCTGTGACTGACAGATACAGAATCAAAGGCTTCCCCAACTCTGGTGACGACAACACAGGCAGATTCTGGAGGTACTGCTTCATCTGCTCAAAAGCAAATTGACATCGATCATCCCATCGGAATTTCTTTCCTTTCTTCAGGAGACCAAAAAATGGTTCACAAGTCAAGGTTAATTTAGAAATAAGTAGTCTTATGAATTGTACTTTACCCAGGAAGCCTCACACCTCCTTTTCAGTCCTTAGTGGTGCCATTTCTAGGATGGCCTTGATCTTGGAAGGATCTACCTCGATGCCTCTCTACGTGATAAAAAAAACCCAGCATTTTCCCTACTGTTATGCTGAAAGTACACTTTTACGGATTCAACCTCAGTCTGTATTCTCTAATCCATTGAAAGAATTTCTTTAAGGCGATGTAGTGGCCCTCTTTTTTTTTGGACTTCACAATCATGTCATCCATAGACACCTCGACCTCTTTATGGATCATATCATGCAGAATAGTGGTTGCAGTCCTTTGATAGGTAGCCCCGACATTCTTCAGTCCAAATGGCATCACCCTGTAGTAGTAGGTTCCCCATGACGTAGTGAAAACGATTTTCTCTCTATCCTTGGGTGCCATCAGAATCTGGTTATACCCGAAAAATCCATCCATGAAGGAGAGCAATGCATGACCCGCGGTGAAATCCACTAATTCATCAATATGTGGCAGGGGAAAATCATCATTCAGACTAGCCTTATTCAGATCCCTGAAGTTGACACAGACTCTGATTCTACCATCCTTCTTCAGGACTGGAACAATGTTGGCCAACCACGTTGGATATTCAGACACAAGCAAGAACCCTGCCTCAATCTGTTTGATAACTTCTTTCTTAATTTTCAAAGCCCAATCCGGACGTATGCTTCTTAATTTCTGCTTGACAGGTCGGGCCTCGAGGTCGAGAGAGATCCGATGCTGTACAATCTCAGGATCAATTCCAGGCATGTCTTCGTAGGACCATGCAAAAACATCTTTGAAATCTTTTAATAAAGCGACTAAGCGCTTGCGCTCCTCTGAAGACAACGTGGACCGATCTGGACCAGACGTAGATCCTTCTCAGTACCAACATTGAAAGTAATGATTTCATCAGCAAGGGGGTTTACAAACCTCTCTTCCTCTCGATTAATCAAGTTTTTCAAAACCAGAGGAATTCCTTCCTCTTCGTTTTCATTAAAATTTTGAAGATCCTGATCAATACAATAACAAACGGCACAGAGAAATACTCAAAATCAGCAGCGGCATTCTCATTCACAAAGTCCAGCTCATCCAACTCTTCGGTTACAACTGACTCAAACGTAAAAGAAAAAGAGGACCTAGATAAGACCTTGGCATCCGAGTTATCACTCCCAAGAATACTGAACTCAGACTCAAAAAAACCACAATCTGATTCCGACTCCACAGACTATATGGATTCAGATTCTGGCTCACTACCCGACCCAGAACTAGACAGGTAGCCCTCCTACAACTGCCAAATGAGAGATGGTGCTTTAGATGCATCCAAAATGCTGCTAGATGGGTTCACACCTGGTTGGTCCCCGATCATGGAGATGGTCAGGTTATCCCCCAAGCTCTCTGAGTCGGCCAGAGGATCTGAAAGGAGACATGCCAGTGCTGCTCCTACTCCAAGCTCGCTGTTGTCCGAGTCACTTTCTACGTTCCATTCAGCTTCAGTAGTTGGCTCAGTCTTTTCCTCGGCATCACTGTCATGCAACTATAGGTCGAAGAAGATCTCAAAACCGGGGACACGCTGCTTTGTAGAATTCAACTAGGGCTCGGGAAATCCAGAAAATAGGAAGTCTTCACCCTCCCGAAAAAAATAACCATTTAGCATTCCGTGGATTGGCCTGTGAACAAGCTCATAGCGTTTCCCGGCCTGCTTAGCTCTAGCTTTGCCTACCATCTCTTCCCTTTTCCTAGCCCAATTTTCTTTGGTGGGCGTATAGCCAAGAACAAAGGCATGTGGATTATGTGGCACATCGGCCAATGCTGTGACGCCTTCCCGGCCACTTCTTCCTAACCCCATTCCTAGTACATGTTGGAGCTTGTTCATGAAATAGATTGATTGGGCACTGACAAACAAGCCCTCATTAGCTGCCAAGATGTTCTGCACTGCCCGGGCCTCGGCCAGTGTAAAACCTAAAAAGAGAACATCCTCCTCACCATGAACAATTTCTAGCACAGGTGTAGTTACCTCTGGCAGAGGATGTATAGATGAATTCCCGAACACAATAGCCACTCCCTTCCATGAGGGTATTTCAGCATTTGGTGGATGGTAGAAGAGACAACTTTCACCTAGTGCAACTAAGCTCTCCCTAACAGTAGATTGAAAGTGGCCGGCACATCTAGGACATGAAATTCAATGTCTTGTTAAGCTGGGCCCACTTGAACTCTGATTTGTACCGTGCCCATGACCTCTCTGCTAGTATTATCGTACGCCCGAATCACCTAGGCTGTAGGCACGAAATCTGCTGGTTTCAGGCCGATGGCATAAGTTGTGCACGACAGATAGACATTGATAGCCGACCTAGTATTGACTAACACCACTGGCACCCACTTTTCTCTGCACTCAACTGATATGTACAGAGGTTTATTGTGTGCTGAGCCTTCCCGTGGCAGTTCCTTGCCTGAGAAGGTTAAAGTTGGCGCAGCGCCTCTTAGGAAGACCAATCTCATAAGTTGTTCAGGAGTCGTGTCAATGGACAATTTGGCCTGTCCATCGCTGATAGTACTACTTGTCGATACACTCAAGAAGCCATAAGCAGACCCATATTGAAATACCGCTTGAATTTTCTTTAGTTGTTTCAGCACTGCCTCTTCTTCCAACTATTTTTCCTTCTACTTCTCAACCTCTCTATCTTTCCCGGAGGCTTCAGCTTGGTCCAAGTGCGGCGGATTGAAATACTGCCCATCTCTTTAGTGTACCAGGTATTGTTCGGTAGGTCTTCACCCTAATCTTCATCGGTGTGAGCCAAAAGTAGATCGTTGTCTTCCCATCATACACCTCCAGCAGTCGATAAATAGTTGTCTGGTCCCGTTCTGCTCATTTCCTCATCACAAGTATCGCCTGCAGGGAGTTGAGCTGTTCTAGCTTTCTAGTTGTTTTCACCCTTTTCTTGCTCAAACTGCTTCAGTGCAGCTTCTTGCTCTGTATCCGCAGTACTCATGATGCCCAGTTCCTGAGCTAAATTCTTGATGCCGATGTTCTCCGGCGGTTTCCCCTTTTTCTCGGCCATTCCGACCACTGCAGCTATTTCCGCTTTCTTTTCTTCAGGTTTTGGTTTAGTTCCTTCTTGCCTATCAGGTTCATCACTTAACCACCTTGAGTTGTCCGTTGACCTATTCAAATTAAACCAGTCAATCTATACGTCCCCCTGATCATGTTCATCGTAGAACTGCAGATTGTCTAAGTCCTCCGCTAGCTCCGCCAGATCATCCAAACCTTGGCTCAGACCATCCTCTCTAACCTCACTAACCTCCACTGCTGTTGGCAATACCACTTTTGGCTTGGCCTGATCAACCGGTACAATGTAGCAGCACGGATTGTAAGCACTCAGGCAGCGGACTCATACTCTCCTCTAAGGCCAACCTCCATTCTTCGGCCACTATGAACACGATCAGCCTAGGTAGGTGGGAAGGGGTAATATATACGCTGGGGTCATAGATGACGGCCAGTGTATGTATTAGATTTAAGTGCCAGGGTGGAGGGACCTGATTGTGGGCTGGGAGAGAATTGGTGGTTACATTTGGCTTTTGGGGTAATGCTATCACCTTGTTGTCGATGAGATCTTAAATCTCATGACGCAGCCTGAAGCATTGGTCGGCGTCGTGACCGTGCTACTAGTGAAAAGCACAGTATTTAGCTCAGTTGTGTTTAAGTAAGAGAGGATCGGGTAGTGGACAAGGCTCTAATGGCTTAAGATGCCCCTTTTTGATCAGCACCTTCATGGCTTGGGATAAAGGCATATAGAGTGGGGTAAAGACCCTTTGGGATTGGGCATGGTTGTTTGAGGTTTGTGGAGTTGTGTTGGCGAAAGGATTGGCAGCCTTGGCTATAGTGGTGACGACATTCGCATCAGATGGCCGTGCAGTTGTGCTTCCACTGGTGGTTGCATTGGAACTGCACGCAAAAGGCCTCTTGGCTTACTCCTTCTCATCGGTTATCAACCCTTATTTTATTACATCTTTAATCTGAACCCCTATCTCATGGAGCTCCGTGAATGTGAACAACGGTAAGATGATCATCTTTCGCAATAATTTCCCTAGCAGATTGCAAACCACCATCCTGATTTGATCCTTCTCTGATGGCCTAGTAGTCATCATCGAAGCCCCTATTTGGCTCCTGACGGGTTGCCTCAAGATCACAGGTAGTGACCTCGATCTGCATGTTGTATGAGTATTGTGCGATGAAGGCCTCAACCATTTTCTCCCAGGTCTGATTTACTAAATCCTCCAACTTTGCATACTAGATAGCCGCTATTCCTGACAAGGTCTAGCCGAAAAGTGACATCTTTTGAAGTCTAGTAAGGCCCATCGGCCGTAGGATGTCTGAGAACAACCGCAGATGAACCATGGGATCTCCAGAGCCATCGAATCGATATATGTGTGGCATTTTAAACCGGTCTAGCAAGGTTATTGCATAGTTAGTATATCCATCTTCTATGTTAGGAATAGAGTTCACACCCTGCGCTCTCTTGAAGAGCTTCTCCAACTTGTTAACTTTAAGCATGGTCGGGTCAACCTCAAATTCAAACGGAGCCTCAGTTTGGTACGCTGGTGCCTTAGAGACTTGTGGTGGGATCGGCTCCACCGGATTACCCTGATTCTCAACCTAGGCATTAGCAGTATGGACTGTGACTCCAGGTGCCGGGATACCTGCAAAGTGTAGACCGCCCGAACTTCCTCCGCGCGCCACCCCTTTCGGAGAGGGCACAAATTTGGGTTCTAGCTACTACAGTTCGGACTCCTGTCACGGTTCTTAATCTAATCTCACAAAGTGTAATGTAAGACTAATAAATCACTAAAGAGTCCAAATCCAGCAAATCGTTTTGGAAAATCAATTTTAATCAAAAAGCGCCAAACATGGACTACTTTGCCAGATTTCAGAGTCGCAACCTAAATATTTTATTTTGAAAAATTTAGAAAACCCTGACTCGTGCCTAAGGCCACGTGTCCGTCATCACCAAAGTTGCCTCGGCTCGGGAACGTGGGTACAAGAGGGGAAGGTCCTGAAATGAGCACCCCCACTCGCCCGATCAAAGATCGGCCTCTACTAACATGATATGCTATTTTTATAAACAAGTGTTCTTATTTCGGTTATTAATCTAGAATTACTATGTGATACGCACAGGATACAAGTATAGACTAAATCACTCAATTTGGAACAAAACATCTCATGTTTGTTTTTCAAAAATGGTTTGAAGTTGCTACCCTCAAGTAGGCTAAAATGCAGATTTGCCACCCTCAAGTGGGCTTAAAAGATGATTTGCCACAAACAAGTGGGCTTAAAACACACATTTTGATGAATTGTTCCAATTCAAGCAATGAAGCCTTCATCCACAAGCGTTCATGCAGTTTAACACTTAAGCAGTTAGCCGCATGGCAAGCATGCTATCATGGTAGTCACTTACACACATGCAAGGATGCTAAAGCATAAACACTTACAGTGTACTCCGAGCCAAAACAGAAGTTAGTTAGAAATCAATGTATGATCCTAATTATGCTATAATGTCTAATGCAATGCATGCAATAATACAACTAAATAGGCTCGGCTATCTAAGATGGCATATGAATGTGACAATTGATACATGTATTCAAATAGGTATTGAAATACGATGCAGTTTGAATGATGCGCCGAGCCCGGTGCATGCAAGACAAATGAATGATGCAAACATGCAAAGCATAAGTATGCTAATTGAAATATGCCCTAATCTAACCACCGAAAGCTGATAAGTAAAAGGGAGAAAGACGTGGGGTTGGAAGACATTCACGCACACGCACGCTTATTACAACAACACGCCCTCGCGAAGGAGGGTCCGAATAAATAAGAGCTAAGCTAAGCTACTTATTACAGATCAATTAATTAACTATGCTAAGCTAATTAATTACAAACCAAATTGAAACTAGCTATGCTAAGCTAATTAGAATATTACAATAATGAATTAAATTAGCTAAATACATTAACTAATTAATTACAAAAATGACAAACTAACTAGCTAAATAAAGCAGTTAAAATGGCATCGAGAGGAGGGAGATATGCATGCTCGGTTCGCTTCGCCCAGAAATGCATTGCCTTGCCATAAGTTGTCTCTGTTTGTACTCGCAGTGACCTCGAAGCATCGAACACACTTTCAGGTTGCATATGCCTCAAAATAGGAGCATTTTGGAAAAATTTGCTGCAAATGGCCGGCTGGCCACTTCAACTGGTCGGCAAGCTACTACAACTGGCCGGCAGGCCACTACAACTGACCGACAGGCTAGTGCAAGTGGCCGGCCGGCCACTTCCTTTTCCAGAACCTCAATTTTGCTGCAATAGAGATCAACAAAGGCACAACAATGCATTTACAAGGAAATGTGTGTGCAACCACTCTCCTTATCATTTCTCAAGCTCAAAGGAGCGTAGTACTCGACTCTCAAGCCACCAATCACGCGTCTCAACGCATGATCGCCAAAGAGCCAAG
The DNA here is from genome assembly GCA_025200525.1 of Camellia lanceoleosa. NCBI lineage: Eukaryota > Viridiplantae > Streptophyta > Magnoliopsida > Ericales > Theaceae > Camellia > Camellia lanceoleosa. The sequence goes on along the minus strand of CM045763.1, from coordinate 7,337,313 downwards.
CTCGCACAATATTAGTGAATGCACAAACAACACATAAGAGCCTCCACCTCTATCATGCATGATCAAGAGGGTTGGCGACTAAGAAACGCAACATGTTTCATCACTTTGAGTATGAAACGTGCCACATTCCTTGTGTTTGGATTAACGTCCAGTTCAAACATGATGCAAAGCATACAACATGCCTATCTATCAATGCTAAAGTGGCATGCACAAGACTCTATCATGCAAGCAATGCATGCAAGACATGTTTAGAAGCTAAGGCATCAAAGCTAATGAAGTACATTACAAATGAGGCATGCATTACAATGCTCAAGTGACCAAACCACATATGGACAGACCTAAGATGCTCCAAAACAATGGCCAATACACACTAAGATTAAGCACAAAAAGCAAGGAACGCATGTTCATTTGTGTGCTCGCAAGCAAGGCATCACACTCAACTCTCAAAAGCACTTAACGAGTGATATGTGTGAGAGTGTGACAGAGGTATATGCTCCAAAATCATATGCCAAAGGATAACATACCATGCTAATCAACACAAGTATGGCATGCTAGAAGACTTAAGCATGAAAGCTAGTGAAATACGCAACACAAGGACTATGCAATGCAATGCTCAATGGACTAAACTAGCCTTAAACAGACCTCATGCATGCCAAAACAATGGCCGAAATGCTCTGAAATGATAGCATGAAAGGCAAGCAAATGATGTTCATGCAATGACTCATCAACAAGGCATAAGGGCACAACTCTTAAACACAATTAAAGAGTGATAAATATGAGAATATGGAAAGTCTATATGCTCTAAAATTATGTGTTTAATGATGCCATATCATGCAGATAGCTCAAATAAGGCATGGTAGAAGGCCTAAGGCGCAAGGCTAGTAAGGGGCACTACATAAGAGGCATGCAATACATAGCACAAATGTCCAAACCAGCTCTGGATAGAGCTTAATTAGGCCAAAACAAAGACCAAAACATGCTGAAATGGTAGCCCAAAAGCCTAAGCAAGCATGCATACGTATTGGCTCATAAACGAGGCATAAGGCACAACTCACAAAAGCTATGAAAGAGTGGAATATGTGAGAGTGTGACTATGCTATACACACTGAAATCATGCAAGAAATGAGGCTAAGGCATGCAATCACCACAAGTAAAGCATGCAAGAGGGGCTTCGAAACTCAAAGCTAGTCAAGGCCACTTAAACTACAACCATGCATAACAAGTCTCACATGGCCAAGACCACTCAAAATAGAGCTAAGACATGCTAAAATAGTAGCAAATACATGCTGAGATAGAGCTAACACAAGCTAGGATTATAGGCATGAAGCATGATGCATGCTAGGCCAACGAAGAGGATTACACTACAAGTGCAAGAACCAAGCAAGAGGTGACTCCACCAACCAAAATCAGAGTTAAGGCATGTCAAAATAACACCCAAAACATGTTGGAGATGAGCCAATACATTCTAGAATAATGGACCAAAGCATTAAGCATACAAGGCTAATTTGAAAGAATTACACTACAAGTGTAAGAACTAAGCAACCAATGGCCAAACCAACCCAAAACAAAGCTATGGCAGGTCCAACAAGCCACAAAAACAAGCTTGAGCTAGGTCACAAAAGAGTAAAAGAGCATGCTCAAGTATGAGGCCAACAAAGCATACAAGCAAGACAAACGGAGAGGGGGACCACCCCCTCCTATTTTGGACCACAAGAGCAACTTTTTACCACTGAAATTCCTCTAAGTTTTAGTGGTAAAAAGGCCAAGCAAAGGAAGAACCAAAAACTCAGAGAGTTGGCTCAAGAGGTCTAGCAAGCCAAAAAGCAAAAGAGAGGGACCACCCCCCCTAACCCCATAGGGTTCAAACCAACACCTTAAAGTCTTAAAATCAGAGTTTTTGAGTGGCTAAAACCAGCCTTTAAATAGCATGCAAAGGTGGTAAAAGACTTAAGCAAAACAAAGCTTAAAAGGGGCTAGTCTCTTACCCTTGAAGAACAAAGGCAAGACAGCAACTTCAGCCATAATTTTTGGACCAAAACCAATCCAAAGTCCTCAAAACAAGCTCCAAGGGACCTTAGCTCCAAAGTTATGGTGTTTGACTAGCTATTTATGTGCAAAAGTGAAGAAATAGCACTTCTAAGCACAATAGCACAATATAGTAAGAGAGAGTGAGAATTCTAGAGAGAGGGGATATTTTTAGCTCTGGAAAATGCTAAACCCCTCTCAAGGGGGACAAGGCTTCCCTTATATAGGCAAGCAAGCCAAAAGGCTTGCTCAATCCCTCCATACACGTGTATGGAGAATGAGTTCAGTGAGCCACAACCGGCTCAAAAGATCTATAAATATCTAAAAAGGAGAAAAAGTGGCTGTCGGCCACTTCCTCTAGCCGGCCGGCCACTTAAAGTGGCCTATAAGGGAGAAAAACGGCCGGCAAGTGCCACAAGTGGTCGGCAAGGCCCTCCTCTCCCCAAGGCAAGAGGCAACAAGGGTTGGCACAAAAAATAAGGCCAAAACACAAAGTGTTAAGAGGCTCAAAGACAAGGCACTCAGCTGAGACATTCGGGCGCTCGAAACAAGCACAAACATGCGCAATCATCGCGTGCACAAATGATGACGTCTAAGTCTTAAGGTCGGTAAAAAATGGGGTGTCTACACAAAGGTGCATGGGAAACAGAAGCCGCTACCGGTTGTGGTTATTGTTGTTGCAGCCTATTGATGACCTCAGCCTGGTGTGCTGTGACCTCGGCCTGACGAGCAGCGTCTTGTTGCATGGTTTCAACTGTTTGCTGAAGGTGGTGGATTAGGTCCTCCATACTAACCGGGGGATATTGTGCCATTAGAATGGACGAGTGATCTCGTATCGGACTGGATGTAGAAGACTGAGCCTGACTAGATGCCGGTGAACTGAAGGGTGACTATTTGACTGGTGAATTGTGCCTAACTTTTCTTCGTCTGGTAACTGGTGGGAGCGAGGCAAACACAGGTTGTCCCCTAGCAAGATGTCCAGATCTATAAAGGCTCCTAACACAGGTCCAAAGTGCTCAGGGGATATCCGAACCTTTCGAAGCTGTTGTGATAAACTACCTAGCAAAAAGAAATAAAGCAAAAAGAAAGCAGAAATCAAAAAAATGCACAGCACCTCGGCTCAGATGTTAACAACACACAAATGTAATCAAAGCTGAAGGACTACACTCAACGCTGAATTCTATCTCCAAATACTGATACCCAACTTGCAACTGATATGCATGTTCCTGTACAGTTTTACTGTAAAGCACATACCAGTTTAAGTGAGATCCAAAACAACCCTATGAGGAGGTAGGGTTACCTTGTCCTAGTTTCGTCAAGAACCAAAGTTCACTATCCAAACAAAGCAATTTCACACAATCCTAAATTCAGGTGAGCAACCTGTCCTAGTTTGGAACAATCTCTATGGCTTTCAATATGCAACTAGGTCAAATGGTCAAAAAATGGTACCTCAGCAAGACTACCTAATATACCTCTCATACCTAACACTGAGAAGTAAAAGGAGGATCAAACGGTATAGCAGTAGTCCAAATCCAAGGGTTGTGTTCCCATTGTGGCAGAGCCCACGACCGGTCAGCCTTTTGGCAAGCTTTTCAGGAAAACCTCCGGCAAACCATCCAGGAATAGCAGACGGCAAACACAGTGACTTAAACGCACCAATGCAAATGCAATGCAAAGAAGCATATAAGAGTAGATAAAATTTCATATCATGAATTTCAAGTCAAGTTCTCTAATATCCCCAGTGGAGTCATGTAGACATCCCATTTTTGACCGTCCTTAAGACTTGGGCGCCACTGACTGCTTACTTGGTGATGAAAGCTATGTTGTGCAAAGGTTCGATTTCTTTGGCAAAGAGAGCATCAAATCCAACCTTACACCCCATTTTTGGACCAAAACTATTTTCACCAAAATAAATTTTAGACCTTAAAACCCCCTCTTTCAAAATATTTTTGAAAAAGTTTCTATGATGTTCGGAGGCTCGCATTTCATTAAATGTTGCGCTTTTCGATAAATCGAGCAAGGACAAAGTGGAAATGAATGAAAGAGAGGGGAACTCTTTTCAAAACACCTTATGTAGAGGTTTGGAGTTGAAGAAAAGTGGAGGAGAGGAAAGAAACCTAGTTGGGGAAGAAGTTGGGCATGAACCGTTAAGAGAGAGTTGAGCAGCCCTCGCTAAATCAGGCCTATCCTTTTGTACACTTGGATTTCAGATATGAGGCCACCAGCATTGGAAATTGGACTTATGGGCTTCAATTTACACTCAAGAATCTCCTAAATTCGAGTCCGAATGAGGGAGATATGGCAGGTTGAAGTTGGGCATCAATCCGGTTAGGACTGAAACTGAGCAGTCTTCACTAAAATAAGGATATCTTTTTACACAGTTGGAATTTTGATGCGAGGCTGCCATCATTGGAAAGAAGACTTCCGGCACTTCAATTTAGACACAATAATGACCTGCAAAGGAGTCCGGATGAAGGAGATATACCCATTTGAAGTCGAGCCCAAAAGCAGATTTTCTGGCCAGCCACTGAATGAGGTTTGCTGGCCATGTGCCGGCCATGGATGGGCTTTGCCAGCCATGTGCCGGCCAGGGGTGAATTTTTCCAGCCAGAAATTAGGTTTTTCAGCCATGGATGAAGCCTTGCCGGCCATTGGTGTCAAAAGTCAATTTTTGTGAAGATATTTACCTCCAATTGTTTTTACGCTACTCCAGCTGTCATATATGGATATTTTTGACCTGAAGCCATATATTTCTATATGTAGAGGACCTTCTCTATTGTTTTCAAGGTTAGAAAAATTTTGGGAGCCTCTCTCTCTACAATCCTCTCTCTATAATTCTCTCTCTCTAGATTTCTCTCTCTCTCTCTCTCTCTCTCTCTCTCTCTCTCTCTCTCTTGCCCTTTTGTGCATACAAGTATAGATACATTTCAAGTTTGCCTTTCAACCCATAACCAAAGTTGCTTATCTTTGGGCTGAGGTTACTTGGGACCCTCTTTAAGCTCTAGAAGGTGGTCTTGGCTTGATTTATTGCCTCAATTGTGTCTTGGCTTCAACAGGTATAGCGCTCTCCTTCTAAGCTTGTTTTGCACAATTGTTTTCCTATCTCTTTCCACTATTTTTGGACTGTTTTTGGCCTGTCTTTGGACTGTAAAAACACTCAATTTTTGTGGCCTAAAAGTGGTGGTTTGAGGCCATTTTCAGTTAAGGGGTGGTTCACCCTTCTTGCTTCTTTGCTTGTAAAGTTTTTGTGCCTTTGTTCATCACTTTCAAACCAACTTTTTTGGGCCTTTTTACCACTGATTTTTAGAGGCTAAAAATGTTGTTTTGAGGTCCCAAAAATAGAGGGGTTAGCCACCTCTCTTTAAGCTTGTTTACTAGCTCAAAAGCTCCATGTTTTAGCATATTGTTTTAGCTACTTTTGTCTTCATTCCAGCATGTTTTCCAACTAATTTTGGGCCATAAAAACTCTATGTTTTGGGGCTAAAGCTTGGGTCCAAAGGCCATTAAGGTTAAGGGGTTGATAGCCCTTCTTTGTACCTTGTTTTGGAGGCCTTTGCCCTTTGTGTTTCCCACCCTTGTATCATCTTTTTCAAAGCTTTTAAACACTGTTTTTCAGAGGTTTTTTTAGTGGTAAAAATCTTGTTTTGATGTCCAAAATTGGAAAGATTAGTTTCTTCTCCTTATGTCTTGTTTGCATGCCTAGTTAGCTTCATATTTTAGCATGTTTTTTTAGCTTAACTTAGTTTAAATCCAGCATGTTTTAGCCTCTAAAATGGCTTGCTTTAGCTCTATTTTGGGTTGTTTGGTTCATTTGGACTTTGTTTTGTGTAGTTGTAGTGTAAGTCCTTGCACTAGCTTGTTGTTTTAAGGCTTTAAACATCATTGGTTTGAGTTCGTTGCATGTTTTTAGTGCTTTTATCACTCAATTTTAGCACCTAAATCTCTGCAACCTCCCTCTTTGCTTCACTCTTTCATTTGCTTTTGAGGGTTGTTTCAAACTTGGGATCCTTTAAGCTTGAGATTGAGGTCATGCTCAATGGTTTAATCCTCTTTGAGGGTTCATTATCAAAGTCACGATCTCTCTCTTGCATAACACTATCCCTTGGTTGACACTTCCTTCACCTTAGAGGATACTCACCAATGGACAATTGATTAATGAATGGTTTGGTAATTAAAATGAGTAAACAAAATTGACAAGTAAAATAGGCAAGATAAGCATTCTTTGTGTTGTATTGCATGTGTTCAAATCGGACGTTAATTTGAACACAAGGAAAATAGGGCATTTCATACTCAAAAGTGATGAAATGTGCCACTTTCCTTGGTCTCCATTGCCCTTGATCATGCATGATAGGGTGGTGGTCATTCAAGTCTTATTTGTGCATTTATCAAAAATTGTACAATTTGGATCTTTGGCTATCATGTAATGAAATTGCTTAATTGGTGATTTTGGATCCAAGTGTGTTACTCCTTTGAGGTTTTGAGATGATAAGGAGTGATACAGTACAAACAAATCCTTGGAAAAACCTTACTTTTGCTCTGTTTGTGCTCTGTTGCAGTATGGTGACCTAGAGCATTAATGGTTGACAGTGCCTCATCAATGGTCGGCAAGGCTTCATTTCTGGCCGGCAGATGGCCGGCAGCAGCCATCCATGGCCGGTAGGCCACTGATGTAACCCTCAGCAAAGATTTGGTAAGTTGGAGCAAAAAGGTTCTGAAGCATGCTTAACCCTGCAAACAGAGCCCTTTCGAGAGCAAAACGGAGGACTTTTCGGGGAGAAAACCGAGCGCATGCATCTTCCACTTCCCGAGGCGAAGCAGTGGTAGTATAGTATAATGCCTTGCATGATTAGTTAGTGTGCATTTGTTTTAATTAATTAGTTTACTAGTTGATTAAAGTGTTGTAATAGTTAGTAATTAGTTTACTAGTTATTCATTTGATTTGTAATAATTAGTCTAATTAGTTTAAATTAGATTAATTTGATTAGCTTAGCTTAGAGTAGCTTAGCTCTTATTCATTCGCACCATCCTCCACAAAGGCATAATGTTGTAATAAGTGTGTGTGCGCGTGTGCATGTCTTCCAACCTCGCGTCTTTCTCCCTTTTATTTAATCGCTTTCGATGGTTAGATTAGGGACAAGCTTTAATTAGCATGCCTTATGCTTGCATCCATTCATTCGTATTGTATGCACCGAGGCTCGGTGTATCATTCAAACTGCATTATTATTTCAATATCTTATTTGAATACGTGTTTAATGGCATGTTATCAAAATGATCCATATGCCATATTAGTAGCCGAGCCTATTAATTTCATTATTGCATGTGTTGCATTAGACGTCTTATATAGTTAGGATCATGGATCTTTTTAACTAGTTTTTGTTTTGGCCTGGAGTACTCGGTGAGTTTTATGCTTTAGCATACCTTGCATAAGTGTGAATGCTGCCATATTCAGAATGCTTGGTGGCGAAACCCGTATCTTTAAGCCCACTCGAGGGTAGCAAATTCAAACCATTTTCAAAAACAAAAATGAGTTGAATTGTTTCAAGTCTTGCAAACTAGTCTATACTTGCTTCTGCGCGTCACATAGTAAAGCTAGTTTAATCAACGGAATAAGAACACATAATGTTTATAAAGTGTCATATCATTATTAGTATAGGCCGATCTTTGATCGGGCGAGCAAGGGTGATCATTTCAGGACCTTCCCCTTTCGTACCTAAGTTCCCGAGCCGAGGTAACTTTGGTGATGACGGACACGTGGCCTTTGGCACAAGTCAGGGTTTCCTAAATTTCCCTAAAACAAAATATTTAGGTGGCGACTCTGTATCTGAAAAGCAGTCCAATTTTGGCATTATTTGATTTAAAATCGATTTTCCAAAAAGATTTGCCGGATTTGGACTCTTTGGTGTTATCAGTTTCACATTGCACTTGTGAGACTAGATTCAGAACCGCGGGAGTCCGAAGTGTGAGGCCTTCTTTTCAAACCCTTTCTAAAAGGCGAGACGCGAAAAAAGGTGAGTCCACAGTTTCTGTCGACTCTGCTGGGGATTTAGAGAACTTGACTCGAACTCATGATATGTTGTTTTATCCACACTTATGTGCTTCTTTGCATTTGCATTAGTGTGCTTAAGCCACAGTGTTTGCCATTTGCTATTTCTAAATGATTTTCCGGATGCTTGCTTGGAAAAGCTTGCCAAAAGGCTGACCGGTTGTGGGCTCTGCCACGATGGGAACACAACCCTTGGATTTGGACTACTGCTATGCCGTTTGATCCTCCTTTCACTTCTCGGTGTTAGGTGTGAGAGGTACATTAGGTAGTCTTGCTGAGGTACCCTTTTTGACCAATCGACCTAGTTGCATATCAGAAGCCATTAAGACTGTTCCTGTGATACCCCTGTTCTGTATTATGTTAATTGGTCCCTAATATGTATGTGATTATATGTTTTGATATGATTTTGTGTGCCATTATGTGAATATATGTGATTTTGGAATTCTATCTGTTCACCGTAGGAATACCTGTTTGAATAATCTGGTTTAGAAATTAAATTGAGGGCCTTATCGGCCACGGAACCCGAAATTGATTACACCATTGTGATTAGCGTAATTTTTAGAGCCTATGGTGAAATTTAATTGAAAATTGATTTGGGTCAGATTAAATTGATTTATTTAATGGCATTGTGCTCAAATTGTTAATATTTTTAATTGTGGCTAGTGGGGTTTGTTGTATTTGAGCACTACACATCCCATTCTCTCCTATGACCTCATTTTGGCTGATCAAAACTTGAGAAAGGGAGAGAGAGCTGGGTGTTAGAGAGAGAGGAGAGAATTGTGCATTTGCGGTCCAAGACTTAGACCTTTTGGAGATTAAGCTCAAGTATTGCTAAATTGGGAAGATTAAAGCTCCTTGGTGAGTGATTCATGCATTTATAGTCATCATCTTGTGAATTCAAGTTTAATAGATGGTCAAGAGCATGAATTAGTTTGAATGTAAGGGAATTGAGTTGCTTATGTTCAATTGAAGGTCAATGAAGGCATGCATGTATATAATTGTTGTGGAAATGCATAATCTAGCATGTATTGAGTTGAACATGGAAATAAAGGTGTTAAATCTTACATGCAAGCATGCTTTTGTTGTATTCCATGAGAATGAACACCATTTGCATTGTTTGGGATGGAAATGAAATGAAGATTAGCATGCATGTTTGAATAATTAAGATATGAGCTTTGAATGTATGATTTTGTTTGTATTAGAATGAGTTGATGGGAGATTAGGGCATGCATGTGAATTAATTGTGAATTGGGCTCCATTGTAATGTATTTTGGTGTTTATGGCATGTTAGCATAACTATATTTGAGATTTGAGCCATAACATGCACGTTTTGTTGGTTGAAATTCAAACTGGAGCTCAAGAACTCAATCTGGAAAACCAAGATTTTTTATGTCCGCTCGAGCGGGAAAATCGTGCTCCTAGCACTTTTTGCAAAGTTGGATGTCTGCTCGAGCGGGATATCTCACACTCGAGCGGGGAGTTTTTGTAGACAGGCCTTCCGCTCGAGCGCTCTATTCCACGCTCGAGCGGATTTTTCATGCAACTAGTACTTTTGCAGGCCTTAAGGGTCCGCTCGAGCGGAGAAGTTGACGATCGAGCGAGGACCCTGTTCTCTAAAATTTTGTATGCTCGTTCTGTGTTAAGTATTGTAAATGAGTTAATGAGATAAGAATAAAGCCTAAAGAGGAATATGTGAATCAAAGAACGGATTGAACTATTAGTGACCCCTTTTGTGTTCATGAAATGTGTAGGGTCAAGCTCCAGGGCAAATCCACAAGCCGATCACTATGAGTAATATCGATATTTGAAAGCTTGTCAATGTCCAATTGTTTATTTCCCTTATAAGCTTTATGAGTTGCTAATTAGGATTGTGGACAAAAGTTTGACATGATAGAAATGAATGGACCAAAGGTCGTTTTGATAGAAATGAATGGATCAAAGGTCGTTTTGATAGAAATAAATGGACCAAAGGTCGTTCTGATAGAAATGAATGGACCGAAGGTCGTTTTGATATAAATAAATGGACCGAAGGTCGTTTTGACATAAATGAATGGACCTAAGGTCGTTTTGACACGAATGTATGGGCTGAAGGCCCTTTTGACGTAAATGAATGGGCCGAAGGCCGTTTTGACATAAATGAATGGGCCGAAGGCCGTTTTGACATGAATGGAAATCTGATTGGGCCAAAGGCCAGTATGTTTGGAACTATAGTCATTTGATCTGAATTTTGTATAAGTGTATATATGTTAAACAGAAATATGCATTGGGCCCAAGGCTGTTCAAAGCATGTTGTTCTTTATATTGCTTATGTAACTTATGTATTCGATATTATTCACTGGGCTATCGCTCATGCTCATTCATGTGTTTGTAGGTGAGCCGAGGGAAGTCCAAACCCAACCCCAGTGAAGTCTACCAAGAACAACATGAGTTTTGGAGAGTCAGCCTTGTGTCTCACGTACGAGACCCATCCTTGCCATTTTGTTATGTATTTATATTTTGTCCTGTTGGCAAGGACTTTGTGTACATCTGTATATAGTTTTGATATAGGTTGACTCAGTTTGGATGATCCTGTCTGTAAAGGATTTTGTGATACTGTACTTGTTGTGGGTTATTAACGTATATGTGCATGGTTTGTTTTGAGTGCATATAAGCACGGCTCTATGGACAAAGTTTTAAATTTTTGCTTCCGTTTGGCCCCTTTACTCTGATGAGTTATGTCTGTTAAGGTTTGAGGCCGTAGGTAATCTTAGGATTACTGGCCGGTTATGTCCTTAACCCATAGGGGCGGGTTCAGGTCATGACAGTTCCAAACTAGGACAGGTTGCTCACCCGAATGCAGGAATTGTTTGAAACCGCTTGTTTGCGTAGTGAATCCCTTGCTCCTGACGAAATTAGGACAGGGTAACCCTACCCCATCATAAGGGTGTTTTGGATCTCACTTGCTTGATATGTGCTTTTAGAGTGAAACTCTGCAGGAATGTATGTATCAGTTGCAAGTCTGGACATCAGTTTTGGGGCAGAATTCAGTAAAGAGTACAGTCACTCAGCTGTGATCATATCCGTTCTAGTGAAATTAGGCTGAGATGCTGTCTGTTTTCTCTTTTACAAGGTAGTCCTGGAACCATAGCTTCAGAAGGCTCTGATATCTCTCGGGTACTCTGGACTCGTGTTGATAGACTTTGTCAGGTCAGAGATTGAGTTCAAGGGCAACCAGTGTTTCCTTTGCCGGTGGTAGGGCAAAGAAGGGCTAGACAGGGCTCATTGGTTCAACTGATCCGATAGCCACCAGTTAGATCACCTTTGTTCAACTCAGCGGGCTTGTGATGGCACAGAGTTCGGAAGAAGTTGTAGCCATGATATCAGCATTAAACCAGGGAATCGCCATGCAGAATGAGACCAATGCTAAAATGCAATGCCCATCTGGGGCACCTACCACACATCCAGTCTCGGGACCCCATGTGAACTTTGACCCACTTCTGCTAGCTAAAGATTTACATGGTCCGGATCCCCCAGAAGGGTTGGCTCAAGCTTGAGTTTTCAAACCCCTGGTGCAGCCTAATGAGAGGCTTTATCCCCTTGATACTAATGATCTTGATCTGACCTCAGTGAAAATTGCGAACCTTGAGAAGCAATTCAAAAAGGCACAGGGCCTTAACTCAATTCTCAACATTGAGGATGGATACACCGAGGCTGCTGTAAGGCTCCCAGATATATTCAAAATGCCACACATTGACCGTTTTGACGGGTCTGGAGATCCTATGGTACATATCCGACTTTTCTTGGACGTTCTGAAACCGATGGGTTTGACTAAGCCTTAGAAACTCTCTCTGTATGAAAGAACCCTGTCAGGTATAGCAGCCGATCAGTATTCTTACAATACCCAAGTTGAAATGACCACGCAAGAGCTTGAAACAATCCACTAGAATCCTACAAAACCTTTTGTGGAATTTGTTGCAAGGTGGAGAGCAAAGGTAGCACAGATGACAGATCGCCCTTCTGAGAGAGATCAAGTGTAGATAGTGGTGCAGAACTTGGAGTCTGATATGCTGCAAAAGTTAATAGTTGCTTCACTATTCACTTTCAAAAGTTTGCATGAATTAAGGGTTCAGATTGAGAGTGCATTCAATAGAGGGATTATTCCCAAAACAAGTGAACCAACAAGGAGGATGATTTACGGGAGTACCAATGCTGGTGAAAGAACTATTCCCAAACCCACTAAAATCAATACAGTCGCCACAGCTGACCCTTTTTCCAAATCAAGCGTACAAATAGCCAGCCTAGCCCAGGCTCGAGGCAGAACTTTCACACCCTCTATATAAGCCTACCCAGCACACTAAAAGTCCTGATGGAAAGAAGGTATCTCAAACCCCTTGATCCTCAACCTTTGCCTGACCCACTCCCTGCTAGACATAACCCCACCAAATACTACGTGTATCATCATCAGCGTGGTCATGGCATCGGTCGTTACTACTGCCTTCGTCATGAGGTTCAGAATCTCATCGACAATCAGATGATAGCTCCACCTCAAGACCCCAATGACCAGGTATCTCATCCACATCTTAACCTCATCCATGCGTTGCAATCCACCTACAACCTCAGCATATACATCACCCCGGCCCATCTACCCAAGCCTGAAGTGTTCATTCCAGAAAGCACGGACTTGTGCATGATGGATGCACTTGAACCCCAATCATCTCAAACCCATAAACCCACTACTTCTGAGCTAACGAGCATGATTGAAGATTTGCAGAGAACTGTGGCAGATTTAGCCTTTGGGCTTTTGGCTCCATCATCGACCACATCACATGCCAAAAATTTCACGCCAAAAGGCTCCCCAATCTTGGGGCGAGCTGCAATTAAAAATGGCGAACCTAAAGCTATCTCAAGTCTGGGCAATGACATGTCGACAACAACTAGGCTCCACTCCGATATAGCGACCCAATCCCTTGGCAAAGTGGAGGCAAGTAGTAAGAACAAGGTCGGGGCAAGTATCGATCCTTATGAACATCTTCAGTGGGCTGTTGAGGCTTTGAAAGCTGAAAGACTGAACAAACAGCAAGTGCTTGCAGTTGTTACAAAGACTGTGGATGACACTTTTGCCACTCAGGATGAGAGCATTTTGAATCAAGGGGCAAGCCAGGAAAAGGGATGTCATACTAGAAATGCCCCTTTCAGCTCCAATCCTACACTCGGAAGAGATCATCAAATCCAGTCAGCACCTGTCGACCCCTTCATCGGTACATCCAACACAACTTCACAAACCTCAAGCCATCATGCCCGAGGCCAAAGGGTCTTCACCCCACTTTACATGGCCTTATCCAAAGCACTTCAAATCCTCATAGGACAAGGCCATCTCAAAACCCTTGAGCCTCGGCCTCTCCCGGATCCCTTTCTGGCCAAGCACAATGCTGCCAAGTACTGTGCCTCCATCAACAAATCGGCCATGACACTAACAGTTGTTTTTCATCTTCACCACAAAATACAAGATCTGATTGATAAAGAGGTCATCACCTTACCAGGTCCTACAAAGTCTATCGACACTGGATTGATGAACTTGGGGGATTTTGTGACTATGTGATCGAGGATGAACCACATGCCGATGGCGCTCATTTTACTCTAGATGTAGTGGATGGCACACACTGTTTTGAACAATTTGTGAATGCTGTTTATTGTACTTTCTAACTTAGGTATTGAGTCAGTTTTGTTATGTTGTATTGAGTCTATCTTATTGTATCGAGTTAGTCCTGTTGTGTTAGAGTCAGGTGATTTCGGTGATGTTACCTCGGACATCACTTCCCTGTTTGTTTTGTTTGTCTTTTCGCTCTTTCTTTTGCGTCTGTTTCTTCCATAGAGCTAGTTGAGCCAAAAGTTCTAAATGAAACCGCAGAGATTTTTATCTACTTTGTCTGTGACTTTAAATGATTGCATTGACCTAAGTTGTTCAAAACTTTTCTAACACTATGATGAAAACAAAGAGGAAGGAATTCCTTAGGATTTGCAAAAAGTTGATCAACTGAGAGAAAGAAAGGCATGCTAAGCCCTTAATGAATGAGATCATGTTTGTTAATGTGAGTATTAAGAAGGATCCTGGCTTAGTCCAGATTGGTTCTGCATTGTCTTCAGCACGAGTGACTAGTCGCTTTCTTAAAAGATTTCAAAAAATATTTTGCGTGGTCCTACGAAGACATGCGTGGAATTGATCTTGAGATTGTGCAGCATAGGATCACTCTCATGCCTCAAGACTCGACCCTTTTGCTTTTAAGCCTTGAACTTTGATTCAGAATGTTCAATGATCACTCGCAATATACGGCTTGTATGGCCGGATCGGAAGCAACCCTTGAACCAGGGGCAAGAAGGTCAGATACACTCAAAGATTCAAAGGATGGGTCATTCCGCAAAACAATGAAGACTAGCAAGAAAGCCCAATCCCATGAATGAAAAGAAGAAAATTATTGCTGATAGGACAATGAAGTTCCTATCCACAACACTAGAGGCAAATTCATACCCGATTGGATGGACTCCTACATCATCAGTGAACAGCAGCCATTCTCATGGATTCAGATGGCTAGAGATCCTACGATCAATCAACACGAACAAGTTAAACTTTTTTATCCTTGAGAGGCTCGATAGGTCGAAAACCCGGAAGGGCTACCCAAGAAAAAGTTAGAGCAAGAAAAAGAAAAAGAAAAGAACAGAAACAAAAAGAAAAAAAAAGAAGAGTACGAAAATGAAAAAGATGAAAAGAAAAAGAAAAGAAGAAAAGAAATGAAAAGAAAAAAAAAATAGCTTGCAAGGTTGAAAACCCGAAAGGATGGCTTTGGCAAAAGTTAGAGCGTGAAAGGAGAGTGTCAATACCCGAGTGAACCTCAACCCCGGAACTACATACGGCCTGATTCCATCTTTGGGATACGTAGGCAACTTCATCCTAAAGTTCGGCCCCAATCATTTTCAACCTGCTTGGCTCATCCATGTTGATTGATTTATCCTTGTTTAAATACGACTATCTTATCCATGTGCAAATTGGCTTGTCTCCGTTCAAATTCGGGTGCCCTATTTCGTTACAAGATTTAGCTGCAAGACAAATCAAATTTAGATCTAAGATTGTGCATCTCGAGAGTAGATTCTGCGTTGGTTGAGCAATGGCCATTTTCAAAAACAATTTTTGAGGATTTTTAATGAGGTTAACTAATTTTCTCAAAAATTATTCCATTTTTCCAAAACTGGACCATTTCTTGGACCAAAAAAAATGAAAATTTTCAATGCGCACAACCTGACTTGCATGATTTCAAATCAGAAAATCGAACAAGTATGTTAATCTAACTCTCATGTTGGTCAAAATTGCTTTAGTAGAAAGCGAAAACAAAAAATGGTCAAAATGATGAACTAGGGGCACAGTTGAGTCAGTTTTTCTGTCTTTTCCCCGTTTTCAACATACTTGCCAGAAAGGGCACCATATTCAGTAGAAATGGAGCTATACTTGCCAGAAAGGGCACAACTAAAGTTAGAAATAGCAGAGGGCCAAAAGCTTTCTCATCCTCCAAAAAGTGAGATATCAAGCCGGTAAAAAAAAAAAAAAATAGAATGCAAGAAGATATTCTTATATATATACAACAAGTCTCATCACATCCAAATGGGCAAGGCATCATCAGCAATATAATGTTGAGATCGCCACACACATCCAGTCATAATGCAACCCCTCTGTGGTAAAGCTCACTAGTTGTGAGCCAAAGAATGAGAATCTAGTAGAATACTAGGGGCAAGAGCACACAACTTCCTGCTTATCCATCAACCACCCAGGGAAGGGATAAAAAATAAGAGAGATAAAAGAATAAAGAGATGTGCGCTGAGAGAAAAAGTGAGAAAAGGGCTTCTTAGAGAAAATAGAGATTGAGTGCCAAAGTGATGTGAGAATCACCAATAAGAAATGGTGGGAAACAACACCTGGAGAAACAGGATCCCCGTAAACCGAGAGGTCTCTCGCCATTGGAACATACTTGAGTGTTGTGTTTGTTATTTTTGTTTGTCTCGATTCTTGTTTTGAGTTGTTTCGAGTGTCAATAGATGTGTTTAGGTTGTTTTACCTTTGTTTCCCTTTGTTGAGTCTTTTTTTCACTGTGGTCAGTCGTAGGCTTATTACCCGGTTAAGAACTCTTTCTCAATCTCAATTTCAAAAATAAATCGTTTTGTACTCAGAGTGTTGTGACATTCTCCACATTTGTGCAAAACAGGTTTCTTTCTTTCATAAACTGTAGGGTTCAACCCTGATCAAGAGGGAGCAACTGAACCAAGACCTATCTGAAGCTATATGGGTTCCAAACTACAAAGCAAAAGAAAAGAGGGAAAATTTGGAGCATTTCAGTGTGTCTCAACTTTAGCAAATTCTGAGACTGCATTCTAGGTGCACCTTCTCTGGCCTCGCCTTTCTCTGGAGTGTGAGTGTATATCGACCCCAAGTTTAAGCCTGCTTCAAGTCAGAATGGCAGTCCAAGCAGCACCCGTGGTTTTCACATGCAGATGTTACCCCTCGCCAATATGAATGGGATGTATCCTTTTTGAGCTGAGCATGTTGCAAAGTCCTCTAAGATGTAAATTGGAGGCACCAAAGTCCATATTTGATGCCTTTCTATTGCATAGAATGTGCACTTTCAGATACACTTCTGTTGCATGCGTGCCGCACATCGTTTATGAATCATGCATAGAATATGCTTTCAATTTTGCATAGAATATGCTCATCTCTTTCATAGAATATGCTTTCAATGTTGCGTAGAATATGCTCTTGTTTTATGCATAGAACATGCTTTCGATTTCGCATAGAATATGCTTTCATTCATGCACAGAATATGCTTTCAATTTCCCATAGAATATTCTTGTCTCTTAGAACATGCCTTCAATTTTGCATAGAATATGCATGGTCATTATATTGCATTGTGAACCAATCAGTCATTCTGTGCATCTATCGCACAATAATCTTACTCAGTACATTTATCACACAATTACTCACTTTGCTCGCACTATTTTGTGCTTTTGTTTTGTTTGCACTATTTTGTGCACCTCGTATCACACTCGCACTTTTTTGTGCAATTTACACTCACGCTTTCTTGCGCATAACACTATCTTGTGCATTTCATTACATACTCTCATTTTGCATAGAACATGCATCGTGCTATTTTGCGCACTTTACTTGCACTTGTTTGTGCATTGTATCGCATTATTTTGTACACCTTGTATCGCACTATCTTGTGCACCTGCATCGCGCTATCTTGCGCATTCACCTTTGTATTGCACTATCTTGTGCACCTGCATCGGGCTATCCTACGCATTCACCCATATCGCACTGTCTTGTGCAAACTTGCATCGCACTATGTTGTGCAACCCGTATCACACTGTATTGTGCACCCGTATCGCACTATCTTGTGCACCATGTATCGCACTATCTTGTGAATTTTATCTTACATCGCACTATTTTGTGCATTATCTCGCACTATCTTGTGCACCCATATAGCACTGTTTTGTGCATTCAACTTGCATCGCACTGCCTTGTGCACCTTGTAGTTTTGTATCACTCGCACTATCTTATGCACCCCACATCGCACTATATTGTGCACCCCACATTGCACTATCTTGTGCACCCTGTATCCCACTATCTTGTGTACCTGCATCACGCTATCTTATGCATTCGCCATGCATCGCACTGTCTTGTGCACACTTGCATTGCACTGTTTTGTGAATTTAACCCATATCGCACTATCTTGTGCACACCTGCATCGCACTGTCCTGTGCATTCACTTTCATTCGCATTGTCTTGTGCACTTTCACTCGCACTATCTTGTGCAACTGTATAGCATTGTTTTATGCATTAACGCTGCCTCGCACTGTCTTGTGCATCCTCCCTGGTCTAGGAGACCTTAAATCCTCTAAAGGCGGAATTCCTTTGGTGTTTGTCGTGCCCGAACGACTTCTAGTGGTCTGGTATAGCCACCTGCCTGTGTTTACGATGAGTTCCTAGGAGATCAACTGCGACGGTGGAAACTAGAGTTCAAATGGCCGATGCCTAGAACGCAAAGGTTCGGAATTTTTGAGACTAAAGTCTGGTTTAAATACCCAGGGGTGTATCCTCGGCTTGAAATCTATATGGCAGCCCCATAGGTTGAGATAGTGTGTACGCGCCCCAATCCTGGATACTGAACCAACCTTGTTTGTCACCCTATTGGAGAATAGGGAAAGTTGCAAACATAACCCAGGAGAAAAGTGGTACCTGTAGTTTGGAAGCACAAGATGTAGAAGAGGAAGATCCACAGTTAGCATAAGGTGAGTCATCGCCGATTCCCCCTGTAAGGTACATTCGAGAGCATCACTTCCTAGCTGCGTCATCATATCTATCATAATCTATTACTTTTGTCGCATTGCCTTCTGTTGCATTGCATATAGCATTTATTGCATGCATCTACTACATTATCTGTTTTATCATATTATCCTTTCCATGTTAAGCTTAGTTTGGCATGTGCTCATACATTTCCTTCGTTGAAGCATGGTTCTATGATAATGTGTACGCGCCTATTTCACTAAGAGAATTATGGTCTAAGGGTTTCGGCACCTTTTCTATGTTAGACGTGGTTTGTTTTGTGTCTATACCTTTTCTAGGTAAATGTGGGTCGGCTTACGCCTTATTCACTGCATCCATTGCATCTACTGCATCATATTTTGTTTTGTTGCATTTAGCATTTAGGATCACGATCTTTTCTCAGCAGATCATTCCTCACTTATATCACACCACCCAATTATATGTACTCTTTCTCTTTCTACGAAACACATAGTTATGCATGTGTACACGCCTATTCCACTAAGAGAATTGTGGTTTGAGGGTTCCGGCACCTTTTCTATGTTAAACGTAGTTTGATGTTGCATCTCCATCCTTTTATGGTATTTGTGTGGTTTTGCACTGCTTGTGGTTTGATAATTCAATTACATTGTATATCATTTGCATTATTGCATTAAACTACATATCATTTACATTGTTTTGTTTTATTGTGTTTCATTTTGCATCTCGCCCCCTTGAACTACGCTGGTTTAATTCCTTACAAAGGGATACGTAGGCAACCCTCGAGTTCAACCAACTACATTTGGATTTTGTTTGTTTGTCCAAGTCTTCAGCCTTGTCAAAACTGGGTCGTCTCTAGGTTTTGACATTCACTCATGTCATTTCATGATTTTCGAGTTCTATCAAAGAGGGGCAACTGTAAACACCCCATTTTTGACAGTCCTTAAGAATTGGGCACCACTGATTGCTTACTTGGTGATGAAAGCTATGTTGTGCAAAGGTTCGATTTCTTCAGCAAGGAAACCGTCAAATCCCAACCTTACACCCCATTTTTGGACCAAAACTATTTTCACCAAATTTATTTTTATACCTTAAAACCCTCTCTTTCAAAATATTTTTGAAAAAGTTTCTACGATATTTCGAGGCTCGCATTTCGTTAAATGTTGCGTTTTTTGGTAAACCAAGCAAGGACAAAGTGAAAATGAATGAAAGAGAGGGGAACTCTTTGAAAAATCTTTTAAAACACCTTATGTAGAGGTTTGGAGTTGAAGAAAAGTGGAGGAGAGGGAAGAAACCTAGTTGGGGAAGAAGTTGGGCATGAACCATTAAGAGAGAGTCGAGCAACCCTCGCTAAATCAGGCCTACCCTTTTATACACTTGGATTTCAGCTATGAGGCCACCACCATTGGAAAGTGGACTTCTGGGGTTTCATTTTACACTCAAGAATCTCTTAAAGCCAAGTCCGGATGAGAGAGATATGGTTGTTGAAGTTGGGCATCAATCTAGTTAGGACTGAAACTGAGCAGTCTTCACTAAAATAAGGATATCTTTTTCACACTTGGAATTTTGATGCGAGGCTTCCATCATTGGAAAGAAGACTTCTAGGGCTTCAATTTAGACTCAAGAATGACCTGCAAAGGAGTCCAAATGAAGGAGATATGCCCATTTGAAGTTGGGCCCAAAAAGCAGATTTTCTTGCCAACCACTGAATGAGGTTTGCCGGCCATGTTTCGGCCAGGGGTGAAGTTTTCCGGCCAGAAATGAGGTTTTCCGGCCATGAATGAAGCCTTGCTGGCCATTGGTGTCAAAAGTCAGTTTTTGTGCAGATATTTACCTCCAGCTATTTTCACACTACTCCAGCTATCATATATGGATATTTTTAACCTGAAGCCATATATTTCTATATATAGAGGACCTTCTCTATTGTTTTCAAGGTTAGAAAAATTTTGGGAGCATCTCTCTCTATAATCCTCTCTTTCTAGATTTCTCTCTCTCTTGCCCTTTTGTGCATACAAGTATAGATACACTTCAAGTTTGGCTATCAACCCAAAACCAAAGTTGCTTATCTTTGGGCTGAGATTACTTGGGACCCTCTTTGAGCTCTAGAAGGTGGTCTTGGCTTGATTTATTGCCTCAATTGTGTCTTGGCTTCAAGAGGTATAGCACTATCCTTTTAAGCTTGTTTTCCACAATTGTTTTCCTATCTCCTTCCACTATTTTTGGATTGTTTTAGACTGTAAAAACTCTATTTTTGTGGTTTAAAAGTGGTGGTTTGAGGCCATTTTCAGTTAAGGGGTGGTTCACCTTTCTTGCTTCTTTGCTTGTAAAGTTTTTGTGCCTTTGTTCATCACTTTCAAACCAACTTTTTTGGGCCTTTTTACCATTGATTTTCAAAAGTTTTTAGACGCTAAAAATGTTGTTTTGAGGTCCCAAAAATATAGGAGTTAGCCACCACTCTTTATGCTTGTTTACTAGCTCAAAAGCTCCATGTTTTAGCTTTTTGTTTTAGCTACTTTTGTCTTCATTCCTACATGTTTTCCAACTGATTTTGGGCCATAAAAACTCTGTGTTTTTGGGTTAAAGCTTGGGTCCCAAGGCCATTAAAGGTTGAGGGGTTGATGGCCCTTTTTTGTACCTTGTTTTTTAGGCCTTTGCCCTTGTGTTTCCCACCCTTGTATCATCTTTTTCAAAGCTTTTAAACACTATTTTTCAGCGGTTTTTCAATGGTAAAAATCTTGTTTTGATGTCCAAAATTGGAGGGATTAGCCTCCCCTCCTTGTGTCTTGTTTGCATGCCTAGTTAGCTTCATATTTTAGCATGTTTTTCTAGCTTAACTTATTTTAATTCTAGCATGTTTTAGCCTCTGAAATAGCCTACTTTAACTCTGTTTTGGGCTGTTTGGTTCATTTGAACTTTGTTTTGTGTAGTTGTAGTGTAAGTCCTTGCACTAGCTTGTTATTTTAAGGCTTTAAACATCATTGGTTTGAGTTGGTTGCATGTTTTTAGTGCTTTTATCACTCAGTTTTAGCACCTAAATCTCTGCAACCTCCCTCTTTGCTTCACTCTTTCATATTCATTATCAAAGGCATGATCTCTCTCTTGCCTTACACTATCCCTTGGTTGACACTTCCTTCACCTTAGAGGATACTCACCAATGGACAATTGATTAATGAATGGTTTGGTAATTAAAATGAATAAACAAAATTGACCTGTAAAAGAGGCAAGATAAGCATTCTTTGTGTTGCATTGCATGTGTTCAAATCAGACGTTAATTTGAAAACAAGGAAAATGGGACATTTCATACTCAAAAGTGATGAAATGTGCCACTTTCCTTGGTCTCCATTGCCCTTGATCCAAGTATGTTACTCCTTTTAGGTTTTGAGATGATAAGGAGGGATACAGTACAAATAAATCCTTAGAAAAACCTTCATTTTGCCCTGTTTGTGCTCTGTTACAGTATGGTGACCTAGAGCATTAGTGGCCAGCAATGCCTCATCAATGGCCGGCAAGGCTTCATTTCTGGCCAGCAGTGCACCTCTCTGGCCGGCAGATAGCCGGCAATAGCCATCCATGGCCGGCAGGCCACTGATGTAACCCTCAGTAAAGATTTGGTAAGTTGGAGCAAAAAGGTTCTAAAGCATGCTCAACCCTGCAAACAGAGCCCTTTCGAGCGCAAAACGGAGGACTTTTCGGGTGAAAAACTGAGCGCATGCATCTTCCACTTCCCAAGGCGAAGCAGTGGTAGTATAGTATAATGCCTTAAATGATTAGTTAGTGTGCATTTGTTTTAATTAATTAGTTTACTAGTTGATTAAAGTGTTGTAATAGTTAGTAACTAGTTTACTAATTATTCATTTGATCTGTAATAATTAGTCTGATTAGTTTAAATTAGATTAATTTGATTAGCTTCGCTTAGAGTACCTTAGCTCTTATTCATTCGGACCCTCCTTCGCGAGGCCATAATGTTTTAATAAGTGTGTGTGCTCGTGTGCATGTCTTCCAACCTCGCGTCTTTCTCCCTTTTATTTAATCGCTTTCGATAGTTAGAATAGGGACATGTTTTAATTAGCATGCCTTATGCTTGCATCCATTCATTCGTATTGCATGCACCGAGGCTCGGCGCATCATTCAAACTGGATTGTTATTTCAATATCTTATTTGAATACGTGTTTAATCGCATGTTATCAAAATGATCCATATGCCATATTAGTAGCCGAGCCTATTAATTTCATTATTGCAATTTTTGCGTTAGACATCTTGCATAGTTAGGATCATGCATCATTCTAACTAGTTTTTGTTTTGGCTTGGAATACTCGGTAAGTTTTATGCTTTAGCATACCTTGCATAAGTGTGAATGCTGCCATATTTAGCATGCTTGCCATGAGGCTATGTCCTTAAATGCTAAACTGCATGAACGCCTGTGGATGAAGGCTTGTTGTTTGAATTGGAACAATTCAATAAATGTGTGTTCTAAGCCCACTTTGTTAAGTGGCAAATCATGTTTTAAGCCCACTATGTTTGGTGGCAAAACCCGCATCTTTAAGCCCACTCGAGGGTGGAAAATTCAAACCATTTTCGAAAACAAACATGAGTTAAATTGTTCCAAGTCTTGCAAACTAGTCTATATTTGCTTCTGCGCATCACATAGTAAAGCTAGTTTAATAAACGGAATAAGAACACATAATGCTTATAAAGTGTCATAGCATGATTAGTAGAGGCTGATCTTTGATAGGGCGAGCAGGGGGTGCTCATTTCAAGACCTTCCCCTCTCGTACCTAAGTTCCCGAGCCGAGGCAACTTTGGTGATGACGGACATGTGGCCTTTGGCACAAGTCAGGTTTCCTAAATTTTCCCAAAACAAAATATTTAGGTGGCGACTCTGTATCTGCAAAGCAGTCCAATTTTGGCATTATTTGATTTAAAATCGATTTTCCAAAAAGATTTGCCAGATTTAGACTCTTTGGTATTTATCAGTTTCACATAGCACTTGTGAGACTAGATTCAAAACCGTGGGAGTCCGCACTGTGAAGCCTTTTTTTCAAACCCTTTCCGAAAAGTGGGGCATGGAAAAATGCGAGTCCACAAGTCGCCAAAAATTGTAGTTTGACTTTTTCGTGCCCCATTTCGGAAGCTTGGAATAAGCCATACAGTTCAGACTCACACGGTTCTGAATCTAATCTCACAAGTGCAATGTGAAATTGATAAATACAAAAGAGTCCAAATCCGACAAATCTTTTGGAAAATCAATTTTGAATCAAAAATGACAAAATTGGACTGCTTTGCCAGATACAGAGTCGCCACCTAAATATTTTATATTTTGGGAAATTTTGGAAACCCATGACTCGTGCCAAAGGCCACGTGTCCGTCATCACCAAGATTGTCTCAGTTCGGGAACTTAGGTACGAGAGGGGAATGCCATAAATTGAGCACCCCACTCGCCCGATCAAAGATCGGCCTCTACTAATCATGATATGATTTTTATGTACATTATATGCTCTTGTTCCGGTTTATTTAGGATAGCATTTACTATGTGATGCGCATACACACAAGGTGTAGACTAGTTTGCCCGAATTGGAAGAATTCAAGTTCATATTTGCTTTCAAAAAGGAGTTTGATTTTGCCACTTAATAAAGTGGGCTTACAGTTGTGATTTTGCTACTTGACAAAGTGGGCTTAAACGTACATTCATTGAATCATTCTAATTCAAGCAACAAGCCTTCATCCACAAGCATTCAAACAGTTTTATCAATTAAGCACTTAGCCTCATGGCAAGCATGCTAGACATGGCAACATTCACACACATGCGGTTTATGCTAAAACAAATAAAAGCTTACCTAGTACTCCAAGCCAAAATAAACAAAAGAGTTAGAAAAATACATGATCCTAACTTTATGCAATATGACTAATGCAACACATGCGATATGCAATTAGATGGGCTCGGCTACTAAACATGGCATATAAATCGATTTGATAACATGCGGTCTAAGCACGTATTCGAAGAAATATTGAAACGACAATGCAGTTAAAATGATAAACCGAGCCCGGTGCATGCAATACGAATGGATGCAAACATGGAGAATGCTAATCGAAACACAATGTCCCTAAACTAACCATCATAAGCTGTCAAGCCCCGTATTTTATTACTCGGATAACATTACCAATATTCATTAATTAAGTCCATTTACAAATAATATTTCATCCTTGAATGAAATTATGAATAATTAAATATACATATTCCCTCTCGTTATACAACAATGACATTTACATACAAATAAAAGAAATGCCCTGAGGCTTACAATAAAAGAGAGGACACTACTTTTTATAAAAAAAAAAAAAAAATAGCACTCAGCCAAACAACAAATGAAGTAGTACAATCCATCACTACATTACACTTATGAAATGATAAAACCCATTGTTTGATCTTCAAATCCGAAAAGTATTCCCAGTACACATGTACAGGCAAGGGGTGAGCAACCACTAGCCCACCAAGCAATCTCATATTAAAACATTAGAAGATATGCGGGTACCAAAATACTCATACATATACGTGAAATCATATCATGTCAAAACCATATGATTTTATTACATAATCTCCTAAATCCAATTTATTTAATTAACCACAACAAGTTAATTTAAATAAATAAACATGTTTCAATAGCAACAGGGTATCCTTTTCAATTCATTCAATTATCTCATTATCAATTGAATCAAATAATTAAACAAATCATCAAACCCATTTTATACAGTCTTATGAGATGAATGCATATACCATGTCATGTTCAAAATATTTTTCTCATCTTTTGAAAATCTTACGCACAATGGTAATTTGAAAACACATTAATCCAACAATTTCAATAAAATTCCAAGATGGTAAATATGGCTCAGGTAATCCTTAGGCTAGTGTCTGCAAGTAGACTATACAAGTACTACCAATTTGTCATTTTTACCAGTATTAACTGGAAGGCTCGACACCTGTAATCTGTCATTTTTACCAGTATTAATTGGAAGGCTCGACACCTATAATTTGTCATTTTTACCAGTATTAACTGGAAGGCTCGACACCTATCTGTGCGGGTTTCTGGTCTTTTACCATGGACACTCAGGCCAACTTAACAAATACCAACTATACCCCCTATCCAGACTTACCAACGTATTTACCAAAAACAAAACAATAAATCTTGTTTCATAAAACAATTTCTCTTTTAAAACCATAACCTTTCAATGCAAGATTAAAAATCAATTTCAATAGTGGTTCGATAAAATGATAATGCAAAATGTACAATCCTTCATATGATTCCATTTCCAATTTCCTCCACACAATTCTCCATTGTGATCAATTTCCATATCCCTATCAATGTAATATCATGATACAATCCCAAGAGATAATATAACAATGCCAATATTCATGTATTTACCACATGTAAATCAACAACTTCTAACTTAATCTTTTCAAGACAATTCAACAATATTCCTTATATAAAACAAACTTCCAAAGTCAAACATTTTCTTACCTTTCCAAAAATCTCCTCTTTTAAATACCAACGTGCTAATCCCCTACCAGTTATCAAAACTAAAACTTTTAAGCAATAGGTTCATCAATAGCAATAACATATGACACCAAAGTGGGTTCAAGTTTTCATTGATTTCTAACTCACATACTTTATCAATGAAATGTAATTACAATCTTTTTAAAACTCATCCACATTCTAAACATTAAATAGAATCAAATTCTTATTTTTCTCATGCAAGTGAAATCTCGAGATCTTCAAGTTCAATCATTATTCTCAATAAGCATAAGTGAATATTTTAACATTTAATCAAATATATCAAAATCTTCTCTTTACTATAAATATAAAATATAATGTGAGTGTTCACTTTTCGATTATCAACATCAACCGCATCAAATTAAACCAAGGAAAAATAAATAAAAAATAAAAGTTTTGATAACTCATTCTTGTTTTAATCCAATTCATCCATTTGCTCCAAACGAGCTAAAATCATATTCTTTTTCTTTATTGTCAAAATCCGCCAAAACAATTTGAATATCTCATATATGAATTTTAGGTATTATTATGATAATATAACTCAACTAGTAAAATTATTGACCAAATACCATATCACACCAACTTAATCTCATTTAATTTCCCCAAATCTCATTCTAAGTCAACATCATCACTTTTAATCTCATAATATTAAAAGTTAGGAATTTAAACCCAATAACACCCCTTTAATTACAAAGGATTTTAAATATTCACCAAACTAATTTAATTCATCAAATTATTAAATGAAAAATTACTCATAAATCCCATTTTAATAAATGTTACTCTAATTAGTCCTAAGTGTTTTTTCTTAAACCATTTAGTCCTTTTTATTTTTAGTATAATATATAATTTTGATATATTATATATAGAGTTTACATTTTTACCCACCATTGACCAACATCATCAACATCAACATCCGAATCAAGATCGGGTTTTTGAAAATAAATTGTTTTTTGCTGAAGATAAATTTCTTGGGAACGGTGTTAGGTATCATATTGCTTTCATTTTTCTTGAAGAACTTGAGGGTTTTCTTCCAATTAGGTCTGAAACCCCTTGATTTTATATTCAAACCTTTTCTTCTTGTGATGAGTAATCATCAAAAATCAGCAGCATCAACGTCTGCAACATCAATGCCATGATCAACATCGCAACATCAACGCCAGATCAGTTTCTTCATCGGTTTGCTGGAGAGAAAATGAGAGAATGTTGATGGTGTTCTGATGTTTTGATGTTTACAATGTTTTTGCGATGTTCCACCATTGACGATGTTGTTGATGTGTTGATGTTCACGATGTTTTCCGATGTTCCGCCATTGATGATGTTTGTTGATGTTCCGCCATTGATGATGGCTTGCTGTTGGTTATCATTTGGTTTTGACTGTCAAATTGCAATTAAAAAATTAAATCAAACGGTACCAATTTCTCATGTATTTATAATGATTTTCTAACAGATCCACTAACCTATAATTTATCCTAGAAAATTACAGGCGATGTTCCGCCATTGATGATGTTTGTTGATGTTCTGCCATTGATGCTGATGTTCTGATGTTTTGTTGATGTTCCGCCATTGATGATGTTTGTTGATGTTCCGCCATTGATAATGTTTTTGATGTTTTAATGTTTGATTTGGTGTAATTGATTTTTATCCGATTCTTTCCTCCCCCATGATGGTTGATCGTTCTCGATCTTGATCTGAATTCGGGGAGGCCTCAAAATCACATTCTTTAATGGATTTGGAAAGCGAGTGCTCTGTTCTTGAATCTGTTGAAGACAATGAAGTAATAATAAACCCTGAAAGATGATGTTCACATGTTGATGATTAATGTTGGTGATGTGTGATGTTTGATGTTGTTGATGTTTGATGATATTTTTATGATGTTGTGATTTTTGATGATGTTTTTTTAGTGATGTTTGGTGATGTTGTTGACGATGTTTGATGATGTTTTTATGATGTTGACGATGTTTGATGATGTTTTTTTAGTGATGTTAGTGATGTAGTTGATGTCGTTGATGTTGATGAACACCAACCCAAAAAAAAGGGCTATAGTAAGCTTCTTGGGCAATTCAGTAAATTACACATAAACACTAACCCAAAATTACCCCCTCAATTACTGACACAGACACCTAAAAAAATGGGTACTAATGTCTTTACACATAAAATAGGACCTATTAGTCCAACAAAAAAACCTCGGGACTAAATGGGTTAACATTCCCAAATTAGGGACTTAATGGTGCTTTCCCCATTATTAAATCCATTAAGTTCACAATCTTCTAAATTAATAACACTAAACATAAATTCACATGACTCATCACTCAAAATACCCCCACATTTCATGCCTAGCCACTTTTCTCAAATCTCCACAAACCACAATTTCACAACTTTTCTAAAATTAATAAATAAACATTTACAAAACATCATAAATATCACACTTTTAGAGTCTTAAATCCCAAAATCATTCTACAATCTCAACTTAACAATTCACACAATATTCATCAATATCAATTTATTTTTCTTTTCAAAAATAAATTTCAAAACTCAAAGATGAGATAAATATTTCAATATTATTTTCCAAAACAAATTATCTAACCATAATATGAGGTAGATAAAACTCATACAACTATTTATTTTATTTTATTTTCGAATTTTTAACAAGTATTTCCAACACAAGATGATTTTTTCAAATCAATTTCAAAATAACAATATTATTAACATTTTGACATAATTTCTCTTCCAAAAATTACCAAATAAAAATCTGAAAATATACATATATATGCAATACCTCTTATAATACCTCAAATAATGAAGAAGAGCAGATCTGGAAGACAAATCTTGCCTGATCATGAATCCGAGACTACCATTGCGAAGATCACGACGAGCTCTCCGACTTTCATTTACAAAACTTTTGCAAAATCTCACTCTAAAGACTCCCACTCGAAACTCAAAGGTTGAGCATCAATGGAGGAAAAAGAGAGAGAGAGAGAGAGAGAGAGAGAGAGAGAGAGAGAGAGAGTAGGAGCTCTCTGCTCCACTCACCAAATGAAAGGAATAATAAAAAGAAGTCATAAGATGGAAGGAAAAAATGGGAAGGTAACCCATGTGGGTTTGCTTCCCAAAATTTGGTTTCCTCAAAAATATAATTTTTGTAATAATACCTCAAAATTTTATAATATAAATTATAAAATGATATAATTTTTCTCACCACAAAATATAATATTTTTGTACATCACAAAATATAATATTTTGATCAATACGAAATATACACATTTTCATTCTTCATAAAATATATAATTTTTTACCATATGGGGCACACCATAAAATCAACTATCAAATATTTATTATAATCATATATAATAAATAATAATAACTCCTAAGGTGGTTACTACCAATCACCTAATTAAAAAAGACCAAACAGTTAAACATTAGTCATTAAACAAACTCAAATTAAATTAAATTTAAATCATGGGTCTCACCCATAAATCAAACATGGTCCAATTATATACCAAAATAGTCTCAACAAATTTATCTCAAATCCTAATTCAAACACCCAAAACTCAATTTCAAATTCTGCTATAAATTAAACTGAATAACAATCAGTCCGTGAATTTTCATAAAATAAAAACTCATCATTAAATTCTAAATTTTTTATCCAATGTGCTAGACTCATATGGGAACAACATATAAAAATTTTATAATTTTCTGAGATCGGGAAATATTTTTAAAAAATAAAAAATCGAACTGTTTTCGCACAGAATTTATACAGCAATCAAATTCAAAAATTTGCTCAATTAAATTAAGCACTGACTATAATAATAATAAAAAAAATTTGGGTCCTTACATAAGCAGTTAAATAAAAGGGAGAAAGACGTGAGATTGGAAGACATACACATTATTACATTGCGCTCTCACGAAGAAGAGTTCGAATAAGCAAACTAGCTAATTTACTTAACTAATTAAATCTAAGCTAATTAAGCTAATTATTACAAAACAAATGAAATTAGCTAAACTACTTAACTAATTGTTACAACCCTTGAATTAATTAACTAGCTATCACTAATTAACTAAAATAAATACAACACTTGAATAAAATCGACTAGCTATCACTAATTAATTACAACAAGATTTATTCACAACTATGATAATAATAACACTAATGAAACAATTAATCATATTTGATAAGAGCGTAATGAAAGATAGATGAAGGTTGCATGAGTAGTGCCTGAAAGCTACTCTGTCTGCCCAAGCTGCCTCTGTTTCACCTTCAACCACTGCCTCTATTTTCTGCAAAACTACTCTGCTGGCCACACACTAAGGGCTAGTCGTACATCACTGATGGCCGGCCGGGCCTACAGATGGCCGGCCATGCATCAATTTGGTGCAAAGCTCTGTTTTTATGTTCTGAGGTGAAACCAGTGTAGACAGAGCATTCTCAAGCTCTGTTTGTCCCTTCCTCCTTCTCTATCATGGGAAAGCCTCAAGAGAAGGTTGAAATTGATTCCAAAGCCATCAATTAGCAAATTGATTGCTTGATGGTCTCGAATGCAATTTTGGACAAAAGTTAATAAAATGCAAAGAGTAAGACTACCATTCCCTTTTGTTATAGTATGAACTCAAAGAGGGAAGTTGCAACGCTTCAAGAATCATCAAAATGCCATGGATTAGCATGTGATGACTCTTGACACAAGTAACTTAACATAACGTCCGGCCAAGTTGAAGCAATTTAAGCCACTTTCTTTATGTGTGTTGATCCAAGTTTTAAACCAATTTTATTAAGCCTTGCCATTCTTTAGTCCATTTGTCCATGGCGATGTTAAAGTCCTCTAAACAAGAAGTAATGTCAAATGAGAGGTTTTTTTAAAGCATGAGAGAAAGATTATACCATTGGCAATGAATTTTCGAAAAGATTAAGCCATTAAGTAAGAATCTTTCTTACATATCTTGAACAACCTCAATCGGTTGAAATCATTCCCAAGCATGAAAGAGATGGATGGTGGATTGATTGTTAAATTTAGACTCTTAAACATGGAAATGAGTAAAGGATTGCTTAGAACAACATGTAACAAGTTACATATGCTAACTTGTGAGACCACAAATGAACTAAACAAAGCATGAATCAATTTAAAAGGCTTGGAGAGCCCTAAAACAGTCCTTAATACATAAAAAATAAAAATAAAAATAAATGAAAAGAGCTTAAAAAGCTAAACAATAAAGAGAGGAATGAAGACTAGTAAGCAAGAGAAAGGAAGGGTAGCTAACCCCTCCACTTTTGAAACCTCAAAACATGATTTTTAGCCATTTGAAAACTCTGAAAATTAGTGTACATATCAAAGAAAAAGAGTGGAAAGGGAAGGGTTTGAGCTATAGGTAAAGGTGTAGAAGGAGCAAGCTCTCCCTACCCTTTTGGTAGCTTTTCAAACCCAGCCTTAAACACTTCAAATAGACTCAAAACAATACAAAACAGTAAGAATTATGAAGCAAATGTGAGAAATGAAAGCAAGAGAGAAGATAAC
Organism: Camellia lanceoleosa; assembly: GCA_025200525.1. Classification (NCBI taxonomy): domain Eukaryota; kingdom Viridiplantae; phylum Streptophyta; class Magnoliopsida; order Ericales; family Theaceae; genus Camellia; species Camellia lanceoleosa. The sequence continues at coordinate 7,305,879 of CM045763.1, read as the reverse complement.
AAGCTTATACCTTTCAAGGGGTAAGCGTGTTGTTGATGATCCAAACTTGGTTTCAACTCACTCTCAAGCTTGAATTATGCTTCTCTAAGATCAACCAAGACTCTAAGGTGGTGAGACAAGGTTATGTATGGAGTATAGAGATGACACAAGGAAGCTAGGTTAGCACAAAGATTGCTTGCAATGGAAGAAGGAGGAGGGAGGAGCTCTCAAGGTGTATATAGGCTCTCTAAATTTTGTTCAACCCTCAAAACAATCACACAGCTTCGTTTTTATAGAATTCGAGCTCAAAAGGTGATAAATATGTTCAAAAATAGACAGCTGGGGGGCTCTTGCCCAGAATAGTGTTTTTCGCCACCAAGGGCCGGCCAACCATTCATAGCCACGGTCGGCCATCACTGATGCACGGCCAGGCCTTGATGCCCTCCCTTATTTTTTTTCCTTCAAACTCAACTTAAACTGAAAAAAAGGTCCAAAAAGGAAACTCATAGGCTCAAACAAGGTAAATGTTGAAGATTTGAGGTTATTTCGAGAGCCTGATTGAATCCAAATCGCTACAAATTCAAAATTCAACTTTCATCATCGAGTGTATCGAACAAAGCGCCTAAGTCTTGCGGGCTGTCAAAAATGCGGTGTCTATACGTACATAGGGACTTCCCTCGAATGAGCTGGATACATCAACCCGTCCCTTCTTTCTGGGTTCCTGAGATGGCGAGTCGGAATCACTACCACTATCATGTGTTTGATGTCGACGTCGTCGATCATCCTTCTTCTTCTCTAGCAATCAACCCTAGTCAGCCTGTTGGGATATGGCTAACTCCGGGGCCAATTCTTTACATAAGCGCTCGTTATCAGCCACCATATCTTCCAGACATTTTTTGTTTCGTTTTGCTTCATCCATGATCGTCTACATAGTCTCCTGCATAGAGGTTGAGGTTTGAGCCATTGGGTCAAAGTTCAGGGCCCTTCGTGCGGTGATATTCTCAGGTCCGATCATGTTTCTTGGAGTAACATTATCTCTTGGTGTAACATCGTTAGCAATGAACGAAGCATCATCTAGCACGCCTGCCATGAACGCACTTCAGTATTCCCACAGACGGCGCCAATTGTGGAAAAAGGGGTTTTTGGGAATACTCTCTGATCCAAGCAGACAATCTTGATCCTCGGGTTGCTACCTAAAATGGAAATGAACACTCCAGTCGAGGGTGCCGTAATTAGCACTCCGACAAACAAATTAGTATTCTCTCAAGTTTTCTTATTTCGCTAGTTGTTTTTTTTATTTTTATTTTTTTCATACCTCCCTTTGACTGATGCTCCTCCTTTTTATATTGCTCTCAGGGGCCCACTTTCGCATTATCACCTTTCACCATCACATTTGGGACCCCCAAATGTGCTAGAAGATTTATGGCATACTCAGCCCGTGGGATAGATTCTACTCGGCCTTAGTCTTGTTCAGATGGGTCTGGTCATGCCGAGTTTTCCTCACCAGTCTTCTCGGCATCCTCTTTGAGCAGCTCACCTGAGCGGTCACTTTTAATCGGCCCCCACAAGTGGCTTTTGTGTTAAAATATGAGATAAGAAAATAATATGTTTGGAAATAATTTTTTAATTTTTTACGAAAAAACGTACAAAAGATAGGGTGAATAAAATGATTTTTTGACTTTTTTTTTTTTTTTTTTTTTTGCACAAGTTAAATTTACTAATTTTTTAATTATTTTTACTAAAATAATCATTTGTCAAATGGAACTTTGAAAATAATTTTTAGCCCACACAGCGTAAAAAACTTCAATATAACGGTAATACCCTATTATTGATATCACTATCCAATTATTTCTTATTTTTACCCTCTATGTATATATAGCAAGGCAATTCTCCTTGAAAAATAAGATTGACCCTCTCCATCATGTAGTTTTATTATTTGTTAGCTGTCATTGATATTATCATTACATTGAATTTTTACTCACACACAACACGTGAAGGAGACGCTAGTCATATCCAACAAGTCCTCTCTCTTCTTTCTTTCCATCTCTTGTTTTTCATAAATTCATCCATAATGATAGGATAAGGGAGTTGAATTTTATATAATTAAGTATGTAACAAATTAAAAATTGATACCTATTATATTACATCATTGTGAAAAAAAAATTAATTTCAAACATAAGTGGAAAAAAATTACAAGAAATATCACTAGTATTTGTAAAAAATAATTACAAATTAATAATAAATATGTAAATATTAATAATAAAAAATTTATTTGTTTTCCATAAATTGATAATTATTTTTTCAAACTACCACTAATTTATAATTTTTTTAAAAAATTATTCCTTTACACATATGTTTGCACGTAGCCATGTCACAAGCTAATTATCAAACGTTATTACACGGACAACACATGCAATGCGACAAGTGGCATTGAAAATGAGTGAAACCTCAAAAAGGGGAGCTTTAAAGGAGCATTAAAGTATTTTTTTTCTTCTTATGTTTTATCTTTTATCTCTCTTTTATACATATATATTGTAGACGTCCCCGAACGCATCCCGGGCGAGGAGTGCGAGTCCCCCCCCCCCATTCTAGTTCGATATCGGGTCTACTATAGTTCAAGGACTCAAATGTCACGGTTCTTAATCTTGAACCAAAGAGTCCAAATCTGGCAAATCGATTTTGAAAACAGATTTTTGAAAGAAGTGCCAAACATGGACTACTTTGCCAGATACAGAGTCGCCACCTAAATGTTTTTTTAATGGGAAATTTAGGAAACCCTGACTCGGTGCCAAAGGCCACGTGTCCGTCATCACCAAAGTTGCCTCGGCTCGGGAACTTGGGTACGATTGGGGAAGGTCACTTCGTGAGCACCCCCGCTCGCCCGGTCAAAGACTGACCTCTACTAATCATGATATCTGTTTTTGAAAACATTGTGCGTTCTTATTCTGGTTATTAGCCTATATTACTATGTGATGCTCGCAGCAAACAAGTATAGACTGAGTCGCCTGAATTGGAACTAAACATTTCATGTTTGTTTGTTTGAAAATGGTTTGATGGTGCTACCCGCAGGTAGGCTAAGACGTGAATTTGCCACCCTCAGGTGGGCTTAGAAAAGCATGATTTTGCCACTATCTAGTGGGCTTAAAACAAACAGTCAATGATTTGTTCCACTTCAAGTAACTAAACCTCCACCCACAGGCATTCAAGGCAGTTATATCACATAAGCACATAGCCTCATGGTAAGCATGCTATTCATGGTAGTCACTCACATGCATGCAAGGATGCTAAAGCATAAAACTCACCGAGTACTCCAAGCCAAAAGAGAAACTACATTAGAAATCATGCATGATCCTAAGTATACAGAAATGCCTAATGCAACACATGCAAAAATGCAAACTAAAGTGGGCTCGGCTATTCTAAACATGACATATGGAATGCTACAGCTAACATGTATTCAACTTGGAATTGAAATACAAATGCAGTTAGTATGATGCGCCGAGCCCGATGCATGCAAAACAGATGAATGAATGCAAACATGCTATCATACTGTATGCTAATTGAAACATGCCCTAATCTAACCATCATAAGCAGGTAAATAAAAGGGGAAGAAAGACGTGGGGTTGGAAGACATACATCACACTCACGCACACTTATTACAATTATGCCCTCGCGCAGAGGGTCCAAATAAATATACAGTCCCGAATAAAAGAATAGTACAGTCCAAATAATGTACAAATTCCTAATTAATTTACAAATTAACTAAGAAAATAATAAAACTGGCATGCAAGCAGGACCTTTGATTCTGCTCGGATGATGGAATGACGCATGTTTGGGCTGCTATGCTGAAATCCATTGGAATGCCCCAATTAGCCTCTGTTTTGCAATGATTCTTGAAAAGCGCCAAGCCTCGGAAGAGTGATTCTTGATATCTTAGCAAAGAGAGCAGGAAAGGGGCATAGCAATGTATTTTCACAAATGTATGCATGTCTCGATCCTCGTACCACCAATCACGCATCTCGATGCATGATGGCCGAGGAGCCGAATTGCACAACTCAATATAGAATGAATGCATATGAACACTACAACAAAACCTAACTCCATCATGGATAATCCGGAGTGTCGGTGACTTGGGAATTGACACACGTTCCGTCACTCGGAGTACGGAACGTACCTCGTTTCCCGTGCTCGGGCTAACTCCTATCCCGAACAAGATGCAATATGCATGATATGCGTGAAATGCAACTAAGATACAATCTTAACATACACAATGTTATGGAATGGCATACACGCTACACGAGGTGATACACAACCGAGCATACACAATGCTATGGATGAAATGGCATATGCAATGCAATATGGGCTTACACCAACATGAGAGCCTCAGCCACACTCACATAAGAGGCCATCAGATGAAAACAAGACACCTCGAAATGCGTGCACGCGTGTACGCAAACCGAGAACGGACCCTCAGGCACCGAAATGCCACTCTAATGAGACATGGCAAAGACATGGAATATGGTATGCTAACATGCAAAAATCAGTGGCAAAACGAGGGGAAAAACAGCCCCGAAACAAGGCGAAATGACACCCGATGCACGGAATCTCTCCCGAAATGCAAAACTAGGTACATGAAATGGCCTACAGCTATACTAAGCATGCATAATCTGAACATGGAGTGAAAAATCAGAAGCAAGGAAGCCCAAAAATAAACATCTTTACAGTACAAAACATGGCCAAACAGCAATCACAAGTAGGGCTAAATTGGCATACAAAAATGGCTCCGCAAGGGAGGCAATGAAGCAAGTGGTACATGAAATGCCCAAACAGAAAAATACCCTTCTACAACACTGAAGAGGTACCAAAAATATGAACATTTACAGTTTATGACAGCCTCCAAATCAGTATGAAAACATGCTCAAAATGCAATGCAAGATTAAGGCCATAAGAGGGTATAACATGAAGTGCACAAAAAATTCATCAAATAGCCAAAAACCCTTAATTAAATAAGACAAGGGGGTCAAAATATGGCCACTTTTAGTTCTGATCATGGCCGAAAACAGAAGCAAAAATGAGCTAACAAAGCATGCAAAAATGGGGGCCAAAGAGGGGTATAATGGTAAGTGCTACATGGAGGCCCCCAACAGTGTTAAGCCCTTCTAAAATGTTGTAGAGGAGATCAAAATAATCCAACTTACAGCTTATATCATGCTCAAAAACAGATCACACGTACGCTAGAAAAATCATGCAAAAATGGGGATCAAAGAGGGGTTCAATGGAAAGTCATGCATGGAGGTCCCAAACAGTGATGAGCCCTTCTTCAATGTTGAAGAAGGGATAAAAATAAGCCTATTCACAGTTTATGACAGAGCTTAAAACAGATTATATATAAGCCAAAAATATCATGCAAAAATATGGCTTCCAAGAGGATATTGAAGCAAGTGCAAGATGGGGGTCCCAAACAGGGTAAGACCCTTAATCAAAGATGAAATCGAGCCCAAAAAAATGACACTTTAAGTTTTGGTCGGAGCTCAAATGTACAAGCAAGAAGGGCTAAGAAATAGACCAAGAAAAGAGCAAAAAAGGAAAAAACGAGACTCACCCTTGAAGACCAACCCTTTAGCAGCCTCTTGGTCCAAAATGCAGCACTTCTAGCCTCTGAGAAGGTCCTCCAAGCCGCTGGAATGGTGTGGTGGTGGTGGTGCTAGGTGGTGGTGAAGAAATGGTGGAAGGAACTTGGAGTTTTGATGGTTAGAATATATAGAGAGAGAGAGAGAGAAATTTAATGTGAGAAGCTTATACAAAAATCTCTAACCCTTCAACACATACCTGGGGTGCTGTATTTATAGGCAAAAGAGGCTGGAAAAGAGGGGGAAAAAAAGGGGGGGGGAAATATTTCAAGTTTCCCTCCAAAAATTGGCCTAAAGTGAGACAAAGAGGCAAGTGGTAGCTGCGGTTCTCAAACCGAAGAGATCCCTTCAACAAAGTTGAAGAGGGACTCAAAAAAAGACACTTTATAGTTTACGACCAAGTCCAACACAGCCCACAAGTACGCCTAAAATACCGTGCAAAATGGGCCTAAAAAGAGGTAAAGAGGCAAGTGACAGATGAAGATCTCAAACAATAAAAGATCCTTAATCAAACATGAAAAGGACCTCAAAATATGACTATATCAAGTTCGGGTCGGAGCCCAAAAATGCATAATGAAGGTTTGGGATCCGAAACACGCAGTTCGGGGCCCCGAAAGTGGGCTGTTAGGCACCGAGAGTGGTGTCCGACCACGAAGTTGGTCTCTCAGACCACAGTGTCCCTCAAAAAGGAGGAAATAAGGTGTGTTCCAAAAAACGGGGCAAACAGAGGTGGTTAGGCGGTCCCGAACCGAGGCACATGGCCTGACGGCTCCGAAAACCGGGAACCGGGCTCCGAAATAGGAAAAATGGCCTACGACCACAAAACGTAGCCTACGGCCATTGAGAGATGGTCTACGAGACCTCTCCCTTCCTTTGGGAAGAGAAACAGAGAAAACCGAGTCCGGTTCGCAAACCGAGGCAAGGCATAGAAGAGGGTTCGGAAGTCCGGAGGCAAGGCTCACGGCCGAGACTTTGAGACTTCTGAACGAGCACAATATGCAACATCACCGAGCGCTCAATCGGTGACGTCTGAGTCTTAAGGTCGGTCAAAAATGGGGTGTCTACAGTTGCCCCTCTTTGACAGAACTCGGAAGTCAAGAAGTGACGGGAGTGAATGTCAAAGCCCAGAGACGACCCATTTTTGACAAGGCCGAAGACTTAGACAAAGCAGACAAGATAGACAAAGATGTGCCCGCAGGCATGGGCAAAATGCAACTGACAATGCAAGAAGCCGAACATAACTTATGATCATGCAAAGAAACATAGGGATGTATCCCGGTGTTTCAGAAAGGTATAAGCATTGGAACGTATTCCAAATGCTCTTAACCAAAGATGGAGAAACATGTGGACGTATCCCGGTGTTTAGGGACGTATCCCAAGGTTTAGGGACGTATCCCAAAGGTTAGGGACGTATCCCCGTGTTTAGGGACGTATCCCAAGATTTAGGGACGTATCCCAGAGATTAGGGACGTATCCCAGAGATTAGGGACGTATCCCAGAGGTTAGGGACGTATCCCAGAGGTTAGGGACGTATCCCAAAGGTTAGGGACGTATCCCAGAGATTAGGGACGTATCCCAGAGGTTAGGGACGTATCCCAGAGATTAGGGACGTATCCCAGAGATTAGGGACGTATCCCAAAGGTTAGGGATGTATCCCAAAGATTAGGGACGTATCCCAAAGGTTAGGGATGTATCCCAAAGATTGGGGACGTATCCTAGAGGTTAGGGACGTATCCCGGAGGTTAGGGACGTATCCCAAATATTAGGGACGTATCCCGGAGGTTAGGGACGTATCCCAAATATTAGGGACGTATCCCAAAGGTTAGGGACGTATCCCAAAGATAAGGGACGTATCCCGGAGGTTAGGGACGTATCCCAAAGGTTAGGGACGTATCCCAAATATTAGGGACGTATCCCGGAGGTTAGGGACGTATCCCAAATATTAGGGATGTATCCCAAAGGTTAGGGACGTATCCCAAAGATTAGGGACGTATCCCGGAGGTTAGGGACGTATCCCAAAGGTTAGGGACGTATCCCAAAGATTAGGGACGTATCCCAAAGGTTAGGGACGTATCCCAAAGATTAGGGACGTATCCCGGAGGTTAGGGACGTATCCTAGAGATTAGGGACGTATCCCAAAGATTAGGGACGTATCCCAAAGGTTAGAAAAGAAGGAGAAACATAGGGACGTATCCCAGTGTTCTGCAAGGAATGTGAAACATAGGGACGTATCCCGGTGTTCCGCAAGGAATGTGAAACATAGGGACGTATCTCCGTGTTCCGCAAAGAGAGGAGAAACGTAGGGACGTATCCCGGTGTTCTGCAAGGAATGTAAAATATAGGGACGTATCCCGGTGTTTCAGAATGGTGTAAGCATTGGAACGTATTCCGAACGCTTTTAACCGAAGAGGGAGAAACATGGGGACGTATCCCGGTGTTTCAGAATGGTGTAAGCATTGGAACGTATTCCGAACACTTTTAACCGAAGAAGGGGAAACATAGGGACGTATCCCAGTGTTCCGGAATGGTGTAAGCATTGGAACGTATTCCGAACACTTTTAACCGAAGAAGGGGAAACATAGGGACGTATCCCAGTGTTCCGGAATGGTGTAAGCATTGGAACGTATTCCAAATGCTTTTAACCGAAGAAGGGGAAACATAGGGACGTATCCCAGTGTTCCGGAATGGTGTAAGCATTGGAACGTATTCCAAATGCTTTTAACCGAAGATGTCTAACCCGTCGCACGTGCGGGGAGAAAGAGTGATAATTGCAAGTGAAAAGGTGCGTAACAATGCAGGTGAAGTGTGCATAACAATGCAAGTAATGAGCATAACAATGCTAGACAGATGTGCATAACAATGCAACGAATGAGCATAGTGTGATTGATACACAAAGTGAGCAGAGTATAATAGACATACTAAAGGTGAACACAAAGTGTGATAGATGCACTATGTGAACAAGTGTGATTGATACACTAAAGGTGTGTGATGGATACACAAAAGGTGAACACAAAGTGTGATAGATGCACTGAGTGAACAAGTGTGTTTGATACACTAAAGGTGTGCGATGGATACACAAAAAGTGAATATGTGCGTGATAGATACACAGAGTGAGAATGTGTGTGATAGATACACAAAAGTGAGAATGTGTGTGATAGATACACAAAATGAATGAAGTTTGATTGATACACTAATAAATGACCTCAAACGGAACTTTTTTGGATGAACCGTACATACAATATTGTGCATGACTGAGAAAGAAACTTGATAGGTACAATGTATTATAATGCATGATGCTTAAGGAAAGCAATAAATGGACAAAGCGGCACTTTAGAAAGCACTTCCTGAAGTGAGTGGCGGTGAACCGCTCTACTCTGATGGAGATCTCCCCTCGTGCTCTTCGAACACTTTACCTTGAACTCACAGTATAAAGGCTCTGAAATGCTGACAAGTAACAACATCTGTATGAAGGAGCTATGGCTGCTACTTGTTTTCCTGATCATATTCACAACTTTCCCTATTCTCCAACAGGGTGACAGACTAGGTTGGTCCAGTATCCAGAATTGAGGTGCATACACGCTATCTCAACCTATGGGGCTTCCATACGGATTTCAAGCCGAGGACACGCCTCTGGGTATTTAAACCAGACTTTAGTCTTGGAAATCCTGAACCTTTGCGTTCTAGGCAACAGCCATTCGAACTCTAGTTTCCACCATCGCAGTTGGTCTCTTAGGAACTCATTGCGAACACAGCCAAGATGACCCCGGCAAGGAACTGGTACTCAGAGAGAGCACTTCTGATCGCCATTCTGGCTTGAGGTAGACTTGATCTTGAGTTTGAGGTAGAGGCACACTCATACTTCAGAGCATTGGCAAGACCTGAAGAGGTACACACGGAATACAATCTCGGAGCCTACTGAAGTTGGAACGAACTCAGATGCCCGACATTTTCCTCTTTTGCTTTCGCTTTGCAGTCCGAAACCATTATAGCTTCAGATAGGTCCTGGTTCTACTGTTCTCATATGACTTGAGTTGAATCCTGCGGTTTTATGAAAGAACAAATTCTGTTTTGCACAAACGTGGAGAACGGCACGGCACTCAGAGCACAAAACAATTTTATTTTGAAATTGAGAGATGAGTTTTTAGACCAGGTATTGAGCCTACGACTAAACACAGCAAAACGACTCAACAAGGAAATAAAAGGCACACAACCTAGACACATCGAGTAACACTCGAAACGACTCAAAACAAGAAACAAGATAAAACAAAAAGACACGACACTCAGACGTGCACAGGGAGCCTGTTTCACCGGGTAGTGTTTCCCACCCTCTTCTTATTTGTGGTTTTCACATCACTCGGCCCTCAAGCTCTGTTTTTCTGAAAAAGTCCTTTTCTCACTTTTCCTCTCATCGCACATCTCTCTATTCTTCAATCTCTCATTTTTCAATCCCTCCCCTGGGTGGTTGATGGATAAACAGCAAGTTGTGGGCTCGTACCCCTAGCATTCTGCTAGATTCTCTTTCTTCCGCTTACAGCTAGTGAATTCCTCCCACAGAGAGGTTCTTCTGGCGGGTGTGTAGCAAATTTGCAGCTGACATCGGTTGACGATGCTCTGTTGGAGAGTTTGGACGTAATCAGATGTGTCCAGATGAAGGAGTGGAATATCTTGATCCATTCCAGTTCGTGCTTCGCACTGGACTTGATACCTCGTTGCTCGGAGGATAAGGGAGCTTTTCGGCCCTTTTGTTGTCGCCTTCAATTGTGCCTTTTCTGGCAGGTAGAGTGTCCTTCTTGGCAAGTATTTTGACAAAGGGGAAAAGATAGAACTCCTGACTCAACTATGCCCCTAGTTCATCATGTTGACCATTTTTTATGTTTTTGAGCTTTTGCTAAAGTAATTTTGACCGACATGAGAGTTAGATTAACATGCTCGTTCAATTTTTGATTTGAAATCATGCAAGTCAGGTTATGAGCACTGTAAATTTTCCTTTTTTGGGTCCAAGAAGTGGTCCAGTTTTTGGAAAAGATGGAACAATTTTCGAGAAAATTAGTCAACCTCAGTAAAAATTCTCAAAAACTATTTGTGCAAACGGCCACTTGCTCAACGAGCGTGAAACCTACTCCTGAGATGCACAACCTCGGATCCAAAGGAAAACTGCCTCGTGCTTGAAGAGAACTGCATGGCAATGAAAAGTTGCCCCTTGTTTGAATGGCACCGCAGCGCATTGAATGGCAACAGAAAGTTGCCCCTTGTTTGAACGGCATCGCGGCGCGTTGAATGGCAACGGAAAGTTGCCCCTTGTTTGAATGGCACCGCAGCGCATTGTAGTCAGTCCTCAGAGCAACGAACACAACCAGACTCTCGGATACAGTGAAGACAAAGACCAGAACCATCACATGGACACAATCGAATTTGAAGTGTTTACGGCTAGACTTTAGGATGAAGTTGCCTATGTATCTCAAACATGGGAATCAAGCCTTACGTAGTTCGGGGTAAGGTACACTCGGGTATTTAACCTCTCCTTTTTATGCTCTAACTTTTGCCAAGGTGCCTGTGACAGGTTTTCAACCTTGCGAGCTTTGTTTTTCTTTTCTTTTTCATTGCTTTCTTTTCTTCTTTTTTTCATCTTTTCTTTTCTTTTCTTTTCTCTTCTCTCTTTTTTTTTTTTTTTTTGCATTTTTTTTTTTTCTTTATTTCTTCTTTTTTTTCATTCTTCTCTTTTTTTTCTTTTTGCATTTTTTGTATATATTTTTTTGTCTTGCTCTAACTTTTGCCTGGGTCGCCCTTTCGGGTTTTCGGCCCAGCGAGCCTCTCAAAGGGTAAAAGTGTAGCTGGTCCATGCCAAATGGTTTTGAAATCCTGAAGTCATCTGAATCCTGGAAAATGACTGCTGTATTGATTCGCAGAACGATCCATCTTCGGCTCTTCGAGCATATCGGACATTTTTGCCCCTAGTTCGAGGGTGCTTCGATTTAACCATAAGCTTCTTCTGATGAGGTCTGATCTTCTTGATCTGACTTTGGTGCCTCTTGTTTGAGAGCTGCTTCAAATCTGGCCACACAGGCCTCACATCGTAGTTGACCGTTGAACCTTCTGAATTCAAGTTCAAGGTTTGGAATCAAAAAGGGTTGAGTCTCGAGGCTGAGAGCGATCCTAGGCTGCACAATCTCAAGAGCGACTCCACACAGGTCTTCGCAGGACTGCGCAAAACATTTTGTTTTTGAAAATTTTTAAGAAAGCGACAAATCGCTCGCGCTGAAGATAGTGTGAAACCAGTCTGGATCAACCCAGGGTCCTTCTCAGTACTCACTCCAACAAGCATGATTTCATTCATTAAGGGCTTAGCACGCCTCTCTTTCTCTCAGTTTGATCAAAGTTTTGCAAGTCCCGAGGAATTCCTCCCTCTTTGTTTTTACCGCAGTGTTCAAAAGGTTTCGAAAAACTCAGGTCATTACAATGACTTCAAGGCACAAGAGAGCAGGTGGAATGCACTGCCATTTCATTCAAATCCCGACACAACTAGCACACGGCAGAAGCAAATGTAAGAGCGTGAAAATCACTACTGTTTCATTCAAAATCTGTTGGCATAATTGGCTCCCTGGCAGGAACAGACTCAAAACAAAACAAAAAGACAAACACGAAACAAAATGGTGGCGCCCGAGGTAACACCCCCGGAATCACCCGACTCCTATACAACAGGACTGACTCGATACAACAAGACAGACCCAAAATAAAAGAGACTGACTCAAAACAAAAAGACAGACTCAAAACAAAACAACAAAAATGACCCAATACCCAAGTCAGAAAACACAAAAACTGGTATTTGCACATTGCTCAGAACAGTGCGTGCCATCCACCATATTTGGAGTAAACTGAGCGCTGCCCGCAGGTGGTTCATCCCTCGATCACATCACATTATCCCCCACAAGTTCACTAATCAAGTGCCGATAGACTTTGCAGAGCTTGGCGGGAGGACAACCCCATTGTCAAACAGATCATGTACTTCATGGCGAAGACGGAAGCAGTTTGGTCGACGGTTCATGCGCATCTTGATCTTGGGTAGCATCATGTGTAGCCTGAAAAGGGTTCGGGAGAGGTCGAGGCTCAAGGGGTTTGAGATGGCCTTGTCCAACAAGGATTTGGAAAGCTTTGGATAAAGGCATGTGGAGGGCATGGAAGACCCTCTGACCTCGGGGTTGGTACTTCTGGGTTTGTGGATTTCTGCTGGGCGCACCAGCAAAGGGATTGGCAAGTGCTGGCCTGGTTTGCTGATCTCTTCCGAGTGGAGGATTATAGCTGAAAGGAACGTTTCTAATACAACGACTCTTCTCCCGGCTTGCCCCTTGATTCAAACTGCCCTCGACTTGAGTGGCGAAAATGCCATCCACAGTTTTTGCAACAACTGCGAGCACTTGCTCTTTGTTCAGTCCCTCGGCTTTCAAAGCCTCAACAGCCAACAGAAGATGCTCATGGGGATCCATGTCCACCCCTATCTTGTTCTTTCCACTCGCCTTTACCTTGCCAAGGGATTGGCATTCCTCAAATACAGCCCGTTCCAAGACTGGGGAGCCTTTTGACACAAACTCCCTGGTATGAGATGTGGTTGATGACGGAGCCAATGTCCCGGAGGCCAGATTTGTCACAGTTCTTTGAAGATCTTCGATCATTCTCTTCAGCTCAGAAGTAGTGGGCTCACGGGTTTGAGATGATTGGGGTCCAGGTGCATCCATCATGCATAAGTCCATGCTTTCTGGAATGAACACCTCAGGCTTGGGTAGATGGGCTGGGGTAATGTATATGCTGGGGTCGTAGGTGGACGGCAGTATATGGATGAGGTTGAGATGTAGAGGTGATGGGTCAGTACTATCCTGAGGTCCTTTTGGTGGAGCTAGGGTCTCTTCATCAATAAGATCCTGAATCTTATGACGCAGCAGTTATATCATGGTTGTCTTTGTTGATGGTAGGCCTGAGATTTAGTGGGTCATATCTTGGCGGAAGAGGGTTTGGAAGGGGTTGGGGTTCTAGAAGTTCTAGGTGCCCTTCTTCTTACAGCTTTTTCAAAGCTTGGGAGAGACTCATGTAAAGAGGATGGAATTTTCGGGCTTGGGGTCGAGTTGAAGTGGTTGGTTTTTGGTCATTGAGGGAAGTGGTGATAGTGTCTACTTCTGAGCATTTCGCAACTGTGCTACCATCAGTAGTAACATTGGAACTGCGAGCAATATTCCTCTTCAAAGGCCCATTATCTTCTGCAAAGATGCCTTGTCTGATGGCATCCTCAATTTGAACCCCCATTTCATGAAGGGCTGGAAAGTAAACAGAGGTAGAACGACCATCTTTTGCAGCAACTCGCCATGCAGATTCCGAACAATCATCCTGATCTGATATTTGTCGGTAGGCCTTGTAGTCATCATTGAGGCCTTTGCCCTCCATCTCGTCACGAACTCTGAGAAACCCTCATTTGGTTCTTGGCGGGTGACTTCGAGATCACGAGTTGTGACCTCGATCTGTGTGTTATAGGAGTATTGATCAATAAAGGCCTCAGCCAGCTCTTCCCAGTTCTGTTTCACAGAGTTATCTAATTTTGCATACCAGATTGCGGCTATCTCGGACAGGGTTCGGCCGAATAGTGATAGTTTCTGGGCTGTGGTCAAACCCATTGGTCTCAGGATATCAGAAAACAGTTGGAGGTGCACCATTGGGTCTTCAGAGCCATCAAATCGATCGATATGCGGCATCTTGAACCAATCCGGTAATGTCACCACTGAGTCGGTATAACCATCCTCTATATCAGGAATAGAATGGGCCCCCTGAGACTTTTTGAACAACTTCTCAAGCTTGCTCACTTTCAATGCTGTGGGGTCCGTCTCGAACTCTAAGGGTGAACTTGGCAGGTTGATCGGTGCTTTGGATAGCTAGGGTAGAACCGGGGGTAGAGGTGGCCTTGTCGGAATGTCCGTATCTTCTTGGACATTAGCTGTCTCCCCGAGCGTTGGAACTCTGGGTGGGGGAAGAGCCTAGTGTGAAGTAGATACCCCAGTTCGCTGCTCTAGCCTAGCAATTGTCTCTACCTGTTGGGCTATAATCTCGGCCTGGTTTTTGGCAAATTCCATTTGACGGGCAGCGTCTTGTTGCATGAGTTTCATACTTTCTTGGAGTTGACGCATCATTTCCTCCATCCCTGCCATATTGCCCTGGTCTAACTAAACAACTGGTATAACTGTCCCTGACTGGCCTTTTTACCCTGCCTTTGGTGAAGGAACACTGATTGCCATCGAACTGAATCTCTGACCCGACAAAGTCTATCAGCACAAGTCTAATGATCCTCGGGGGATATTGGAGCCTTCTGAAGCTATGGTTCCAAGACTACCTAGCAAAAGAGAAAACATGCAGCATCTCAGCCTGATGTTTACCAAAACAGATACGGGCCTAGCAGGATGATTGTGCCCTCTATTGAATTCTGCCCTAAATTCTGCCTCAAAACTGAATCTGATACTCGCAGATAACTGATTCCTAAAATACCGATACTGGTGCCCGCAGGCCCGATGCCCAAACTTGCAAACTGATACATGCATTCATGTAGAGACGCACTCTAAAAGCACATAACAGATAAGTGAGAGCCAAACACCCCTATGTTGGCGTAAGGTTTCCCTGTCCTATTTTTGTCAGGAACTAGGGTTTCACTATGCACACAGCGGTTTCAAACAACCTATAAACGGGTAAGCAACCTGCCCTAGTTTGGAATGGTCACTATGGATCCAAATATGCACTAGGTCGAATGGTCAAAAAGGGTGCCCCGGTAAAACCGGGGTTTGTGTTCCCATACTGGCAGAGCCCGTAACCGGTCAGCCTTATGGACATGCCTTGACAAGACAAGCCTCCGGCAAACCACTCAGGAATAGTAGATGGAAAACACGGTGTCCTAGGCGCACCAATGCAAATGCAATGCAAAAAACCACACAAGCGTAGTCAAAACCAGATATCATGAGTTCGGGTCAAGTTCTCTAAATCCCCAGCAGAGTCGCCAGAAACTGTAGACGTCCCCGAACGCATCCCAGGCGAGGAGTGCGAGTCCCCCCCCGTTCTGGTTCGATATCGGGTCTACTACAGTTCAAGGACTCAAATGTCACGGTTCTTAATCTTGAACCAAAGAGTCCAAATCCGGCAAATCGATTTTGAAAATAGTTTTTTGAAAGAAGTGCCAAACATGGACTGCTTTGCCAGATACAGAGTCGCCACCTAAATGTTTTTGTAATGGGAAATTTAGGAAACCCTGACTCGGTGCCAAAGGCCACGTGTCCGTCATCACCAAAGTTGCCTCGGCTCGGAAACTTGGGTACGATTGGGGAAGGTCACTTCGTGAGCACCCCCACTCGCCCGGTCAAAGACCGGCCTCTACTAATCATGATATCTGTTTTTGAAAACATTGTGCGTTCTTATTCTGGTTATTAGCCTAGATTACTATGTGATGCTCGCAGCAAACAAGTATAGACTGAGTCGCCTGAATTTGAACTAAACATTTCATGTTTGTTTGTTTGAAAATGGTTTGATGGTGCTACCCGCAGGTAGGCTAAGACGTGAATTTGCCACCCTCAGGTGGGCTTAGAAAAGCATGATTTTGCCACTATCTAGTGGGCTTAAAACAAACAGTCAATGATTTATTCCACTTCAAGTAACTCAACCTCCACCCACAGGCATTCAAGGCAGTTATATCACATAAGCACATAGCCTCATGGTAAGCATGCTATTCATGGCAGTCACTCACACGCATGCAAGGATGCTAAAGCATAAAACTCACCGAGTACTCCAAGCCAAAACAGAAACTACATTAGAAATCATGCATGATCCTAAGTATACAGAAATGCCTAATGCAACACATGCAAAAATGCAAACTAAAGTGGGCTCGGCTATTCTAAACATGGCATATGGAATGCTACAGCTAACATGTATTCAACTTGGAATTGAAATACAAATGCAGTTAGTATGATGCGCCGAGCCCGATGCATGCAAAACAGATGAATGAATGCAAACATGCTATCATACTGTATGCTAATTGAAACATGCCCTAATCTAACCATCATAAGCAGGTAAATAAAAGGGGAAGAAAGACGTGGGGTTGGAAGACATACATCACACTCACGCACACTTATTACAATTATGCCCTCGCGCAGAGGGCCCAAATAAATATACAATCCCGAATAAAAGAATAGTACAGTCCAAATAATGTACAAGTTCCTAATTAATTTACAAATTAACTAAGAAAATAATAAAACTGGCATGCAAGCCAGGGACTGCCTTGATTCTGCTCCGGATGATGGAATGACGCATGTTTGGGCTGCTTTGCGCGGAAATCCATTGGAATGCCCCAATTAGCCTCTGTTTTGCAATGATTCTTGAAAAGCGCGCCAAGCCTCGGAAGACAGCTGATTCTTGATATGCTGCAACAGAGAGCAGGAAAGGGGCATAGCAATGTATTTTCACAAATGTATGCATGTCTCGATCCTCGTACCACCAATCACGCATCTCGATGCATGATGGCCGAGGAGCCGAATTGCACAACTCAATATAGAATGAATGCATATGAACACTACAACAAAACCTAACTCCATCATGGATAATCCGGAGTGTCGGTGACTTGGGAATTGACACACGTTCCGTCACTCGGAGTACGGAACGTACCTCGTTTCCCGTGCTCGGGCTAACTCCTATCCCGAACACGATGCAATATGCATGATATGCGTGAAATGCAACTAAGATACAATCCTAACATACACAATGTTATGGAATGGCATACACGCTACACGAGGTGATACACAACCGAGTATACACAATGCTATGGATGAAATGGCATACGCAATGCAATATGGGCTTACACCAACATGAGAGCTTCAGCCTGTAACACGTCCGCGGGGGACCTCGCTACAGTTCGGACTCGATTTTTGGGCCGCAGTTCTAAATCTGAACCAAAGAGTCCAAATCCGGCAAATCGTTTGAGAAAACAGATTTTTTTGAAAAGTAGTGCCAAACATGGACTGCTTTGCCAGATTACAGAGTCGCCACCTAAATATTTTTTAAAATGGGAAATCTAGGAAACCCTGACTCGGTGCCGAAGGCCACGTGTCCGTCATCACCAAAGTGGTCTTGGCTCGGGAGCTTGGGTACGATCGGGGAAGGTCAGCTATGAGCACCCCCTTTCGCCCGGTCCGAAGACCGGCCTCTACTAACCGTGATATCCGTTTTTGAAAACATTACATGCTCTTATTCCAATTATTAGCCTAGAATTACTATGTTATGCGCACAGCAAACAAGTATAGACTAGATCGCCTAATTTGGAAATAAACATTGCATATCCGTTTTGTCTCGAAAAACGTGTTAGATTTTGCTACTCGCAAGTAGGCTAAAATACGGATTTCAATGAGTTGTTCCAACTCAAGCAACCCAACCTCCACCCACAGGCAGTCAAACAGTTTATCGTACATAAGCACTTAGCCGCATGGTAAGCATACTGTCATGGCAACATTCACATGCATGTGATATGCTAAAGCAATAAAAACTTACATCGTACTCCGTGCCAAAACAGCAAACTAGTTAGCAAACATGCATGACCTAGTTCATGTTAAGTGGCTAATGCAACACATGCAAGGATGTAATCTAGAGTAGGCTCGGCTAACCCTAAACATGATATGTGAAATGCACGAGTAGCATGTATTCAATTTGGAATTGAAATACAATGCAGTTTGCATGATGTGCCGAGCCTGATGCATGTAAACAAATGCATGAATGCACGCATGCATTGCATAAGGTATGCTGAAATAGACGTGCCCTAATCTACCATTGTAAGCAGGTAAATAAAAGGGAGAAAGAAATGGGGGTTGGAAGACATACACCCACTCACACACACTTATTACAAATTTGCCCTCGCTCGGAGGGACCAAAAGAATAATACAAATTAATTAACTACGCAAGCTAATTAATTATTACAAATTAACTAAATTAATTAAATAAATAATTAATCTAATTAAACAATAAATGCCTCGGGAAGAGGGCTCAAATGCGTCGCGCGCCCGGGACTCACTCAGAATCGCACTGTCATGCAAGTGTGCCTCTGTTTTCCCTGCTACCCTCCTCTGAAGGCTGCCAAAGTATCAGAAACACTTCCTTGGGCACTGGAAATAATCACCGGCTGGGGTAGAACACCACCAGCCAAAGGATGTGGCCACCGGCACTGAATGAAGCTATCGGCTGCCAATTTACTGCCGGTCGGCACTAAACAGTGCCGGTCGGCACAAAATTCCTGCAAAACCTGCAACTCACAGCAGCAGAGGGCAACAACTTGCATGGCAATGTAATTCAAAGCATGTATGCACCAAACACACTCCTTATCATGTTTTGGACTCAAAGGAAGATGTGCCTCGGTTCTCGGACCACCAACCGCGCATTTCCATGCATGATGGCCCAAGGATCAAGAATGCAATTTTGATTTCAAATGCATGCAATGCAAACAAGCAAACAAGGGTGTTAAGCCTCTATCATGACTTGGTCAAGAGGCCTAATATGCATGCCAATGTGGTGCACTCCTAGACATGGCAACTAGCATGCAAAATGGCAATACAATGCAAACCTAAGTAAGCATACAAGGCAAGCATGCAAACCACATGGAGGGTGGGCTTAGGTATGATCTAGGCAGCTTCAAAAGGGCCCAAAATCAGTAGCCAAATGCCAAGTTAAGAGGGCCAAACACACATGCACACATGCACAAGCTAAGGCACTAACACTTGAGCACAATTAAACAACTCTTAAACACATTTAAGAGGCACCAACACGGACTAATAGCATACAATGAAAGCTCTGAAATTCATGTTAAACATGATGCCAAATCATGCAATAAAGCATGCCCAACAAAACATGCAAATGGTCTTAGGCTAAGGCAAGCCAATAGGGCATTAAACCACACCTAACACAAACACACACGGCATGCATTGAACAACCTAAAACAGAGTTTTAGCATGTCAAAATAGGCCCAAAGGACCACTTAGATGGCATCTAAGAGGCTTGGAATCAAAGACATGCAACATGGCCAAAACATGGAGCATTTAACACAAGCTTAAGAAGTCACAAAGAAGCATGCAATGTAAACATACAAGCACCTCTAAGGGACTGAAATAGCATGCTAGATGGTTCCAAACCATCAAAAACAATGCAAGCAAAGCATGCTACACTCACATGCTCTCAAGGCCAACAAGCCAAATGCAAATGAGCTATGTAATGCATGATGAGGCCGACCCAAATGGCTATGGACAGAGCTAGATCATGGCAAAATGAGCATACAAGCTTCATGGATCTAGGCCTAAAACATGCTAGAAATGAAGGCACACAACCTAGGCATATTAAGGCAATAAGAGGCATTACAAGGCAACTATGCTAAGCATGCATAAGGGACCTAAACCAACTTGAAATCATGTTATAACATGGCAATATAAGCATGGAAAACAAGTCAAACATGCTCAACACACACTCAACCATGAAGCTCCAAAAGAGAGCAAAATTTGCCCTTTTCAAGGACACCAAGGAGAGGGGGTGACCCTCCCCTTCTTGAGACTTCAAGGCATGCTCTTCACCACTGAAATCCCTCAAGATTTCAGTGGTGAAGAGATCCTATCACCAAAATCTCGGATCTCTCACAAAATAGCACAAAAGGTGGCCTTTTGAAGGCCTAAGGGTAGTCAAACTTGCTCAAACCACTAAACACTCTTAATATACAACAAAGAGGGTTAAAAATCAGAACTTTTTTGTGCCAAACACTAAGCTCAAAAACTATTTTAAAGCAAGCGAAAATAGATTGCAAGAATGGGGTAAAAAGAGGGTATAGTGTCTTACCCTTGAAGCCTCTTCAACAAAGATGATGTGTTGGCTTCCTTGAGTACCAAACCAGCTCCAAAGCTTCAAAACAAACCTCTAGACCCTCAAGAACCAAAGGAAGGTGAAACACTAGGTGCTTGTGTGCAAAAGTGTGAACTAAAGCACCTAGTGTACTAAATAATCAAGAAAGGAGAGCGATAAGATAGATATATGATCTAACCTAAAACCAGAGCTTGGTCTCTCTCTAAAATGGCTGAAACCTCTCAAGAATTCCAACCTTGAGCCAAGAGAAGAGCCTTCTCTCTTATAGAACTTGTAAGACTTACCAACTAAGTCATCCAAGGGCTCATCCCTCCATACACGTGTATGGAGGGGAAACAAGAGCTAAACAGCTGTCTAAAAATATCTCATAAAGCAGCTGTAAAGCAGTCGGCAGGGCAAAATGGTAATTTTGCCAAAAAGAGTGCCGACCGGCACAATATAGTGCCGGTGGAAACACCAGCCAGCCGGTGGCCTCTAGCCACAGCCGGTGGTATGTGGGGATGCCTCAGAAGGTATTCCCTGTCCCTCAAAGGCAAAACACAGGTGTTTGGTGTAAAACCAAACACAAAACAGTCAAGTTCGGAGGTCCTGAGGCAAGGCGCGCGAGCCGAGAACTCCGGGAACCGAACAAACACAAACATGGATAATCACCGAGTGTTCGAGCGGTGACGTCCAAGTCTTGAGGACGGTCAAAAATGGGGTGTCTACAGTTGCCCCTCTTTGACAGAACTCGAAAGTCATAACAATGACGGGAGTGAATGTCAAAGTCCAGAGACGACCCATTTTTGACAAGGCCGAAGACTTGGACAAACATACAAAGCGCAAATGGTTGAACTCTAAGCGCCACGTATCCCTAAGGAATCAAACCAACAGTAGTTCATGTAGGAGGCACACATGCCAAGGATAAGATATGCCAGAGGCAGGGCAAAATGCAATGAAAATGCAAGAAGCCGAGCATAACTTATGATCATGCAAAGAAAGTCAGAATGAAGCACACATGCAACAGCTTATAAGCTAACATGCAACAGTCTACACTACAATGCAGAAGGTCAGAAGAGAATTATGAAATTCTCAAAACGTCTCACTCGGGAGATACAATACCTGTGCGGCTCGCCTGGTTCCACCAGCGGTAAATGAACCGTACATACAATATCGTGCCTGAAAAGAAAGCAAACTTAACAGGTACAATATGATTAGCAACATGCATGACATATGCAATGCGAATGATGGATGCTATGCAATATATACAAAGCTATGTATGAATAATGCAAATGAAAATGTAATGCAATTAAAACTAATGCGAACTACATGCAGGGCAATTGAATCATGATTCAATCATGAGCGGTTTGAAACCACACAAATGTCAGATAGATTGATGGAAGTAACAAGTCCGTCTACCATAGAAAAGGTGTCGAAGCCCTCAAGGCGCGAGCGCACACAGAACTATGAGTAATGTAGACAGACACAAGAACAAGTATTGGGTGGAATGACATAAGTGGGGAAACGACCCGCTGGGGAGAGAATAATGATCCTAATGCCGGATGCAACAATTATACTACAATGTAATGGAAATGGATATGGCGCGCGGGCCAAACCGTATCTCGCCTAGGAAAGGCATGCACACATACAAGCCATGTCTAACACAGAAAAGGGTGCCGCAACCTCAAACCAACATACCAACGTGGAGTAGGCGCGATACAGGAGCAGAACTATGCTTTAACATGAGAAGTATAGGCACATACCAGACCAAGCTCAACAAGGAAAGGCGCAAGCCATGGATGGAAGAAGATGCAGTGAAATGCATGCAATGGAATAGATACAATGGATATGGCACGCGGGCCAAACCCAGTCTTGCCTAGGAAAGGCATGAACGCATACAAGCCATGTCTAGCACGGAAAAGGGTGCCGCAACCTCAAACCAACATACCAACGTGGAGTAGGCGCGATACAGGAGCAGAACTATGCTTTAACATGAGAAGTATAGGCACATACCAGACCAAGCTCAACAAGGAAAGGCGCAAGCCATGGATGGAAGAAGATGCAGTGAAATGCATGCAATGGAATAGATACAATGGATATGGCACGCGGGCCAAACCCAGTCTTGCCTAGGAAAGGCATGCATGCATACAAGCCATGTCTAGCACGGAAAAGGGTGCCGCAACCTCAAACCAACATACCAACGTGGAGTAGGCGCGATACACGAGCAGAACTATGCTTTAACATGAGAAGTACAGGCACATACCAGACCAAGCTCAACAAGGAAAGGCGCGAACCATGGATGGAGGATGATGCAGTGGATGCATGCAACTACAATGCAATATGTACAATATGCAATGGAATGGATATTTATGAAGGATCCATGACATATGCACTATACTACAATGACGATGCATGACATATGCATTTTTTGGATTTTTTTGAAATGCATGACACATGCAATATTCACAATGATGCATGATATGCAGTATGATGCAATGGCTGCGATTGCAATTTTTCCTATTCTCCCAATGGGGCAGTACACTAGGTTGGTTCAGTATCCAGAATTGAGGCGTAAACACGCCGCCTCAACCTATGGGGCTTCCATACAGATGTCAAGCCGAGGGTACACCCCCTGGGTATTTAAACCAGACTTTAGTCTCGGAAATCTCGAACCTTTGCGTTCTAGGCATAAGCCATTCAAACTCTAGTTTTCACCGTCCCCCTTTGGTCTCCTAGGAACTCACCGCAAACACAGACAGGTGGCTTTACCAGACCACCGAAAGTCGTTCGGGCACGACAAACACCAAAGGAATTGCATCTTCAGAGGATTTAAGGTCTCCTAGACCGGGATGCAAATGTAGTGAGGGTTTAAGGGCTCCTAGACCGTGCGGGATTTAAGGTCTCCTAGACCGTACGTGTTTCAAGTCTCGCCAGACCGGGGGGGGTAACTGTTTACACAACACTTTAAGCGCATGCGATGCAAACGAGACACACACATGGATGCAAATGGGGCGAATGAGACGTGCGTGTCTCAAAAGATGGAAAATGGAGTGCAATGAGGGTGCGCTAAACGGCGCGATGAAATGCATGCCAAATGCAATGAGGGGCAACTTAACACACCGAAGGTCTCGCACCTCCCGAAGATCTAAGGTCTCCTGGACCCCGGGGTGTGGTTTCAAAATGCGCGGCAATGCGCGGCTGTTGAAATGATGATACCTGACAATGCATGCGCCAAAGGTTTTGCACTTTCGAAGGATTTAAGGTCTCGCCAGACCGGACGGGGCAACGATGCAAAGCATAAATGCATGATGGTGCTTGTAATAAAGCACGTGACAATGCAGTCAAGTGGGTTTAAGGTCTCGCCAGACCGCGCGTGTTTTTGGTCCCGTCGGACCTTGCGTGTTTTTGGTCCCGCCGGACCTTATTTGTAAAATGAAATGCTCATGAGGCACGCATACCTCATTTGATGGAAAATGAAGTGCAAAACGAGGCATACGTGCCTCGAAATGTAATGAAAATGCGAAATGAGGCGAGCATACCTCATTGAATGGAAAATGAAATGCAAAACGAGGCACACGTACCTCATCAGACGAAGGTTTCGCACCCTCCGAGGATTTAAGGTCTCCTAGACCGAGCGTGTTTAAGGTCCCGCCGGACCGGCGAATCGAAATGCACGCACAATGCAGACAGGCGGGGGCGCAAAATTGCGCGAACAATGCAAATGAGGCAAATGAGGCGCACACACCTCATAGGATTTGAAATACAATGCAAATGAGGCCTGAATGCCTCATAGCATCTACAGGAATGTAAATGATACAAATAAGGTGGCACACCTCATAAGATTTGAAATACAATGCAAATGAGGCCTGAATACCTCATAGCATCTACAGGGATGCGAATGATACAAATGAGGTGGCACACCTCATAGGATTCGAAATACAATGCAAATGAGGCCTGATACCTCATAGCATCTACAGGGATGCGAATGAAACACGTGAGGTGGCACACCTTGCGCGAATTGAAATGCATGCAAATGAAACGTGTGAGGTGGCACACCTCACGCGAATTGAGATGAAATGAAACACGTGAGATGGCACACCTCGCGCGAATATGAAATGAAAATGAAGCACGTGAGGTGGCACACCTCATGCGAATTGAAATGCAAATGAAGCACGTGAGGTGGCACACCTTACGCGAATATGAAATGCAAATGAAGCACGTGAGGTGGCACACCTCACGTGAATATGAAATGAATGCTAAGTGCGACATGCATGCAACACAAAGTACAAAATGATGCAAGTGTGACACGCATGCCGCACAAAATACAAAAAAGATGCAAGTCGCAGAGGACGTGCAAAACGACGCGCCGTGCCGCACTAGACAAAGTGATGGATGCAACAACGCACACAGGGCAACTTTTGAATCTTTATAAAAGACAAAAGGATACAAAAGGATACAATCTTCGCTTGAATTCGAGTGTCACTCTCAGTAGACACAGTCCGAAGTTGAAACGGAGGCCGGTTGAACATCGGGGGTGCATTTTATTGCACTTTCTTGAGCTATGAAGACCCAAAAACTCCTTATTTTGCCTAAACAAGGCCTTGGGAACACCACCGGCTGGGTGGAAAGGCTACCGGCTGCCACCGGCTGCCTAAACTTCTCCACCGGCACAATAATGTGCCGACTGGCACAAAATAGTGCCGACCGGCCAAAAATGGCTGATCGGGGCGCTTTTGCCATTTATTGCGGTTTTATAAAATAGGGTTTTAAACCCTATTTTTCCCACTTCTACAATCAAAATCTTTACTCTTTCTCTCTAGAGTTTTGTTTTCTTGATTTCTCATCGATTTCTTCACGCTTTAGGCCCGTTCGCTTCTGGATTCGCAATATTCTTAGAGTTTCGGACATTTTCAACCGAACAAAACTTCGTTTGCACTTTTGCCGTTTCCGCCTTTTCGGGACTTGTTCCCCTTGATTTTGTCTACATTCTCGTGTCCTTTCATCTTCCGACCTTCCCGGCCATTCCCGGCCCTCTCGGGGTTGACTTTTTCGGTTGACCTTTCATATTTCGACCCGGTTTTCCTTTTCCGGCTATTTTCTCGCTACCACTACCATGGCAGACGACGCCCATGTCGACTCCCGGATCATGAGATGGATCCCGGGGTGGAGCTCCTCCCGCTGAGCGAGCGACCATTTGACCCGGCGACCTACCGCCCGGCCATTCACGTGCTTCCGCCAGACGGACTCCGCCACTTCCGCGGTTTTGACAGGGCTCTGGACCCGGAGCTTCTGCTGCGCGAGCTGACCTTGCATCTCTCATTCGGCGCTTCTGAGGTAACCCTTTTCTCTGCTTTACTTTCTGCAATGTAGAATTGTAAACTGTCAACTGCCATAGCTGATTACAACGTTTAATTGCTTAGCTTTAATACACTATACTGTAGTTGATCGTAGACAACTTCACAACTGATATCTGCTTTGGACAGAGATACATGCACACACACTGCACTAGCCTCAATCACCCTAAACACGGCACACCGCATTTCACTACAAGCTCACCGATACCCGGTATTTATTTGAATCTGAAAACCTGCACACATGCTAGATTTATACTGAATCGAACCACTCGAACAAGCTGACGTATTACATGCTGTAGTTCACTGTAGGCTTACTGTGACCCGTTATCTACTTGAATCTGAAAAATGTACACACATGTACCATATCTGTATGCTGACCCTCACAAACACACTGACACATCACAGGCCGTAGTCCACCGGAGTACACTGAAACCTGACATTTGCTTGCATCTGAGAAACGTACACACGTGCACCATGTTTACACTGTACCGCTCAAAAACACACTGACGCATCACAGATTGTAGTTTACTGTAAGCACACCGGCACCCGGTTTCTGTTTGAATCTGAAAAACGTGCATGCATGCTAGATTTGTATCGACTTTAACATGTTTCCTCAGAATTGTACATTTCATATCGCTTTGCAACCATCTGTTTGTAAACAGGGAGATTCCCATACCATCCGCAGGTATGGGAACGTTTTGGCTCGAGATTGGTACCTGGAGCTTCCGGAGGCAGTCCGACACATCGTAGATGAGGCGGGCTTCGGTTCTTTCTGCAGGGGTCTGACTCGGCTTACTGCCTGCAGGCCTCTCCTCGCGGCCTTGGCGGAGAGGTGGTGGGACACCACCGATTCATTCCACCTATCGGCGACTGGGGACATGACGATGACCCCTTATGACTTCTCGGTGCTCATTGGCATCGGGGTTGGGGGTGATCCGATCCCCTTCGACACTGATATGGACGAGTGGACTGCCGCTCAGATCCACTTACTTGGCGCGGCTCTGCCTTTGGCACGTCCAGGCTTTGTCCGCTATTCTTGGTTCGAGGTGCAGTTCAGGGTGCAGCCTCTTCTCGTCGATGCGGCTCCGATGACCGAGGTGGCCGTGGAGCAGTATGCACGCGGCTTCCTGATGTTTTTGCTGGGGACCACCCTATTCGCCGACCGGGCGAACACCGTGCCTCTCTACCTACTCAGCGCACTGGTGGATGTCCGGGACATCTTACGCTACGACTGGGGTGGCGCAGCTCTGGCCACTCTCTACGGCTACATGAGCTCAGTCTCCCGTGGCAGCAGGCAGTTGCTTGGGGGATACTGGCGAGCTTGGGAGGTATGTCTTCTTCCCTGCTTTTCATTTACATTCAGACTTTCGTACTCAGACATCGCACACACTTGTTATGCCTTTACACTTCAGATATCGTATACACGGCACACACATACTTCGCTTTAATCGACCGTAATCGCTCACACTATACACTCGCTCAATACCTTTGCACAACACACGGCCCGCTTATTTCGCTTTATTCAGATTCGCTTCTGATAAATGTTCTGACATCTGTCTTGCAGTTGTGGGTCTATGCCTACTTTCCCAGGCTAGAGCCAGTACCGGAGACGGAGACTCCTCTGGTCGTCCCCTTTTCACGCCGCTACGACGGGAGGTGTACCCGGAGGCCGCGGGAGACTTTCAGCTTCTTCCGCCGCTACTTTGACACCATCACTTCCGCCGAGGTATGTTTTACTTACATTTCATTTAAGCTTCGCTTTTCCCCTGTATATTTGCAATATCAGTAGGCAGTAAACTGTATTTCAATTTCAGATCACCTGGCAGCCATGGGCTCCTCTGCCAGCGATAGTTCGGGATCGGTTTGCCGGCGCGATCGAGACCTCGCGTTACCGGATTTTGCTGGAGGGCCCGGTCTGTCGGGCTTGGTACCTGGGTGAGCGCTTCTTGCGTCAGACCTCAGGGTTACCTGAGCAGATAGTCCCGGAGCATCCTCCTGAGCATATGAGGGACACCGAGCGTTTCACCGCTGAGCAGATGGCGGACTACACCATCGGCTGGGAGGCAGCCGGCTTCAGGGGCGAGGGCGATTACTCAGAGTACGTCCGGGTCTTCATCATGCGGCCGCTGAGTGGTGGTCTCCGAGCTGAGCCAGAGAGACCCGCGGCGCCGGCGGCTAAGGTAGAGGTGGGAGCAGGAGCGGGATCGTCACAGAGAGCTCGAGCTCGTGGCAGGAGGGGAGTGCAGAGGGGACGAGGGACGGGCTGGCCCGCTCTGCCTACTTTACTATCTTTCCGAGGGTCGGATGGGGCGACCTATCAGATCCCCTTTGCTCCTCCCATTTGGTCATGAGTTTGTTGGTATCCCCGACTTACCTCCGGTATGTATTACTGCATTTCTGTACAGTCATTTTATTTCAGTTCAGTTCATTTGATATTCCACAGAATATTGATGCATCTAATACTTTTGCAGGCTTCCTCTGAGTACACCCGGCAGTCATTGGAGCTGAATGCCTCCATGGCGGGGATGCTGCAGCGGACCTTCGAGTTCCTAGCCTTCTATGGCCTTCCGGTATGTTTTCTCCGACATAGTTCCAAACTATATACAAACTGCTTTGCATAATCTGATGCATAACACAACATCTGATAAACTGCTTCACGATGGCACATCAGTATTTATCCATTGCATTCGCAGCGATAAACCGCCACGACATTCACACATCAGATTTCATCCACTGCATTCTGCACTGATGAACTACCCACGGCATTCACACACTGTACTCATACACTGCATTCTGATCCGATAAACTGCTCACGGCATTCACACACTGTACTCATACATTGCATTCTGATCTGATAAACTGCTCACGGCATTCACACACTGTACTCTCTGTATTGATAAATTGCTTTATGTATACTGATGCATTTGCTTTTGTACTTTTCAGCCTCCCTTCCCGAGTCCTTCCGTAGGTGGCGGCGCTCCATCTGGACCTCCCATTTCTACTCGGGATGGCAGGATATTCCCCCGCACCAGAGGGGGGCGCGGCCATGTGGGGAGCAGCTCACGGGCTCCAGTTGCAGGGGATGGCGAGTCGGAGGCGGAGGCCTCTGAGGAGGAGGCCGGGCTCGAACTCGGCAATGACACTTCGACGATACGTGCTTCTGCCCAGGAAGAGGGCGAGGACGGATCCCCCGGCGCGAGGCCATTGATGATGATGATGACCCAGACTTTTGCTGTTTTTCTTTCATTTTCTTTTCTTGTACTTTTCTCTTTTTTGGTAGATAGAGTACTATGTACTGCCGCAGGCAGGTTTTTGCTTTTCTCAAACGCTGTATTTGGAAAAGATGGTATGAAATGAAACGAACTTTTGTTTGAAAAGAATGTTACATTTGTCTATCTCTACATATTTCATACTTCGCACTGCATTACATCATATTACACCTCAAATGTAAATGATATTGATCTGTTGTCTGACAATTGAACACTTGCACTGTAATAATCGGATAACCAACCAACTAAACAGCAAAACAGCTCATACAAACCACTGCTCAAAACTGGGTTCACAACCCATACTCTACTAGGGACTAATCTGCTGGGGATTGATTTGCATACAGCCCATAACACAGCATTTGGTTCATTCTGCACACAGTAAACCCTGAACAAATAGCCCCAATCTGACAAGACGGATCACAAAGCTGACATGGTTACAGTTGAAACACACTCGGATGTCCCAAATTTTCCCTTTCCTTCTCTCGCTTTGCCCGGATGTAGAGAATGGCACAGCATTCTGAGCACAAGCGATTACCTTTTGGAAGAGGATGGGTTTTCAACCGGGGTATCGAGCCTAACACAGAACACGGCGAGACAGACTCAAACAAAGAAACAAAAGGCACACGACCTAACACAACGAGACACACTTGGAAAAGACTCGAAGCCAAAATTGAGACCGACAAATCAAAAGACAAGACACACGGACATGTTTACACAAGGACCTCAAATTTCGAGGAGCCAGTTCCTCCGGGTATACCTCCCACCCTTTCTGATTTGTGATACTCGCATCGCTCGGCCCTCAGGCTCGGTTTTTCTCTCAAAAACCCTTTTCTCACTTTTCTCTCAACTTACTCCTCTCTATTCTTTATTCTCTCATTTTGCATCCCTCCCCAGGGTGAATGACAGATGAATAGGAAGTCACGGGTTCACACCCAACGCTGTTAGCTCACGGCTATTCCTTCTGGCGGATAGAGCGCCTTGTTGGAAAGCATATTAACGGGGGGAAGACAGAGGACCCGACTCAATCGTGCCCTTAGTTCGTCATTTCGACCATTTTTTGGCTTTTTTCCTAAAACAGTTTTGACCAAAATGAGAGTTGGATTAACACACTTATTCGATTTTTGATTTGAAAATCATGCGAATCAGGCTGTGAGCACTGAAAATTCTCCTTTTTGGGTCCAAACATGGTCCAATTTTGAAAACGAAACAGTTTTCGAGAAAATAAGTCAACCTCAGTAAAAATTTTCAAAAACTATTTTTGCAGACAATCAATGCTCAACGAGCGCGGAACTTACCCTCGAGATATGCAACCTCGGATCGGAGGCAATGGAAAATTGCCCCTGGCTTAAGGGGGGGTAAGGCAACGGAAAGCTGCCCCTGGTTTGGACAGTAGCTCAGGGCGACTTATGGCGATGCATGGCAACGGAAAGTTGCCCCTTATTTGGATGATGCCGCGGCATGTTGTAAGCCAGTCCTTGTTGATGACAATCAGACCCTCGGACACGGAGGAGTCGAAGACGGTTTGAATCAATATGTGGACACAGTCACCTAGAAGGTGTTGGTGGTTTGGCTTTCAAGAGGAAGTTAATCACGTAGTTCCGGGTTGCTGCAATCGGGACATTGGATTCGGAGAGGGCAAAAGTGATCAAAACCATGACATGGCTTGAGACGCTATGGAAGCGTTGGGGGCTGGACTTCAAGATGAAGTTGCCTACGTATCCCAAACATGGGAATCAAGCCTTACGTAGTTCCGGTTAAGGTACACTCGGGTATTTTAACCTTCACTGTTTAGGCTCTAATTTTTGCCAAGGTGCCTGTTGCAGGTCTTCGACCTTGCGAGCCATGTTTTTCTTCTTCTTCTTTTTTTTCTTCCCTTTTTTTTTTGCATTTTCTTTTCTCTTTTGTATTTTTTTGTATTTTTCTTTTTCTTTTGCTTTCTCTTGTATTTTGCTTTAACTTTTGCCTGGGCCGCCCTTCCGGGTTTTCGGCCCAGCGAGCCTCTCGAAGGGTAAAAGTGTAGCAAGTCCATGCCAAATGGTTTTGAAATTGAAGCCTCTCCGTATCCAAGAGAGCGACTGTTGTATTGATTTTCAGGAAAAGTCCATCACGGTTGCTTCTCGAGCTTTGCTTGGTGGGGATCTGATCTTCTTGATCTGATGTTGATGCCTCTTGCTCGAGGGCTGCCTCAAAAATGGGCTACACAGGCGTTTCATGGCACTAATCATTTCGAACGGATCCGGTTTACAACAGATGAATTGAAACTTGAGACTGGGAGCGACCCTGGGCTGCACAATCTCAAAAGCGGTTCCACACAGGTCTTCGCGAGACTTGCGCAAAATGTTTTGTTTTTGAAAGTTTTTAAGGAAGCGACAAATCGCTCGTGTTGAAGATAGTATGGAACCAGTCTGGATCAAGCCAGGGTCCTTCTCAGTACTCACGCTGGCAAGCATGATTTCATTCATTAAAAGCTTAACATGCCTTTCTTTCTCTCAGATTGATCAAAATTTTGCAAAACCCGAGGAATTACTTCCCCTTTGCTTTTATCACCGCAGTGTTCAAAAAGGTTTTGAAAAACTTAGGTCAAAACAATAATTTTTAAGGCACAAAATAGTAGGTGGAATGCGCTGTCACCCCATTCGAATTCTCTGGCACAACTAGCCCAACACAAATAGTGCAGAATACGATAGCATGCATTGTTTCATTCTGGTTCCCAGATGTAAAGCGGCTCCGCAAGACGGACCAAAAGAAAGCAAAAAAGAAGTAATTACAAAAAACAAAATGGTGCTCGAGGCAACAACCCCGAAGTCACCTAGTATTCTGTACAAAAGAGGGACTGACTCATTACAATAAGACAGACCTTTAAACAAAAAGAACTGACTCAAGACAGAGACAGACTTAAAACAAAACAAAAGACTGACTCGGCACCCAAGCCAGGATTTACAAGATTAGCATTCGCAGATGCTCAAAAATGCGCGCCAAACGCCATATCCCAAAAAAATGTACGAACAATCGTTGACGGTTGAATCCCAATTACATACTTGCGATGTCGGTGTCCTCAAAATCCAACAACCGAGTGGTGACGGACTTTCTTTGAGGTGGGGAGGATAACCGTTATCGATCGGATCTTGTACTTCATCGGCGAAAACAATTGTCGATGGCATGGCGGTCTGGCGATGATACGCCTGATCTTGTGTAGCGTTATGGCTTTAGAGATTCTTTGGTAGAGGTCGCGGCTCCAAAGGCGTAAGATGCCCCTTCTTGGCCAAAATGAGAAGCGCCCTAGACAGTGGCATGTAGAGAGCATGAAAGGCCCTATGCCCCCGGGGCTGGTACTTGGAATTCTGAGTGTTCTTGCTTGACGTACTGGCGAACGGATCGGCAGGCGCGGGCTTGGATTTCTGATCCTTTCCCGGTGCAGGATTGGGAATGGGAGGAGCTACCCTGGCATGACGGGGCCTGTCCCGATTTTCTGACTGACTTGGACTACCCTCGGGTAGAGTGGGGAAAACATCATCCACAATTTTGGTTACAATCGCGGATACCTGTTGTTTACTCATTCCCCCGGCTTTCAAAGCCTCGACTGCCCATAGTAGTCGTTCCACGGGGTCGGCATCTGCCTTCACTTTGTCTTTGCCTCTGGCCTCAGCCTGATGAGAGGTTTAGGTTGGTACTGGTACATCACTGTCATGGGTGGAGGTCATCTCTGACTGATTGAACTCGATCACAATCTGCCCCAGTAGCGGGGGCTCTTGGGGTTCGAAATTTCTGGCATACGGTGCAACCGGTGGCGAGAATTCCGACATTAAATGGCGAGATCCGCCACGGACCTCTGGAGATCACCTATCATCCCCATTAACTCGAATGTAGTGGGCTCGCAAGCCTGATAGAACTGGGGGGTCCAGATTGGGTGTGCAGCGGGCGACCTGGGAGGATGCGGCATATCAACGGTAGCTTCATCTTGTGGGGTGGTTCCTTGACTCATTGCGGCCGTCATGACCACAATTTCTTCTGAGTTCTGCGTCATGTTCGGTCTCGCCTCAGCAAGGAGAAGGCACTAGCTATTCTGACTCAACTTTCTGAATCTCTGAACTGAAACGGAAGACAAGCAGTATTTCAGCCCCAAACAGATCAAACACGGGTGTAGTCGAACAACTGCACTCTACTACTGAACACTGTTCCCCGAAGTCACTGTCCCAGATCTGAATCTGACACCCACAGATATAACTGATTCACAACAACACTGATACTGGTGCCCTCAGGCCTGACACCCAAATTTTGCAAACTGATATGCGCATTCCCTGTAGAGATACACTCTAAAAGCACATAGCATGTAAAAGAGAGCCAGTACACCCCTGTGTTGGGGTAGGGTTTCCCTGTCCTATTTTGTCAGGAGCTAGGGTTTCACTACGCACGCAGCGGTTTGAAACAACCTAAAATCGGGTAAGCAACCTGTCCTAGTTTGGAATGGTCACTATGGATTCCGAATATGCACTAGGTCGAATGATCGAAGAGGGTGCCCCGGTAAAAACCGGGGTTTGTGTTCCCATACTGGCAGAGCCCGCAACCGGTCAGCCTTATGGACATGTCTTGACAAGACAGGCCTCCGGCAAACCGCTCAGGAATAACAGATGGCCAACACGGTGTCCTAGGCGCACCAATGCACATGCAATGCAAAGAAACACATAAGTGTAGTCAAAACAGGATATCACGAGTTCGAGTCAAGCTCTCTAAAATCCCCAGCAGAGTCGCCAGAAACTGTAACACATCCGCGGGGGACCTCGCTACAGTTCGGACTCGATTTTTGGGCCGCGGTTCTAAATCTG
This sequence comes from Camellia lanceoleosa, assembly GCA_025200525.1. Classification (NCBI taxonomy): domain Eukaryota; kingdom Viridiplantae; phylum Streptophyta; class Magnoliopsida; order Ericales; family Theaceae; genus Camellia; species Camellia lanceoleosa. The sequence continues at coordinate 7,271,950 of CM045763.1, read as the reverse complement.
AACCAAAGAGTCCAAATCCGGCAAATCGTTTGAGAAAACAGATTTTTTTGAAAAGTAGTGCCAAACATGGACTGTTTTGCCAGATTACAGAGTCGCCACCTAAATATTTTTTAAAATGGGAAATCTAGGAAACCCTGACTCGGTCAAGGCCAGAATGTCCGTCATCACCAAAGTGGTCTTGGCTCGGAGCTTGGATACGATCGGGAAGGTCGACTATGAGCACCCCTTTCGCCGGTCGAAGACCGCCTCTACTAACCGTGATATCCGTTTTTGAAAACATTACATGCTCTTATTCCAATTATTAGCCTAGAATTACTATGTTATGCGCGCAGCAAACAAGTATAGACTAGATCGCCTAATTTGGAAATAAACATTGCATATCCGTTTTGTCTCGAAAAACGTGTTAGATTTTGCTACTCGCAAGTAGGCTAAAATACGGATTTCAATGAGTTGTTCCAACTCAAGCAACCCAACCTCCACCCACAGGCAGTCAAACAGTTTATCGCACATAAGCACTTAGCCGCATGGTAAGCATACTGTCATGGCAACATTCACATGCATGTGATATGCTAAAGCAATAAAAACTTCCATCGTACTCCGTGCCAAAACAGCAAACTAGTTAGCAAACATGCATGACCTAGTTCATGTTAAGTGGCTAATGCAACACATGCAAGGATGTAATCTAGAGTAGGCTCGGCTAACCCTAAACATGATATGTGAAATGCACGAGCAGCATGTATTCAATTTGGAATTGAAATACAATGCAGTTTGCATGATGTGCCGAGCCTGATGCATGTAAACAAATGCATGAATGCACGCATGCATTGCATAAGGTATCTTTGAAATAGGCGTGCCCTAATCTACCATTGTAGCGAGGTAAATAAAAGGGAGAAAGAAATGGGGTTGGAAGACATACACCCACTCACACACACTTATTACAAATTTGCCCTCGCTCGGAGGGACCAAAAGAATAATACAAATTAATTAACTACGCAAGCTAATTAATTATTACAAATTAACTAAATTAATTAAATAAATAATTAATCTAATTAAACAATAAATGCCTCGGGAAGAGGGCTCAAATGCGTCGCGCGCCCGGGACTCACTCAGAATCGCACTGTCATGCAAGTGTGCCTCTGTTTTCCCTGCTACCCTCCTCTGAAAGGCGCCAAAGTATCGTAAACACTTCCTTGAGCCTTGGAAATAATCACCGTAGGGTAGAACACCACCAGCCAAAGGATGTGCCACCGCATTTGAATGAAGCTATCGGCTGCCAATTTACTGCCGGTCGGCACTAAACAGTGTTGGTCGGCACAAAATTCCTGCAAAACCTGCAACTCACAGCAGCAGAGGGCAACAACTTGCATGGCAATGTAATTCAAAGCATGTATGCACCAAACACACTCCTTATCATGTTTTGGACTCAAAGGAAGATGTGCCTCGGTTCTCGGACCACCAACCGCGCATTTCCATGCATGATGGCCCAAGGATCAAGAATGCAATTTTGATTTCAAATGCATGCAATGCAAACAAGCAAACAAGGGTGTTAAGCCTCTATCATGACTTGGTCAAGAGGCCTAATATGCATGCCAATGTGGTGCACTCCTAGACATGGCAACTAGCATGCAAAATGGCAATACAATGCAAACCTAAGTAAGCATACAAGGCAAGCATGCAAACCACATGGAGGGTGGGCTTAGGTATGATCTAGGCAGCTTCAAAAGGGCCCAAAATCAGTAGCCAAATGCCAAGTTAAGAGGGCCAAACACACATGCACACATGCACAAGCTAAGGCACTAACACTTGAGCACAATTAAACAACTCTTAAACACATTTAAGAGGCACCAACACGGACTAATAGCATACAATGAAAGCTCTGAAATTCATGTTAAACATGATGCCAAATCATGCAATAAAGCATGCCCAACAAAACATGCAAATGGTCTTAGGCTAAGGCAAGCCAATAGGGCATTAAACCACACCTAACACAAACACACACGGCATGCATTGAACAACCTAAAACAGAGTTTTAGCATGTCAAAATAGGCCCAAAGGACCACTTAGATGGCATCTAAGAGGCTTGGAATCAAAGGCATGCAACATGGCCAAAACATGGAGCATTTAACACAAGCTTAAGAAGTCACAAAGAAGCATGCAATGTAAACATACAAGCACCTCTAAGGGACTGAAATAGCATGCTAGATGGTTCCAAACCATCAAAAACAATGCAAGCAAAGCATGTTACACTCACATGCTCTCAAGGCCAACAAGCCAAATGCAAAGGAGCTATGTAATGCATGATGAGGCCGACCCAAATGGCTATGGACAGAGCTAGATCATGGCAAAATGAGCATACACGCTTCATGGATCTAGGCCTAAAACATGCTAGAAATGAAGGCACACAACCTAGGCATATTAAGGCAATAAGAGGCATTACACGGCAACTATGCTAAGCATGCATAAGGGACCTAAACCAACTTGAAATCATGTTATAACATGGCAATATAAGCATGGAAAACAAGTCAAACATGCTCAACACACACTCAACCATGAAGCTCCATAAGAGAGCAAAATTTGCCCTTTTCAAGGACAACAAGGAGAGGGGGTGACCCTCCCCTTCTTGAGACTTCAAGGCATGCTCTTCACCACTGAAATCCCTCAAGATTTCAGTGGTGAAGAGATCCTATCACCAAAATCTCGGATCTCTCACAAAATAGCACAAAAGGTGGCCTTTTCAAGGCCTAAGGGTAGTCAAACTTGCTCAAACCACTAAACACTCTTAATATACAACAAAGAGGGTTAAAAATCAGAACTTTTTTGTGCAAAACACTAAGCTCAAAAACTGTTTTAAAGCAAGCAAAAATAGATTGCAAGAATGGGGTAAAAAGAGGGTATAGTGTCTTACCCTTGAAGCCTCTTCAACAAAGATGATGTGTTGGCTTCCTTGAGTACCAAACCAGCTCCAAAGCTTCAAAACAAACCTTTGGACCCTCAAGAACCAAAGGAAGGTGAAACACTAGGTGCTTGTGTGCAAAAGTGTGAACTAAAGCACCTAGTGTACTAAATAATCAAGAAAGGAGAGCGATAAGATAGATATATGATCTAACCTAAAACCAGAGCTTGGTCTCTCTCTAAAATGGCTGAAACCTCTCAAGAATTCCAACCTTGAGCCAAGAGAAGAGCCTTCTCTCTTATAGAACTTGTAAGACTTACCAACTAAGTCATCCAAGGGCTCATCCCTCCATACACGTGTATGGAGGGGAAACAAGAGCTAAACAGCTGTCTAAAAATATCTCATAAAGCAGCTATAAAGCAGTCGGCAGGGCAAAATGGTAATTTTGCCAAAAGGAGTGCCGACCGGCACAATATAGTGCCGGTGGAAACACCAGCCAGCCGGTGGCCTCTAGCCACAGCCGGTGGTATGTGGGGATGCCTCAGAAGGTATTCCCTGCCCCTCAAAGGCAAAACACAGGTGTTTGGTGTAAAACCAAACACAAAACAGTCAAGTTCGGAGGTCCTGAGGCAAGGCGCGCGAGCCGAGAACTCCGGGAACTCCGAACAAACACAAACATGGATAATCACCGAGTGTTCGAGCGGTGACGTCCAAGTCTTGAGGACGGTCAAAAATGGGGTGTCTACACAGCCACACTCACATAAGAGGCCATCAAATGAAAACAAGACACCTCGAAATGCGTGCACGCGTGTACGCAAACCGAGGACGGACCCTCAGGCACCGAAATGCCACTCTAATGAGACATGGAAAAGACATGGAATATGGTATGCTAACATGCAAAAATCAGTGGCAAAACGAGGGGCAAAACAGCCCCGAAACGAGGCGAAATGACACCCGATGCACGGAATCTCTCCCGAAATGCAAAACTAGGTACATGAAATGGCCTACAGCTATACTAAGCATGCATAATCTGAACATGGAGTGAAAAAAAAGAAGAAAGGAAGCCCCAAAATAAGCATCTTTACAGTAAAAAACATGGCCAAACAGCAATCACAAGTAGGGCTAAAATGGCATACAAAAATGGCTCCGCGAGGGAGGCAATGAAGCAAGTGGTACATGAAATGCCCAAACAGAAAAATACCCTTCCAAAACATTGAATAGGGACCAAAAATATGAACATTTACAGTTTATGACAGCCTCCAAATCAGTATGCAAACATGCTCAAAATGCAATGCAAGATTAAGGCCATAAGAGGGTATAACATGAAGTGCACAAAAAATTCATCAAATAGCCAAAGACCCTTAATAAAACATGACAAGGGGGTCAAAATATGGCCACTTTCAGTTCTGATAATGGCCAAAAACAGAAGCGAAAATGAGCTAACAAAGCATGCAAAAATGGGGGCCAAAGAGGGGTATAATGGTTAAGTGCTACATGGAGGCCCCCAAAAGTGTTGATCCCTTCTACAATGTTGTAGAGGGGCTCAAAATAAGCCAACTTACAGTTTATATCATGCTCAAAAACAGATCACACGTAGGCTAGAAAAATCATGCAAAAATGGGGATCAAAGAGGGGTTCAATGGAAAGTCATGCATGGAGGTCCCAAACAGTGATGAGCCCTTCTTCAATGTTGAATAAGAGCTCAAAATAAGCCTATTAAAAGTTTATGACAGAGCTCAAAACAGATTATATATAAGCCAAAAATATCATGCAAAAATATGGCTTCCAAGAGGATATTGAAGCGAGTGCAAGATGGGGGTCTCAAAAAGGGTAAGACCCTTAATGAAAGATGAAATAGAACCCAAAAAAATGAAACTTTCAGTTTTGGTCGGAGCTCAAATGTACAAGCAAGAAGGGCTAATAAATAGACCAAGAAAAGAGCAAAAAAGGGAAAAACGAGACTCACCCTTGAAGACCAACCCTTTAGCAGCCTCTTGGTCCAAAATGCAGCACTTCTAGCCTCTGAGAAGGTCCTCCAAGCCGCTGGAATGGAGTGGTGGTGGTGGTGCTAGGTGGTGGTGAAGAAATGGTGGAAGGAACTTGGAGTTTTGATGGTTAGAATATAGAGAGAGAGAGAGAGAGAGAGAGAGAGAGAGAAATTTAATGTGAGAGGCTTATACAAAAATCTCTAACCCTTCAACATAGACCTGGGGTGCTGTATTTATAGGCAAAAGAGGCTGGAAAAGAGGGGGAAAAAAGGGGGGGAAATATTTCAAGTTTCCCTCCAAAAATTGGCCTAAAGTGAGACAAAGAGGCAAGTGGTAGCTGCGGTTCTCAAACTGAAGAGAGCCCTTCAACAAAGTTGAAGAGGGGCTCAGAAAAAGACACTTTGTAGTTTACAACCAAGTCCAATACAGCCCACAAGTACGCCTAAAATACCGTGCAAAATGGGCCTAAAAAGAGGTAAAGAGGCAAATGACAGATGGAGATCTCAAACAATAAAAGGTCCTTAATCGAACATGAAAAGGACCTCAAAATATGACTATCTCAGGTTCGGGTTGGAGCCCAAAAATGCATAATGAAGGTTTGGGATCCGAAACACGCAGTTCGGGGCCCCGAAAATGGGCTGTTAGGCACCGGGAGTGGTGTCCGACCACGAAGTTGGTCTCTCGGACCACAGTGTCCCTCAAAAAGGAGGAAATAAGGTGTGTTCCAAAAACCAGGGAAAACGGAGGTGGTTAGGCGGTCCCGAACCGAGGCACATGGCCTGACGGCTCCGAAAACCGGGAACCGGGCTCCGAAATGGGAAAAATGGCCTACGACCACAAAACGTAGCCTACGGCCATTGAGAGATGGTCTACGAGACCTCTCCCTTCCTTCGGGAAGAGAAACAGAGAAAACCGAGTCCGGTTCGCAAACCGAGGCAAGGCATAGAAGAGGGTTCGGAAGTTCGGAGACAAGGCTCACGGCCGAGACTCTGAGACTTCTGAACGAGCACAATATGCAACATCACCGAGCGCTCAATCGGTGACGTCTGAGTCTTAAGGTCTGTCAAAAATGGGGTGTCTACAAATATGAGGTAAAACAATTAATATGTTTGCGATGACTTTTTTGCTTTTTACAAAACGATGTGCGAAAAATAGAAAAAAAAATAAATCTTTGACTTTTTTGTATAAATTGTTAATTTTTTTAATTTTTAAATATTTTTTTGACTTTAGCGTTAAAATATTGAGTTGCCATGTATCTCTAATGGGATGGTTAAAAAAATGTAAAAACAACTTAATTGTGTGTGCTAAGTGTTTGTTAATTTAGAGAATAAGGCCACATTTGTTTGATAGATTAAGGCCAAGTTTGGGAAGACTAAATAAGTGCACTTTTTGACTTTTTATGAAATATGGGTTGGATTTGGGTTGGGTTTGAAGTGATGTGTTAGAGAGGTGATGTGGCTTAAATAAGATGATGTAACTTAAATAGGATAGTGACTTTTTGACTTTTTAGATTATTTTGGAGATGCCAAACTTGGCCTAAGTTTGATGGGATTGTTAGTGAGGGAATGGTTAGTGAAGAAATTATTATTTCTCTATTAAAAAAAATTCAAAAACAAATATAATTTTTATTTTTATTTTTATTTATTTTTTATTTTTTATTTATTTTTTTTTTTTTACAAATAACAAGTTGCATTTGGGTTAAAAAAGAAAAAAGAAAAGTGCATCCTAATCCCTCACTATTTTTTCAATCATAGCCCATATGAGGGCAACTTAATCCTGTTAGGGTGCCCCTCCCCTCCCCGGGAAGCCACCAAATAAGTTTTAGTGGGACCCACTTCTTTACTACTTCAATCTCACCCCCTAATCTACAAAATAAAACATGACTTAAGTGTGTGCTCTAATATGTGTTAGAATGAGTGTTATATTACTGTGAGATGCACTCATATATAATAATAATTATAATTATTATTATTATTCTCAAGGCACATGGCATCATAGCATGATTTATACAAAAAATGAAAATAAAAAAGAAGATAAATTATAAATACCTTTTATGAGTTTTGTTTAAAATACTAATTATCTCTTATAATTTTAAAAATTATATTGTATTTCATTAACCAACTATTAAGTCAATTAATAATTTTTAATAATATTACAAATATATTAACACTTCTAATAATTTTATTAGTATGTAGAAGGATAGATAGAAATTTTATTTGTTCTATTAATTTTGTTAAATAACAAATTCTAATAATAAAATATTTACAATTTTTAAAATTACATGTAACAATCTAAATGTATTTATAATTAACCTAAAAAATAAAGTACATGTAGCAACCTATTAACCCGAACAACGGACCGTGTTGTCACAGTACCCCGTTATGACGGCTTGGTTGAGGTCTATATTGGTTTTATTTTGATTATCTGAATCGTTCATATTATAAAGCTCGTTGAATATACTATCCATATAAAAAAATAAAATTAATCAGACGTGTGTAGCCCCATGATCGGATCATAGTTGTTTTAAAAAAATTATCAAAATCATACTATTTCTTTGTTTTTTAAAACATAAATATAGTCTTGTTATAAATTATAAATGTCTAATTAACTTAATTTTTTTCGTAAATAATTTACTCAATAAAACTTATTGAGAGTGAGTTTTTATATACACTGGGGCCGAGCTACGCTAAGGTGCGTTGGTGGGCCGTTCTTTGGGCCGCGGTAAAAAGGGCCGAGAGGAAAGACCTTGCAATTAGCTCGGTCCAGTTGTAGATACAGTTACCACGGTCGGTATGGTAATAGTTAGCTTGGTCATGGTATTCAAAATCGAGGTACTTGGGCTTCTTATGGTGGACCTTGCTCTCGTTAGCTCGGTCTCCACGGACCAAACTGAGGTGCAAGCAATGAATGGAAGAACCGAGCTAGTTAGAGCTCGGTCATTTCTGCCGCTTTAGCATGGCTATGTTAGCTCGGTCTTTTTGTCATACTACTGAGGTAAAACCATCTCACTTGGTTTAAGCAGTGAGGGGAGTGTTGAAGGATAAGCATTATCTTTCAGGAGCGTGATTCTTAGGAGGACTCTACATGGAGGAATAAGAGTCCTACTAGGATTATGCCACGCGGAATCTATAAAAGCTCATAACAGAACCTATGGAAGAGGTAACACAACTTTGATTCTCGAGTACATAGAGCTTTTGTCTATTTGTCTATTTTGCTGACTTAGGCATCGGAGAGGTATCCGGCACACACCCGCCAGCTAGCTCATGTTTGTGTTTTCAGGGAGTAAAGCGACGACTTTAGGAGGAGCGCAAACTTGATCAACAGGATTATACGAGAAGAATTATTTCGTGCTCGTACAATTGGCGTCATCTGTGGGAAGACCAAAAAGAACAAAACCTCTTGATCAAGTTTTTCCTCTCTAATTGGAAGTAATGGCGCACAATGAAGATTTGCCACAGTCCGCTATCGACGGACAAACCCCAGAGGGGGGTGGGTGGCGCGAAGGTTTGCCTTCTATCCCTCCCATGGCGGATTTAGAGCCCTAGCGACAGAACCCCTGGAGGGATGCCAGGGGAAGGCGGGCTAACAGCCCCCGTCGCTCTCAAAGTCCTGAAAGACAGAGGCGTAGGATGGATCCTCAAGTTCTAGAGGATCGCGTAAAGGAACAAGAGGAGTTAATAAGGAAGATGGCGGCAGACATGGAGTCTATAAAGCGCCAGATCAAAGCAAAAGGGGTGGCGACAGGAAGGGGCGCAAAAGCAACACACCCCCACGCCACTCGGAAGATCGTGGTAGGCATAACACACCATCGCTAGTATAGAATAGGAGCCTGAGAACAAGCGACACTCAGTCAAGAACTCCCAGGACTCGTTACTCCAGGTCTGAGAGAATGAGAACTGAGAGTTCATATACTAAGGGAAGCACCTATCGGCCCTCGCGCATGCACCAAACGTCATCCAGGCAGACGGAGTTGCCTAGATCATCCGATTTGCAAACTGTGCTAGAAGAAAGGGCACGCTGAAAGGGCACGAACTGTGCTAGAAGAGTTTCAGCCCTTCAGCGGTTGGCTCCTCGGATGCATGGGAGCGTCGAGGTAGAAATGCCAATACCGCGCCTTGCTTACGAACCAACAGACAAAGCATTAGCAAGGCTACAGACCTCGCCGTTCGTTCTGGCAATTGAGAACGTACCACTACCTTCGGGCTTTCACCAGCCCAAATTCACCACTTATGAGGGGAAGACGGACCCCTACATGCACTTGAGCCACTGTCGCCAGGTTATGGCAGTATACCTGCGAAACGAGGCTTTAATGTGCATCCTGTTTCTGTCCAGCCTAGGCAACCTGGGTCTAACTTGGTTTGAAAGGCTACCAGAAGGCAACATCACCTCTTGGGCACAATTGGCAAAGGCGTTCGTGACAAGGTTTAGAACGAACACCAAGACACCAATGGAGATCGATCAGCTACTCTCCATTGACATGGGTGACAAAGAAACATTGAGGTCCTACAATAGTCGCTACTGGGAAACTTTCAACCAGATAGGAGATTGTCCTACAAACCTCGCCATTGCACAATACAAACGGGGCCTACCAGTCGGCAACAAATTGAGGGATTCAATTACTATGAGGCCTCCCCTCACGATAGAGGCCTTAATGGAGAGAGTGCACCAACATATTTGTGTGGAAGAAGATGGCGCCCGTGCTAAGGCGAAATCTGGCACAACAGCAATACCAGATAAAAAGACTTCGGCAAAAGTCAACACGATTGAACGACCAAGCAGGAATGGGCGAGGCAGACGGGCCAACAAAGAGGATCCAGACAAAAGGTGGCTAAGAGTTCGCACTACCATTACCACGGTGTTCAAAAAACCAATCTACTGAATTCTCAGTGAGATTCGCGATGAACCTTTCGTCCGATGGCCAGCTAAGTTGGGAGAAGCACAAAAAGACTATGACGAAGGATCCCGATGTACCTCCCATAATGAAAAGGGGCACCACACAGAGAATTGCACGCCGTTGAGATAGCACTTGGAGGAGTTAGTGGCAGCTGGGCACCTGGACCAATACATAGAAGAAATGACACAACCAACACCCCAGAACCACGACAACCCAAACAGAATGCCAATCAACGCCCCACCTCAAGGCGTGATTAACGTAATACATGGGGTATTTGAACCTAAGCGAGTATGTGAGCTCAGGGGAATGATAAAGAAGGCTGCGCATGTGACGACCCAGAATTTTTCCCTCCGCTCGAGCGGAAGAGTTGACGCTCGAGCGGACTTTTGGAGTTTCCAGCAATTGTGCGAGCGGCTTTGTGATTAAGGAGTTGTGATTTTCCGCTCGAGCGGGGGAGTTTACGCTCGAGCGGACGGCTTTGTTGGTCTGCACGCTCGAGCGGAAGAGTTGGCGCTCGAGCGGGCCTCTAGGTTGAGTTGTATTTCTGAGGTGTGGGTTTGTTTTGGACATTTTTATTAGTGTATTTGGAACCTTCTTATTTTATTTTGGAGTATTGGTTGTGGTGGTAATATGATGACAAAGTAAGATTGGGCCAAAAGCTTTAATTAGAATAAATTATCGGCGACCAGCCGTCACTCTTTTATCCTTTTCTTTGTCCACACTTTGAATTTGGATGTGAGGTTAGAACCATTGGAAAGCTTATTTCCGGGGCTTCAATTTGGACACAAGAACGACCTAAAACGGAGTTCGGATGGGAGAGTTATACCTGTTCAAAGTTTCGGAATCTGTCTTTGAGGCGAGTCCGTTCGAGCGGAAAACAGTCCGCTCGAGCGGGAATTACGGGACAGCAGCTTTAAGAACGGGATTTTTGGATCATTTCATAGATTTCCTTCAACCCTCTTCTTTCCTCTTTGCCTTAGTCCGAAACCCTAACTCTCAAACCTTTGATTTCACCCCTTTTTATCAACAATCCACCATGGTTTTGGCATGTAGGATGGAGAACTAAGGAGGCTCAATGTTTTTACCCGATTAAAATTCGGATTGGTGAAAGTTTCTTCTCAAGCTCACCCCTTTTGCTTGATTGTTGAGGTAAGGGTTGAAGACTCTTTAATATTTACATCCATAGATAGGTTGGGGGTGTCTTCATTGAATAATGGTGCAAGTTTTCATTTATGTTATGTATATGGAAGAAATTATGAGATTTTGGGAATTTTGGGGTTTGAACATTGGGGGTTTTATGGTTTGAAGATATTGGGAGTTAATTGATGGGTTTAAATAATGGTTTATGAGTCCTAGATGTGTAATTGATGGAAAAATAGTGTTGGGTTAATAAGTTTGATTATTTCTTGAAATCTCATTATTTTCTTGAAACCCTAAGTTTCTTAAGGATGATAACCAAAGATTTAACCCAAATTGAATGTAGAATAATGAAATTGACGTATTGAATTATGTATATACAAGTTTAATTGGAATTTGGTGATACTTGGAAGTTATGTTTAAATTTAGCGAATGAACTTTGTTATAAATGTGGAATTCATGTAATAAAGTAAAGGAAAAATTAGGGAAATAATTTAGTAAGGATCTGGAAGACATGAACTCAATTGTGGGGTGTTGAAATGGGATTTAAAGATTTAGTTTAAATTATGATGAAGTGCAAAGTGATGTGTAATTGGAATAAAGAGAATTAATTAAGAACGAAATAAGTTTATGTGTGTATTACAAATTGTGTAGGGACAACTACAGGGGCAGACCAAGCAGCTAAACACTGTGAGTAATAGTACTATAAATGTACAAATGTATTTTGTTTATCGTTAAGATTATTGTTAACAACGTTCTATTTTCCGTGAGCTAATATGTTAACATGTTTGTTGTTTGAGAATTGATATGAACATTGAAAGAGTTAGCACACATCGGTATGATTCTGAACCTACTCCGTATTTTGAGTTATGGCTATTGATTATTGTCAATATACCATCCTATGAATTACCCATACTTCTGTATACGAATTGCATACAGCTATTAACACTGTAAAGTTGGTTTATAAGTTATTCCGGCCTGTTGATGTTATGGTATCTATATACATTACAGAATTGTAGTACGTATGTATTTCTGAAAGCGTGCAAGCTATATACTATGCTGTCTTGTGTTAACAGTTATCAACAACGTTTTGTTAAACTTATGTTATGTATTTTCAGTATACCATGATACGAAATGATTGATTTTGAAAAGCTATGATATGTTGAAAATGAACGAACGAATGTTCAGTTTTCTAAAAAGTATTTGTGGCACCCTTAGTCCGGATGGCCCTCGCTCGGGGGTAACAATACCGTGGCCTATGGCCCTCGCCCGGGGGTAACAATACCGTGGTTGTTGGTATCAGCTTTGTGGTCTTTGGACCTACCTGTTATGGTCTTCGGACCTACCTGTTGTGGTCTTCGGACCTACCTGTTGTGGTCTTTGGACCTACCTGCTGTGGTCTTTGGACCTACCTGTTGTGGTCTTCAGACCTACCTGATCTGATGGCTAATGGGTGTACCACATATGATCTTATGCAAAATCTGAATATGGAAACAATTATGAAAATGATTATATAAATGGTTTGGAATCTGGTAATGCATAAGACTCTGTTTCTGATAAGATTATGTTTATGATATTTCTGGACCGTTAGGTCGTTCTAATATTTTCTGGTATGGAACAAAGTGCTGTACGGAACGAAGTGCTACACTTTGGTGGGAGCCACCTCTGGAATCCGTACGAGCCACCTCTTGAGTCCATACATCTGTTATTTCTGTTATCATGCTTATGCGTTCTGTACCTTCTGTGACTACGCTATATGCGTTCTGTATCTTCTATGACTACGCTATATGCATTCTGTTACCCACGCTTATGCGTTTTGTTATTGCTGTTAGTTCTACTACTTCGGTTATTTACATTTTACGATATCTCTCATTACCGATCCCTGGACCTATGGTCGTTCTGCATCTGTGGGCCTATGGCTGTTTTGGGAATTAATCACGGAATGTAGTTAATAATATGTACCTGCAAGTATATGTTTTGATTAGTCAGGTTAAATATCACAATATTTATGTACTATTATTCACTGAGTTCGCTCATTCTGTATTTTGTCTGTCTGTTTCTGTAGGTAGCAAATCGGGAGTTCAGTCCCAACCTTTAAAGCTTGTGTTCCTCTTGTCAACCTTGAGGCGTCCAGGCACCACCTGAAGCCGTTCGTTTTGTAAAGTTTTGCCGAGTTTCAATTTATGCATTAGATGTCTATTTTTGGGTTGATTGTAAATAATTCCTTCTTCATTATTATTTTTATTATGTGCCTAATTGTGGGGTTGAGTCGTGGCATGTGGATGTAAACTGTCTATATAATATTTACTTAGTGTGATGTTGAGATCCTGGCATGTTAGAAGTAGCTCAATGGATGTTATTCGATGTATTTTATATTATTGCATGCTTCCGTTCAGGCCCCATAAGATATGTATAATAGGTTTAGTGTCTGGTTTCGAATGGGTCATGTCCAAACTTTTAGGGGCGGGTTTGGGGCGTGACAGAGCACTTAAGGGAGGTATTAAGTGCACAACCTGCCGTCAAAAAGGGGAGAACGGAGGCCACAAATGTCATATCTTTTTCAGACAGACACTTGGCAAGGATATATTGCCCTCACAATGATGCACTGGTTGTGACTCTACGGGTCAAGGATTTCGACGTCAAGCAGATTTTGATTGACCAAGGGAGCTCGTGTGAGATAATTTATTACGAAACCTTCAAACAACTGAAACTGGAGGACAAAGAGTTGGCACTGGCAACATCTCCCCTAATCGGATTCAATTCAATGCCAGAGTGGCCAGTGGCTGTAGACACCCCATTTTTGACCGTCCTCAAGACTTGGACGTCACCGTTTGAACACTCGGTGATCATCCATGTTTGTGTTTGTCTTGAGTTCCCGGAGGTCTCGGCTACGCGCCTTGCCTCAGGATCTCTCGACTCGACTGTTTTGTGTCTGGTTTTGCACCAAACACTTGTGTTTTGCCTTTGAGGGGCAGGGTAGGGCTTGTTGACCATCCCCACCCATCACCGGCCATGGCTTGAGGCCACCGACTGTGTTTTGTTGCCACCGGCCAAATATTTGGCCAGCAGGCACTGTAGATGGCCGGTCGGTTATCTTTGTTTGGTCAATTGCATTTTTTGCCGGCCGGCTACTGTGCATCTTCTTTTGCAGATATTTTCATGCAGCTGGCATGCACTTGGCTCCCCTCTATACACGTGTATGGAGGGATCTCCCTCTTAGTTAGCTTGTCTTGTAAGCTTACAAGATTGAGCTCTATAAGAGGAGGCTTCCTCTCCCTCTTTTAGGGTTACAAAATTTTAGAGGAGAGTTCTGGTTTTTAGGGTTAGCATAATTGTATCTATCCTATATCTATTTCTCTCTCTCTTTTTGCCCTTAAGGTGTTTTAGTCTTAGATTTGCACACAAACACCTAGACTTACACCTTCTCTTGAAGCTGAGGTCCTTGAGGCTTGTTTTTGGAGTTTTGGAGCTGATTTGAACCTAAAGAACCAGCTGGTCTTCCATTTTTGAAGAGGGTCTACAAGGGTAAGACTTTTGTCCCTTTTTACCCCATTTTTGCATTGTATTTTTGCCTACCTTACAACTGCTTTTGAGCTTAACATATAACATAGAAAAGTTCTGTTTGTTAGTGCTCTAAATAGTTTGTTAAGGGTGTTTTAAGTTTTGGAGTTGTTTGACCCCTCTTAAGCCTTGTTAGGCCCTTGTTTTGTGCCATTTTGGTTGAGCTCCGGGACCATTGTGTTTGGACCTCCTCACCACTGAAATCTTGAGGGATTTTAGAGGTGAGGATGGTGCCTTGAGGTCCCAAGAAGGAGAGGGCCACCCCCTCTCCTTGTTGTCCTTGAAAAAGGCCATTTTTGCCTCTTGAGGGAGCACCATGTTTAAGTGTATGTTGACCATGCCTTAGCTGTTTTTTGTGCTTATTATGTCATGATTTAGCATTGTTTTGAGTTGGTTTTGGTACACCATGCTTGCTTAGCATACATGCCTTGTAATGCCATATTTAGGCCTTAACATGCTTTAGGTTTTGACCCTTATTCTAGCATGATTTTGGCCAAGCTTTGTGAAGCTTTTGGTTTTGTTTTAGCATGCTTAAGCTCTATTTTTAGTTGTTTTGGTCGACCATCACATGCTTAGTATAGCCACCTTGCATTTTAGCTTGTTAGCCTTAGGTGTGTGAGTGTGTAGCATGCTTTACTTGCATCATTTCAGTCGTTTGGAACCACTTACCATGTCATTTCAGTCCTTGTAATATGTTTACATGCTTGCATTATTATCACTCCTTTGATGCTTTAAGAGGTTGTGTTGTATGATCCATGTTTAAGCATTTGTGCATGCCTCCATGAGTAGATCATTTAGATGCCATCTAAGTGGTTTTTGGGGCTTGACTTAACATGATTTGGGACTGTTTTGATCCATTTTGGTCATTTGTTTCATGTGTCATATGATCATGCTTTAAGTACTTGGACCAATTACATGCTATGCTTGTCATGTTTGCTTAATTTGGCATCATCTTTGACATAATTTTCAGAGCTTACATTGCATGCTAATTGTCCATGTTTACCTCCTTTTAAGTGTGCTTAGAAGTTGTTCCTTTATGCTTAGGAATTGGTCCTTGTGTGCATGCATGTTTGCATGTCATTGTGCCCTCATTTCCATAGCATTGTCCACTAATTTTGGCATGCTTATGAGCTATCCATGTTAGTTTAAGTCCACCCCCTTTGCATGTTGTTGCATGCTCACTTTGTGTGTTGTCACATGATTGGAGTTGCATGATTGAATGAAGTCACGTGCTTGCTTGCATGCCTTAACACCCACATTGCATCTAGCATGCTTGTTCGTTTGCATTGTCTTATGCTTTGCATGCTCGTTTGTTTATATGCATTGCCATGTTGCATACTTAGCACTCATGCCTAGGTTGCATATCATTGCATGCATCTTTTACCTCTTGATCAAATCATGATAGAGGTTGAAAGCCCCCTTGTTTGTTTATTTGCATTGCATTTCATTTGAAATCAAAGTGCACACTTGGTTTCCTTGGGCCATCGCGCATTGAAATGCGCAATTGATGGCCTGAGAATCGAGAACCATGTCCCTTTGAGTCATAAATATGATAAGGGATGTGGTGGTGCACACATTTGCTTGAAATGCATTGCCATGCCAAGTTTTGCCCTCTGTTCTTTGTCATCAAACCGTTTCTGGCTTTGGAAGATTTGGCCGGCGGGCCATCTATAGTGCCGACCGGCCATCCATTGTTGGCCGATGGATCAATTTGTGGCCGGTGATCATTTTTCCCAGCCGGTGGTGTTCTCCCTTAGCTGGTGGCGTCCCACAGAACTCAAAGAAGCAACCCTAAGACTTTGGTAGTCTTTAGAGGAGCAGAGCAGGGAAAACAGAGGCAGCTTGCGCATGACAATGGGCTTCTGAGCGAAACCGACGCGTGTGCATTGGACCCTCTTCCCGAGGCTACTTTTTACTATTTTATTAGATTAGTTAATCTGCTTAACTAGTTTAATTTGTCTGTAATATTTAATTAGCTTGTAGGTTAATTAAGTGTATTATTCTTTCGGTCCCTCCGAGCGAGGGCAAATTTGTAATAAGTGTGGGTGCGTGTGTGCATGCCTTCCAACCCCCACTTCTTTCTTCCTTTTAGTTACCTGCTTTGATGGTTAGTATTAGGACATGTTTAAGTTAGCATACCTTATGCTATGCATGCGTGCATCATTCATCAGTATTGCATGCACCGGGCTCAGCGCATCATGCTAACTGCATAAATATTTCAAATCTAACTTGAACACATGCTATCTGTGCATTTCACATGTCATCCTTAGATTAGCCGAGCCTATTCTAGTGACATTCTGTATGCACTGCATTAGCCACTTAACATGGACTTGGATCATGCATGATTACTAACATGTTCTTTGTTTTGGCTCGGAGTACATTGTAAGTATTTTATGCTTTAGCATCTCGCACGAGTGTGAATGTTAACATGACAGCATGCTTACCATGTGGCTAGATGCTTATGTGATATAAACTACCTGAATGCCTGTGGGTGAAGGTTGGATTGTTTGAGTTGGAACAACTCATTGAAATCCGTGTTTTAGCCTACTTGCCAGTAGCGAATTCCAAAGCGTTTTCCAAACAAACAGATATGCAATGTTTTGTTCCAAGTTAGGCGATCTAGTCTATACTTTTGTGTTGTGCGCATCACATAGTAATTCTAGCTAATTAACTGGAATAAGAACGCATAACGTTTTCAAAAGAGGATATCATGGTTAGTAGAGGCCGATCTTCGGATCGGGTGAGAGGGGGTGCTCATATCTGACCTTCCCCAATCATACCCAAGTTCTCGAGCCGAGGCAACTTTGGTGATGACGGAGACGTGGCCTTTGGCACCGAGTCAGGGTTTCCTAAATTTTCCCATAAAAATATTTAGGTGGCGACTCTGTATCTGGCAAAGTTGTCCATGTTTGGCACTTCTTTCAAAATCTGTTTTCTCAAAACGATTTGCTGGATTTGGACTCTTTGGTTCAAGATTAAGAACCGTGACAAAAATGAGTCCGAACTGTGGCATGCATAAGTCCCCCTCTCTCGGGGCGCGTCCACAGTTTCTGGCGACTCTGCTGGGGATTTTAGAGAGCTTGACTCAAACTCGTGATATCCTATTTTGACTACACTTATGTGTTTTCTTTGCATTGCATGTGCATTGGTGCGCCTAGGACACCGTGTTGGCCATCTGCTATTCCTGAACGGTTTGTCGGAGGCTTGTCTTGTCAAGGCATGGCCATAAGGCTGACCAGTTGTGGGCTCTGCCAGTATGTGAACACAAACCCCGGTTTTACCAGGGCACCCTTTTCGACCATTCGACCTAGTGCATGTCGAGATCTATAGTGACCATTCCAAGCTAGGACAGGTTGCTTACCCGATATAGGTTGTTTGAAACCGTTGCGTGCATAGTGAAACCCTAGCTCTCGACAAAATAGGACAGGGAAACCCTATCCTAACATAGGGGTGTTTTGGCTCTCTTTTACTTGCTATGTGCTTTTAGAGTGTATCTCTACAGGAACGCACCTATCAGTTTGCAAAGTTTGAGTATCAAGCCTGAGGGCACCAGTATAGGTATTTGTGAGAATCAGTTATAGCTGTGGATATCCGATTCAGTGTTTTGGGGTAGTGATTCTGGGGAACAGTGATCAGTAGTAGAGTACAGTCATTCGGCTACACCTGTGTTTGTTCCGTTTGGGCTGAAATGCTGCTTGTTTTTCCTTTCAGTTCAGAGAGTTGATCCAGAATAGCTAGTGTTCCCCCTTGCTGAGGCAAGACCTATGATGACGCAGAATTCGGAAGAGATTGTGGTTATGACAGCCGCATTAGATCAAGGAATCACTCTGCAAAGTGAGACCAATGTTGATGTACCATATCCACCCAGGTCGCCTGTTGCGCACCCAGTCTGGACCCCCCAGTTGTACCAAGCTCATGAGCCCACCACATTCGAGTTGATGGGGATGATAGGTGACCTCCAGAGATCTGTGGCGGATCTCACCTACGGAATGTCAGCTTCGCCACCAGCTGTACCATATGCCGGGAGTTTTGTACCACAGGAGCCCCCGCTATTGGGACGAATTGTGATCGAACTTAGCCAACCCGAGGTAGCCTCCGACTATGACAATGAGGTATCAACATCAACCCAAACCCTCGATCAGGTTGAGGCCAGAGGTAAGGACAAAATGAAGGCAGATGCCGATCCCATTGAACAACTGCTGTGGGCAGTCGAGGCTTTGAAAGCTGGGGGAATGAGTAAGCAACAGGTGTTCGCAGTCATGACCAAGACTGTGGATGATGTTTTCCCCACTCCAGCCGAAGGCAGTACAAGCCAGTCAGAAAACTAGGATAGGCCCCGTCATGCTAGAACAGTTCCTTCCGCTCCCAACCCTGCACTTGGGAAAGATCAGAAAGTCAAGGCAGTGCTTGCCGACCCTTTCGCTAGTGCGTCTAGCAAGAATTCTCAGCCTTCAAAGTACTTGCCCCGAGGGCGCAGGGTCTTTCACGCTCTCTACATGCCTCTGTCTAAGGCACTCCAGATCCTGGCCGAAAAAGGGCACCTTAAACCCTTGGAGCCTCGGCCTCTCCCGAAGAATCTCCCTCTCACACATGACGCTGCTTTGTACTACGCGTACCACCAGCAAACAGGTTATGCTACCGATAATTGTTTCCGCCTCCGTCATGAGGTGCAAGATTTGATCGACAACGAGGTTATCCTCCCGCCCACCTCAGCCAAGTCCGTTACTACCCAGCTATTGGATTTTGAGGATACTAATACTACGAGTATGTAATCAAGGAGTGAACCACCTGCGGGCGACGCTTGGTGTATTTTTGGATGTGGCGTCTAGTATGCATTTTTGAGCATCTGCGATTGCTAGTTTTGTAAATTCTGGCTTGGGTGTCAAGTCAGTCTTTTGTTTTTTTTTTAGTCTGTCTCATTGTCTTGAGTCAGTCCTTTTTGCTTAAGGGTCTGTCTTGTTGTAGCGAGTCAGTCCCCTTGTATAGAATGTTAGGTGATTCTGGGGTTGTTGCCTCGAACACCGTTTTGTTTTGTAATTACTCGTTTTGCTTTCTTTTTGAGTTTGTCTCTGCTATGGAGCCAGTTACAACCAGGAAATCTGAATGAAACAGCTGCGGCTATCATGTTTCCGTGCTTATTGCTATTTTGGGCTGGTTATGCCAGAGGATTTGAATGGAACGACAGTACATTCCACCTGCTCTCTTGTGCCCTGAAAATCATTGTAATGACCTAAGTTTTTTCCAAAACCTTTTTGAACACTATGGTGATGAAAACGAAGAGGAAGGAATTCCTCGGGTTTTGCAAAACTTTGATCAATTTGAGAGAAAGATAGGCATGCTAAGCCTTTTAATGAATGAAATCGTGCTTGTTAGCGTGAGTACTGAGAAGGACCCTGGTTTGATCCAGATTGGTTCCACACTATCTTCAGTACGAGCGATGTGTCACTTTCGTAAAAACTTTCAAAAACAAAATGTTTTGCGCGGTCCTGTGAAGACCTGTGTGGAATCGCTCTTGAGATTGTGCAGCCTAGGATCGCTCTCAGCCTCAAGACTCAATCCATTTGTTTTCGAACCTTGAACCCATTCAGAACGTTCAACGGTCAACCGCCATGTGAGACCTGTGTGGCCAGATCAGAAGCACCCCTCGAACTAAGGGTAGCAAAATGTCGGACATGCTCGAAGAGCCGAATACAACAGCCATTCTCCTAGATACAGAGGGCTTCAATCTCAAAACCATTTGGCATGGACTTGTTACAATTTTACCCTTTGAGAGGCTCGCTGGGCCAAAAACCCGGAAGGGCAACCCAGGCAAAAGTTAGAGCAAGAAAAAATATATACAAAAGAAAAGAAAAAAGAAATACAAAAAGAAAAAAGATGTAAAGAAAAAATACAATACGAAGAAAAAGAAAAAGAAGAAGAAAGAAAAAAGGAAAAGAAGCTCGCAAGGTTGAAAACTCGCATCGGGCGCCTTGGCAAAAGTTAGAGCCTAAAAAGTGAAGGTTAAAATACCCAAGTGTACCTTAACCGGAACTACGTAAGGCTTGATTCCCATGTTTGGGATACGTAGGCAACTTCATCTTGAAGTCCAGCCCCCAACGCTTTCATAGCAATTTTGTCCATGTAATGGTTTTGATCATCCTTGCCTTCTCTGAATCTGACGATTCGATTGTGACACCGGAACTATGTAGGCTTGATTCCCATGTTTGGGATATGTAGGCAACTTCATCCTGAAGTCCAGCCACCAACACTTTCACAGTGACTGTGTCCATATATTGGTTTTGACCGTCCTCATCTTCTCCGTATCCAAGAGTTCGGCTGCGATCATCGCTAATAAAGATTGACTACAAAATGCCGCGGCATCATCCAAACAAGGGGCAACTTTCCATTGCCATGCATTGCCATAAGTCGCCATTCAAACCAGGGGCAACTTTCCATTGCCGTGCGGCTCTTTCAAGCAAGGGGCAATTTTCCATTGCCTCCGATTCGAGGTTGCGCATCTCAAAGAGTAAGTTCTACACTGGTTAAGCGGTGGTCATTTGCAAAAATAGTTTTTGAAAATTTTTACTGAGGATGACTATTTTCTCAAAAATTATTTCATTTTCCAAAACTGGACCACTCTTGAACCCAAAAAAGGAAAATTTTCAGTGCTCGTAGCCTAATTTGCATGATTTTCAAGTCAAAAATCGAACAAGTATGTTAATCCGACTCTCATTTTGGTCAAAACTGTTTTAGTAGAAAACCAAAAAATGGTCAAAGTGATGAACTAGGGGCACAGTCGAGTCAGGTGTTCTGTCTTTTCCCCCATTTTTATCAGCATACTTGTCAGAAGGGCACTCTATTCGCCAGAAGAAGGCACAACCGAAGCTGTCTGTAAAGGGCTGAAAGCCCTCAACAACCTCTAAGCAACGAGGTATTGAACCAAGTGTGGAGCACGAATCAGAATAGATCAAGATACTCTGTTCCCTTACCTGGAACACCGACTGAACGTCGCTGAAAGAAATAGCCGCGAGCTAATAGTATTGGGCGTGAACCCACAACTTCCTATTCATCCATTAATAACCCTGGGGAGGGACAAAAAAATGAGAGAATAAAGAATAGAGAGGTTTAAGTCGAGAGAAAAGTGAGGCAAAAGGGTTTTGAGAGAAAAACCGAGCCTGAGGGCCGTGTGATGTGAGAATCACAAATCAGAAAGGGTGGGAAACATACTCGGAGGAACTGGCTCCTCGAGATCTGAGGTCTTTCGTTTTTGTAAACACGTCCGTGTGTTGTGTTTTTTGTTTTGTTTACCTCAACTCTTGTTTTGAGTCTTTTCCGAGCGTGTCTCGTTGTGTTTAGGTCACGTACCTTTTGTTTGAGTCTTTCTCGCTGTGTCTAGTTGTAGGCTCAATACCCAGGTTTGAAAAGCCCTTTTTCAATTTCAAAAATCGTTTGTGCTCAGAGTGCTGTGCCATTCTCTACATTTAGGCGAAGCAAAAGAAGAAAGGGAAAATTTGGAGCATCTGAGTGTGTTTCAACTTCAGCCGGTTTCAGCCTTTGTATTCCGTCTGGTCAGATTGGACTGTTTGTTCGGAGTTCTTTGGTGCGTAATGAACCGAAAGTCTGGTTACGGGTCAGATGCTTGATTAATCCTCGAGAAAGTATGGGCTGTGTGTTCAGAATGGGGCAGTGGGTTGCTTGAGTTGTTTTGCTGTTGGCTAATTCGTTATCTGGTTATTACAATGCAAGTGTTCAATTTTCAGACAAAAGATCAATTTCATTTACAATGAGGTGTAATATGATGTGATGCGATGCAATATATGAAATGTACAAAATATAACACTTTTTAGACAAAAAGGGGTTTGGAAACAAAAATCTGCCTACGGCAGTACAAGGTACTCTAACTACCAGCAAAAAGGGGAAAAAGTACAAAAAAAGAAGAAGAAAACAAACAGCAAAAATCTGTATCAATGTCAAGTGGCCTCAGGCCTGAGGGTCCGTCCTAGTCCTCTTCCTGGATGAAGGTCTAGGAGCATCATCAGCACTGTCATCTGAGCCCGAGTCCGAGCCATCTCCGGTCTCCTCCTCCGATGACTCTGCCTCCACCTCGAACTCGTCGTCATCTGGAACTGGCGCCCGAGAGCTACTCCCAATGTGAGTGCGCCCCGCCTTGGTACAGGGGTATACTCGGGCATGAATGCCGTGGCGGTGTCAAGAAAAGAATGCGATTATGAGTCTGGTACCGAGATCTTTGTGAGGGCTGTGTATCGAGTGTTGTGTTGTGCATCAGACTGCGTGAAACAGTTTACATTCGGGACCGTGGTCACGAGAACATACCGGGATACCGTAAAGGGCCAGGAGGTCAAAAGTCCGCTGTAGCATCCCCATCATGGAGGCATTCAACTCCAGTGACTGCTGGGTGTACTCAGAGAAAGCCTGCAAAAATGATTAGAAGCATCAGTATTCTATGGAATATCAGACAAAATGAAATGAAACGACTGTACAAAATGCAGTAATACATACCGGAGGCAAGTCGTAGAAACCAACCAACTCATGATCAGCCGGGGGAGGAGCAAAGGGGATCTGGTAAGTCGCCCCGCCCTGCCCATTGCATGTCATTGTCACGGGCAGTGCTGGCCAACTAGCCCCCCGCCCTCTCTGGGCTCCACTCCTGCCACGGACCCGAGCCCTCCTCGATGTCCCTGCCCCTACGCCTGCCTTGGCTGTCGGCACCGCAGATCTCTCTCTCTCAGCTCGGCGGCCGCTACTCAAAGGCCGCATAAGGAAGGTTCGAATGAACTCTATGTAGTCGCCTATGCCTCTGTGACGTATCGCATCCCAGCCGACTGTGTACTCAGCCATCTGCTCGAGAGTGTATCTCTCGGTGTCCCTCATGTGCTCAGGGGGTGGAGCTAGAACTATCTGCTCTGGTAAACCCAGCGTCTAGCGCTGGAAGTGCTTGCCTAGGTACCAAGCCCGGCAAACCAGGCCCTCCAAGAGAATCCTAAACCGGGCGGTCTCCACAGCACCCGCAAATCGCTCCCAAATCTCAGCCGGTAGTGGAGCCCAAGGCTGCCAGGTGATCTAAAAATGAAATGCAATTTTGTTATCTACAGTTATTGAAAAAAAAATAGTACAAAGCGAAGCTTAAACAAACTCTAAAAACCGAACGTACCTCCGCGGCGGTGATAGTGTCAAAGTAGCGACGGAAGAAGATGAACGTCTCCCGGGGCCTCCGCACACACCTCACGTCGAAGCGCCGGGAGAATGGGACGACAGGAGGAGTCTCTACATCAGGCACTGGGGCAAGCCTGGGAAAGTAGGCGTACACCCACAACTGCAGAATAATATATATATATATATCAGTATGCTTATCAGGTAAAGCAGAGTACAGAATAAAGCAGAATAGCAGAGCCGTGTGTTGCGCAGTGTATTGTGCAGTGTGTACAGTGTGAGCAGTGTACAGTCAGTGTAAAGCAGAGTATATGTGTACCGTGTGTGCAATATACAGTCAGTGTAAAGCAGACTACAGTGTGTGCAGTGTACAGAGTACAGTACGGAGTACAGAAAATGTAAAGCAGAAATGTAAAGTAGAGAAGGAAAATGTACCTCCCAAGCGCGCCAATAACCCCCGAGCAACTGTCCGCTGCCACGGGAAGCTGAGCTCATGTATCCGTAGAGTGTAGCCAGAGCGACGCCACCCCAGTCATAGCGCAGGATCTGTGTGACATCCACTAAGGCGTTGAGCAAACAGAGGGGCACGGTATTCGCCCGGTCGGCGAAAATAGTCGTCCCCAGTAGAAACATCAGAAAGCCGCGGGCGTACTGCTCCACCTCCACCTGGGTCATCGGAGCCTCCTCGGCCAAAGCTGGCTGGACCTTGAACTGGACCTCGAACCATGAATACCGGATGAAGCCTGGACGGGCGAGAGGCGGCATCTCGCCAAGCAGATATATCTGAGCGGCCTCCCACTCATCCATGTCGGTGTCAAAGGGGATCGGATCACCCCCTCCCCCGATACCTGTGAGCATCGAGAAGTCGACGGGAGTCATCGTCATCTCCCCAGCAGCGGAAAGGTGGAATGAGTCAGTGGTGTCCCACCACCTCTCCACTAGAGCGGCAAGGAGAGGTCTGCACGTAGTGAGGCGCGAGAGTCCTCTGCAGAAGGCGCAGAAGCCTGCCTGGTCCACGATGTGGCGAACTGCCTCCGGCAACTCCATGTACCAATCCCTGGCGGCAACATTCCCATACCCACGGACAGTATGGGAATCTCCCTGTTCAAAAGCAAACAGTTGCGAAGCAATATAAAATGTACAATTTTGAAGAACAGTCAAAATCAATGCAAATATAGCATGTGTGCACGTTTTCAAGTTCAAACAAACATCGGGCGCCGATGTGCTTACAGTAAACTACAACATGCGATGTACCAGCGTGTTTGAGTGATTTAGTACAGATATAGCGTGTGCACGTTTTCAAGTTCAAATAGATATCAGGTATCGATGTGTTTACAGTGAACTACAGTGTATGATGTGTCAGTGTGTTTGGGTGGTTCAGGGCAAGTGTAGTGTGTGTGCACGTGTTCGATTCAAACAGATATCAGATTGCAAGTATGTTCACAGTCAACTACAGCATGCAGTGTATCGGTGTATCCGGGTTAAGCAGTTAAAGAATGAAATCAACTATGGCAGTTAAATGTTCTACATTGCGGAAAGTAATAAAGAGGGAAGACTGTACCTCAGAAGCGTCGAAGGATAGATGAGATGCCGGCTCACACAGAAGCAGATCCTGTGGTACGCTCCGGTCAAAACTCCTGAACTGACGGAGTCCGTCGGGAGGCAAGACGTGGATCGCCGGCCGGTAGGTCGCCGGGTCGAACGGGCGGACACTCAAGGGAAGAAGCTCAGCCTCAAGATCCATCTCATGATCCGGGGGAGTCCCACCCCGTGGAATATCGTCCACCATGTCAAAGGTGATGAAAAAATGGCCGAGAAAGTGGAAATCGAATGAGAATGCAAAAGGTCAACCGAAAAGTCAACCCCGAGAGGGCGGAAAATGGTCGGAAAAGCCGAAGTATGGAAAAAAAGCACGAAAATCAAGAAAAGCTCGGGGGAAACAAACCCCAAGAGGTGAAAATAAAAAAAAAGTGCACCGAAACGAAGTTTTGTTTAGATGAAAGTGTTCGAAACGCGAAGAACTTCGCGAATCCAACGACGAAACGGGCACGAAAACACGAGAAAAACAAGGAACGAAGGAAGAAAAGTGCCTTAGAGAGGGAGGGAAGCAATTTCGGCTAGAGGGAAACGAGAAAAATAGGGTTTGAAACCCTATTTTAAAAGACCCGGGGTGAAAAGACCAAACTGTCCCGACTCAGCAATTTTTGGCCGATCGGCCACATTGTTTGTCGGTCGGCCAAATATTTGGCCAATGATGTGTTTTGATAGCCGATGGACAGCCGGTGGCCTCCCCTGATGGCCGGTGAGCCTCCTACAACCTTGTATGGGCCAAATCTGTATAGTTTGGGGCCTTCATTGCTCAATACAGTGCAAGAAATGGCATTCCCGAAGCTTAATCGGTCTCCGTTTTGACCTCGGACCGTGTCTTCTGTGCGTGGCACTCGAATATGTGCAAGGTGTATCCTTTTGGTATCCTTTTATTCGAAAGTTGCCCCACATGCATTGCATTACAACGCTTTGTCGTGAACGCACACTGGTTATGCGTTATGTCGTTCGCATTGTTACGCACACATCTTGTAAGTGTCATATATATGTCATACTCGCACTGTCTTGTGCATTGCATTCAATCACGCTATTTTGCGCATCTTATTACATTTTGCATGCATTCAATCGCGCTATTCTACGCATCTTATTGCATTTTGCATGCATTCAATCGCGCTATTTTGCACATCTTATTGCATTTTGCATGCATTCAATCGCGCTATGTTGCGCATCACACCGTCCTGTGCACTCGACGGTCTTGGAGACCTTAAATCCTTGGAAGGTGCAAGACCTTTGGTGCATTGGTGTGCACAGTTCATTTGCATTGTCATGCATTTCAAAAACGGCGCGTTGCCGCGCATTTCAAGTACATGCATTGTCATGCATCTCACGGTCTATGAGACCTTAAATGCTTGGAAGGTGCAAGACCTTTGGTGCATTGGTGTGCACAGTTCATTTGCATTGTCATGCATTTCAAAAGCCGCGCGTTGCCACGCATTTCAAGTACATGCATTGTCATGCATCTCACGGTCTAGGAGACCTTAAATCCTTGGAAGGTGCAAGACCTTTGGTGCATTGGTGTGCACAGTTCATTTGCATTGTCATGCATTTCAAAAGCCGCGCGTGTAGACACCCCATTTTTGACCGACCTTAAGACTCAGACGTCACCGATTGAGCGCTCGGTGATGTTGCATATTGTGCTCGTTCAGAAGTCTCAGAGTCTCGGCCATGAGCCCTGCCTCCGGACTTCCGGGCTTTTCTGTGCCTTGCCTCGGTTTGCGAACCAGACTCGGTTTTCTCTGTTTCTCTTCCCAAAGGGAGGGAGAGGTCTCGTAGACCATCTCTCAGTGGCCGTGGGCTACATTTCGTGGTCGTAGGCCATTTTGCCCATTTCGAAGCCCAGTTCCCGGTTTTCGGAGCTGTTAGGCCGAGTGCCTCGGTTCGGGACCGCCTAACCACCTTCGTTTGCCCCGGTTTTTGGCATGCATTTTATTTCCTCCCTTTTAAGGGACACTAAGGTCCGAGAGACCAGCTTCGTGGTCGAATACCACTCCCGGTGCTTAACAGCCAGTTTTCGGGGCCTCGGACTGCGCGTTTCGGCCCCCGAACCTTCATTCTGCATCGGTTTTCGTTCATTTTTGGCAGGGACCTCTGTTTCATCACCAGGAAGGTCGTAGAAGGGTGGGAGGCCAATAATTGTTCCAGCAACCAGTTATATTCCATCATCGCCCTCCGACGCCCGTTTTTCTCACTTCAAAGCCAATGTTGACCACCCTAGGGCCACTTTCCTCAACCCTAACCCCCATATTTGTGATGAACACATCTGAGAGGCCACCAATATCTGGTGGCCCGCCAGTAATTCCATTTGAACCTTTTGAACCCCTTTGAAAAGTGGGTTGTTCTCTCTCCTGGTTCACAGTTGCCAATTTTTGACCACAGGGCTGTGTTGAGAACACATGGGAGGCCACCAATTTGTGGTGGCCGGCCACTAATCACACCTGACCCTTTTGACCCTTGGCCGGTCGGCCATGGGGAGGGCTGGTCGGCCACCTTCAACCCCAATACCCAGCCGGCCTTGATCCCTGCAGTTGGTACATCACAAATTTTTTGCATCTCATTTCCCCCCAGATTTGGTATCCGGGGGGGCTGCCATTTTGGGGGGAAAACTTGAGTTGTTTTCCCCCCTTTTTTCCCCCTCTTTTTGCCTATATAAGCCAGCCTCCAGGTCTGGTTTTAGGGTTGGAAAAAACCCCTTTGAGCCTCTTGCATTGCCTCTTTCCCTTTCTACACTTCAACCATCAAAACATCCAAGTTCCTACACCATTTCTTCACCACCACCTAGCATCACACCACCACCTCCATTCCAGCCACTTGGAGCTGTCTTCCAGAGCTGAGGAGCACCTAAACTTGGTCCAAGTAGTTGCTAAAGATTGGTCTACAAGGGTGAGTTACCATTTCCCTGTTTTGAGCTCATTTTTTACACTATTTCTTAGCCCTTCTTGATTATACTTTTGAGCTCTGGCCATAACTGAAAGTAGCATTTTTTTGAGCTCTATTCCATCTTTCATTAAGGGCCTCTCACTGTTTGAGGCCCCCATTTGGTACTTACTTCATTATCCCTCTTATAGGCCATTTCCTTGCATGTTGTTTTTGGCCTATATGTAAACTGTTTTGAGGCATGTTGTAAACTATGAAGTAGCTTATTTTGAGAC
Source organism: Camellia lanceoleosa (assembly GCA_025200525.1). Classification (NCBI taxonomy): domain Eukaryota; kingdom Viridiplantae; phylum Streptophyta; class Magnoliopsida; order Ericales; family Theaceae; genus Camellia; species Camellia lanceoleosa. Next base: position 7,243,573 of record CM045763.1, on the reverse strand, counting down.
CTTCTTCAATATTATTGAAGGGATCATCACTTTTTGAGTCCTCCATGTGCTACTTGCTTTGATATCCATGTTTTAGCCCCATTTTTGCATGATTCATTAGCCCTTTGAGCTTCTGTTTTTGGACTTTGGTCCGAACTGAAAATGGACTTTTTTTGACCCCCTCTTCATGTTTCATTAAGGGTCTATTGCTGTTTGGAGCATCATTTGTATACTTTGTGTTGTAGCCTCTCTTTTAGGCCATATCTTGCATTGCATTTTGAGCATAGTTGTACACTTTTTTGGGCTCGGACATTAACTGTATAAAGTTATATTTTGGGCCCGTCTTCAACATTGTTGAAGGTCCCTTACCTTTTTGGGACCAGCATGTATCAGTTGCCTCTTTATCTCCATTTTGGCCCTTATTTTACATAGCATTTTGAGCATACTTGTATCTATTTTTGGGGTTTGTTATAAACTGTAAAGCATCATATTTTTGGCCTCTCTTCAATATTGTAGAAGGACTCTTCTCTTTTTAGGGACAGAAGCTTGCACTTGCTTCATTATCTTGCTTTTAAGGCCATTTTGCATGCTAATTTAGCCCCATTTATGCCCACTGTTTGGCCTTGATTTAAACTGTAAATATGATTTTTTTGGGGCTTCCTTGCTTCTGTCTTTACACTTCATTTTCAAATTATGCATGCATTGTGTAGCTATAGGCCATTTCATGCGCCAAATTTCATGTTTCGGGACTCGTTCCATGCATCGGGTACCATTTTACCATGTTTCGAGGTTGTTTTGCATCTCATTTTGCCTCTGAAATTTGTATGTTAGTATGCCATTTTTTTATGTTTTGCCATGCCTTGTTAGAGTGGCATTCCGTGCCTTAGGGTCGGTCCTCGGTTTGCGTGCACGTGTGCACGCATTTCGAGTGTCTCATTTTCATCCAATGGCCTCTTGTGTGAGTGTGGCTAAGGTCCACTCATGTTAGTGTAAGTCCATTATGCATTGTGTATGCCATTTCATTCCATAGCATTGTGTATGCTAGGCTGTATATTAGAGCATTGTGTATGCCATGTTGCATCGTGCACCGTGTATGCCATTTCATAACATTGTGCATGATAGGTTGTATCTTAGTTGCATTCATGCATGTCATGCATATTGCATTGTGTTCGGGATAGGAGTTAGCCCGAGCACAGGAAACGAGGTACGTTCCGTACTCCGAGTGACGGAACGTGTCTCAATTCCCTAGTCACCGACACTCCGGATCATCCATGATGGAGTTAGGTTTTGTTGTGTTTTCATGTGCATTCATTCCATATTGAATCGTGCAAATCGACTCCTCGGCCATCATGCATCGAGATGCGTGATTGGTGGCACGAGGATCGAGGCATGCATACATTTGTGAAAATACATTGATATGCCCCTTTCCTACTCTCTGTTGTAGCAAAATCAAGAATCAGCAGCCTTCTAAGGCTTGGCGCGCTTTCCAAGAACAATTGCAAAACAGAGGCTAATTGGGGCATCCCAGTGGATTTCCGTGCAAGGCAGCCTAAACATACATCATTCATCAGAATCAAGGCAGTCCCTGGCATGCATGCCAGTTTATTATTTTCTTAGTTAATTTGTAAATTAATTAGGAATTTGTACACATTTTGGACTGTATTATTTATTCGGACTGTACTATTCATTTGGGACTGTATTATTTATTCGGACCCTCCGAGCGAGGGCACAACTGTAATAAGTGTGCGTGAGTGTGATGTATGCCTCCCAACCCCACGTCTTTCTCTCTTTTATTTACCAGCTTATAATGGTTAGATTAGGGCATGTTTCAATTAGCATACAGTATGATAGCATGTTTGCATTCATTCATCTGTTTTGCATGCACCGGGCTCGGCGCATCATACTAACTGCATTTGTATTTCAATTCCAAATTAAATACTTGATAGCTGTTGCATCTCATATGCCATGTTTAGAGTAGCCGAGCCTGCTATAGTTGCATTTTTGCATGTGTTGCATTAGGCATTTCTGTATAGTTAGGATCATGCATGATTTCTAATCGGTTTCTGTTTTGGCTTGGAGTACTCGATGAGTTTTTATGCTTTAGCATCCTTGCATGCGTGTGAGTGACTACCATGAATAGCATGCTTACCATGAGGCTATGTGCTTAGGTGATATGCCTGCTTGAATGCCTGTGGGTGAAGGTTAGGTTATTTGGATTGGAACAATTCATCAAATGCTTGTTTTAAGCCCACTAGATAGTGGCAAAACCATGTTTTCTAAGCCTACCCGAGGGTGGCAAATCCACGTCTTAGCCTACTTGCGAGTAGCACCATCAAACCATTTTCAAAAACAAACCTGAAATGTTTTGTTCCAATTCAGGCGACTTAGTCTATACTTGTATGCTGTGCGCATCACATAGTAAATCTAGGCCAATAACCGGAATAAGAACGCACAATGTTTTCAAAATCAGATATCATGGTTAGTAGAGGCCGGTCTTTGACCGGGCGAGCGGGGGTGCTCAAGAAGTGACCTTCCCCAATCGTACCCAAGTTCCCGAGCCGAGGCAACTTTGGTGATGACGGACACGTGGCCTTAGGCAAACGAGTCAGGGTTTCCTAAATTTCCCAAAATAAAATATTTAGGTGGCGACTCTGTATCTGGCAAAGCAGTCCATGTCTGCCACTTCTTTCAAAAATCTGTTTTCTCAAAACGATTTGCCGGATTTGGACTCTTTGGTTCAGATTAAGAACCGTGACACAAATCGAGTCCGAGCTGTAGCGAGGTCCCCCGCGGGCTTGTTACAGTGCGTTGCCGCGCATTTCAAGTACATGCATTGTCATGCATCTCACGGTCTAGGAGACCTTAAATCCTTGGAAGGTGCAAGACCTTCGGTGCATTGGTGTGCACAGTTCATTTGCATTGTCATGCATTTCAAAAGTCGTGCGTTGCCGCGCATTTCAAGTACATGCATTGTCATGCATCTCAAAAGCTGCGCGTTGTCAAAATCATGCATAATCATGCATTCAAAATAACAAAGCTCATGCATTTCAAGAAACTTGCGTTATCGCGCACTCCATGCAGCATGCATTTCAAAAGCAAAAAATAAAAAAATATATTGCATATGTCATGCATCATTCCATTGTATATTGCATATGTCATGCATCATTCCATTGTATATTGCATATGTCATGCATCATTCCATTGTATATTGCATATGTCATGTATCATTTTAAATACTGCATATGTCATAGTAGACGCCCCTGTGGGCCTCATGCTACAGTTCATACTGAATTTGTGTCATGGTTCTTAATCTGAACCAAAGAGTCCAAATCCGGCAAATCGTTTTGAGAAAACAAATTTTTTGAAAGAAGTGTCAAACATGGACTGTTTTTCCAGATACAGAGTCGCCACCTAAATATTTTTTATGGGGGAATTTAGGAAACCCTGACTCGGTGCCAAAGGCCACGTGTCCGTCAGCACCAAAGTTGCCTCGGCTCGGGAACTTGGGTACGATTGGGGAAGGTCAGCTATGAGCACCCCCTCTCGCCCGATCCGAAGATCGGCCTCTACTAACCATGATATCCAATTTTGAAAATATTATGTGTTCTTGTTTCGGTTATTAGCCTAGAATTACTATGTTATGCGCACAGCAAACAAGTATAGATAGATCGCCTAATTTGGAACAAAACATTACATATCCGTTTGTTTGGAAAACGCTTTGGAATTTTCTACTTGCAAGTAGGCTAAAAACATGGATTTCAATGAGTTGTCCCAACTCAAACAATCCAACCTTCACCCACAGGCATTCAAGCAGTTATATCACATAAGCAGTTAGCCTCATAGTAATCATGCTATTATGGCAACACTCACACGCATGCGGTATGCTAAAGCATAAAAAGCTCACCTAGTACTCCGTGCCAAGACAAGAACATGTTAGCAATCATGCGTGACCCTAGTTCATGTTAAGTGGCTAATGCATCGCATACTAAGTGTCACTGAAGTAGGCTCGGCTAATCTAGGGATGACATGAGAAAATGCACAGATAGCACGTCTTCAAGTTAGATTTAAATACTTATGCAGTTAGCATGATGTGCCAAGCCCGATGCATGCAATACTGATGAATGATGCACGCATGCATAGCATGAGGATGCTAAAGAAAATATGCCCTAATACTAACCATCAAAGCAGGTAAGTAAAAGGGAGAAAGAAGTGGGGGTTGGAAAACATGCACACACACACCCACACTTATTACAAATTTGCCCTTACTCGGAGGGTCCGAATAAATGTTACAATTTAACTAACCAACTAGCTAATTAAATATTACAGACCATTAAATTAATTAAGCAAATTAATTAATCTAAGAAAGCAGTAAACAGCAGCCTCAGCAGAGGGCTCAATGCATGCGCGCTCGATTCCGTCCGGAAATCCACTGCCATGCTCAAGATGCCTCTGTTTTCCTTGCTCTGCTCCCCTGATGACTGCCAAAGTCTCAGAGTTTGCTTTCTGGATACTAGGGAACACTACCGGCTGAAGAAGAACACCACCGGCCATATAGAATGGTCACCGGCCACAAATTTGATCCATCGACCAACAATGATGGCCGGTCGGCAATGAAGATAGCCGGCCGGCCAAATCTTCCTGCAGAATCTGTGTTTGACAGCAGCAGAGAGCAAGACTTGGCATGGCAATGCATTTCAAGCAATGTATGCACCAATCACATCCCTTATCATGTTTATGACTCAAAGGGACATGGGCCTCGATTCTCGGACCACCAATCACGCATTTCCATACATGATGGCCCAAAGAATCAAGTGTGCATTTTAATATGGAATGCAATGCACATAATCAAACAATGGGGCTTAACCTCTATCACAAGCAATTCAAGAGGCCAAGCATGCATGCCAACGCAATGTGATCTAAGCATGCGAACTAGTATGCAACATGGACAATGCGAGCAAGCAAAGCATGTTAGGCACACAACCTAAGTAAAGAAGCATGAAAGGCATGAAGCGATGCAACCTACAAGTAGGCAAGATGCAATGTGAATGTTCAAGTATGCAAGCCAACATGTGACTTCATTCAATCATGCAAGTCTAACCATGCAACAACTCACCGATATACTACAACATACAAGTAGTGCATGCAACAACATGCAAAGGAGGGACTTACACTAATTGGACAGCTCTATACTAAGCCCAAAACAGTAGCCAATGCTATGGAAGTGAGGTCCAACACACACACACACATGCACATGTTAATAGGCCAACACTTAAGCACATAAGAGCAACTTTTAAGCACACTTAAAAGAGACTAAACATGGACAATTAGCATGCACAATAAGCTCTGAAATCATGTTAAATATGATGCCAAATCAAATGAACAAGACAAGTATGGCATGCAACCAAGGTCCAAAACTTAAGGCAAGCCAAAGGGGGTTACATGGTAGCTATACAAAGCGGGGCATGAATGACTCAAATAACTTAAAACAGTCCCTTGGCACATCAAAACATGCATGTAAGCTTCTCAAAGCTTGGCCAAAACACAAAAGCATGGTAGTCTAAATGATATGCATGTATTGAGGCAAATCATGGCATTACGAGGTATGTATGCTAAACAAGCATGGTGTACCAAAACCAACTAAAAACAGAGACATATCATGACATAATAAGCATGAATATCAGCTAAGGCATGGCCAACACACACTTAAACATGGTGCTCTCTCAAGAGGCAAAAATGGTCCTTTTCAAGGACAACAAGGAGAGCGGGTGGCCCTCTCCTTCCTAGGACCTCAAGGCACCATCCTCATCTCTGATATCCCTCAAGATTTCAGTGGTGAGGAGGCCCAAACTCAATGGTCTCGGAGCTCACTCAAAATGGCACAAAATGGGGCCTTTCAAGGCTTAAGAGGGGTCAAACAACCCCAAATGCCAAAGCACCCTTAACCAACAATTTAGAGGGCTAAAAAAAAGAACTTTTTTGTGTTATACACTAAGCCCAAAAACAGTTGTAAGGTAGGCGAAAATACAATGCAAAAATGGGGAATAAAGGGACAAGCTTCTTACCCTTGAAGACCCTCTTCACCAATGGAGCTCCAGCAACTTCTTTAGGTTGAAATCAGTCTAAAACCTCAAAAAATAACCCTCAAGGGCCTCAGCACCAAGGGATGGTGTGATGGTGGGTGTTTGTGAGCAAAAGTAAGACAAAACACACACAAGAGAGATATAGAGGTAGGATATGAACAAACCCTAACCCTAAAACTCAAACCCTAAAAAAAGTTGTCTAAAATGTCTAACCCCTCAAAAGGGGAGAGAAGGCTCCTCTTTATAGAGCTTTTAGTCTTGTAAGCTTATAAGACAAGCTTCTAAAGAGAGAGATCCCTCCATACACGTGTATGGAGGGGAGCCAAGTGCATGCCAGCTGCACCAAAATATCTGCAAAAGCAGATGCACAGTAGTCGACCGGCCAAAGAGGCAATTGACCAAAAAAAGATAGCCGGCCGGCCATCTAGAGTGCCGGCCGACCAAACATTTTGCCGGTGGCAACAAAACACAGCTAGTGGCCTCAAGCCATGGCCGGTGGGGTGTGGGGATGGCCCACAAGCCATTCCCTGCCCCTCCAAGGCAAATCACAAGTGTTTAGTGCAAAACCAGACACGAAACAGTCGAGTCGAGAGATCCTGAGGCAAGGCGCATAGCCAAGACCTCCGGGAACTCAAGACGAACACAAACATGGATGATCACCGAGTGTTCAAGCGGTGACGTCCAAGTCTTGAGGACGGTCAAAAATGGGGTGTCTACAGTTGCCCCTCTTTGACAGAACTCGAAAGTCATAACAATGACGGGAGTGAATGTCAAAGCCCAGAGACGACCCATTTTTGACAAGGCCGAAGACTTAGACAAAGTATGCAAGACAAACAAGATATGCGCCTGAAGGCAGGGGCAAGATGCAAGACAATGAACAGAGCCGGGCATAACTTATGATCATGCAAAGAAAGCTGTAACGAAGCACATACAATGCAACAGTTTTAAGCTAGCATACACCAAACTACACTACAATGTAGAAAGGACGTAAGAGAATTATGCAATCCTTGATACGTCTCACTCAGAGAGTACAATACTTGTGTGGTTCGTCTGGTTGCACCAGCCTCAAATGAACCATACATACAATATCGTGCCTGAAAAGAAAGCAAACTTAACAAGTATAATATTGTTAGCAACATGCATGACAATGCAAAATGAAATGCAAAATGATATGCAATATATACAAAACTATGTATAATAATGCAAATGAAAATGCAATGCAATTGAAACAATGCAAATGATATGCAATGCAATTGAATCATGATCCAATCATGAGCGGTTTGAAACCACACAAATGTCAAATAGATTGATGGAAGTAACAAGTCCGTCTACCATAGAAAAGGTGCCGCAACCCTCAAAGCGCGTACACATGCAGAACTATGAGTGATGTAGACGGACACAAGAACAAGTATTGGGTGGAATGACATAAGTGGGGAAACGACCCGCTAGGGAAAGAACAATGATCCTAATGCTGGATGCAAAAATTACACTACAATGCAATGTATACAGTGGATATGGCTTGCAGCCAAACCAAATCTTGCCTAGGAAGGGCATGTACACATACAAGCCATGTCTATCACAGAAAAGGTGCCAGCACCCTCAAACCAAGTTCATCAAGGAATAGGCGCATACACATGCAGAACTGTGCTTCAACGTGAAAAGTATAAGCACATACCAAACCAAGCTCAACAAGGAAAGGTGTAAGCCAATACATGGAGGTGATGCAATGAATGCATGCAAGCTACAATGCAATATTTACAATATGCAATGAAATGGAATAGATACGATGGATAAGGCACGCAGGCCAAACCAAATCTTGCCTAGGAAAGACATGTACACATACGAAATGCGTCTAACACAGAAAAGGTGCCGCCACCCTCAAATCAAGTTCATCAAGGAATAGGCACGTACACATGCAGAACCGTACTTGGACGTGAAAAGTATGAGCACATACCAAACCAACCTCAACAAGGAAAGGTGCGAGCCATGGATGGAGGTGATGCAATGGATGCATGCAAGCTACAATGTGATATTTACAATATGCAATATTTTTTTTTAATGCATGACATATGCGGTATTTAAAATGATGCATGACATATGCATGTGTTCTTTTTGTTTTTGTTTTGAAATGCATGACATATGCGGTATTTACAATGGGATACATGACATATGCATTATTTACAACGTAATGCATGACATATGCAGTATTTACAATGATGCATGACATATGCGGTATTTATAATGGGATGCATGACATATGCATGTGTTTACAATGATGCATGACATATCCAGTATTTACAATGAGATGCATGACATATGCATGTGTTCTTTTTGTTTTTGTTTTGAAATGCATGACATATGCGGTATTTACAATGAGATGCATGACATATGCATTATTTACAACGTAATGCATGACATATGCAGTATTTACAATGATGCATGACATATGCGGTATTTACAATGGGATGCATGACATATGCATGTGTTTACAATGATGCAAGACATATGTAGTATTTACAATGAGATGCATGACATATGCATGTGTTCTTTTTGTTTTTGTTTTGAAATGCATGACATATGCGGTATTTAAAATGGGATGCATGACATGTGCATTATTTACAACGTAATGCATGACATATGCAGTATTTACAATGAGATGCATGACATATGCATTATTTACAATGCGCGGCATCGCGCGGCTTTTGAAATGCATGACAATGCAAATGAACCGTGCACACCAATGCACCGAAGGTCTTGCACCTTCCAAAGATTTAAGGTCTCCTAGACCGGATGCTGGGGAATGCATAACAATGCAAATGAACTTAGAATACGTGACAACGTGTGACTTTGAAATGCATGAATTTTCTAATGCGCGACGACGTGCGGCTTGAAATGCATGACAATGCATGTGAGTTTGAAATGCATGACAATGCAACCGAGCGGTTTTAAAGTCTCGTCAGACTAAGCGGGTTTAAGGTCTCGCCAGACCGTGAAGTACACAGGACGATGTGATGCGCAAAATAGCGCGATTGAATGCACGCAAAATGCAATGAGATGCGCAAAATAGCGCGACTGAATGCATGCAAAATGCAATGAGATGCGCAAAACGGCGCGATGCGTTAAACAACGCGAGTGCACAAGGTAGTGCGATGCGCTAGACAGCGCGATGGAATGCATGCCAAATGCAATGGGGCAACTTTCGGGTTTTGTAAGAGATAAAAGGATACGGAAAGGATACACCTTGCACAAATTCGAGTACCACGTGCCGAAGACGCAGTCTGGGGTTAAAACGGAGCCCGGTTGAGCTTCGGAGATGCCATTTCTTGTACTATCTTAAGCAATGAAGACCCCAAACCACTCATCTGACCTAAAAAGGGTTGTAGGAGCATCACCGGCCACATGGGAAGGCCACTGGCCACCAAAAAACATCACCGGCTGAATATTTGGCCGGCCGGCCAAAAATGTAGCCGACCGGCCAAAAATACCTGATTCGGGGCAGTTTTGTCCTTTTGGCTTGGGTCTTTTAAAATAGGGTTTCAAACCCTATTTTTCTCATTCTTCTCTAGCCGAAAAAACTTCCTTCTCTCTCTAGAGCACTTTTCCCTCATTCATTCCTCGATTTTCTTGCGTTTTACGCCCGTTCCGTCGTCCGATTCGCGATCTTCCTCGCGTTTCGAACATTTTCATCCGAAAATTTCTTTGTTTCGGTGTTTCCTTTTCGATTTCCGCCTCTTGGGGTTTGTTTCCCCCAAGTTTCCCTTGATTTTCCCACATTTTCCATACTCCGATTTTTCCGGCCATTTCCCACCCTCCCGGGGGTTGACTTTTTGTTGACCCTTCTCATTCTAGCTTTGTTTTCCTTTTCCGACCATTTTTCTCGACATATTTGACATGGTCGATGATATTCCAGAGGGCGGGACTCCCCCGGATCACGAGATGGATCCCGGGGTCGAGCTTCTCCCCCTGAGCGTCCATCCGTTTGACCTGGCGACTTACCGGCCGGCGATTCATGTGCTGCCTCCCGATGGACTTCGCCAATTTCGGAGCTTCGATAGGGCAATGCCTCCAGAGCTTCTTTTGCGTGAGCCTGCATCTCACCTGTCTTTTGGCGCCTCCGAGGTAACATTTCCTCCTCTGTTTTTATTTTCCGCAATATAGAATATAAAACTGCCATAGCTGATTATACTCTTTAACTACTTAACTCAGATACACTGATGCACTGTATACCGTAGTTGATCATAACCAAACTTGCAACTGATATCTGTTTGAGACCGACACGTGCACACACACTGCGCTGGCTCTGAATCACTCAAATACACCGACACAGTACACACTGCACACACTGTAGTTTATTGCAATCACACCGGTACCCGATATCTGTTTGAATCTGAAAAACTCGCTCACATGCTATATTTGTACTGAACCATGCAAACACGCTGACACATCACACATTGCAGTCCACTGTAAGCACACCGACACCCGGTATCTGTTTGAATCTGGAAAAAAAAACTTGCGCACATGCTATATTTGCACTGAACCACTCAAACACGCTGACACATCATACATTGTAGTTCACTGTGAGCACACTGGCACCCGGTATCTGTTTGAATCTGAAAAACTTGCACACATGCTATATCTATCTCAATTTTGAATGCCTTTCAAAACTAGTATATTTAGCATTGCTTCGCCATTGTTTGCTTGAAAACAGGGAGATTCACATACCGTCTGGAGGTATGGGAATATCGCCGCTCGTGATTGGTATGCCGAGCTACCCGATGCGGTCCGCCACATCGTCGATCAGGTCAGTTTTGGTGCATTCTGCAGAGGACTATCCAGACTTACTACGAGCAGGCCTCTCCTCACTGCTCTAGCGGAGAGGTGGTGGGACACTACCGCTCGTTCCATCTTTGCACGATGGGAGACATGACGATGACTCCCTACGATTTCTCGATGCTCACAGGCATCGGGTTAGGGGGTGATCTGATCCCCTTTGACACTGATATGGATGAGTGGACTGCGGCTCAGATCTATCTACTCGGTGAGGCACCACCTCTCACGCGTCCAGGCTTCGTCCGTTATTCCTGGTTCGAGGTCTAGTTCAGGGTCCAGCCAGCTTTGATCGAGGGGGCCCTGATGACTCAGGAGGCGGTGGAGCGGTATGTCCGCGGCTTTCTGATGTTCCTGCTGGGGACGACTATCTTCGCCGATCGGGCGAACACCGTGCCTCTCTGTCTGCTCAGCGCCTTAGTGGATGTCACTCAGATCCTGCGCTATGACTGGGGTGGCGCCGCTCTGGCCACACTCTACGGATACATGAGCTCGGCTTCCCATGGTAGCGGACAGTTGCTCGAGGGTTATTGGCACGCTTGGGAGGTACATTTCTTTCCGCTTACATTCTCGCATTATTTTACTATTGTATCGCACATCCGTAATCGCTTCACGCCGATCAGTTGTATCGCACGACGGCACACACCTATACTCGCTTTTACACCGGCCAGACATCGCCACACTGTACACTCTGCACAACACATTATCTGCACAATACACTGCACGATACATGGCCCTGTTATTTTTGCTGTATTCTGCATTTTGCTTTATCTGATAAGCGTACTGGTATTTGCTCTGCAGTTGTGGGTCTATACTTACTTTCCCAGACTAGCCCCAGTGCCAGATAGGGAGACTTCTCTCGTCGTCCTGTTCTCGCGACGCTTCGACGGGAGGTGTGTACGGAGGCCTCGGGAGACGTTTAGCTTCTTCCGCCGCTACTTTGACACCATCACCCCCGCGGAGGTATGTTTATCTTTAGGGTTTATTTAAGCTTTGCTTTTCACTGCATATTTTCAATAACAGTAGATAACAAACTGTATTTCATTTTCAGATCGCCTGGCAGCCTTGGGCTCCGTTGCCAGCGACGATTCAAGATCGATTTGCCGGTGCTGAGGAGACCTCGCGTTTCCGGATTCTGCTGGAGGGCCTGGTCTGTCGGGCTTGGTACCTGGGCGAGCGTTTCCTACGCCAGACCCTAGGGTTACCAGAGCAGATTGTCCCGGTTCACCCTCCGAAGGACATGAGAGAGACCAAGAGATTCACTGCCGAGCAGATGGCCGAGTATACGATCAGCTAGAAGGCGATCCGCTTCAGAGGCATCAGCGACTACAGGGAGTACGTGCAAACGTACATCATGCGGCCTCTGAGTGGTGGCCGTCGAGCTGAGGGAGGGAGGCCCGTGGCGCCTGTAGCTAGAGTAGGAGCGGGAGCCAGAGCAGAAACATCGAGGAGGGCCCGGGTTTGTGGTAGGGGCGGAGCTTAGAGAGGGTGGGGGGCTGGCTGGCCTGCACTGCCCACCTCGCTGACATACAGAGGGCAGGGTGGGGGACCTATCAGATCGCCTTTGCTCCTCCTCCGGCTGATCACAAGTTGGTCGGTGTCCCCAACTTGCCTCCGGTATGTATTATTGCATTTCGCATCTTACATAGTCATTTCATTTCATTTCATTTCTTTGATATTTCGCAGAATACTGATGCATCTAATACTTTTGCAGGCATCCTCCGAGTACACCCGGCAGTCCCTGGAGTTGAATGCCTCCATGATGGGGATGTTGCAGCGGACTTTCGACCTCCGCCCTCATAAAGATTCGGTATGTTCTTCAACCACAGTCTCAAACCATACATAAACTGCTTCACATAATTTGATGCACATCGTAACTTCTGATAAACTGCTCACAGCATTCATACACTGTATTCATACACTGCATTCTACACTGATAAACTGCTCACAGTATTCACACACTATACTCATACACTGCATTCTGCACTGATAAACTGCTCACAGTATTCACACACTATACTCATACATTGCATTCTGCATTGATAAACTGCTGACAGTATTCACACACTGTACTCATACATTGCATTCTACACTGATAAACTGCTCACGGCATTCACACACTGTACTCATACATTCATTTTGCACTGATAAAACTGCTCACGGCATACTGATGCATTTGCCTTCTGTACTTTTCAACCTCTCTTCCAGATTCCCACTGTAGGAGGTGCTCCAGCTGGACCTTCCATTCCTGTCCGAGGGAGAGATGAGGTGGGCAGAGTATTCCCCCGCACCAAGGCGGGGGCGCACTCACGTCGGGAGTAGCTCGCGGGCTCCAGTCCCTGATGATGATGAGGAAGAGTCCGAGGCGGAGGCAGAGTCGGAGTCATCTGAGGAGGAGACCGGAGGTAGCACTGACTCGGGCTCTGATGATGATGCTGATGACGATGCTCCTGGACCTTCATCCAGGAAGAGGACGAGGATGGACCCCTAGGCCTGAGGCTACTTGACCCAGATTTTTTGCTGTTTTTCTTCTCTCTTTTTTTTTTTTTTGTACTTTTTCTTTTTTGTTGGTGGCTAGGATACTTTGCACTGCCGTAGGCAGATTTTTTTGTTTCCAAAACTTATGTACTTGAAAAGATGATGAAACGAAACAAACTTTTTGTCTAAAAAAGTGTTACATTTTTGTATATCTTTACATTTCATTGCTTCGCATTGCATTGCATCATGTTACACCTCAATGTAAATGAAAATCGATTTGTTGTCTGAAAATTAAACATTTGCATTGTAATAATCAGATAACTAACCAGTCAACAGTAAAACAACCCAAGCAACCCACTGCCTGATTCTGAGCACGCAACCCTTGCTCTACTGGGGACTTATTCAAGACGCTTTCATAACATGACCTTTCGTTCATTCTCAGACACGGCAAATTTCAAGAAAGCAATTAATCGACAAGATGGACTACAAAAGTTGAAATCTGTTGAAGTTGAAGCGTACTCAGATGCCCCAAATTTTTCCTTTTCTTCTTTTGCTTAGCATAAATGTAGAGAATGGCACAGCACTCCGAGCATAAACGATTTTTGAAATTGAAAAAGGGTTTCAACCTGGGTATTGAGCCTACGACTGAATGCAGCGGGAAAGACTCAAACAAAAGGTGCACGACCTAAACACAACGAGACACGCTCGGAAAAGACTCAAAACGAAAGTTGAGGTAAACATGACAAAAGACACGACACACGGACGCGTTTATAAAAACAAAAGACCTCAAATCTCGAGAAGCCAGTTCTTCCGGGTGTTATTCCCACCCTTTCTAATTTGTGATTCTCACATCACTCGGTCCTCAAGCTCGGTTTTTCTCTCAAAACCCTTTTCTTACTTTTCTCTCAACTCACACCTCTCTATTCTTTATTCTCTCATTTTTTGTCCCTCCCCAGGGTTATTAATGGGTGAATAGGAAGTTGTGGGTTCACGCCCACTACTATTGGCTCGCGACTATTTCCTCCGGCGATGTTCAGTCGGTGTTCCAGACAGGAAATGGCGTATTTTGATCTGTCCCAATGCGCGCTTTGCACTTGGTTTAATACCTCGTTGCTCGGAGGTTGTTAAGGGTTTTCAGCCCTAGATGGCTTTGGTTGTGCCTCCTTCTGGCGAATAGGGTGCCTTTCTGGCAAGTATGTTGATGACGGGGGAAAGACAGAACACCTGACTCGACTGTGCCCCTAGTTCATTATTTTGACCATTTTTTTTGGTTTTCTACTAAAAAAACAATTTTGACCAAAATCAGAGTCGGATTAACATGCTTGTTCAATTTTTGATTTGAAATCATGCAAGTTAGACTATGAGCACTGAAAATTTTCCGGTCTGGGTCCCAGAAATGGTCTAGTTTTGGAAAATGAAATAGTTTTCGAGAAAATAGTCAACCTTAGTAAAAATTTTCAAAAACTATTTTTACAACCGGCCGATGCTCAACGAGTACGGAACTTACCTGCGAGATGCGCAACCTGGGATCGGAGGCAATGGAAAATTGCCCCTTGCTTGAAAGGGGTGCATGGCAATGAAAAGTTGCCCCTGGTTTGAATGGCGACTCATGGCAACTCATGGCAACGGAAAGTTGCCCCTTGTTTGGATGATGCAGCAGCATGCTGAAAATCAGTCCTCATCGGTGATGATTGCAAACAAATTCTTAGACATGGAGAAGACGATGACGATCAAAACCAATATATGGACACAGTCACTGTGAAAGCGTTGGTGACTGGACTTCACGAGGAAGTTGACTGCGGGGTTCCGGTTGTCACAACCGAACTATCGGATTCAGAGGAGGCAAAGGTGATCAAAACCATTACATGGACTGAGACGCTATGAAAGCGTTGGGGGCTGGACTTCAGGATGAAGTTGCCTACGTATCCCAAACATGGGAATCAAGCCTTACGTAGTTCCGGTTAAGGTACACTCGGGTATTTTAACCTTCACTTTTTAGGCTCTAACTTTTGCCAAGGTGCCCTTTGCGGGTTTTCGACCTTGCGAGCTTCTTTTTTTTTTAATTCTTTTCTTTTTCTCTTTTTTTTTTTTTGCACTTATTATTTTCTTATTTTTCTTTTCTTTTGCATTTTTTGTATTTTTTGTATTTTTCTCTTTTTTTTTCTTTTGCATTTTTTCTTTACTCTAACTTTTGCCTGGGTCGCCCTTCCAGGTTTTTGGCCCAGCGAGCCTCTCAAAGGGTAAAAGTGTAACAAGTCCATGCCAAATGGTTTTGAAATTGAAGCCCTCTGTATCCACGAGAGTGGATGTTGATCTGCAGAAGGATTCATCACGGTTACTTCACGAGCTTCTTGCGGTGAGATCCGACCTTCTTGATCTGATTTTGGTGCCTCTTGCTCGAGGGCTACTTCAAATCTGGCTACACGGGCCTTACGTGGCGGTTGACCGTTGAACGTTCTGCTTCGAATCTAGGATTCGAGGTTCGAAAACAAACGAATTGAGCCTTGAGGCTGAGAGCGATCCTAGGCTATACAATCTCAAGAGCGATTCCACACAGGTCTTCACAGGACCGCGCAAAACATTTTGTTTTTAGAAGTTTTTAAGAAAGTGACACATCGCTCGTGCTAAAGAAAGTGTGGAGCCAATTTGGGTCAAGCCAGGGTCCTTCTCAGTACTCACGCTAACAAGCATGATTTCATTCATTAAGGGCTTTGCATGCCTATCTTTCTCTCAATTTGATCAAAGTTTTGTAAAACCCGAGGAATTCCTTCCTCTTTGTTTTTATCACCACAGTGCTGAAAAAGGTTTTGGAAAAACTTAGGTCATTACAACGATTTTCAAGGCACAAGAGAGCAGGTGGAATGTACTGTTGTCCCATTCAAATCTTCTAGCACAACCAGCCCAAGGTAGTAATAAGCACGGAAACATGATAGCCGCAGCTGTTTCATTCAAATTTCCTGGTTGCGACTGGCTCCACAGCAGA
This sequence comes from Camellia lanceoleosa, assembly GCA_025200525.1. Lineage (NCBI taxonomy): Eukaryota > Viridiplantae > Streptophyta > Magnoliopsida > Ericales > Theaceae > Camellia > Camellia lanceoleosa. The sequence goes on along the minus strand of CM045763.1, from coordinate 7,227,226 downwards.
GACAGACTCAAAAAGAAAGCAGAAGGAGTAATTACAAAACAAAACGGTGTTCGAGGCGACAACCCCGGAATCACCTGACATTCTATACAAGCGGACTGACTCGCTACAACAAGACAGACCCTTAAGCAAAAAGGACTGACTCACGACAATGAGACAAACTCAAAACAAAACAAAAGACTGACTCGACACCCAAGCCAGAATTTACAAAACTAGCATTCGCAGATGCTCAAAAATGCGTGCCAGACGCCACATCAAAAATACACCAAGCGCCACCGGCAGGTGGTTCACTCCCTGATTACATACTCGCAGTATCAGTATCCTCAAAATCTAATAACTGGGTAGTAACGGACTTGGCTGAGGTGGGCGGGAGGATAACCTCGTTGTCGATCAAGTCCTGCACCTCATGACGGAGGCGGAAACAATTGTCGGTAGCATGACCAGTTTGCTGGTGGTACGCACAGTACAAGGCAGCATCATGTGTGGGAGGGAGATTCTTCGGGAGAGGCCGAGGCTCCAGGGGTTTAAGGTGCCCTCTTTCGACCAAGATCTGGAGTGCCTTGGACAGAGGCATGTAGAGAGCATGAAAGACCCTGCGCCCTCGGGGCAGGTACTTTGAAGTCTGAGTATTCTTGCTAGACACACTAGCGAACGGGTCGGCAGGCACTGCCTTGACTTTCTGATCTTTCCCAGGTGCAGGGTTGGGAGCGGAAGGAACTGTTCTGGCATGACGGGGCCTGTCCTCGTTTTCTGATTGGCTAGTACTGCCTTCAGTCGGAGCGGGGAAAACATCATCCACAGTCTTGGTCAAGACTGTGAATACTTGTTGCTTACTCATCTCCCCAGCTTTCAAAGCCTCGACTGCCCACAGCAGTTGTTCAATGGGATCGGCATCTGCCTTCATTTTGTCTTTACCTCTGGCCTCAGCCTGATCGAGGGTTTGGGTTGATGTTGATATGTCATTGTTATAGTTGGAGGCCATCTCCGGTTGGCTAAGCTCGATCACAATCTGTCCCAGCAATGGGGGCTCTTGGGGTACAAAATGCCTGGCATATGGTGCGGTTGGTGGCGAAGCTGACATTCCCTAAGCGAGATCCGCCACGAACCTCTGGAGGTCACCTATCATCCCCATCAACTCGAATGTGGTGGGCTCACGAGCCTGATACAACTGTAGGGTCCAAACCGGGTGCGCAGCAGGCGACCTGGGTGGATGCGGCACATCGACATTGGTCTGACTTTGTAGAGTGATTCCTTGATCTAATGCAGCTATCATAACCATAATCGCTTCCGAATTTTGCGTCATCATAGGTCCACTGTTCTGAGTGGTGACCAACGGATCAGATATCTGTCTTGCTTCAGCAAAGGGGAACACCAGCTATTCTGTACTGAATCTCTACATTGAAAGAGAAAGCACACAGCATTTCGACTCAATCAGAACAAACACAGACATAGCTGAACAGCTGTACTCTAATACTGATCATTGTTTCCCAAAAATCACTGCCCCAAAACACTGAGTCGGATACCCACAGATATAACTGTTTCTCAGAATCACTAACACCGGTGCCCTCAGGCCTGATACTCAAACTTTGCAAACTGACATGTGCGTTCCTGTAGAGATACACTCTAAAAGCACATAGCAACTAAAAGAGAGCCAAAACACCCCTATGTTGGGGTAGGGTTTCCCTGTCTTATTTCGTTAGGAGCTAGGGTTTCACTACGCACGCAGCAGTTTCAAACAACCTAACATCGGGTAAGCAACCTGTCCTAGTTTGGAATGGTCACTACGGATTTTGAATATGCACTAGGTCGAATGGTCGAAAAGCGTGCCCCAGTGAAACCGGGGTTTGTGTTCCCATACTGTCAGAGCCCACAACCGGTCAGCCTTATGGTCATGTCTTGACAAGATAAGCCTCTGGCAAACCATTCAGGAATGGCAGATGGCAAACACAGTGTCCTAGGCGCACCAAAGCAGATGCAATGCAAAGAGACACATAAGTGAAATCAAAACAGGATATCACGAGTTCGAGTCAAGCTCTCTAAATTCCCCAGCAGAGTCGCCAGAAACTATAGACGCGCCCGTGGGCCTTATGCTACAGTTCGGACTCAATTTGTGTCATGGTTCTTAATCTGAACCAAAGAGTCCAAATCCGACAAATCGTTTTGAGAAAACAGATTTTTTGAAAGAAGTGCCAAACATGGACTGCTTTGCCAGATATAGAGTCGCCACCTAAATATTTTTTATGGTGGAATTTAGGAAACCCTGACTCGGTGCCAAAGGCCACGTGTCTGTCATCACCAAAGTTGCCTCGGCTCGGGAACTTGGGTACGATTGGGGAAGGTCAGCTATGAGCACCCCCTCTCGCCCAATCCAAAGATCAGCCTCTACTAACCGTGATATCCAATTTTGAAAACATTATGTGTTCTTGTTCCGGTTATTAGCCTAGAATTACTATGTTATGCTCACAGCAAACAAGTATAGACTAGATCGCCTAATTTGGAACAAAACATTGCATATCCGTTTGTTTGGAAAACGCTTTGGAATTTGCTACTCGCAAGTAGGCTAAAAACACGGATTTCAACGAGTTGTCCCAACTTAAACAATCCAACCTTCACCCACAAGCATTCAAGTAGTTATATCACATAAGCAGTTAGCCTTATGGTAATCATGCTATTATGGCAACACTCACACGCATGCGGTATGCTAAAGCATAAAAAGCTCACCTAGTACTCCGTGCCAAGACAAGAACATGTTAGCAATCATGCGTGACCCTAGTTCTTGTTAAGTGGCTAATGCATCGCATACTAAGTGTCGCTGGAGTAGGCTCGGCTAATCTAGGGATGACATGAGAAAATGCACAGATAGCACATATTCAAGTTAGATTTGAAATACTTATGCAGTTAGCATGATGTGCCAAGCCTGATGCATGCAATACTGATGAATGATGCACGCATGCATAGCATGAGGATGCTAAAGAAAATATGCCCTAATACTAACCATCAAAGCAGGTAAGTAAAAGGGAGAAAGAAGTGGCGGTTGGAAAACATGCACACACACACCCACACTTATTACAAATTTGCCCTTACTCGGAGGGTCCGAATAAATATTACAATTTAACTAACCAACTAGCTAATTAAATATTATAGACCATTAAATTAATTAAGCAAATTAATTAATCTAAGAAAGCAGTAAACAGTAGCCTCAGCAGAGGGCTCAATCCATGCGCGCTCGATTCTGCCTGGAAATCCACAGCCATGCTCAAGATGCCTCTGTTTTCCTTGCTCTGCTCCCCTGATGACTGCCAAAGTCTCAGAGTTTGCTTTCTGGATACTAGGGAACACCACCGGCTGAAGGAGAACACCACCGGCCATATAGAATGGTCATCGGCCACAAATTTGATCCATCGGCCAACAATGATGGCCGGTCAGCAATGAAGATAGCCGGCCGACCAAATCTTCCTGCAGAATCTGTGTTTGACAGCAGCAGAGAGCAAGACTTGGCATGGCAATGCATTTCAAGCAATGTATGCACCAATCACATCCCTTATCATGTTTATGACTCAAAGGGACATGAGCCTCGATTCTCGGACCACCAATCACGCATTTCCATGGATGATGGCCCAAAGAATCAAGTGTGCATTTTAAGATGGAATGCAATGCATATAATCAAACAATGGGGCTTAACCTCTATCACAAGCAATTCAAGAGGCCAAGCATGCATGCCAACGCAATGCAAACTAGTATGCAACATGGACAATGCGAGCAAGGAAAGCATGTTAGGCACACAACCTAAGTAAAGAAGCATGAAAGGCATGAAGTGATGCAACCTACAAGTAGGCAAGATGCAATGTGGATGTTCAAGTATGCAAGCCAACATGTGACTTCATTCAATCATGCAAGTCCAACCATGCAACAACTCACCGATATACTACAACATACAAGGAGTGCATGCAACAACATGCAAAGGAGGGACTTACACTAATTGGACAGCTCTATACTAAGCCCAAAACAGTGGCCAATGCTATGGAAGTGAGGTCCAACACACACACACACATGCACATGTTAATAGGCCAACACTTAAGCACATAAGAGCAACTTTTAAGCACACTTAAAAGAGACTAAACATGGACATTTAGTATGCACAATAAGCTCTGAAATCATGTTAAATATGATGCCAAATCAAATGAACAAGACAAGTATGGCATGCAACCAAGGTCCAAAACTTAAGGCAAGCCAAAGGGGGTTACATGGTAGCTATACAAAGCGGGGCATGAATGACTCAAATGACTTAAAATAGTCCCTTGGCATATCAAAACATGCATGTAAGCTTCTCAAAGCTTGGCCAAAACACAAAAGCATGGTAGTCTAAATGCTATGCATGTATTGAGGCAAATCATGGCATTACGAGGTATGTATGCTAAACAAGCATGGTGTACCAAAACCAACTAAAAACAGAGACATATCATGACATAATAAGCATGAATATCAGCTAAGGCATGGCCAACACACACTTAAACATGGTTGCTCTCTCAAGAGGCAAAAATGGTCCTTTTCAAGGACAACAAGGAGAGCGGGTGGCCCTCTCCTTCCTAGGACCTCAAAGCACCATCCTCACCTCTGAAATCCCTCAAGATTTCAGTGGTGAGGAGGCCCAAACTCAATGGTCTCGGAGCTCACTCAAAATGGCACAAAATGGGGCCTTTCAAGGCTTAAGAGGGGTCAAACAACCCCAAATGCCAAAGCACCCTTAACCAACAATTTAGAGGGCTAAAAAAAAGAACTTTTTTGTGTTATACACTAAGCCCAAAAATAGTTGTAAGGTAGGCAAAAATACAATGAAAAACTGGGGAATAAAGGGACAAGCTTCTTACCCTTGAAGACCATCTTCACCAATGGAGCTCCAGCAACTTCTTTAGGTTGAAATCAGTCTAAAACCTCAAAAAATAACCCTCAAGGGCCTCAGCACCAAGGGATGGTGTGATGGTGGGTGTTTGTGAGCAAAAGTAAGACAAAACACACGCAAGAGAGATATAGAGGTAGGATATGAACAAACCCTAACCCTAAAACTCAAACCCTAAAAAAAGTTGTCTAAAATGTCTAACCCCTCAAAAGGGGAGAGAAGGCTCCTCTTTATAGAGCTTTTAGTCTTGTAAGCTTACAAGACAAGCTTCTAAAGAGAGAGATCCCTCCATACACGTGTATGGAGGGGAGCTAAGTGCATGCCAACTGCACCAAAATATCTGCAAAAGTAAATGCACAGTAGTCGGCCGGCCAAAGATGCGATTGACCAAAAAAAGATAGCCGGCCGGCCATCTAGAGTGCCAGCCGGCCAAACATTTGGCTGGTGGCAGCAAAACACAGCTGGTGGCCTCAAGCCATGGCCGGTGGAGTGTGGGGATGGCCCACAAGCCATTCCCTGCCCCTCCAAGGCAAATCACAAGTGTTTAGTGCAAAACCAGACACGAAACAGTCGAGTCGAGAGATCCTGAGCCAAGGCGCATAGCCAAGACCTCCGGGAACTCAAGACGAACACAAACATGGATGATCACCGAGTGTTCAAGAGGTGACGTCCAAGTCTTGAGGACGGTCAAAAAAGGGGTGTCTACAGTCATGCATCTAAGCCAAAAACAAAAAAAACACACATGCATATGTCATGCATTCATTGTCAATACTGCATATGTCATGCATTCATTGTGAATAATGCATATGTCATGCATTTCATTGTAATATAGTGCATATGTCATACATTTCCACTGTAAACATCCATCCCAGTGCATATTGTAAATATTGCATTGTAGCTTGCATGCACCCATTGCATCACCTCCATCTATGGCTTGCACCTCTCATTGTTGAGCTTGGTTTGGTATGTGCTCATACTTTTCACGTCGAAGCACAGTTCTGCATGTGTAGGCGCCTATTCCTTGTTGAACTTGGTTTGAGGGTGGCGGCACCTTTTTTGTGTTAAACGCAGTTCGTTTGTGTACATGCATTTCCTAGGCAAGATTTGGTTTGGCCTGCGTGCCTTATCTATCGTATCTATTCCATTCCAGTGCATATCGCATTGTAACTTGCATACATTCACTGCATCACCCCGTCCATCTATGGCTTACGTCTTTCCATGTTGAGCTTGGTTTGGTATGTGCCCATACTTTTCACGTTAAAGCACAGTTCTGCATGTGTACACACCTATTCCTTGTTAAACTTGGTTTGAGGGTGGTGGCACCTTTTCTGTGTTAGACGCGGTTTGTATGTGTCCATGCCCTTCCTAGGCAAGATTTGTTTTGGCTGCATGCCATATCCATTGTATATATTACATTGTAGTGTAATTTTTGCATCCAGCATTAGGATCATTGTTCTTTCGTTAGCGGGTTGTTTCCCCACTCATGTCATTCCACCCAATACTTGTTCTTGTGTCCGTTTACATCACTCATAGTTCTGCATGTGTACGCGCATTAAGGGTTGCGACACCTTTTCTATAGTAGACAGACTTGTTACTTCCATCAATCTATTTGACATTTGTGTGGTTTTGAACCGCTTATGATTGGATCATGATTCAAATGTCGTTTGCATTGTTTCAATTACATTGCATTTTCATTTGCATTATTATACATAGTTTTGTATATATTGCATATCATTCTGCATTCATTTTGCATGTTATGCATGTTGCTAACAATATTGCACCTGTTAAGTTTTCTTTCTCTTTCAGGCACGATATTGTATGTATGGTTCATTTGAGGCTGTGCAACCAGACGAACTGGACAGGTATTGTATTCTCCGAGTGAGACGTATCGAGAATTGCATAATTCTCTTACATCCTTTCTGCATTGTAGTGTAGTTTGGTCTATGATTGCTTAAAACTGTCGCATGTTATGCTTCATTACAGCTTTCTTTGCATGATCATAAGTTATGTTCGGCATCTTGCATTTTGCCCCTGCCTTCGGGCGCATATCTTTATCTGCAGCTTGTATGCCTTGTCTAAGTCTTCGGCCTTGTCAAAAATGGGTCGTCTCTGGGCTTTGACAATCACTCTCGTCATTGTTATGACTTTCGAGTTCTGTCAAAGAGGGGCAACTGTAGACACCCCATTTTTGACCATTCTCAAGACTTGGACGTCACCATTTGAACACTCGGTGATCATCCATGTTTTTGTTCGTCTTGAGTTCCCGGAGGTCTCGGCTATGCGCCTTGCCTCAGGATCTCTCGACTCGACTGTTTTGTGTCTAGTTTTGCACCAAACACTTGTGTTTTGCCTTTGAGGGGCAGGGTAGGGCTTGTTGACCATCCCCACCCATCACCGGCCATGGCTTGAGGCCACCGGCTGTGTTTTGTTGCCACCGGCCAAATATTTGGCCGGCCGGCATTGTAGATGGCCGGCCGGCTATCTTTGTTTGGTCAATTGCATTTTTTTCTAGCCGGCTACTGTGCATCTCCTTTTGCAGATATTTTCATGCAGCTGGCATGCACTTGGCTCCCCTCCATACACGTGTATGGAGGGATCTCCTTCTTAGCTAGCTTGTCTTGTAAGCTTACAAGATTGAGCTCTATAAGAGGAGGCTTCCTCTCCCTCTTTTAGGGTTACAAAATTTCAGAGGAGAGCTCTGGTTTTTAGGGTTAGCATAATTGTATCTATCCTATATCTATTTCTCTCTCTCTTTTTGCCCTTAAGGTGTTTTAGTCTTAGATTTGCACACAAACACCTAGACTTACACCTTCTCTTGGAGCTGAGGTCTTTGAGGCTTGTTTTTGGAGTTTTGGAGCTGATTTGAACCTAAAGAACCAGCTGGTCTTCCATTTTTGAAGAGGGTCTACAAGGGTAAGACTTTTGTCCTTTTTTACCCCATTTTTGCATTGTATTTTTGCCTACCTTACAACTATTTTTGAGCTTAACATATAACATAGAAAAGTTCTATTTTTTAGTGTTCTAAATAGTTTGTTAAGGGTGTTTTAAGTTTTGGGGTTGTTTGACCCCTCTTAAGCCTTGTTAGGCCCTTGTTTTGTGCCATTTTGGTTGAGCTCCGGGACCATTGTGTTTGGGCCTCCTCACCACTGAAATCTTGAGGGATTTCAGAGGTGAGGATGGTGCCTTGAGATCCCAAGAAGGAGAGGGCCACCCCCTCTCCTTGTTGTCCTTGAAAAAGGCCATTTTTGCCTCTTGAGGGAGCACCATGTTTAAGTGCATGTTGACCATGCCTTAGCTGTTTTTTTGTGCTTATTATATCATGATTTAGCACTGTTTTGAGTTGGTTTTGGTACACCATGCTTGCTTAGCATACATGCCTTGTAATGCCATGTTTAGGCCTTAACATGCTTTAGGTTTTGACCCTTATTCTAGCATGATTTTGGCCAAGCTTTGTGAAGCTTTTGTGTTTGTTTTAGCATGCTTAAGCTCTATTTTTGGTTGTTTTGGTCGACCATCACATGCTTAGTATAGCCACCTTGCATTTTGGCTTGTTAGCCTTAGGTGTGTAAGTGTGTAGCATGCTTTACTTGCATCATTTCAGTGGTTTGGAACCACTTACCATGTCATTTCAGTCCTTGTAATATGTTTACAAGCTTGCATTATTATCACTCCTTTGATGCTTTAAGAGGTTGTGTTGTATGCTCCATGTTTTAGCATTTGTACATGCCTCCATGAGTAGATCATTTAGATGCCATCTAAGTGGTTTTTGGGGCTTGCCTTAACATAATTTGGGACTGTTTTGATCCATTTTGGTCATTTGTTTCATGTGTCATATGATCATGCTTTAAGTACTTGGACCAATTACATGCTATGCTTGTCATGTTTGCTTGATTTGGCATCATCTTTGACATAATTTTTAGAGCTTACATTGCATGCTAATTGTCCATGTTTACCTCCTTTTAAGTGTGCTTAGAAGTTGTTCCTTTATACTTAGGAATTGGTCCTTGTGTGCATGCATGTTTGCATGTCATTGTGCCCTCATTTCCATAGCATTGGCCACTGATTTTGGCATGCTTGCGAGCTATCCATGTTAGTTTAAGTCCACCCCCTTTGCATGTTGTTGCATGCCCACTTTGTGTGTTGTCGCATGATTGGAGTTGCATGATTGAATGAAGTCACGTGCTTGCTTGCATGCCTTAACACCCACATTGCATCTAGCATGCTTGTTCGTTTGCATTGTCTTATGCTTTGCATGCTCGTTTGTTTATATGCATTGCCATGTTGCATACTTAGCACTCATGCCTAGGTTGCATATCATTGCATGCATCTTTCATCTCTTGATCAAATCATGATAGAGGTTGAAAGCCCTTTTATTTGTTTATTTGCATTGCATTTCATTTGAAATCAAAGTGCACACTTGGTTTCCTTGGGCCATTGCGCATTGAAATGCGCAATTGGTGGCCCGAGAATCGAGAACCATGTCCCTTTGAGTCATAAATATGATAAGGGATGTGGTGGTGCACACATTTGCTTGAAATGCATTGCCATGCCAAGTTTTGCCCTCTGTTGCTGTCAAACCAGTTTCTGCAGGAAGATTTGGCCGGCCGGCCATCTACAGTGCCGACCGGCCATCCATTGTTGGCCGATGGATCGATTTGTGGCCGGTGATCATTTTTCCCAGCCGGTGGCGTCCCACAGAACTCAAAGAAGCAACCCTGAGACTTTGGTAGTCTTTAGAGGAGCAGAGTAGGAAAAATAGAGGCAGCTTGCGCATGACAGTGGGCTTCCGAGCGAAACCGACGCGTGTGCATTGGACCCTCTTCCCGAGGCTACTTTTTACTATTTTATTAGATTAGTTAATCTGCTTAACTAGTTTAATTTGTCTGTAATATTTAATTAGCTTGTAGGTTAATTAAGTGTATTATTCTTTCGGTCCCTCCGAGCGAGGGCAAATTTGTAATAAGTGTGGGTGCATGTGTGCATGCCTTCCAACCCCCACTTCTTTCTCCCTTTTACTTACCTGCTTTGATGGTTAGTATTAGGACATGTTTAATTTAGCATACCTTATGCTATGCATGCGTGCATCATTCATCAGTATTGCATGCACCGAGCTCGGCACATCATGCTAACTGCATAAGTATTTCAAATCTAACTTGAACACATGTTATCTGTGCATTTCACATGTCATCCTTAGATTAGCCGAGCCTATTCTAGTGACATTCTGTATGCCCTGCATTAGCCACTTAACATAGACTTGGATCATGCATGATTACTAACATGTTCTTTGTTTTGGCTCGGAGTACATTGTAAATATTTTATGCTTTAGCATCTCGCACGAGTGTGAATATTAACATGACAGCATGCTTACCATGTGGCTAGATGCTTATGTGATATAAACTGCCTGAATGCCTGTGGGTGAAGGTTGGATTGTTTGAGTTGGAACAACTCATTGAAATCCGTGTTTTAGCCTACTTGCGAGTAGCGAATTCCAAAGCGTTTTCCAAACAAATGGATATGCAATATTTTGTTCCAAGTTAGGCGATCTAGTCTATACTTTTGTGTTGTGCGCATCACATAGTAATTCTAGCTAATTAACTGCAATAAGAACACATAACATTTTCAAAAGAGGATATCATGGTTAGTAGAGGCCGATCTTCAGATCGGGCGAAAGAGGGTGCTTATAGCTGACCTTCCCCAATCGTACCCAAGTTCCCGAGCCGAGACAACTTTGGTGATGACGGACACGTGGCCTTTGGCACCAAGTCAGGGTTTCCTAAATTTCCCCATAAAAATATTTAGGTGGCGACTTTGTATCTAGCAAAGCAGTCCATGTTTGGCACTTCTTTCAAAATCTGTTTTCTCAAAACGATTTGCCGGATTTGGACTCTTTGGTTCAAGATTAAGAACCGCGACAAAAACGAGTCCGAACTGTGGCATGCATAAGTCCCCCTCCCTCGGGGCGCGTCCACAGTGGGCAAGATAATCCTCCCAGTCAGAGCAGGAAGCATGACAAAACAGGTGGAATTTTGGGTATTGAAAGTCCCTTCCACTTACAATATTATCTTAGGAAGGACGTGGTTGCACGCCATGCGATCGGTTGCGTCAACCTACCATCAAGTATTACGGTTCCCCAATGAAGCCGGAGTAATTGAAGAGGTCTTTGGAGACCAAATTATGTCCAAGTAGTGCTTCGTCACAGTAAATGGCAGCCGAGCTGCCAAAGGGTATGTACAGATGGTGAAAGAACCTGAGAGCAATGAATTGTTTGCGGATGTTGGCAAAATCGCTGAACATAAGGTAGTGGAAGACTTGGTACAGGTAAGGATAGATGAAAAGAACCCAGAAAAGTTCTTTTTGCTCGACTCATCTATGTCTAGCACTGAGAGAATAGAGATCATGGAATTCTTAACCTCTAACATCGAAGTGTTCACCTGGACGCCGTATGACATGCCTAGCATTAACCCAAACTTCATCTGTCATCAATTAAACGTCCACCCAAATGCCAGACCAATTATACAGCGCACTCGCAGATTAGCACTCCACCACGCCGAGATAGTGGCGGAAGAAGTGGGAAACCTTCTAGAGGCAGGAGCTATCGGAGAAGTGCACTATCCCAAGTGGATATCCAATACAGTAGTAGTACCAAAGAAGAATGGAAAATGACGTGTTTGCGTGGACTACAAAACAGTCAACAAGGCATGCCCAAAAGATTGCTTTCCCTTACCCAGGATAGACCAACTGGTAGACTTAACGGCATGCCATAATCGACTTAGCTTTCTTGATGCGTACAGAGGTTACCATCAGATCGCTATGTACGAGCCTGACCAGGAGGTCACATCTTTTACAATGCCCAGAGGGTTGTATTGTTATAAGGTCATGCCCTTTGGCCTAAAGAACACAGGGGCAACGTTCCAACGGATGGTCACCAAGATGTTTGAACCATTGTTAGGCAATGGAAGCTTACATAGATGACATTGTGGTCAAGAGCAAAGATGAGAAGGACTATCTTAGGGACCTAGGTGAAATGTTCCAAATCCTGAAAAAGAACAAGTTGCGCCTTAATGCATCCAAGTGTGCGTTCGGCGTAGGATCAGGCAAATTCCTAGGCTTCTTGGTGAACAACCGAGGTATTGAGGCAGACCCTTCTCAGATCAAAGCAATCCAGGATCTAGAGAGGCCCAACTCAGTGAAAGAAGTGCAGCATCTCACTGGCATGGCAGCTGTGCTCAACCAGTTCATAAGTCGGTCGTCAGACAGATGTCGACCTTTCTTCCAAGCACTAAAGGCCAAGTTTGAGTGGGATGAAGAATACGACCACGCCCTGGAAAGCCTGAAAGAATACATGTCTTCCCCACCATTGCTAGTAACGCCAATACCTGGAGAAGAGCTCTTTTTGTACCTGGCGGTTTCACAGCACGCAGTTAGCGCAGTGTTGGTCAGAGCGGAAAGAATCCAACACCTGCCCATCTTTTATGTCAACAAGACCTTGCTGGGCGCAGAAACCAGGTACTTACAATTGGAAAAATTGGCTTTAGCCCTGATGATGGCCTCCAGGAAACTGTCGCATTATTTCCACGCCCACACCATAATCATCCTAACAGCTTTTCCATTAAAAGCTTTGTTTGAAAAGGCGAACTTTTCTGGGCAAATCTTGAAATGGGCAGTGGAATTGGGACAGTATGATATCAAGTTTCAACCTAGAACCGCAATAAAAGCTCAAGCTTTGGCAGGCTTTGTGGCAGAGTTCACGCCAGGAAGCCACCATATCTGCCCAGTTGACTTGACTGGCACAACTGAAAAGGGGATGGAAAGTGCCGCAGGAACTGCGCAACCCCCAAAACAAGATACCCAGACACACCAAATTGAAGAAAGGGAGGAAGAAGCAAACCATGCTACACCATGCAAAGACTCATCAACAAGTAAAAACTTGGTACAATCAGATAGTGAGGGGCAAACGGTAAGTGTGGACTTTGAAGAAAATACTAGCAACACTCATGACCCCAAGACATCATCTAATCCCTCCACTTGCTGGAAGCTGTTTGTTGGAGAGATGTGGAAGCTCTTCGTGGATGGAGCATCCAACAGGCACAGTGCAGGACTTGGCATAGTCCTTATCTCACCGGATGGCCTAATAGTGGAACAAGCAGTCAACCTTGGCTTCCCAGCATCAAACAACGAAGCGGAGTATGAAGCGCTTCTGGTAGGACTAAAATCAGCACTCTACATAAAGGCCACCGAGCTAATGGTTTACAGTGACTCACAGCTAGTGATAAACCAAATTTCAGGCGACTACGAGGCAAAGGATGAAAGGATGGCTAAATACCAAGAGTTAGTCAAAAAAGAGATCGTGAAATTTAAAGTAGTGCGGACAGAGCAGATCAGCAGGGAAGAAAATAGTAGAGCAGACGAACTAGCAGGCTTTGCTTCAATGGCAAATACATCCATCCCACATCCGTTACTGATTGACTACTTACCAAGACCAAGCATTGAAGAACCCGAAGCAGCTGAGGTATGTTGCGCCGAATTAGGCCCTTCATGGATGGATCCCATTATAATGTTCTTGAAAGACGGCGTCTTACCCAAAGAGAAGAAAGAAGCCAACAAGATTAGAGTAAAGTCACAGCGATTTTGGCTCTCCCCATCAATGGCCTTGTACAAAAAATCCTTCATAGGACCTTACTTGAAATGCGTCCATCCCAGCAAGGACGAGGCATTCTTCTTCGAGATACACGAAGGCGTATGTGGAAGCCACCAAGGGGGAAGATCATTGGCTTACAAAGCAATTTCACAGGGATATTGGTGGCCTTACATGCAAGCAGATTTAGAGAAGTATGTCAAGAAGTGCGAGAAATGTCAGAAGTTCGCACACCAAATACATCAACCAGCTAGAGAGCTTCTACCATTAACTAGCCCATGGCCCTTCGCAATGTGGGGCTTGGACAAAGTAGGACCACTTCCAACGGCACCCGGTTACAGAAAGTTCTTTCTCACAGCAACAGACTACTTCACAAAGTGGGTGGAGGCAGAAGCACTAGCAACAATAAAGGAGAAAGATGTGAAGAAGTTCGTCTGGCAAAATATCATTACTCGGTTCGGCATACCCAAGGCTCTAATATCTGACAACGGCACTCAGTTTGATGGAAAAAATTTTAGAAGCTTTTGTGAAGAATACAAGATAGAATTCTACAACTCTACTCCGGCATACCCCCAAGCAAACGGCCAGGCGGAAGCATCAAATAAAGTCGTCTTGGATGGATTGAAGAAAAGGTTAGAGAAAGCAAAAGGAAAGTCAGCTGAGGAGCTTCCTCGTGTTTTATAGGCTTACCGTACCACACCTCGGTGATCAACTGGAGAAACACCATTCTCCTTAGCCTATGGCATGGAAGCAATAATCCCACTGGAAATTGGCCTCCCAACCATCAGAAGCGAAAATTTTGACCCAGAGTTAAATGGAGAAACCATAGCATTGGAGCTCGACCTTGCAGAAAACAGAAGAGAAAGAGCACTGGTTCACATTGCCTCATACCAGCAAGAGCTATCCAAAAAATATAACAATACAGTACATCCAAGGCAATTCAAGATCAGAGATTGGGTGCTGCGCAAAATAATGGGAAATACCCTGGTACCCGGAGATGGCAAGTTAGGGCCCAATTGGGAAGGACCTTACAAAGTGGTTGGATTAGTAGGAAAATAGGCATACCACTTGGAAGATGAAGACAACAAAGCCATTCCTAGGCCATGGAACACTGCCAATCTCAAACTATTTTATTTTTAGCTTTTTCTTTAAACATACTTGTAGTTTTTCTTTTTTTTCAATAAAACAAGTAGCTCCTTTTTCATCAAAAATTGTTTTCCTCTGTAAAAATAGTTGTAGTGAACTAGGGGCAATGAAATTAGAGTTGGCCGGAATAACCAACTTTGAGCTCTCTTCAGCTAAGATCAGGATCTGGGCTGAAGAGGTTGGCTAGAAAAACCAACGCTTACTTCTCCTAAGCCGAGGTAAGGATCGAGGCTGCAGGAAGTTTGGCAGGAATAACCAAACACTTGGCTCTGGATTGGCAGGAATAACCAACTTTGAGCCCTCTTTAGCTAAGATCAGGATCTGGGCTAAAGAGGTTGGATGGAAAAACCAACACTTACTCCTCCTAAGCCGAGATAAGGATCTAGGCTGCAGGACGTTTGGCCGGAATAACCAAACACTTCGCTCAAAGTTGGCCGGAATAACCAACTTTGGGCTCTCTTCAGCCAAGATCAAGATCCAGGTTGAAGAGGTTGGCTGGAAAAATCAACATTTACTACTCTTCAGCCAAGATAAGGATCTAGGCTGAAGAGGTTGGCTGGAAAAACCAACATTTATTGCCCTTCAATCGAGATAAGGATCTAAGCTAAAGAGTGGTCTGCTGGAAAAACCAACACTTAGCACTCTTCAGCCGAGATAAGGATCCAGGCTGAAGAGTAGTTGGCTGGAAAAACCAACATTTATTGCTCTTCAGCCGAGATAAGGATCTAGGTTGAAGAGTGTTGGCTGGAAAAACCAACACTTAGTACTCTTCAGCCGAGATAAGGATCTAGGCTAAAGAGTGGTTGGCTGGAATAACAACTTTTAGTGATCTTCAGCCGAGGTAAAAACCTAGGCTGAAGAGGTTGGCAGATATGACCAGATAGATTTCAAGGTTAAGACCGAGATAAGTATCTCGGCCAGAAAATGTTATACTTCATTCAAATTACAGTAGGAAAATAAATGCATGGAGTAAACCGAACAAACAGTTGAAACAAAAGAAGCTTTCATTCAAAGTTCAAATCAAAGGTACAAAAGATGGGGCCTTAGCCCAGTTATAGGTTCTCTCCAAGAAGTAAAAAAGAAAGTACATGGTCAAGAAAAGAGATCATCTAAATCAGCATCCAAGTCAACCCGGGCATCACCAATAGGTAGCCCGGTATCGACGGGTAGGTCGGTCTCCACCACGTCGTCAACCGCAATGGGCACCGATGGTTCCACTCGAAATTGGGCCGGCCGATCGATAGTGGTGGCAGGGGTTGCTTCTTCTTCTTCCTCAACTTGAAGAAATTTTTGTTGAATGGCGTAGGCATACTCCGCCATGTAGCTCGGGATAAAGTGTGGAGAAGGGTTCAGGAAGACCTCGATTTCTGGACCATGACCGAGATGTGACACGGTCGCTTTCCACCCATATTTAAAGAATATATCCTTAGCAGCCTCACACTACTGGATATAGGTGGCTTCGCCCTCCTTGTAACCACGGTCTTCCACGTCTTCCACCTTCTTCTCCAATTCAGTTATCTCGGCGTTGTTCTTTCACTCGAGCTTGATTAGCTCGCGCAGATACTTATCTTTCAGCATGGCCGCAGCCTTCTACTTATCAGCTTCGACTGAGTTGACAAGACTGGTCAGGCGGGCCACCTCGGTCTGTAGCTCGGCCATTTTCTTCTTGGCCTCGTCTAGCTCGGCCGATTTAGCATTGCCCTCTGCCATGGCCTACCTTGTGGTTTTTCGAAGCTCCAACACGCGCTTGTGAGCAACGTGGTTCTTCTACATGGCCTGCAAACAAAGGAACAATTTTTTAGCTGAACCAAGCAAACAGATGAAAAATGAGAAACTAGAAAAATGAGAAACTTACCAGTACCATTGATTTTGTTGCCGAGTGAATAGCCTTCAGCTCAGTAAGGTGATCATGGTGCTCCATATCAGGTGGAAGGCAGACGCTCTTGGCAAGATTAAAGGCCAACAAATGGTCTTTTTCTGTGACCACTGAATCAAAGTTAGTGATAGCACAGTTCTTGTAGGTGATCTTTGGCACCCATTTAGAGGAGGAAGCTCGGTCAGAGCGCTCCGGTTGTGGGCTCGGTGGTGTGGTCTGGGGAAGGATGGTTTCATCTTCGTCGACAAGGCGTGGCTCAGTTGTGGAAGTCTGAGCACGCTTGCTTGGCCGAGATGATGACGGCTAAGAGGTGGGAAGCGCTACCATGGCCTCGTTTGTCTGGCCGGCTTGTGGTACCTCGGCCTGGTTTGTTTCAGTGATAAGAGCTATTACTGCTCTCTTTTTGGCCATCTCTTGTTCTGCAGTCAATGGGATAAGATTGATTTGTGGGAGGGTTGGATCAGGTTCAAGAGAGGGCTCCAAGAGGAAGTCTGTCACCCTGGTCTTCCTCTTGCTGCTGTATCTGTAGGTCGGCTCGAAGTTGAGTAGCTCGGCCCAACTTCGATTGGGATATCTTAGTACGGCGCGGAGGGCGTCAAGGTTGGGGTAACTGTACTGCTACTTTAAAAGGTTCAAATCTGCATAAAGAAAGGAAAAAAGACAAGGGTTAGTGCGGTTTAAAACTTACAAACAAAGTAAAGAAAGCACAAAACTAAGCTGAGGTAATTATATCGGCTACTCCTTTATTCCAGTTGATGCGATCTCCTGGTATTTGGGCTTCCTAGTCCTCAAAGTACCAGAAACCCAGAAAAAATCGTCATCGTTTACATCTTTGTCCGGGGTATTTTTTATTATTTTCTCTCGACGGCGTCTTATTCTTAAATAACAAACCCATCCATCTTCATTTTGGCCTAAAGAGTACTGGTGGAATAGCTCGGCTAAACCGAGGTTGAGGCCAAGCCGGCGATTTAGCTCGGCGATGCCATTTATTATTTGGTAAGAATTGGTGGAAAGTTGGGTAGGGCAAAGATTTGTTTGTCTAATGAACTCACAAAGGTGTGGTTGGACGGGTGTAGACACCCCATTTTTGACCGTCCTCAAGACTCGGACGTCACCGTTTGAACACTCGGTGATCATCCATGTGTGTGTTCGTTTGGAGCTCCCGGAGTTCTCGGCTCGCGCGCCTTGCCTCAAGACCTCCGAACTTGACCGTTTTGTGTCCGGTTTTGCACCAGACACCTGTGTTTTGCCTTAGAGGGGCAGGGAATGCTTTGTGAGGCATTCCCATACACCACCGGCTATGGCTAGAGGCCACCACCGTGGTCAGTTGCCACTGCACTATATTGTGCGGTCGGCACTATTTTGTGCTGTCGGCACTCAATTTTGTCAAAATGACATTTTTTGCGGTAGGACCGTTTGTGCACTTGCTTTCTGAGATATTTTCAGACAGCTGTGTGCCATTGGCTTCCCCTCCATACACGTGTATGGAGGGATGAGCCCTTATTTGCTTAGCTTGTAAGTCTTACAAGTTCTATAAGAGAGAAGGGTCTTCTCTTGGCTCAAGGGTTGAAATTCTTGAGAGGTTTCAGCCATTTTAGAGAGAAACCAAGCTCTGGTTTTAGGTTAAATCATATATCTATTCTATCTCTCTTTTCCTTGCTTATTTAGTACACTAGGTGCTTTAGTTCACACTTTTGCACACAAGCACCTAGTGTTCCACCTTCCTTTGGTTCTTGAGGGTCCAGAGGTTTGTTTTGAAGCTTTGGAGTTGGTTTGGTACTCAAGGAAGCCATCACACCATCTTAGTTGAAGAGGCTACAAGGGTAAGAACTTAACTCCCTTTTTACCCCATTCTTGTACCTTATTTTTACTTGCTTTAAAATAGTTTTTGAGCTTAGTGTTTGGCACAAAAAAGTTCTGATTTTTAACCCTCTTTGTTGTATATTAAGAGTGTTTAGTGGTTTGGATAGGTTTGACCACCCTTAGGCCTTGAAAAGGTCACTTTTTGTGCTATTTTGTGAGAGATCCGAGATTTTGGTGATAGGATCTCTTCACCACTGAAATCTTGAGGGATTTCAGTGGTGAAGAGCATGCCTTGAAGTCTCAAGAAGGGGAGGGTCACCCCCTCTCCTTGATGTCCTTGAAAAGGGCAAGTTTTGGCTTCCAAAGGAGCACCATGTTTGAGTGTGTGTTGAGCACGCCTTGGTTGTCTTTCATGCTTATATTGCCATAATATAACATGTTTTCAAGTTGGTTTTGGTCTCCTATGCATGCTTAGTATAGTCACCTTGTAATGCCTCTTTATGTCTTAACATGCTTAGGTGGTATGCCTTCATTTCTAGCATGTTTTAGACTTGTGTTTGTGAAGATTTTGTGCTCATATTGCCATGATCTAGCTCTGTCCATAGCCATTTGGGTCGGCCTCATCATGCATTACATAGCTCCTTTGCATTTGGCTTGTTGGCCTTGAGAGCATGTGAGTGTAGTATGCTTTGCTTGCATTGTTTTTGATGGTTTGGAACCATCTAGCATGATATTTCAGTCCCTTAGAGGTGCTTGTATGTTTACATTGCATGCTTCTTTGTGACTTCTTAAGCTTGTGTTAAATGCCCCTTGTTTTGGCTTCAATGCATGCCTTTGGTTTAGTGACTCTTAGATGCCATCTAAGTAGCCATTTGGCTTTGTTTTGACATGCTAAAAACCTGTTTTGAGTTGTTAAGTGCATGCCATAATTGCCTTGCATAGGTGTGGTTCAAAGCCCCATTGGCTTGCCTTAAGCCTAAGGCCATTTGCATGCTTTGTTTGGCATGCTTCATTGCATGATTTGGCATCATGTTTAACATGAATTTCAGAGCTTTTAATGCATGCTATTAGTCCATGTTTGGCCTCTTTAAGTGTGCTTGAACATTGCTTGTTTATGCCTTAGTTTTGGTACTTTAACATGTGCATGTGTGTGTGTGTGTTTAGTCCCCAATTGTAGGCATTTTGGCTACTGATTTTAGGCCTTTTTGAGTTGCCTAATTCATGTCTAAGTCTGTCATTTCATTGGTTTTCATGCTAGCCTTATATGCTTGTTTGTATACTTGCATAAATGCATTGCATAGTCCATATTGCATACTAGTTTGCCATGCTTAGGGCTTCATCATATTGACTTGCATGCCAAGCCCCTTGAAGTGAGTTTGATGGAGGCTTGGCACCCTTGTTTGATTATTTGGTTTGCATGCATTTTATAGTAAAGTTGCATTCTTGGTTCTTAGGGCCATCATGCATGAAAATGCGCGATTGGTGGTCCGGAAATCGAGGCACATACCCCCATTGAGTCATTAACATGATGTGGGATGTGTTTTGTGCATACATGTTTTGAATTGCCTTGCCATGCATAGTTTGTCCTCTGCTGCTGTGAGTTGCAGGATCTGCAGAACATTTTGTGCCGACCGGCAGTGTTTTCCTAGCCGATGAGTGAATTCAGTGCCGGTGGCCTCCTCCTTCAGCCGGTGGTGCTCTACCCCAGCCGGTGGTACTCCCTAGTGCCCTGAGAGGCATTCCTGGGACTTTGGCAATTTTCAGAAGAGGATAGCAGGGGAAACAGAGGCAATCCATGCATGGCAGTGCGGTTCCGAGCCGGTTTCGAGCACGCGCCGTATTTGGCCCTCATCCCGAGGCATTTTTCTGTTTAATTAGATTAATTATTTTATTTAATTAATTTAGTTAATTTGTAATAATTAATTAGCTTGTGTAGTTGATTAGTTATTCGGTTTTGTATTATTATTTTGGTCCCTCCGAGCGAGGGCAAAATTGTAATAAGTGTGTGTGAGTGGGTGTATGTCTTCCAACCCCCATTTCTTTCTCCCTTTTATTTACCCGCTTAAGTCGGTAGATTAGGGCACATTTAAATCAGCATACCTTATGCAATGCATGTGTGCATTCATGCATTTGTTTACATGCATTTGGGCTCGGCACATCATGCAAACTGCATCGTACTTTCAATTCCAAATTGAATACGTGATAGTTGTTACATCTCATGTGCCATGTTTAGGGTTAGCCGAGCCTACTCTAGATTACATCTCTGTGTGTGATGCATTAGCCACTTAACATGAACTAGGTCATGCACGTTTGCTAACTAGTTTACTGTTTTAGCACGGAGTACGATGTAAGCTTTTATGGCTTTAGCATATCGCATGCGTGTGAATGTTTACCATGACAGTATGCTTGCCATGCGGCTAAGTGCTTACATGATAAACTGTTTGAATGCCTGTGGGTGGAGGTTGGATTGCCTGAGTTGGAACAACTCATTGAAATCCGCATTTTAGCCTACTTGCGAGTAGCAAAAGAAAACAACACGTTTTTCGAGACAAAACGGATATGCAATGTTTATTTCCAAGTTAGGCAATCTAGTCTATACTTTTGTGTTGTGCGCATCACATAGTAATTCTAGGCTAAATAATTGGAATAAGAACATGTAATGTTTTCAAAAACGGATATAACGGTTAGTAGAGGCCGGTCTTCGGACCGGGCGAAAGGGGGTGCTCATAGCTGACCTTCCCCGATCGTACCCAAGCTCCCGAGCCAAGACCACTTTGGTAATGACGGACATGTGGCCTTCGGCACCGAGTCAGGGTTTCCTAAATTCCCCCTTTTAAAAAAAATATTTAGGTGGCGACTCTGTAATCTGGCAAAGCAGTCCATGTTTGGCACTACTTTTCAAAAAAAAATCTGTTTTCTCAAACGATTTGCCGAATTTGGACTCTTTGGTTCAGATTTAGAACCGCGACACAAATCGAGTCCGAACTGTAGAGAGAGGGCCCCATGGGTGCGTCTACAACGGGGAATCGAAGTCCGGTTTCTACAATGGAAAGAAGGGTGAAGGGAACGAAGCTTGGTTTTCCCTAGGGAGTGGTGTCTAGTTCGGCTAAGCTAAGATGGACATCATCAGGGATATGGTAGTCCCTTTGGAACTCGGCCATAGCCCCTGGAGAGTTTACTAAAAACCTATATTTACCCATGTAGTCTTAAATTATGTATAATTTAGCTGGAGTATTACCTTCGTGGTGAGATAACGCTGAGTAGCTCGGTTGAGCGTTCAAAGGAGTGCCTAGCCAACCTAAGTCTGCAAAGTGAAAAAGAAAGGTGTTAAGCACAGATCGTTGGACCGTGCTAAAAAAAAACAAAGGTAAAATACATGCTGCCTTAAGCTCGGCTAAGTGGAATACTATCCATTATTAGCTCGGTTTGAGCAAGGGACTTTAGCCCAGTTAAGTAAATGAGAAGTTCGTAGCCCGGTTGAAGCTTATGGTGCAGTATTCTTAGTTCGGTTTTGACTAAGTCAGGGAGCTAGTTTAGCCGTATGTTATAGCTCAGTCAGTGGTTGAGGCTTTCTAGCGCGGTATTGCGCAAACCTAATACAGTTTGCTAGCTCGGCTAATTGAAACAGAAGGTACTTAGACCTATTGAAACTACAGGTACGGCGTGAAGTTTTAGTTCAGTTGTTAGAAGAGTTATTCAATCTAGCTGGGCTTGCACCTAATACAAACAAGATCCTAGTTCGGTTGGAGTGTGACTTTGGATCTAAAACGTCCCATTCCAGTTTGTTCGCAAATCCAGTAGGTATGATTACTATTCAAAAAGTTCTTACTCATTACAGAGAATACCATTTTGAAAGTGTTTTGAGAAACATACATACTATGCCATGTATTACAAAACAAGTGCGAAATCAATGGAAAGGAAACAGATTTGAGCTACATACTAGTTCAAGATGAAGGAACTGAAGATGGAAACAATATCAGCAGCAAAACACGAGCTTTGCAAATACAGTGTTGAAGAGAAATAGGAATTCGGAGAACGTAAGAGAGAAGATAAACAGGAGAGTCTTTGATTCAAAAAAGAGGTTTTTCGTATAAAGCAAAGAAAATGAAGGACTGTTCAAATTTTTCGGAGTACGAAAACGGCGTGACAGCTACGCTGGGCCAATGAGAGTTTTCCACGTGTCCATGGAATGGGAAGCGATTCAGTTACAGCGACTGAAAAGACGTTTTGGCCGGACAGATTGGTAGCTCAGTGTGAATTTAGCCCGGTTGAAGGCCGCTTTTTAGCTCGGCAGGTAGAAGAGTAATCCCAATCATGCTACGCAGACGGAATTAAGGGGCAATTGAGAGGGAGTTTTATATGC
Organism: Camellia lanceoleosa; assembly: GCA_025200525.1. Taxonomy (NCBI): domain Eukaryota; kingdom Viridiplantae; phylum Streptophyta; class Magnoliopsida; order Ericales; family Theaceae; genus Camellia; species Camellia lanceoleosa. Next base: position 7,204,509 of record CM045763.1, on the reverse strand, counting down.
ACTAGGGTCGAGCTAGGCTAAGGTGCGTTGGTGGGCCGTTCTTTGGGCCATAGTAAAAAGGGCTGAGAGCAAGGACCTTGCAGTTAGCTCAGTCCAGTTGTAGATACATTTACCACGGCCTGTATGGTAATAGTTAGCTCGGTCATGGTATTCAGAACCGAGGTACTTGGGCTTCTTATGGTGGACCTACCTCTCGTTCGCTCGGTCTCGACGGACCAAACCGAGGTGCAAGCAATGAAGGGAATAACCGAGCTAGTTGGAGCTCGGTCATTTCTGCCGCTTTAGCATGGCTATGTTAGCTCGGTCGTTTTGTCATACTACCGAGGTAAAACCATCTCACTTAGTTTAAGCAGTGAAGGGGGTGTTGAAGGATAAGCATTATCTTTCAGGAATGTGATTCCTAGGAGGACTCTACATGGAGGAATAAGAGTCCTACTAGGATTGTGCCACGCGGAACCTATAAAAGCTCATAACAGAACCTATGGAAGAGGTAACACAACTTTGATTCTCGAGTACACAGAGCTTTTGTCTATTTGTCTATTTTGCTGACTTAGGCATCGGAGAGGTATTTGGCACACACCCGCCGGCTAGCTCACGTTTGTGTTTTCAGAGAGTAAAGCGACGATGTTTGGAGGAGCGCAGACTTGATCAACAGGATTATACGAGAAGAATTATTTCGTACTCGTACACTTATAATATAAATGATTGAAATCATTGAAATAAATTCAAAAAACAACACATAAACTCACAATACGGTTCTAGGTCCTCCGAGACATAGAATCCTCCCATGTTCTCTCTCTCTCTCTCTCTCTCTCTCTCTCTCTCTCTACTAGTTTAAAAAAGCCTGTGCAAAACACGAATTATTATTACAATATATTTAAATTTTGTATTTTGATAATTTTGTTATACATCTAATGATATAGACTCCAATTCTATTACCATATCATTTTGTGTAAATTTATGAGTTTTTAACATTTCTTCCGAATTTATTTAAAAAAAATATGGTATGTAACTTTTCTCAACAGATAAATATAAAACAAATACTAAGCTAATTCTCCGATCTAAAAAAAAATACTAAAATAATTCACTGAACTAATAAAGAAACAGAAGAAAATACATATATATATATACAAATAACTTATTTTATTAATCAATAAATCATACTCGCATAACAAATGATCAATTTTATTAATAAGTAAATCATTAAGTAAATTAATAATTTTTAATAATATGAAAAATATTTTTCAGTTAACCATTTTGTTAATAAATAAATCATTAAGTCAATTAGTAGTTTTTAAATCTAATGATATGAGAAATATTTTTCAATAAACAATTTTTATAATTTGTTATTGCATAGGAGAATTTTTTTTTTCCTCTTGAATATTGTAGTAAATTTAAATTTATAACAAATAATAATTGTAATTTTTAATATTATAGGACCAATTCATGTTTGAAAAAAACCTTATGGGTGTATTTGTAATTTGTTAAAAAATAAAATATTTATGTTTCATAATTGACTAAAAATGTTTGCATAATTACAAAAAAAAATTTGTTTCATAATTGACCAAAAATGTTTGTGCAATTACGAAAAAACCTTCACTCAACATATAGATCACCATTAGTAAATTATTCAAAATGAAAGGATAAAATCAAAAAGAAAAGACGAATCTCAAGCAGTGAAACGATACTTATATATATAAATAGAATAATGTTATATGCACCAATTAGTATACTAACTAGTATATCAATTTAAGAGGTTTTTTATATTTGTAATTTGTATAATGAGTGAGATTAATAATAATATCATAACTAGTATTGAAACACTAGTATAAACATTAGTTAGCACCAACCACATTTAGCACCAACCACATTTAGCACCAATCCTAATTAATGAGCTAACTAACCAATAACTTAACAAGCCCAATGGAGGGTCCAAAAAAAATGTTTGTCTGTTGCCTAAGCTAATGAATGACACTAGTGGCTCTTTAATATAGTCATCACAAATTCTATTTATATAAAAAAAATATTATAAAAAAATGTGTTAATAATATTGTTGTAAATATAAATCATTTAAAGAGAAATGTCCCTATGTACAGGTACATAAGTGCTGTTTTGATGTAATTTATTGTAAATTAAAAGTTGAATAACAGCACAGACGAAAAATACCTCTCACTTGAGTTATAAAAATCAGTTGTTTTTAGTTTATTAAAATTATTTCTTTTAATGAGATATAAGCAGAAACTGTACTAAACAGTCTGTAAATAGCTTGATAGACTTTTAAATAATAATAAAAAAAAAAAACAGTTGACATAAATTATATTTATATATAATAATAATAAAAAAAAACCCCATCTATCTATCTATCTATCTATCTATCTATATTATATAAGTAAAAGAAGATTTTTAGTGAGAAGAGCTAAGAGAGCTTTAAGTGCTCTAACTAAATTTCTTGATTTTTCAATTTAAAAAAATAATTAATAAATCACACACTAACACTTTCTTTTTTAAACAAAGAGTGTATTTTTAATTCCTGAAATCATTTCTTCCTTACCATCAAACAGGGAAGGAGTTTTCCAATTAAGAAAAAATAATTAATAAATCACACACTCAAAAAAAGAGTTTTTCAATTTAAAAAAAATTAATAAATCACAAACTCAAAAATATTTCGTCATAAATATTTTCTATTAAAATATTTTAAATTGTTCACCATAAAGCATAAAATTATTTATATAATTAAAATTTCATAATATGTTTCTTTTTCTCTCACCATGGCCATTACTACTCAATATATATATATATATATAAAACCTCATTATTTCCATACATAGTAAACGTTAATAGGTTTTTTTAAGGTTTAAATTGTCAACTTAAGTTTTTTTTTTTTAATTTTTTTAATAATGAAAATACTAAGTGTCATTATGTGGTGCATTTTAATTAGTTCATAATTAAATTTATGGAGTTTTATATTAAACCCTTAAATTATGCCACAATAATTACCTTTTTAAATTACTCCCTTAATTTGTGTTTACCATACCAAATTTATTTTCAAAATTGCTTTCATAAGATTGCATTAATGCATGATTTTGATACATTCATATATACACATGGAAAATAATTAATTTTTTAACTTAAATTTAAACATTATTCGTTCTTTAACATGGCCTGAGCTTCTCTCCAATCTTCCATTAGACTGGAGAGGTGTTGTTAGGCCTTGTGGGCCCACTTTTGGACTCTATTTTGATAGTCTGAACCATTCATAATTTAGGATTCTTCAAGTACATCATCCCTTCAAAAAATCAAGTCGATCGGATAACAACAACCACGTGTTTGTATCAGTTTGACATGAAACAAATAGATGGTAAGAAAATAAACGATTTATACAAAATTGATTCAAACACATGATTTCCATTCGCTGATTGACTTGATTTTTTGTAGGGATGATGTATTCAACGAATCCTAAAATTGAAATGGTTCAGATCATCAAAACGGAGCCCAAAATTGGCCCATTAAATGTTTAAACGATATTGGAACCCTCAAACTAGCCCACACCAGTCACGAATCGATAAATTATAATGTAATTTATACATAATGTTTAAATTTATTATTATCAAATATTTTTACTAATTAATTGTTAATTTTTTAGATTAAGTGTAAGATTAAAGCTAAAATATGACATATAATTTAAGGCGACTCTATTTTAGATAATTTTTTAATATATGAATATATATATATATATATATCTATTTATTTCATAGTAAAATCACTCTTGTTAATTTTTTAATATAAGAATTTCACTATTACTCTTCCTTTTTAGTTGAGTTTATTCGATTGAGTGTATTTCAAAAAAAAATTAATTAGCCCTGCATATCTATATAAACATAGTAAAATCACTCAAATGTATTATTTAAATATCAATCTAAACTAATTTTATAATATTTAATTAATTTTTAACATATTTAATATTGTTTATCACATTGTTACTTGTCTGTTTGTGTATAACTCGAATTTTATGCTAGTAGTATTTTATAAAAATACTCAGATATATATATATATATTACATCAAACAGTCCCATACTATCTTATAAAATAAGAGAGAGGGTATGGATCCAAACAAGAGAAGGACATTCATATGACATGATCAATACAATGATAAAATCAACAAAAGAGAGGATAAATGATTTTACAGAGGTTTATGCCTCGATTCGTGGCTCTTGCAATAAAGTCAAATTGTTATTGTGGTAGGACATGCATGTGAAAACAGAATACTATCAATTTAAAAAAATTATTTACAATTTATTTAGAAATATTAATATACAATTCAGATTTATTTTATACATAAATTTTATAATACACACTTTTTTATCTCCGCTACATAATTTATTCTTGACTAAAATATGGAATCCAAAATCTAGATCCACAGAGTTTCTGATGTGGAAAACTAGATCTAGAAAATGTAACTAGATTTTTTATTTTTTAAAAAATGGATAAATTAAAAATACACCTCTTGAGATTTGATTAAAATACAAATCGCCCCAGATGGTTTTAGAAATTACATTTCACTCCTGAGGTTTCTAATTTTATAACAAATCGCCCCTTTTATTAATAAATCATCAAATCAATTAACAGTTTTTAATGATGTTAAAAATATGTTTCAATTAATAATTTAGGTAATTTTATTATTATATAGGAGAACAATTATGAATTTCATTTTTTTAGTTAATTTTGTTAAATAAAAAAAATACTAACAATGAGGTATTTGTAATTTTTCAAACCACAAGGGATAATCTATACTTTAAACAAACCTCAGAGGGTGTACTTGTAATTTCCCCTTAAAAAAAAAATTGTTTTAAAAAATATATTTTATAAAATATTTATCTTAATTTAGCTAACTCAAGTATTCCAAAGCACTCGTTAACAAGACTATATTTCAAAGAGTAGTGTTATTTAAGTTTAAAAATTAGATATACAATGTTGGGATAATGTATGTATTAAAATATATTAAAATATCTAAAATAAATCTCTCTCTTATATATATATTTTTAATTATTCACCAATCATCTTATTTACACATCATTAAATTTAAAAAATAAATTCATAAAATCGACTCGTATATCATCTCATTTACACATTATTTTTTTATAGTATCTTTATACTTTAAATGTGAGACCGCACTGGCAGTAGTCACTGGCAATCTATGGAGGACATACATGATCAGGAAATACTATGGTATACACTCATTAAATGGTGTATATCACGTGCACTTTATAATTAAAAAAAAAAATGATATAATTTCATACTTTCTAAGTCATAATTAAAAAAAAAAACAAATTGCCATAACTACATACAACATATAATATAATTAAAAAACTCATGAATCATAACTACAATAACGTTATTGTTAGAATATCTAAAAGAAAAAGAAATAAAATATTATATTTAGTGTTGTGTATAAAAAATAGAATTTTTTTTTTCCTAGAAAGAAAGAATAAAAAAATAGAGAATAAGTTGGTGGAAGCAAGCCCATGTGATGGTGGGAATAAAAAAATATTTAAAAAGATGAAAGTGGAGAACAAAGGTTATTCGATAAACTAATAAGGAAAATAAAGAAATGGTGGTTGCGTTGGTTTTGCCGTTGAAAGTAATGAAGAAAAAATAATAAGAGATATTTAGTATGATATTCAAATGGCGATGGGTCTGTGAGTATCGATGTGAGACAATGGTGATGGATGGAGTTGGTAGATGCAGTGGAACTTTGGTCGGTGATAGAGGAATTTAGAGAAATTAGCGGATAAATGAAGAGATTATTATGAAACGATACTAAAAGAAAAATATGACAGTGGATTGAATTGAGCTCCGGCAAGCAGTGAAGACAAGGCTACCACCCGCCGATAAAGCGAAATTACTAGGTACTTAACCTAACTCTGATGCAATGTTAGAACATCTAAGAGAAAGAGAGAGAAAGAATATTATTGTTGGTATTTTTTCATAATAATATAAGAAAAATATATAAAATAAAATAAATAAAAATGACAAAACAATTTTTTTTATTATTAAAAAATGAAATACAGAATAAACTACACAACTCAAAATACAGAAATAAATTAGATTGTATCATGGAATATTACAAGATGGATTCCCATGAACATATAAAATAATATACAAGAAATAGTTCAAATCTAAAAGTTTGAAGAACAAAGGATAAGAGATGCAAAATGAAACCTATGTGATACCATAGTTTCCTTAAAATAGATTCATCGCCTCCCGATGGATGTTGGACGTATGCTGGCGTCTGTCTCCAAGGATACAATGATCGAAACCAGCTAATGCAAAATCACCTTATGAATAATTTCGATGAATTTGATAATGGTTGCACTCTTTGTAATAAGAACCAAAGAAAGGGCTAACAAAAGAAGATAGGAAAATTTTTCTTCTCACTAATTTATTTGATTTGTTTGTTTTTTATTTTGTTTTTGTAGTTAACTTTCTGTATAGATTTACCTAAGCGCAAAAAGAGGATACAAATGAAATAAACAAATTAGAACTAATATATTGGGCTACTAATTTGTGATTTGAATAGAATTACCTTTGCGTGGAACAAAGAATAAAATTGGACTTTCAGTTTTTTTTTTTTTTTTTTTTGGGACATATTTGTGAATTGAAATATTCGCTTTAATGTTGAGTTTTATTTTAGATTTATTCCGTATATTGTTTTAAAAGTTTGGTAACCATTTAAATTTAATTCGATTAATTAAATTCTGGAAAAAAAAAAAAATGAAGTGTTAGAATTTGTGTTTTGAGAATTTCAGGAAATTCCTCTCATCGAGAGTATTCCGATGATATAAAGAACATCTCAAACAGAGTCTAGATAAACCCACACAGTGTTAGAAAGTTTGCTGGCTTTGTTATCAAATGATGACATTATCATGATTTAGAGATGATGTCAGTGCCATGTAGTAGCCTAGGTAGCAACCATGGCAAACCAGTCAGCGACACGTCACACAAGATTGCCATGTCATCAGAATTTTTTTCAGAAATTGCATTTTGGACCCTAAATTTCAAGATAATTTCATTTTGACCCCAAAACCTTTTAAAATTGTAGTTTGGCCCCTAAATTTTTGTAGTATTTGCATTTTAACCCCTCAAGTATATGATATTTGCAATTTGACCCTTAGAGTTTATGGTATTTGCAATTTAGCCGTTGGAAGTTTATGAAGTTATGTTTTGACCCCTAAAAAAGTGAAGGAGTGTGTTCTTGGCTAAACAAACCATTCCAGATGCAACCGTGAAATCTATTTTTGCAGATTTGGATAAGTTTTAATTGTTATAATTGCATTTCAATTTGTAGTAGTTTTAATTTCTAGTTTGTAATAGTTTCACCATAGTAAAAGAAAATGGAGAAAGAAATAAATTATAAACCTTCAGATTTATAGAAATTTTTAAGATTAATTTTATTATTTCCAAAGTGATTTGGTTTTCTGTATAGAAACCAAAGTATTTAGCCTTGGCTAAAGAGTATTTCTAAGTTCTGTTCAAAAATGACAACTAAGATAGATTTGATTTCAAACCTTTGTGGTTAGATGAAGTCTTTGGCGGTAGGAAACGAAGTTTTGAGAAAGTATTTGGTTATAATCTGATTATTTTCAAAGTGTTTTGTTTTGAGAAAAGAAACCAAATTTTAGTATTAATTAAAATATTTCTAATTTTTATTCAGAAATAATGAGCTTAGTTCCGGGAGTACCGGCTAACTTTTATGAGTGGTTTAATTCTAATAGCAAATTTTAATTGCTTGTAAGTTTTGTAAACTTGATTTGTTTTAACCAAGTTTATCCCCTAAAAAACTTAATTCTAAATTTGTTTCCCATGGACTATGAGTCAACATGCTCTTGAAAGTTTTGTCTAAGGTTAATTATGTAACAACCCTCATTCTGGCTTAACCATGCTTGCATACATACCTGTATGGTCTTGTCTTATGATGTTCGAAATCTGGTTTATCTTGTTTTGTCTTGCTTTGATTGAAGTATTGCTTGCATGATTTTGTTCTTGTTTGGTGTGTAACCGAGGTCGTCTTGAGCTTAGTTCACCTTTGAACCTTTGCACTTAGAATTATTCTTTGAACCACTTGGTTGACCTCCATCTTCACCCTGGGCATGTTTGCCGAGATGTCACTATCTGGGCTGAGGTGTTCGGAACCAAGGCCGAGGAGTGTATCATCTAGGCCGAGATGTTTTGCACTTAGTGATCCTTGTCCTTGGGCAGGTATGACCCAGACTGAGGTGTGGCGCACCCAGGCCAAGGTGTAGCACAGCTTAGTCAAGTGTCGTCCTCTCTAGCCGATGTTTTGATACCCTATTGCCGAGCTTTGACTTTAGCCGATATCATTACTTGCCGATGTGTCTTGCCATTTAGCTGGTTGTATACGCTTTGTCATAGACTTGTCTTATCAACCAGTCACCTTTTTGAGTTGAACCAACCTGATAGTGCCACGTGTCCGAGCTGTGTGTTAAGACAGCCAGCAGACCTGGAAACAAATCATTTTGTCTCAAATCTTTGTCTTTAGAGAGAGAAGCTCTAGAGGAAGAAGGAGAGAATTTTAGAGTGAGAGAGTGGAGTTCCGAACTTGATCATCAAGGATCGAACTGTTAGATTTGAGTTTTGAGGTTAGATTCTTGCTCTACTCTAGTTAATCTTGTTGGCTGTCAAGCTACATTGCATGATTGATTTTGTTTTGCACGCCATGCATTGATGTGAAGTTGGTTCTTGAAGAGAAAATGGTGTTCTTGAGTTTTTGAAGAAAAAGTCTCGTTTTGATCCGAAAGTTTGGAACTAGAACCATGTTTTTGTGTTTGTTCTTGCATGATCTTCTTGTATGGGTACCCAGGTCCATGTTTTTGAACTCTTAGCATGAAACCTCAGTTTTTGGAATAAACAAGTGACGATTTTAGCATGCATGTTCTTGATGTTCTTGATAATCTTGTTCTTTGCATTCTTCAAGGGGGAATGTAGACACCCCATTTTTGACCGACCTTAAGACTCAGACGTCACCGATTGAGCACTCGGTGATGTTGCATACTGTGCTCGTTCAGAAGTCTCAGAGTCGTGGCCGCGCGCCCTGCCTCCGGACTTCCGAACTCTCTTCCGTGCCTTGTCTCGGTTTGCGATCCAGACTCGGTTTTTCTCTGTTTTCTTTCCTGAAGGGAGGGAGAGGTCCCGTAGACCATCTCTCAGTGGCCGTGGGCTACATTTCATGGCCGTAGGCCATTTTGCCCATTTTGGAGCCCGATTCTCGATTTTCGGAGCCGTCAGGCCGTGTGCCTCGGTTCGGGACCACCCAACCATCTCCGATTTCTCCGGTTTCTGGCATACATCTCATTTACTCCCTCTCGAGGGACACTGGGGTCTTAGATACCCACTTCGCGGCCAAACACCAATTTCGGTGCTTAACGGCCGGTTTTCGGGCCCCGAACCTTGCGGTTTGGCCCCCGAGCATTCATTTTGCATCGGTTTTTGCTCATTTTTGGCAGGTACCTCTGTTTTATCATAAGGAAGGTCACTGGGGGGTGGGATCCTAGCAATTGTCTCAGTAACCAGTTATGCTCTTCCGGCGCCCCCCAGGGCCCGTTTTTCTCACTTCCAGGCTAATGTTGAACACCCTAGGGCCATTTTCTTCGAGCCGAAACCACATATTTGTGTTGTACACACATGGGAGGACCCTAAAAAATGGTGCTCGGCCAGTAATTATTCTTTTCATTTTTGAGCCTCTCCTAAGGTTAGATTGTTGTTTCTCCTGGTTCAGAGTTGCTAGATTCCAACCACAAGGCCTTGAAGAGGAGACATGGGAGGACACCAATGTATGGAGCTCAGCTAGCAATTCTCAGTTTCACCTCCAATAAAAATGCCTGGCCGGCCTGCATCCTCTCAGTGCATACTTTACAGCTGTATAGCTGTTTTCCCCAGATAAGACCTGTATCCGGGGGATATTTTGAAGGGGAACACTTGGGTGCATTTCCCTCCACCTTTACACCCCTCCTTTTGTCCATATAAGGCAGCCAAGAACTTGTCCCAAGGGTTAGAAAATTTGCTCTCAAGCATACATACACTCCTCTATCTCCATTTCTCTAAAATCTTCAAGTTTTGGTGCCTTTTGTTCATCATCATCAAGCACTACCATCACCACTCCATTTCCAGCAACAAGAAGAGGTTCTTAGAGGCTTAGAAGCAACATTTCTCAAGTCAAGAAGCAAGGAAAGAAAGGTCTTGAAAGGTAAGTCTCAATCCCTCTCTTTTACACCATTTTCTTGTCTCTTTTCTTAACCCTACTTTCTCACTGTTTTGAGCTCCGACCAATACTAAAAGTGGTCCTCTTTTGAGCTATTCTTGATGTTTGTTTAAGGGCTCAACCCTGTTTGAGCCCTCTATCTTACACTTCCTTCAATATACTCTTATGTGCCATTATTTTGCATTGAATATTTGGCCTATGTGTGATCTGATTTGGAGCATCTCATGAACTGATATTGTGTCTATTTTGAGCCCCTCTTCAACATTGAAGAAGGGCTCAACCTTGTTTTCATGCTCCATATGCCACTTTCTTTGAATCCATGTTTAGCCCTTGTTTTTGCATGCTTTTTCTATCCTATGATTGATCTGTTTTAGAGCATGTAATTAACTGTGAGTGGGCCTATTTTGAGCCCCTCTTCAACATTGAAGAAGGGCTCAACCATGTTTGGCCTCTCTATCATGCACTTGCTTCATAATCTATCATATTTACCGTAAAATTGCATGCTATTTTTAGCTTATGTAAATTTGTTTTTGGAGCATGACTTAAAATGTAAGTAAGCTTAGTTTGTGTCCCTATACAACATTGTAGAAGGGACCAACCTTGTTGGGAGTCTCCATGTTGTGTTTTCCTTTATATCCCTCTTTGGCCCCCATTTTTGCATGCTTTTTTAGGCCTATTTAGCTTCTGTTTTCGGCCATCATCAGGTCTGGAAAGAGTCATATTTTGGTCTTCTTGTCATCTTTTGTTAAGGGTCCAAGGCTGTTTGGTGAATTTTTGGTATACCTTTCTTTATAGCCCTCTTTTGGCTCACATTTTGCATGCTATGTTTGCCATATCTGCATATTGATTTGAGGGTTGTCATTTGCTGTAAATGTGCATATTTTTGGTCCCTCTTCAATGTTGTAGAACTGTGTTTTTCAGTTTGAGCATTGCATATACCATCTGCTTCATTGTTCTCCTCTTTTCCCCCATTTTTGCATGCTATTTTTTCCATACTTGTGATTGTTGTTTGGCAATAATTTGTACTGGAAAAATGCTATTTTAGGGACTTTCTAGCATCTGTCCTTACACTTCATGTCCATATTGTGCATGTTTGGCATAGCTGCAAGTCATTTCGGGTACTTAGCATAGCATTTCGGGCATCGGGTGTAATTTTGCTATAATCCGGGGGCTGTTTTTGCATCATTTTAACTGCTGAAATTTGCATTTTCCATATGCCATATGCCATGTCTCATTTGCACGTCATTTCATGCCTTAGGGCCATTGCCTCGGTTTGCGTGCCCGCGGGCACGCATTTCGAGGCACACTATTTTCATCCGTCGGCATCTTATGTGAGTGTGGCTGAGGCCCTCTCATGTTAGTGTAAGCCCAATTTGCATTTGGCGTGCCATTTCATGCTTTAGTATCATTGCCTCGGTTTGCGTGCCCGTGTGCACGCATTTCGAGGCACTTCATTTTCATCCATCGGCCTCTTATGTGAGTATGACTGAGGCTCTCTCATGTTAGTGTAAGCCCAATTTGCGTTGTGTATGCCATTTCATTCCATATGTCATTGCCTCGGTTTGTGTGCCTGTGTGCACGCATTTCGAGGCACTTCACTTTTCATCCATCGGCCTCTTATGTGAGTATGACTGAGGCTCTCTCATGTTAGTGTAAGTCCATTTTGCATTCTGTATCTCATTCCAGTCCTGTTGCATTCCGTATACAATTTTCTCGGTTTGCGTGCCCGTGTGCACGCATTTTGAGACATCTCATTTTAGTCTCATTGTATATCATATTTCATGCCATTTCATGTCTTTATGTCATTGCCTCGGTTTGCGTGCCCGTGTGTACGCATTTTGAGACACTTCATTTTCATCCATCGGCTTCTTATGTGAGTGTGGCCGAGGTCCTCTCACGTTAGTGTAAGTCCTTTTTGCATTGCATATGCCATTTCGTGCCTTAGGATCATTGCCTCGGTTTGCGTGTCCGTATGCACGCATTTCGAGGCATCTCATTTTCATAGCATTGTGCATGCTAAGATTGTATCTTAGCTGCATTTCATGCATATCATGCATATTGCATCGTGTTCGGGATAAGAGTTAGCCCGGGCACGGGAAATGAGGCGCGTTTCGTACTCCGAGTGACGGAACGGGTCTCAATTCCCAAGTCACCGACACTCCGGATTATCCATGATGGAGTTAGGTTTTATTATAGTGTTCATATGCATTCATTCTATATTGAGTTGTGCAATTCGGTTCCTTGGCTATCATGCATCGAGATGCGTGATTGGTGGCACGAGGATCGAGGCATGCATACATTTGCGAAATACATTGCTATGCCTCTTTCCTGCTCTCCGTTGCAGCAAAATCAAGAATCAGCAGTCTTCCGAGGCTTGGCGCGCTTTTCAAGAAACATTGCAAAACAGAGGCTAATTGGGGCATCCCAGTGGATTTCCGCGCAAAGGCACCAGGGCATACATCATTCATCAGAATCAAGGCAGTCCCTGGCTTGCATGCCAGTTTACAGTTTTTCTTAGTTAATTTGTTAATTAATTAGGAATTTGTACATTATTTGGACTGTATCATTTGGATCAGATATTCTTTCATTTGATCAGATTATTTATTAGGACCCTCTGCGAGGGCATAATTGTAATAAGTGGGTAAGTGTGATGTATGTCTTCCAACCTCACGTCTTTTCTTCCATTTTATTTACACGCTACGATGGTTAGATATAGGGCATATTTCAATTAGCATACAAAGATGACAAAGATGTTTGCATCATTCATCTGTTTTGCACGCACCGGGCTCGGCGCATCATACAAACTGCATTTGTATTTCAATTCCGAATTGAATACGTGTTAATTGTAGCATTTCATATGCCATGTTTAGAATAGCCGAGCCTGCTATAGTTTGCATCTTTGCATGTGTTGCATTAGGCAATTCTGTATATTTAGGATCATGCATGATTTCTAATCAGTTTTCTGTTTTAGCTTGGAGTACTCGGTGAGTTTTTGTGCTTTAGCATCCTTGCATGCGTGTGAGTGGCTGCCATGAAAAGCATGCTTACCATGAGGCTATGTGCTTATATGATATAACTGCCTTGAATGCCTGTGGGTGGAGGTTGAGTTACTTGAATTGGGACAATTCATCAAATGTTTGTTTTAAGCCCACTAGATAGTGGCAAAATCATATTTTCTTAAAGCCCACCCGAGGGTGGCAAATCCACGTCTTAGCCTACCTACGGGTAGCATCATCAAACCATTTTCAAACAAATAAACATGAAATGTTTAGTTCCAATTCAGGCGACTCAGTCTATACTTGTATGCTGTGCGCATCACATAGTAACCTAGGCTAATAATCGGAATAAGGACTCACAATGTTTTCAAAAACAGATATCATGATTAGTAGAGGCCGGTCTTTGACCGGGCGAGCGGGGGTGCTCACGAAGTGACCTTCCCCAATCGTACCCAAGTTCCCGAGCCGAGGCAACTTTGGTGATGACGGACACGTGGCCTTTGGCACCGAGTCAGGGTTTCCTAAATTTCCCATTTTAAAATATTTAGGTGGCGACTCAGATTCCGGCGGCGATCCATGTTTGGCACTTATTTCAAAAATCTGCTTTCAAAACGATTTGCGATTTGGACTCTTCGGTTCAAGATTGAGAACCGTGACATTTGAGTCCTTGAATCGTAGTGACCCAATATCGAACCGTAACGGGGATTCGCACTTTCCCCGGGATGCTCGGGGACGTCTTACGCTTCTGGCGATCTGGGATTTAGAGAACTTGACACGAACTCATGATATCTGGTTTTGAGTACCCTTGTGTGTTTCTTTGCATTGCATTTGCATTGCGCGCTTAGGACACCGTGTTTGCCATATGCCATTCTTAACGATTTGCCGGAGGCTTGTCTTGTCAAGTCATGTCCGTAAGGCTGATCGGCTCTGGGCTCTGACAGCATGGGAACACAAACCCCGGTTTTACTGGGGCACCCTTTTGACCATTCGACCTAGTGCATATTCGGATCCATAGTGACCATTCCAAACTAGGACAGGTTGCTTACCCGTTTATAGGTTGTTTGAAACCGCTGCGTGCGTAGTGAAACCCTAGCTCCTAACAAAATAGGACAGGGAAACCCTACCCCAATATAGGGGTGTTTTGGCTCTCACTTATCTGTTATGTGCTTGTTAGAGTGTGTCTCTACAGGGAATGTATGTATCAGTTGAGTTTGAGCATCAGGCCTACGGGCATCAGTTTTTGAGATAGGGTATCACGCCTGCGGGCATCAGCCAGTTATTTGAAAATCAGTTGTCTGTGGATATTCGATTCAGTTTTGGGGAACAGTGATACAGGAACAAAGGATCGATTATTGAGGATGTGTATTTTCAAATTTTATCAAACTGCGTGTTGTATGCCGACTGTGTGTTGTGTGTATTTAATTTAAGCTGTTATGCTGCCTGTTTTTCTGGTCATTTATTTCCTTTTTGCTTTATTATCTTTTTGCTAGGGCATTTTTTAGCACAATTGCTTCCGAACCACTAGATACTCCCCAAGCACTTTGGACACGAGGTCGCCGACTCAACCGATCCGAGGATCTAGTTGACGGACATCCAGTGTTCCACTCTCTACCCCCAGTTATCAGAAGAAGGCCAAGAAGGCGCAGCGTGTCAGAACAAGGATTACCGGGACAGAGGGCTGCTTTGACAGTAAATAGTCAGGTTGAAATTTATGTGTCTGCTGTAGAGGTACATTTACCAGTCATTCAGATGGAACCGCCGAATACATCAGGGATGGAGGCGATGATGCGCCAAATGCATGACAGCATGAAACAGATGCAAGATGATGCCATCCGCCAAGCGGAATTTTCCAAACAGCAAGCCGCAGTCATGGCCCAGCAGGCCGAACTGATCACTAGGCTGCAACAGCAGAACGCAGCATGTGCTTCACATCAGGCTCCTCCTCCACCAGCGGCTCCGCTACCGAAAGCAGCATCTATGGTCAATACTCTGCCGAATCCTCAGAATGTCCTCCCAAACACTCAGAATATCTTACCTGATGTCCGGAATACTCAAGAGGACATAAGTCTTCTAACGGGGCCGGCTCCGCCCCCACTTCTACCGCAACTGTCCAAGAATCTTACACCCAACCACCCGGACTCTCCTTTTGAGTTCGAGGTAGATCAGACAGCTCTAAAGCTGAGTAAGAGCTGTCTGATCTACCTCGAAGGGGGTGAAGGCCATCCCAGACATCGAAGACGGCTACACTGACGTGGCCATGACACTGCTGGACAGATTTAAGATGCCCCAGATCGACCATTTTGATGGGTCTGGGGACCCCATGGTCCATCTCCAGCTATTTTTAGATATCTTGAGGCCAATGGGCCTAACGACCACAGAACTCTCATTTTTTGGCGAACCCTGTCAGGAGTGGCCGCCAACTGGTATGCAAAGTTGGACAATGATGTTAAGAGGAACTGGGATGAGATGGCTGAGGCCTTCGTTGCACAATACTCATATAATACACAGATCGAGATTACAACACGTGATCTCGAAACCACGAGGCAGGAACAAAAGGAGTCTTTCTCTGACTTTGTAACCCGGTGGAGAGCGAAGGCATCGATGATGACCTTGAGGCCAACAGATAAAGATCAAATTCGGATGATTGTGCGCAATCTCCAACCAAGACTTATGCAGAAGATGATTGTAGTTCCTTTCCCCACTTTCGCAAATCTGCACGATATGGGGGTGCAAATCGAGGATGCGATGAAGCAAGGCCTGATCGATCAGGACCGAGAACAGCCCCGAAGGACATTCAATCGTAATAACACTGCAGGCCCGAGTGGCGCTGCGAACACAAGGACTTCAGAGGTCGGTATGGTCACCACCACTCCCCCTCCCTATCCAAGGCCTGCGGCAGCCACACCCTTTTCCAGCACATCCGGAAGTAACACCCAAAACAACAGATTCCAACCCCGGGGCCAAAGAACCTTCACTCCACTATACATGCCCCTGTCCAAGGCTCTGGGGGTGTTAATCAGGAAGAAGCATCTGACGCCCCTAGAACCGAGGCCACTACCAAATCCACTCCCCCCTTCCCACAACCCAAATGGCATCAGGCATTCACCAAAGAAAGATGGCCATGACACGAATCAATGTTTCAGTTCGTCACGAGATTCAAGACCTCGTCGACAAGAATATCATTGTGCCTCCCGAAAGACCCAACATTACAACTAATCCACTCCCCGTACATAACCAAGATCCACCACCCAAAAGAGTCAACTTCATCCAAACTGGGGTCGTTTCCTACGATCCTAGTATCTATATTACTCCCTCTCACCTACCCAAGCCGGAGGTGATCCTTCATGATTGCACTGATTTGTGCATGTTGGACACCTTCACAACCCAATCTGAGCCAGAGGTGGTGACCTCCGAAGATGGAACGGGGCAGGTTTCAGAGGAGAACAGAATTGGTGAGTCTGAGATGGGATGACACAGGAATGGTCTTTGGAAGAGCTTATGATCCAAGCGGATATATTTTATCAATAAGCCAGTCGGAACTGAGTGTGAGGCTGCCAAAAAAAGTTGAATTGTGCATGATTCAGGGAGACGGACTAGAGCAAGGGGCAGATGGTCTGACAACGGTGGAAGAAGATTTTGCTAACCTCCAGTTCTTCAATGACCAAGAAGCCGGGGATGCAACAATCAATTGGTTTGAATATGGGGAGTCGGCTGAGGTTGTCGGATGGTTAGATGATCAGCTAGATGTTGTGGAAATTCAGCCAGAGCAAGGCCCGGCAGGGGCAGGAGTATCAATGATGGCCGGAAGGGCCAAGAGTCAGAATGAACCGCCGGAGAGCGCCGGTGCAAAAAATTTCGCTCGGGATCAAGAGATTGTGAAAACCGAACAACAAACCCTACTGACAAAGGAGGAGCAAGAGAAGAGGTGGGATTCTGAAAGGATCCGGAAAGCCAAGAACCATGAGGAGGTTGAAAGTGCTGCGAGCACAAGAGTAGGACATGCTGTGAGCATGTGGGATGAAAGTACCGAGAGTACAAACTTGCCAGAACCGGATAGGTGTCTGTTGAATGCTAGTGGAATGTGGTGGGAAGACGATGACTTATGTCTTGCCCACACAGACGAAGATTGGGCAAGTGCCCAACCAGATGATACTTGGTACCTCGATGAGGTAGATCATATGACCAGGAGTGGGCGGTATTTCAAGCCTCCACACCTTGACCAACCTGAAGCATCTGGGAAAGATAAAGAAGTTGAGAAACAGAAGGAGAAACATATTGAAGAAGAAGCTGTGCTCAAACAGTTAAAGAAAATACAGGCAGACATCTCCATCTGGGGACTGCTTATGGCTTCAAGGGTGCACAGACAGGCTGTCCTATCTGCTATGGACAAGGCCAAACTCTCCATCGAAACTACGCCAGAGCAGCTGGTTGGACTGGTTTTTCCGGGAGGAGGTTCCCCGGTATTAACCTTTTCAGACAAGGAATTGCCGCCTGAGGGCGTGAATCATAACAAACCCCTCTACATCTCCGTGGAGTGTAGAGATAAGTGGATACCGGTGGTACTTGTTGATACCGGGTCTGCTATCAATGTCTGCCCAGTCAGAACGGCATGTGCAATCGGGTTAAAACCCGCAGACTTCATACCAACCACTCAGGTGATCAAAGCTTATGATAACACCAGTAGGGAAGTAATGGGGACTGTCAAGGTTCAGACCTAGGTTGGTCCAGGACAACACAACATTGAATTTCATGTCTTGGACGTTCCCGCAACCTTCAACTTGCTCTTGGGGCGGCCGTGGTTGCACCAAGTGAAAGCAGTCTCTTCCACTCTGCACCAGATGTTGAAATACCCTCACGGGAAGGGGGTTGCAATTGTTTTCGGAAACTCATCCATCCATCCGCTGCCAGAAGTGTCTACGCCAGTTTTGGAGATCGAGCACGGCACGGAGGATTTGTTCTTATCAAGGTTCACTTTGGCAGAAGCCCGGGTAGTGCAGAATATCATGGCTGTGAATGAAGGTGTATACGTCAGTGCTCAATTCGTTTACCTCATGAACAAGCTACAACATATTCCCGGGATGGGATTAGGAAGAAGCGGCAGGAAAGGAGTCGCAGCATTGGCTGAAGTGCCACACAACCCGCATACCTTTGGGCTGGGTTATCTGCCCACCAAAGAAGACTGGATGAGGAAAGGAAAGGAAATGGCCGACAGAGCCAGGGCGAAGCAGGCTGGGAAGCCTTTTGATTTAATGCACAAGCCCATCCAGGGTACCCTGAACGGGCGATTCGTCCGGGAGGGGGAGGACTTTCCATTTTGCGGCTTCCCAGAGCCATGGTTAAACGCAGAGAAGAAGCGCATACCAGGTTTCGAAATCTTCTTTGACCTGCAACTATCCGGGGATGATGTTGCCACAGAGCAGACAGACCCAACAACTGAGGTTGAGCAGAATAAGGCAGTGGATCCTGAGGGCACAGAATTGGAAATGGGGGTAGCACTGGCATGTCTCCTCTCTGATCCTCCGATCGACCAAGAGTGCTTGGGGGATAACTTCGTGGTTTCAATGATTGGGGATGAAACGGCCGCGAGCCAACCAGCAGCTATCTTGGATGCATCAATCGCACCCTCTCTCACTTGGCAGTACAAGGAGGGATTTCTATCCAGCAGCACCGGGTCAGGTAGTGAGCCGGAATCTAATTCCACCGAGTCCTGTGAGTCGGAATCAGGTTCCACCGACCGAAGTCCGAAGTCTGTACTCGGGATGTTAACCCGATGCCACCGTCTGTCAGTCAGTTTTTTCCTTTTCGTTTGAGTCTGTTGTAACCAATGAATTGGACGATTTGGATGTACTTAATGAGAATGAAGTGAATGTGGTTTCCGAGTACTTTTCTGTGCCCCTAATTTATTACATCAATTCAGACTTTCAAAATTTTGATCAAAACGACGAGGACGAATTTCCTCCGGTTTTACAACGTTTAATTGAGCAAGAGCAAGAGAGATTTGTTAAACCATTAATGGATGAAATCATTTCTATGAACATTGGTACTGAGGAAGACTCGCGGCTGGTCCAGATCGGGTCCACGTTGTCTTCGGAGGAACGCGAGCGCATAGTCGCTTTATTAAAAGATTTCAAAGATGTTTTCGCGTGGTCCTACGAAGACATGCCTGGAATCGATCCTGAGATTGTACAACATCGGATCCCCCTTGACCCCGAGGCCCGACCTGTCAAGCAGAAACTCAGAAGGATCTGCCCGGATTGGGCTCTTAAGATTAAGGAAGAGGTCACCAAGCAAATCGACGCAGGCTTCCTGCTGGTATCTGAGTATCCGACTTGGTTAGCCAACATTGTTCCGGTGCCGAAGAAAGATGGCAGGATCCGGGTGTGTGTAGACTTCAGGGATTTGAACAGAGCTAGTCCGAAGGACGACTTTCCCTTACCGCACATCGATGAGTTGGTAGATTTCACGGCAGGGCACGCATTGCTCTCGTTCATGGATGGCTTCTCAGGATACAATCAGATAGTGATGGCGCCAGAAGACAGAGAAAAGACCGCATTCACCACCCCGTGGGGAACATACTGCTACCGGGTAATGCCATTTAGGTTGAAGAACGCTGGAGCTACTTATCAACGGGCCGCAACCACAATACTACATGATATGATCCACAAAGAGGTTGAGGTGTATGTGGACGACATGATTGTCAAGTCCAAAGAAAGAGAGGGCCACTACACCGCCTTGCACAAGTTTTTCCAAAGGATCAGGGAATTCCGGTTACGGCTAAACCCTCAGAAATGTACGTTTGGTGTTACAGCGGGGAAAATACTGGGGTTTTGATTACACAAAGGGGCATCGAGGTCGACCCTTCCAAAATCAAGGCCATCTTAGAAATGCCACCACCAAGGACTGAAAAGGAGGTGCGAGGCTTTCTGGGTAAAGTGCAATTCATAAGACGGTTTATTTCAAAACTAATCTTGACTTGTGAACCACTTTTTGGCCTCCTCAAGAAAGGAAAGAAGTTCCAATGGGACGGCCGATGTCAAGCTGCATTTGAACAGATTAAAGAATATCTACAGAACCCACGCCTTTATCGCCACCGTAACTGTGGAAACCGTTGATTTTGTATCATCGCTGATGAAACTACAATGGGCTGCATGCTTGCACAAGAATCAGAAGACAAGGCAGAAAGAGCCATCTACTATCTCAGCAAGAAGATGCTGGAGTGTGAGACCCGGTATACACCGCTGGAAAAGGCTTGCTTAGCTCTGGTATGGGCTACCAGGAACCTGCGGCACTACCTGTTAGCTCACTTTGTAATGTTGGTTTCACGACTTGACCCCATCAAATATCTCTTCGAGAAACCAGCGCTTACGGGTAGGCTAGCTCGTTGGTTGCTTTTGCTCTCCGAATTTGATCTCACGTATGTGACACGCAAGTCAGTAAAAGGAAGAGCAGTGGCAGAGTTCCTTGCTGACCACCCAGTTGAGGGGGATGAAGCAGTTGAATATTTGTTCCCGGATGAATCAATCTTGCATATCGACAATGAAACTTGGACGATGTACTTTGACGGAGCGTCAAATCAACATGGGTATGGGATAGGAGTGTTACTGATAGCACCCGATGATTTCCGTATCTCTCTAGCCTTCAAGCTCCAGTTCAAAGTCTCGAATAACGAAGCAGAATATGAGGCGTGTATCGCTGGTTTAGAAGCAGCCCTGGAACTAGGGGCAAGACGGTTGGACGTCATTGGGGATTCGAACCTTGTTGTGTCTCAAGCTAAAGGAGACTGGAAAGTAAAAGAGGAAAAGATGATGATGTACCATCAAACCTTGGATTTGCTGATTCCTCGGTTTGAAAAGCTAAGTTTTACTCATCTACTAAGAGAGAACAACAGGTTCGCAGATTCGCTAGCAACTCTATCATCTATGATAGACATCCCGTGTGGAGTCCGAATGCGTCCAGTCATCATTGACCAGAAATTTGCGCCTGCTTATGAGTCGATTGCAGCCATAGATGAAGTTCAGGACGAACACCCCTGGTATTACGACATCTGGAACTTCTTGGAGACAGAAACATACCCGCCAGGGGTAAATGCCAAAGACAAGAGGGCAATCAGAAGAATGGCAGTTCAGTTCATCATCAGCGGAGCTAAACTGTATAAACGGGGTCATCTGGGAATGCATAAACTGTGCGTTGATGCTGAAGAGTCAAAGCATCTGATGGAAGCCATCCACGGGGGTGAATGTGGCGCACACATGAATGGGGTAATGTTGGCACGGAAGATCCTTAGACAAGGTTATTACTGGTCCACCATGGAGGAGGATTGTATTGGCTTCGCCCGGCGATGTCACAAGTGTCAAATTCATGCAAATCGCATGAACATCCCGCCACAAAGTCATAACATGACTTCGCCATGGCCGTTTTCTGTCTGGGGAATTGATGTAATCGGAGCTGTTACGCCAAAGGGGTCGAATGGGCATGAGTTCATCTTGGTAGCGATAGATTATTTCACAAAGTGGGTCGAGGCCCAATCTTACGCAGTGTTGAAGGCTTCGCATGTAGCAAAATTTATCAGAAACAACATTATCTGTCGCTACGAGGTCCCAAATGAAATCATTTCAGACAATGGTTCCCATTTCAAAAAGGAGGTGATCGACTTGTTGGAGAAATATAATGTGGCTTTTCATAAGTCATCTACTTACCGGCCGCAAACCAATGGAGCAGTTGAGGCCGCCAACAAGAACATCAAGCGCATACTACAGAAGATGGTGGACACCTATTTGGCCGGCCGATAAGCTGCTCGCTTCAGGCTACAGGACTTCAATCAAAACTGCTACCGGGGCGACTTCGTACTCATTGGTTTATGGGATGGAAGCCGTTCTGCCTACAGGACTTCAATAAGAACTTCTACCGGGGCGACTCCGTACTCATTGGTTTATGGGATGGAAGCCGTTCTGGCTATTGAGATTGAGGTCCCGTCATTACGAGTATTGGCCGAGTGCCAGATAGCCGAAGCGGATTGGCAACAAAACAGATTTGAGGAACTTATGCTTTTCGATGAAAGAAGGCTGAAAGCACTGTACCATATCCAAGGTTATCAACGCAGAATCGCCCGGGCTTTTAACAAGAAGGTTAAGTCCAGGAATTTGAAAGAAGGAGATTTGGTACTCAAAGAAAACCGAGCTCCCATCCACGACCCAAGGGGAAAGTTCAGACCCAATTGGACTGGTCCCTATATTATGAAGTCAATCTGGTCCGGTGGAGCTGTGGTTCTGATGGATTTAGATGGTTTAGAGTTTTCTCAACCGATCAACATGGACAAGTTGAAGAAATATTACCCCTGAGAGGCTCGCTAGGCCGAAAACCCAAAAGGGCGACCTAGGCAAAATTTAGAGCATAAAAAATTTGAAATTATAAAAACTGAGCTCGCAAGGTTGAAAACCCGCAAAGGGCGGCCTTGGCAAGAGTTAGAGCACAAAAGGAGAGTAAAAATACCCGAGCAAACCAAGGCCTGAACTACGTAAGGCTTGATTCCCATCTTTGGGATACGTAGGCAACTTCATCTTGAAGTTCAACCATAATCTTTTCCCCGATCAACTTTGTCCATATTGATCACCTCAGTCATCTCTATTCATCAGCATTTATCGTGATCTCCGGTACAGTGTTATTCAGACTAGGGGCAACTTTCCGTTGCAATGAAGTGTTGCGGCACCATCCAGACTAGGGGCAACTTTCCGTTGCTATGAATCGCCGAGGCACTTTTCAAACTAGGGGCAACTTTCCAGTTGCTAGGATCTGGGGTTGTGCATCTCAGTGACAGATCTCAGGCGTGTCCAATTCTGATCCATATCAAAAATAGTTTTTGAAAAGTTTTAATAAAAGTTGACTTTGTTCAAATTAGTCTTTTCACAACTAAGACCATTTTTGGACCAAAGTGAGGAATTTTCAGTACCACAACCTTCAATTTCATTGATTTCAAAACAGAGTTCTCTTGCTCTTGCATACAATTGAAGTTGCTTTTTTATTACACTCATAACGAAAACTTGAAAGTACTAATAACGCAATAAATCTGGGGCATAGTCGAGTCAAGTGTCCCTGCGCCCCCTTCCAGAGCTGGTTAAAGCCTCTGACGCCACTCTAGGCCCAACATGTGCCTCCTCATTCAGCCAATCCCAGCACTCATCAGACAAAGTGCAACAAAAGGTAGGGGCAGGGGCCAGAAGCTCTCTAACTCTCCATGCTGCGGCCTGCCGAGCCAGCTGTGCGCCTCGAACTGGAAATGTAGCCGGATACGCTATCCCCTCTGGTGGGCAAGTCTGATCATGGCCAAACTGGCACAGAATACGGAATGGGAAATAGAATACACAATGAGTCAAGCCGATCAGTCGAATCCCGACCTGTCGGGACATGCTATAGCTCATTGCCGGGAGATTGAGCCAAGGACAACGCCATACAATGCGATCTGCCGACAAATTGCACATCCATTCAAACCACCATCCCTCATCAAGGGCATCGACTAGGCGTTGTCGAAAGAAGTAACCGCGGGCTGAGTAGGCAGGGCAAGAGTCCACAACTTGCAATTTATCCATCAACCATATCTGGGGAGGAATGAAAAATGAGAGAATAAAGAATAGAGAGATGTGCGATGAGAGAAAAGTGAGATAAGGGTTTTGTGAGAAAAACCGAGCCCGAGGGCCGAGTGATGTGAGCAAATACATATGTGAGCTTGGGTGGGAAACATTACCTGCAGCAGTAGTGGACTCCCTGCAAACCTGGTTGTTTCCTGGCAGTGGAAAGCATCCAAGCCCATCAGTGTCTTGGCCAGAGTCATGGCAATGCAACTCTTTCCCTCTTTCAAGCCTTGAGCAACTTCAATCAGACGGACGCCGGACCCTCCGAAGCTTGAGGCAAACAGAAAATGAGATAACAGGCACAAACAGAGAGCATGTTGTCGGAAGCTTTGCCAATGATGGTTGCTGCGGTCACCAGCGTCGGAGAATCGGTAAATCAGGCTCGGGATATCCAACATTCCGTCACAGATCAGGGATCGAGCATCATTCGCGTTGAGTCCGCACATCCACCCTAAGGTTTGGGTATAGCCAAAATTGAGTTGGGGCAGGATCTCCTCACCTCGCTCGGATTCTATCAAAACTTTAAAATCTTCAAGAGTAGGACATACCTCTTGCCCTCCGAAGCTGAAGACATGCGTCACTGGGTTCCAAAACCTTGCCGCGGCACAGAGGAAAGGAAGGTGCAGTGGAGTCCGCCTCAACGTGAACAGTGCATTCAAGCCAAAACCCCGGAAGTTTAACTTCTCCGAGCCGTCTAGAGAAGAAATCCAAGATGTAAGGTTTTCTGCGAGAAATGCCTCCATTTTTGTGAGAAACGGTGATGAAATGGATAAGTTCCAAGCCTGGGGCTTTTATAGGGGGATAAAACACTATTCAAAGGACACGTGTCAAAATCCTGGGGATTGTGGGAGAGGTGGCCGGCTGACCATCTATCCTAGTAGGCCGGCCACCCTCTAATCTCCAGGTACAAAATGTGTTCGGCCACGCATTGGTCCTGTTTTGCCCTTCGGGAAGGAAGTTTGAGGCATTTCTAGGCATCGGGAACGTCGAAGGCCTCCATTTCTCTCAATTTCGGATATGTTCCATCATCCAGATCGTCCGTCCAAAGTACGCTTTGTTGTATCTTTGCTTATCGAGTTGTTGTTTTGTTTATCGAGTTGTAAGTTTTGTCGAGCTATCGCATTTTATGTTCTTGAGTCGTTACTTCTTTGTTTACGCGATTTTGTTGAGTCTTGTTTATTGAGTCGTTAACATTGTTGTACTTTGCTTATCGAGTTGTAAACTTGCTAAGATCCTGTTATTTCTTAGTGAGTCGAGTTGTTTGATTTGTTGCGTCGGTTCATTACCTGACCCGGTAAATACACAAGGCACATTTTCATTCAATTCCATTTTGTGCAAAATGATGTGATGCGATGCTAAAAATTTCAAATACAAACATCTTTTCAAAAGCTGTTTCATTCCATCATGTTTTACAGCAAAATAAAGGTACAAGTTTTACAGAAAATAAAACTGCCTAACAAAATGCAAAGTGCTACAAACTACTAGCAGAAAGTAAAATAAAGCAGAAAATAGCCTCAATATCCTCTGGAATGGGAATGGGGAGGCCCTCTCATCCTCTTCTGTGGGATAACCTCTGCACCATCATCACCATCCGGGTCAGAGCTATCATCCTCCGGATCCCCCTCAGCCTCGTCTCCACTCCCGGAACCTAGACCAGAGCCTCCCTTCCCAGCGGATGTCTCTGACTCACGGTCTGCGACCTCCTCCTCTTCCTCCTCCTCCTCAATAATGGGTGCCCTGCGTCTGCGAGACGACCCTGCTCCTCGAGCTCCTCGAGAAGGCCTGGATGGCCCAGCTCCTCGAAAAGGCCCAGATGGCCCAGTACCTCGAACAGGTCCAGTACCTCGACCTCTCTGAGAAGGCCTGGATGGCCCAGCCTGCGGCGAAGCATACACGGGAGGCATCTGAAAATGAAAAGTTCAATACATCAGTTCTAATATGAAAAGCAGATGCAAGTACAGTATGCGAGTGGGGTGTGTGCCAGATGTGCTCTACACAGCCTATCGATACAGCAAGATGTTCTACACTAGCGTGTCATCAGGAATATGCTAAATACAAGGAAGATAGATAATATCTGCACACCCATGATGGCCATCTGTGCCTCCCTCCGTAGGATCATGCCCTCGAATGTGGCCAACATCCCGAGCAGCTCTTCTGTGTACTCAGCTGGGGGCTGCAAATACAAATGCAAAACTATCAGTGAAGGAATGAATGTCCAAGTAATTTGATTGACAAATCAAAGCTGTAAAACATACTAGGAGTGAATCAGGCTCCCGGACATATCTGTGGTCAGGAAGAGGAGGTTCTAGTGGGACCTGGTAAGGAGTCCCGAACCGCCAGCTCGTCAACTCGGTCAGCATGGCTGGCCACCCAGGATGATGATGATGAAGAGACGGAGGGATCGGAGGAATCGAACTACCTCTACCCCTAGATGCACTAGCCCTGCTAGAGGAAGGGATATCTGTGGCACCGGCACGACTCGAAGATGGTACATCAGTAGGCCTCCGTGGCGGAGCACGCACTCCCGTCAAGGGGGGCATCAGATATATACGACGGTAGGTGGCGTAGTCCCTCTCCATGAGGTATAGCAAAGCATCGGTGCCTTGCATAGCACTAATGACCTCCTGGGCAGAGAGCCTATCAGCAGTCCGCATAGTGGCTGGAGGTACAGCAGGAGGGTCCTGAGAATCATACCCCCATACCTGACGCAGGAAACGTTCCCCCAGGAACCATGCCCTACCAACCGGTCCTTCGAGCAGGAACCTATACTGGGAATTACTCGATCCTCCAGGATACGAATGTCGGAGACCGTCACCAAAAACCGCCCAGGGCTGCCAAGTGATCTGTGGATAACCAGTGCATAAATTGATCAGAAATCAGGAATATACAGGGCAGATCAAAGATGAAAATGGAAGGAACTGAGTGTTCTGAAGTACCTCTGTCGCCCGCACAGTATCAAAATACTGTCGCAACTAGAAGAGAGTCTCTCGAGCTCTCAGTCGGTGCTCGCCTTCGAATACCAGCGAAAACGGAGTCATGAGGACTCCAGCCACCTCCATCTCTGGGGCTAATGTGGGAAAGTATACGTACACCCATAACTGAGAAAAACAGTGCGGAATGTGAATACAAAGTGCTAAAAGCAGAATACAGAGTGCAAAGTGTGCCGTGTGTGTGCAATGAACAAGTAATAAGGAGCAGAAATGTAAATCAAGAGGACAGAACGTACCTCCCAGGCTCTCCAATAGCCGCCAAGTAAGTCTCCCCGCCCGCGAGAGGCTGCACTCATGTAGCAATAGAGGGTAGCCAAGCCAGCGCCACCCCAGTCATATCTACTCACCTGTGATAGGTCCACCAAAACACTCAGAAGATACAACCCAACAGTGTTCCCCCTATCGGCAAACAGAGTGGTGCCAAAGAGGAACATAAGGAAGCCCCGGGTGTACTGCTCAACCTCCTCGGGAGACTCAGGCTCCATCGCCGGCCTCCTAAAATGGGAAGAGAACCAGGTGTACCGGACTCTCCCGGAAGCTTTGTCTACAGGTGGGCGAGCCCCCAACAGATATATCCATGCGGCCTCCCACTCCCCTATATCCTCATCATAAGGTATGGGCCAACCGCCTATGTCTAGGCCGGTGAGTATGGCAAAGTCCAGCGGAGTCATGGTCATGTCCCCGGTGGTAGAAAAGTGGAAGGAATTAGTGGTGTCCCACCATCTCTCCACCAAAGCAGCTAACAAAGTCCTGCTGGCAGGACAACGTGATAATCCCACGCAGAATGCTCCGAACCCTGCTCGATCGACCAGATCCCGGACAGCCTCTGGAAGCTCGGCATACCAGTCTCTCGCGGCAGTAGAGCCGTATCCTCGTACAGTGCGAGAGTCAACCTGCATTCAGAATGAATATATGTGCTTAGTACACAATAAAATGCAAGCCGAATGAAATGAACAAGCTGTGTGCAAATGAAGTGAAGTAGCTGTGTGCAAATTCTTAATCAAGGTCATGGTTCACTTTAAACTGGGTCATGTGTTCAAGAATTTGTGTTTTGGGCTGTGTGTTCAAATTCTCAATCAGTGGGCTGCGTGTTCACTTTAAATCTGGGCAGCGTGTTCAGTAAATTTGTGTTTTGGGCTGCGTGTTCAAAATTTTAATCGATGGGTCATGGTTCACTTTAAGTCCGGGTCGTGTTCAAGAATTTGTGTTTTGGGTCATGGTTCAAAATCCTCAATCGAGGTCAATGCGTGTTCACTTTAAGTCCGGTGCGTGTTCAAGAATTTGTGTTTTGGGTGCGTGTTCAAAATCCTCAATCGATTAAATGCGTGTTCACTTTAAACTGGGTGCGTGTTCAAGAATTTGTGTTTTGGGTCTGCGTGTTCAAAATCCTCAATCAAATGTGTGTTCACTTCAACTGGATCGCGTGTTCGTAATATCGAGTTTGGGATCGTATGCGTTCTACTCTACTTTCAATCGCAGGGCCGTGTGTTCACCATCAACTTGGACTGCGTGTTCAATATCGAGTTTGGGACCTGTGTTCTACTCTCAATCGAGGGTACGTGTGTTCACTTCAACTGGGTGCGTGTTCAAGAAATCGAGTTTGGGACTGTGTGTTCTACTCTCAATCGATGGTGGTGTTCACTTCAACTTGACTGCGTGTTCGTAATATCGAGTTTGGGATCGTATGCTTCTACTCTACTTTCAATCGCCAGGGCAGGTGTTCACCATCAACTTGGACCGCGTGTTCGAAATATCGAGTTTGGGATGTGGTGTTCTACTCAATCGCAGGGTCAGGCGTTCACTTCAAATCTGGGTTACGTGTTCAGTAAATCAGAGTTTGGGACTGTGTGTTCTACTCTCAATCAGTGGGCTGTGTGTTCACTTCAACTTGGACTGCGTGTTCAGAATATCGGAGTTTGGGATTGTGCATTCTACTCTCTACGCTCAATCAGTGTGGGCTGTGTGTTCACCATCAACTTGGACTGCGTGTTCAGAATATCGGAGTTTGGGACTGTGCATTCTACTCTCTACGCTCAATCAGTGTGGGCTGCGTGTTCGCCATCAGCTTGAACTGTGTGTTCAGAATATCAGAGTTTGGGCTGCGTGTTCTACTCTTAGTCAAGCAGGTCGTGGTGTTCACTTTCAAAACTTCGTGGTGTTCGATTTAATCAGTGTTTGAGCTGTGTGTTCAATTCTTAACTAATGTGTGCCATGCGTTCACAGTCAATCAGTCAGTGAGCCGTGTGTTCAGCAATTCAAGTGTTTAACTAACACGTACAGGATGTAGGCAAAGTACTATGTCATAAGCTAAAATTGAGTGTTCAAGCATGGCAAAGCTACAAAATACACGAAAATGCAGAGAATAGAGTAAAATACCACTCGTGCATCGTGAGAGAGGTGCTGCTTTGGCTCTCGTAGAAGCAAATCCCCAGGTGCCCGGTCGTTGAACCCAGAGAAACGGCGAAAGACGGCCCGCGGAAGTGTATGTGCTGGTGGGGCGTATCTCCCGGGAATGAAAGGGCGGACTCTCGGGGGCAATGTCATAATGTCAAAGTCATCCCCGGCGCCTGGAGGACCTCTGCCATGAGGGTAATCGCCCGCCATTTCGAGAAATCTGCAAAAAGGAGCAAAAATGAGCAAGATGAGCCAAAATTGCAAAAAGTCAACAAAAAGTCAACCCCGGGGAAATGAAAAAGTCAACAAAAGTCAACTCCCGAGAAAATCTTCCAAATATTGAGAGAAACTTACCTTAAGTGGTGAAAATGAGAAAAGAAGTCTCGAAATCAAAATTTAGTCGGCTCAAAGTGCTTAAAACTGAAAGATTTCGTGGAAACAACTTGCGTGGAAGGCCGAAAAGCGCGTATAAAATGCAAATCTGAAGAGAAAAATGGTCTAGGGAGCAAGGGAAGGAGTTTTCACAACTTTGGGAGTGATTTCGGATTGAATGGGCAAGGGAATATATAGAAATGGGAAAAATGACCAAAATGCCCCTGCCAGGGTGGTGGCCGCCACCTTTTTCGCCGGTCCGGCCATTTACTTTTTTGCCCTTGGCTGGTGGCCTCCCCAAGAGCAACCACCTGGCCGGTGGTGGTCCCCACACCCCCCTCTAGCTCTTTGCAAATTTTGAGGAAGATCGGAGTTCCCAGGACCTGAAAAAGTTCAAGAAAAGTGCACTTTCTGACGCGGAATCGCTCCGCCGGAACTTCAGCTGCAATATCTGACATGTGTCTCGTCATCATTCATCAAAATCAAGGTGTATCCTTTTCAAACATGTTGTAACCTCTCCGGGAGGTGAATCAGAGGCCGCGATCAAGTTGCCTTCGCCGAAATGCGTGTTTCCCAGCTCGTTGTTTCGCAACAAACGGGCGCCCTGATTTATGCTCATCTTGCATTATTTTGTGTATAACTTGCATTCTTGTGAGCATTTTTCATTGTCACGCATGATTCCTTGATGTACCATACCTCTATGCTTGAGCGTGCCTTGTCACGCACATTCCTTTCTCGCATTACGATGCATTCACTTGCCGACACTGCGCGTGTCAAACTTTCAGAACCACAGGAATCGCATTGAATATATGTTGTTAGCATATTGTTCTTGTTGGATCTCTCTCTTTTGCAGGCACGATATTGTATGTACGGTTCATTTGAGGCTGGTGCGACTGCATTTAATCGCCAGTATCGTATCTTCTCCGTGTGAGACGCGACGAGAATTGAATGATTCTCCGCATTTCTAACTGCATGAAATGTAGTTGTTGCTTTGCATTCTTGCTTAAAACTGTTGCATCTATTTGCGAATACTTGCCTCATTACTTTTTTGCATTTGCATGATCATTTGGCTCTGTGCATGTCGCTTGCATTTGCCCCCCGCTCATGGGCACATATCTCTGCTCATCTTGTATGATTGTCTAAGTCTTCGCCTTGTCAAAATGGGTCGCCTCTCGGCTTTGACATTCACTCCCGCCACTTGACTTCCGAAGTTACAAAGAGGGCAAATCAGAGACACCCCATTTTTGACCGACCTTAAGACTTAGACGTCACCGATTGAGCGCTCGGTGATGTTGCATACTGTGCTCGTTCAGAAGTCTCAGAGTCGTGGCCGCGCGCCCTGCCTCCGGACTTCCGAACTCTCTTCTGTGCCTTGTCTCGGTTTGCGAACCAGACTTAGTTTTTCTCTGTTTTCTTTCCTGAAGGGAGGGAGAGGTCCCGTAGACCATCTCTCAGTGGCCGTGGGCTACATTTCGTGGCAGTAGGCTATTTTGCCCATTTTGGAGCCCGGTTCTCGATTTTCGGAGCCGTCAGGCCGTGTGCCTCGGTTCGGGACCACCCAACCATCTCCGGTTTCTGGCATACATCTCATTTACTCCCTCTCGAGGGACACTGGGGTCTTAGATACCCACTTTGTGGCCAAACACCACTTTCGGTGTTTAACGGTCGGTTTTCGGGCCCCGAACCTCGCGGTTTGGCCCCCGAGCATTCATTTTGCATCGGTTTTTGCTCATTTTTGGCAGGTACCTCTGTTTTATCATAAGGAAGGTCACTGGGGGGTGGGATCCTAGCAATTGTCTCAGCAACCAGTTATGCTCTTCCGGCGCCGGCTTTTTCTCACTTCCAGGCTAATGTTGAACACCCTAGGGCCATTTTCTTCGAGCCGAAACCACATATTTGTGTTGTACACACATGGGAGGACCCTAAAAAATGGTGCTCGGCCAGTAATTATTCTTTTCATTTTTGAGCCTCTCCTAGGGTTGGATTGTTGTTTCTCTTGGTTCAGAGTTGCCAGATTCCAACCACAGGGCCTTGAAGAGGAGACATGGGAGGACACCAATGTATGGAGCTCGGCTAGCAATTCCCAGTTTCCATTTTTGCCCCTAGCCGGCTGGCTAGAGGGGGTGGCCGGCCGGCCACCTCCAATAAAAATGCCTGGCCGGCCTGCATCCTCTCAGTGCATACTTTACAGCTGTATAGTTGTTTCCCCCAGATAAGACTTGTATCCGGGGGATATTTTGGAGGGGAACACTTGGGTGCATTTCCCTCCACCTTTACACCCCTCCTTTTGTCCATATAAGGCAGCCAAGAACTTGTCCCAAGGGTTAGAAAATTTGCTCTCAAGCATACATACACTCCTCTTATCTCCATTTCTCTAAAATCTTCAAGTTTTGGTGCCTTTTGTTCATCATCATCAAGCACTACCATCACTACTCCATTTCCAGCAACAAGAAGAGGTTCTTAGAGGCTTAGAAGCAACATTTCTCAAGTCAAGAAGCAAGGAAAGAAAGGTCTTCAAAGGTAAGTCTCAATCCCTCTCTTTTACACCATTTTCTTGTCTCTTTTCTTAACCCTACTTGCTCACTGTTTTGAGCTCCGACCAATACTGAAAGTGGTCCTCTTTTGAGCTATTCTTAATGTTTTTTTAAGGGCTCAACCCTGTTTGAGCCCTCTATCTTACACTTCCTTCAATATACTCTTATGTGCCATTATTTTGCATTGAATATTTGGCCTATGTGTGATCTGATTTGGAGCATCTCATGAACTGATATTGTGTCTATTTTGAGCCCCTATTCAACATTGAATATGGGCTCAACCTTGTTTTCATGCTCCATATGCCACTTGCTTTGAATCCATGTTTAGCCCTTGTTTTTGCATGCTTTTTCTAGCCTATGAGTGATCTGTTTTCGAGCATGTAATAAACTGTGAGTGGGCCTATTTTGATCCCCTCTTCAACATTGAAGAAGGGATCAACCATGTTTGGCCTCTCTATCATGCACTTGCTTCATAATCTATCATATTTACCGTAAAATTACATGCTATTTTTAGCTTATGTACATTTGTTTTTGGAGCATACATTAAACTGTAAGTAAGCTTATTTTGTGTTCCTCTACAACATTGTAGAAGGGACCAACCTTGTTGGGAGTCTCCATGTTGTGTTTGCCTTTATATCCCTCTTTGGCCCCCATTTTTGCATGCTTTTTTAGGCCTATTTAGCTTCTGTTTTCGGCCATTATCAGGTCTGGAAAGAGTCATATTTTTGCCTTCTTGTCATCTTTTGTTAAGGGTCCAAGGCTGTTTGGTGAATGCTTGGTATACCTTTCTTTATAGCCCTCTTTTGGCTCACATTTTGCATGCTATGTTTGCCATATCTGCATATTGATTTGAGGGTTTTCATTTACTGTAAATGTGCATATTTTTGGTCCCTCTTCAATGTTGTAGAACTGTGTTTTTCAGTTTGAGCATTGCATATACCATCTGCTTCATTGTTCCCCTCTTTTCCCCCATTTTTGCATGCTATTTTTGCCATATTTGTGATTGTTGTTTGGCAATACTTTGTACTGGAAAAATGCTAGTTTAGGGACTTCCTAGCATCTGTCCTTACACTTCATGTCCATATTGTGCATGTTTGGCATAGCTGCAAGTCATTTCGGGTACTTAGCATAGCATTTCGGGCATCGGGTGTAATTTTGCTATAATCCAGGGGCTGTTTTTGCATCATTTTAACTGCTGAAATTTGCATTTTCCATATGCCATATGCCATGTCTCATTTGCACGTCATTTCATGCCTTAGGGCCATTGCCTCGGTTTGCGTGCCCGCGGGCACGCATTTCGAGGCACTCCATTTTCATCCGTCGGCATCTTATGTGAGTATGATTAAGGCCCTCTCATGTTAGTGTAAGCCCAATTTGCATTTGGCGTGCCATTTCATGCTTTAGTACCATTGCCTCGGTTTGCGTGCCCGCGGGCACGCATTTCGAGGCACTCTATTTTCATCCGTCGGCATCTTATGTGAGTGTGGCTGAGGCCCTCTCATGTTAGTGTAAGCCCAATTTGCATTTGGCGTGCCATTTCATGCTTTAGTACCATTGCCTCGGTTTGCGTGCCCGCGGGCACGCATTTCGAGGCACTCCATTTTCATCCGTCGGCATCTTATGTGAGTGTGGCTGAGGCCCTCTCAAGTTAGTGTAAGCCCAATTTGCATTTGGCGTGCCATTTCATGCTTTAGTATCATTGCCTCGGTTTGCGTGCCCGTGTGCACGCATTTCGAGGCACTTCATTTTCATCCATCGGCCTCTTATGTGAGTATGACTGAGGCTCTCTCATGTTAGTGTAAGCCCAATTTGCATTGTGTATGCCATTTCATTCCATATGTCATTGCCTCGGTTTGCGTGCCCGTGTGCACGCATTTCAAGGCACTTCACTTTTCATCAATCGGCCTCTTATGTGAGTATGACTGAGGCTCTCTCATGTTAGTGTAAGTCCATTTTGCATTCTGTATCTCATTCCAGTCCTGTTGCATTCCGTATACAATTTTCTCGGTTTGCGTGCCCGTGTGCACGCATTTCGAGACATCTCATTTTAGTCTCATTGTATATCATATTTCATGCCATTTCATGTCTTTATGTCATTGTCTCGGTTTGCGTGCCCGTGTGCACGAATTTTGAGACACTTCATTTTCATCCATCGGCTTCTTATGTGAGTGTAGCCGAGGTCCTCTCACGTTAGTGTAAGTCCTTTTTGCATTGCATATGCCATTTCGTGCCATAGGATCATCGCCTCGGTTTGCGTGCCCGTGTGCACGCATTTCGAGGCATCTCATTTTCATAGCATTGTGTATGCTAAGATTGTATCTTAGCTGCATTTCATGCATATCATGCATATTGCATCGTGTTCGGGATAAGAGTTAGCTCGGGCACGGGAAATGAGGCGAGTTTCATACTCCGAGTTACGGAACGGGTCTCAATTCCCAAGTCACCGACACTCCGGATTATCCATGATGGAGTTAGGTTTTATTATAGTGTTCATATGCATTCATTCTATATTGAGTTGTGCAATTCGGTTCCTCGGCTATCATGCATCGAGATGCGTGATTGGTGGCACGAGGATCGAGGCATGCATACATTTGCGAAATACATTGCTATGCCTCTTTCCTGCTCTCCGTTGCAGCAAAATCAAGAATCAGCAGTCTTCCGAGGCTTGGCGCGCTTTTCAAGAAACATTGCGAAACAGAGGCTAATTGGGACATCCCAGTGGATTTCCGCGCAAAGGCACCAGGGCATACATCATTCATCAGAATCAAGGCAGTCCCTGGCTTGCATGCCAGTTTACAGTTTTTCTTAGTTAATTTGTTAATTAATTAGGAATTTGTACATTATTTGGACTGTATTATTCTTTCATTTCGGACTGTATTATTTATTCGGACCCTCTGCGCGAGGGCATAATTGTAATAAGTGTGGGTGAGTGTGATGTATGTCTTCCAACCTCACGTCTTTCTTCCCTTTTATTTACCTGCTTACGATGGTTAGATATAGGGCATATTTCAATTAGCATACAGTATGACAGCATGTTTGCATCATTCATCTGTTTTGCACGCACCGGGCTCGACGCATCATACCAACTGCATTTGTATTTCAATTCCGAATTGAATACGTGTTAATTGTAACATTTCATATGCCATGTTTAGAATAGCCGAGCCTGCTATAGTTTGCATCTTTGCATGTGTTGCATTAGGCAATTCTGTATATTTAGGATCATGCATGATTTCTAATCGGTTTTCTGTTTTAGCTTGGAGTACTCGGTGAGTTTTTGTGCTTTAGCATCCTTGCATGCGTGTGAGTGACTGCCATGAAAAGCATGCTTACCATGAGGCTATGTGCTTATATGATATAACTGCCTTGAATGCCTGTGGGTGGAGGTTGAGTTACTTGAATTGGGACAATTCATCAAATGTTTGTTTTAAGCCCACTAGATAGTGGCAAAATCATATTTTCTTAAAGCCCACCCTAGGGTGGCAAATCCACGTCTTAGCCTACCTACGGGTAGCATCATCAAACCATTTTCAAACAAACAAACATGAAATGTTTAGTTCCAATTCAGGCGACTCAGTCTATACTTGTATGTCAGGCATCACATAGTAAGCTAGGCTAATAATCTAATAAGGACTCACAATGTTTTCAAAAACAGATATCATGATTAGTAGAGGCGGTCTTTGATCGAAGCGGGGGTGCTCACGAAGTGACCTTCCCCAATCGTACCCAAGTTCCCGAGCCGAGGCAACTTTGGTGATGACGGACACGTGGCCTTTGGCACCGAGTCAAGGTTTCCTAAATTTCCCATTTTAAAATATTTAGGTGGCGACTCTGTATCTGGCGAAGCAGTCTATGTTTGGCACTTCTTTCAAAAAATCTGTTTTCAAAACGATTTGCCAGATTTGGACTCTTCGGTTCAAGATTGACAACCGTGACATTTGAGTCCTTCGAACTGTAGTGACCCAATATCGAACTAGAACGGGGGGGATTCGCACTCCCTTTCCCCTGGGATGCGTTCGGGGACGTCTACAGGGAAACCCAGGTTTTTCCCGATTTCGTTTTGAATGTGGCCATCGGGACCACACCTCGGCAAGGAGGTGTGAGACCTCGGCAAAGGCTTGGTTGGTACCCAGGGTGTTTTCACGAGACGAGAAACAGTGTTTAAACTCCCAGCATGTTTTGCTTTGTTATTGACTTGGATCTGGTGAGAATGCCGAGATCATTGCATGCATGTAAAGTTTGTTTTGAGAATGTATTTGTCGTGTGATTGTAGGACCTTGATCTTTGCTTTGAGCCTACACCCGAGAAGAACTATGTGAGTGGTATTTCTAATAAAGCTATGTTATACTGTTTTGATAAATCTTGCTTTGCTTTGTCTTGATGAAAATATTTGTTAAGCATGGATGATTAGCTCTATTTTGATGTATCAAGTATAAGTTTTGTTGAGGTTATCTTGTGAAAGTCCCTTGTGCTAGAGGGCTCTAAACTTTCGCAGTACTAAGTATGAAAGTCCCTTGTGCTGGAGGACTCTAAACTTTCGCAGTACCAAGTATAAAAAGGATACGGTCCTTTTCTTGGAAAGATATAGTGTTAAAGCAGGCTACGGGCCTAAGTAACACAAGACCATCGTGTTAAAAAGAGCTACGGGCTTAAGTGACACAAGTCCCTTGTGCTGGAGGACTATAAACTTTCGCAGTACCTTTGACCAATCAATTACGGATCGCACAGTCTTGTTTTGCCACTGACGGTTTACCGCGTGGATTTGTTTGTTTGGAACGCTTGATTTGTGTTTTGCCGATGTCAGTAAGCATCCCTTGAGACTTTAAGAGTTGATAGATGAATACGGTTCATCTCTTGATTTGATAAGGTTTTGATGTGTTTTGTTTTGAAAGAATCTCGGCTACTATTCGTATGGTTTTTGGCATGCTTTGTTTTGAAAAGACTTCGGCTATATTCATGCAAAACCTTTATTATTTGTACCATTCACTGAGTATCCAAGCTCACCCTCTCTATATATATGTAGGTGATGAGCAGGACGACAGCGACGCCTAGATGTGTTTTGCACAGCTTGTTTTGGATTCATGAATATGTTGGCCTTGTTTTGTGTTCATGTCGGCAATATTGTAATTACGTCGGCCAGTCTTGAAAATCATGCTTCTTGACTTGTATTCATTTTATTTTGTACATGTCGGCTCGAGAAGCCTTTTGATCAAGATGTAACTTGCATTTTTGTTATTTTAACTGGTTGTAAAGCTATATCTTGTATGTCATTCCATTTGATTTATGCACGGCTCTTATGGACCACTTGTATTTTGATTTATTGCTTCCGCATTTGTGAGCCCCATATATGTATTATACTCTGATTGTGTGTGATCTTTGTAAGTTGGCCTTCGGTAATCACGGATTATTGGCCATCACGGCACCATCCTACTAGGGGCGGTTTCGGGTCGTGACAAATTAAGTCTTAAGTGGGACTAGCGTGACCCCTCCAGTTTTCCTAAAAACTTTCCTGACCATGTTCGATTCTAGGATAAGTGGTGAGATTAGTTTTGAATTAAATTTCAAGCTTTGGATTTTCTAGTGTTAAATTTAGTTTCTGGAAAAACAGAATAGTGAAATTCTGTTGTGATTTCTCAGAAATGGTTTCAAGAGGTGACAACAAAAAATATTGTTCCAACTGACAACCTTAAGCCTTGCGAGATTCTTAAAGGAAGATCTAGAGAGATCAAGTGTGATTAAAGGAAATCATAATATTACATGATAATATCTTTGAATTAATTAGAGGCAATTAGTATGTTATCCATGTGTCAATTATTGCGATGTGACTTTGCTTAAGAGCAAAGATGAGACAACCCGTTAGGGTAGGTGAATGTATTTTTTGAATTTTTATATTTTTGAATATATTCTAGAATTGGTGGCTCCTAGTGAGTGCAAGATCACTAATCACAGAGATAGAAAACTAGTGGTTCCTAGGGAGTGTTAGACCACTGACTACTCAGTTATGAGAATGTGGTTCTTAGTAGGGGTGTTCACGGATCGGTTTCGTGTGGTTCGGATGACGGGTTGGACCCGCCCGATGGGTTGCCGGTTGAGAAAAAATAGAACCGCATCCGCCCGCAGTGCGGGTTGCGAATTGAACAGGTGGGTCATGTGGTTGCGCGGGCAGTTTATGAATTATTTATTTATTTATTTATTTTGCATCAACAGAATGCAAAATTGCCAATGAGAGAGAATTTTTCTTTTGAGAGAGATTTTTTTTAAACAGATTTTTTTCCGCAGATTATGGTTAACAAACAGTGCATGATTGACCAAAAAAAAAAAATCTCTCTAAAGTCCAACCTATTGCAAATGATTGACAAATCAAAAAATTTTTTTGGAGGTTCTGTATTGAACAAAAATTAGACTTTATTATTATTATTCAACCTATTCAAAGCTCAAATACACCCTTATTTTTGTGATTTACATATAATTTTATTATTATTATTCAACAATAAAAACATTTTCTTTTATTAAATAAACAAAGCAAAATGTTACAAACCCTTTTGCAAACCCACAACACAACCAAAAGAATTTTCTTTTATTAAATAAAAGAAGCAAAAAGTTACCATCCCACAACAAAACAAGGTCTGTAAACCATAAACAAATGGAGGAGATGAGAGATCTGGGTGCCTTCGTGTTTTTTTTTTTTTTTTGGGCAGTAGATCTTCCAAATCTAGTATCTCTAGATCTGGTTTGGGGTGACAACGGTACTGCGACAGAGAGAAGAGGAGGGGATGGAGAGACGACGACGGTTGTAGAGGAAAGGAGAGTGATGGCAACGAGGATGAGGGAAAATAGAGGTAGGCAAGGTAGGCGAGTGTAGACACCCCATTTTTGACCGTCCTCAAGACTTGGACGTCACCGGTTGAACACTCGGTGATTATCCATGTTCGTGTTTGTTTGGAGTTCCCGGAGTTCTCGGCTACGCGCCTTGCCTCAAGATCTCCGAACTCGACTGTTTTGTGTTTGGTTTTGCACCAAACACTTGTGTTTTGCCTTGGAGGGGCAGGGAATGCCTTCTCAGGCATCCCCACACACCACTGGCAGTGGCTAGAGGCCACCGACTGGCTGGTGTTGCCATCGGCACTTTATTGTGCCAACCGACACTCTTTTGTGCCGACCGGCACTAAGTTTTGTCAAAATGACACTCTTTGCCGGCCGGACACTATGCAGTTGCTTTTTGAGATATTTTCAGACAGCTGTATAGTTTTGGTTCCCCTCCATACACGTGTATGGAGGGATGACCCTCTTAGTTAGCTTAGCTTGTAAGCTTTGCAAGCTTTGCTTGCCTATAAGAGGACCACTCCTCTTCTTGGCTTAGGGTTACAAAATTTTAGACATTTTAGACAGGCCAAGCTCTGGTTTTTAGGGTTAGGATAGATACACATCCTATCTCTCTTCTTCTCTCTTGTTTTGTACACTAGGTGTTTGTGTCATACTTTTGCTCACCAACACCTAGTGTTTCACCTTCCTTGGGTTCTTGAAGGTCCAGAGGTTTGTTTTGGAGCTTTGGAGCTGGTTAGGTGCTCAAGGAAACCAACACATCCCCATTGTTGGAGTTGATCATCAAGGGTAAGAAACTACCCCTTTTTTCCCCATTCTTGCATTCCATTTTTGCCTAGTTTAAAACAGTTTTTGTGCTTAGTCTATAACACATAAAAGTTCTGTTTTTTTAGCCTCTTCATTGTTTATCAAGAGTGCTTGGTGGTTTGGGTAGGTTTGACCACCCTTAGACCTTGAAACGACCACTTTTTGTGCTATTTTGTGAGGGATCCGAGACTTTGGTGTTAGGATCTCTTCACCACTGAAATCTTGAAGGATTTCAGTGGTGAAGATGATGCCTTGAAGTCCCAAGAAGGAGAGGGCCACCCCCTCTCCTTGATGTCCTTGAAAAGGGCAAGATTTGGCCTCTTAAGGGAGCATAGTTTTGATTGTTTGTTGAGCATGTCTTGGCTGCATTTTATGTTTATTATGCCCTAATATGACATTGCTAAGTGTTGGTTTTAGCACTCTTTGCATGCCTTGCATAGTTGCTTTGTAATGCCATAATAGTCCCTTAACATGTCTAGGTTGTATGCCTTTATTTCTAGCATGTTTTAGGCTTAGATCCATGAAGCTTGTATGCTTATTTTACTATGAATAAGGTCTGTCCATGCTTGTTTTGGTCGGCCATGACTTGCATTACATAGCTCCTTTGTATTTGGCTTGTTGGCCTTAAGAGCATGAGAGTGTAGCATGCCTTGCTTGCATCATTTTGATGGTTTGGAACCGTTTAGCATGTCATTTCAGACCTTTTGGTGTGCTTGTATGCTTACCTTAGTTGCTCCTTTAGTACTTTAAAAGCATGTGTTGCATGCTCCATGTTTTGGCCTTAATGCATGCCTTTGTGCTTAAGCCTCTTAGATGCCATCTAAGTAGCCATTTGGCTTTGTTTTAACATGCTAAAACTCTGTTTTAGGTTGTTCAATGCATGCCATATTTGTTTTGCATAAGTGTAGTTCAATGCTTCCATGACTTGCCTCAAGTATTGAACCTATGTTGCATGCATTTGTTTATCTTGCTTAACATGATTTGGCATCATTTCATAGCATGATTTTTCAGAGCCTAAATTGCATGCTAGTTGTCCATTGTTGTGCCCCTTTAAGTGTGCTTAAGGGTTGTTTGTTATGCTTAAGTGTTGGTGCCTTAACTTGTGCATGTGTGCATGTGTGTTTGGCCCTCATGATTTAGCATTTTGGCCACTGTTTTGAGCCTTTTTAGAGTTTCCCAATTCATGTCTAAGTCTATCCTCCATTTGATTTGCATGCTTGCCTTGTATGCTTACTTGCATGTTCGCATTGTATTGCCATATTGCATACTAGTTGACATGTCTAGGATTGCATCATATTGGCATACATGCTAAGCCTCTTGAAGTGAAGTATGATGGAGGTTTGGCACCCTTGTTTGTTTGTTTGCATTACATGCATTTGAAATCAAAATTGTACTCTTGGTTCTTTGGGCCATCATGCATCGAAATGCGTGATTGGTGGTCCGAGAACCGAGGCACATCTTCCTTCGAGTCAAAAACATGATAATGAGTGTGTTTGGTGCATACATGCTTTGAATTACATTGCCATGCAAGTTGTGTCCTCTGCTGCTGTGAGTTGCAGGTTCTGCAGGCATTTTGTGCCGACCGGCACTGTTTAGTGCCGACCGGCAGTCTAATGGCAGCCGATGGACGAATTCAGTGCCGGTGGCCACATCCTTCAGCCGGTGGTGTTCTACCCCAGCCGGTGATGATCTCCAGTACCCAAGGAAGTATTCCTGAGACTTTGGCAGTCTTCTGAGATGGAAAGCAGGGAAAACAGAGGCAATCATGCATGGCAGTGCGATTCCGAGCGAGTTCCGGGCGTGTGATGCATCTTGCCCTCTTCCCGAGGCATTTACTGCTTTAATTAACTTAGTTGATTTGTTAATTAATTTAGTGAATTTGTAATATTTAATTAACTTGCGTAGTTAATTAATCTGTAATATTTATTCGGTCCCTCCGAGCGAGGGCGTAATTGTAATAAGTGTGGGTGAGTGGCATGTATGTCTTCCAACCCCCATTTCTTTCTTCCCCTTTTATTTACCTGCTTATGATGGTAGATTAGGGCACGTTTATTTTAGCATACCTTATGCTATGCATGCGTGCATCCATGCATTTGTTTACATGCATCGGGCTCTGTACGTCATACAAACCGCATTGTATTTTCAATTCTAACTTGAATACGTGCATCAAATAAAGTGCATTTCACATGCCATTTTTAGGGTTAGCCGAGCCTATCCTAATTACATGTCGTATGCGATGCATTAGGCACTCTAACATGAACTAGGACATGCATGTTTGCTAACTAGTTTGTTGTTTTGGCACTGAGTACGATGTAAGTATTTATGCTTTAGCATCTCGCATGCGTGTGGATGTTAACATAACAGTATGCTTACCATGCGGCTAAGTGCTTATATGAGATAAACTGTTTGAATGCCTGTGGGTGGAGGTTGGATTGCTTGAGTTGGAAAACTCGTTGAAATCCGTGTTTTAGCCTACTCGTGAGTAGCAAATTCCAAACTGTTTTCTAAACAAATGGACATGCAATGTTTATTTCCAAATTAGGCAATCTAGTCTATACTTGTTTGCTGTGCGCATAACATAGTAATTCTAGGCTAATAACCGGAATAAAAACGCATAATGTTTTCAACATCAGATATCACGGTTAGTAGAGGCCGGTCTTCGGACCGGGCGAAAGGGGGTGCTCATAGCTGACCTTCCCCGATCGTACCCAAGCTCCCGAGCCAAGACCACTTTGGTGATGACGGACATGTGGCCTTCGGCACCGAGTCAGGGTTTCCTAAATTCCCTCATAAAAAATATTTAGGTGGCGACTCTGTAATCTGGCAAAGCAGTCCATGTTTGGCACTACTTTTCAAAAATCTGTTTTTCTTCAAAACGATTTGCCGGATTTGGACTCTTTGGTTCAGATTAAGAACCGTGACACAAAAGGGAGTCCGAACTGTAGAGTGAAGCCCACGGGCGCGTCTACAGCGAGAG
The DNA here is from genome assembly GCA_025200525.1 of Camellia lanceoleosa. Lineage (NCBI taxonomy): Eukaryota > Viridiplantae > Streptophyta > Magnoliopsida > Ericales > Theaceae > Camellia > Camellia lanceoleosa. The sequence continues at coordinate 7,161,719 of CM045763.1, read as the reverse complement.
AGAGAGAGTGACAGTGACAGTGAGAGACATACCCAGATGAGAGAAAAAGAGAGAGACAGCTAGGTAAAGAGGGAAAGGAGGATCAAAAAAATGAATTTGAGAGACATGCCCAGATATTTTTTTCCTTTTAAACGTAAGCTACGGATCATGCGGGCGGGTTGCGGATTTGCACAGGTAGGGTCGGGTCTAACCCGAAACCGATTTTGTATGAAAAATTAGACACGCACCTGCCCTATTTATGCATGTGGGTAGGGTCGAATTTGTGTGGATAGAGTTGGTTTGGGTGGGTTGTGCAGGTCGGATAAACCATTGCCCACCCCTAGTTCTTAGTAGTGAACAGATTACTGATCATATGTCAAGACATGATGACTCCTAGTAATGAAATAGTCTACTGATCTTATGTCAAGATGTTGTGATTCCTGGTAGTAGAGTGATTGATCACATGTCAAGATATTGTGATTCCTAGTAGTGAAAAGTCTACTGACCACATGCTGAGAAATTAGTGATTCCTAGTGATAATATTACTGGCCATGTTATGAAGTTTCGAATAATAAACTATTGAACACTGGATCTGTGTTTCCCAATAAGTAAGGCTATTGACTTCAAAGTGACTTATTGAACCAAACTTGTTTGGTTCCTTGAATTCAGAAAAGACCTAATTTGGTTGATGATGGTCTGGAAATGTGTTTTCTATGATATGATTTTGAGAGTTTCATAATCATTGTGACACAAGGAATTGTTTAAAGACCTTGTATGAATTTTTGGAGAGGTCAGGAGCTTTTGTATAAATTCTACAAATGTAGGGTGTCATGTAAAAGGTGGCAAATATAGCGGTGTCATGCAAAAGGTGGCAATACCTAAACCCAAGCAAGTAGGATAGACCTAAAAATCCGTTGACTTTGTGTTCAAATGTTATGCATATCGATTTTCTTGTGGACGAATCTAATATTTAGATATACATAAGAATACAATCATGGAATTGAGAAAGTAATTTTCATAAGGAAATAGATAAGCCTAGAAGATGTAAACAGACTAAGACTTTAAAGTTCTTCTATCTAATCTTCTTAAACCTATATGGTGGCTAATGAGGCTAAAAGCCTTTTTGAAGTTGTGATTTCTCTAGAAAGTAGTTATTAAATTAACTTGATCTTGCAGAGGTAGTAATTCTTAAGATGCAAGTTGTAGACGTCCCCGAACGCCCCGGGGGGATGAACCCCCGTTCTATTCGTTATGCGGGTCTACTACAGTTCGGACTCAAATTGTCACGGTTCTTAATCTGAACCAAAGAGTCCAATTCTGGCAAATCGTTTTGAGAAAAAAACAGATTTTGAAAAGAAGTGCCAAACATGGACTGCTTTGCCAAATACAGAGTCGCCACCTAAATATTTTTTAAAATGGAAAATTTAGGAAACCCTGACTCGGTGCCGAAGGCCACGTGTCCGTCATTACCAAAGTTGTCTTAGCTCGGGAGCTTGGGTACGATCGGGGAAGGTCAGCTATGAGCACCCCCTTTCGCCCGGTCCGAAGACCGGCCTCTACTAACCGTGATATTCGATTTTGAAAACGTTATGCGTTCTTATTCCGGTTATTAGCCTAGAATTACTATGTTATGCGCACAGCAAACAAGTATAGATTAGATTGCCTAATTTGGAAATAAACATTGCATATCCGTTTGTTTTGACAGTGCTTTGGAATTTGCTACTTGCAAGTAGGCTAAAACACGAATTTCAACGAGTTTTTCCAACTCAAGCAATCCAACCTCCACCCACAGGCATTCAAACAGTTTATCTCATATAAGCACTTAGCCACATGGTAATCATGCTGTCATGTTAATATTCACACGCATGCGAGATGCTAAAGCGTAAAAACTCACCTAGTACTCCGTGCCAAAACAATAAACTAGTTAGCAAACATGCATGCCCTAGTTCATATTAGAGTGACTAATGCATCGCATGCAATGGTGTAATCTAGACAGGCTCGGCTATCCAAAGCACGGCATGTGAAATGCTACAAATAACAAGTATTCAATTTGGAAATTGAAATACAATGCAGTTAGCGTGATGTACCGAGCCCGGTGCATGTAAGACAAATGTATGGATGCACGCAGGCTATCATACTGTATGCTAATTTAAATATGCCCTAATCTACCATCGTAAGCAGGTAAATAAAAGGAAAGGAAGAAATGGGGATTGGAAGACATACACACACTCACACACACTTATTACAAATACGCCCTCACTCGGAGGGACCAAAAGAATATACAGTCCGAATAATGAATAAATAAATTATTACAAAATTCCTGATTACTTAGTAAATAAATGCAAAAAGAAAGGAGGCCACGGCCTCCCGCCTCGGGATACGCGAATGATGCATGCTCGGATCCGAATCACCCGGGGAACCCGTACCATGCCACTACTGCTTCTGTTTTTAATGCCCTGTCTCTCCAAAAATTTCCAAAGTCCTGGAACACCTTCCTTGCATGCTGCTGTACACCACCGGCCAGCTAAAATTTCCATCGGCTGCTTAGGAGGTTATCGGCCACCCATATAGTGCCGGTCGGCATTCTCTACTGCCGGTCGGCATAAAATTCCTGCAGAAGATAGTTTTGACAGCAACAGCAGACAGACAGTGCATGGTATGGGATTTTGAGCATGTGTAAGCATGGCCAATGCTTCCTATCATGCCTGGGGCTCAAGGAAGCATGACCCTTGGTTCTTGGGCCATCAACTATGCATCTTGGTGCATGATAGCCTAAGGAACCAAGATAGCATTTCAATGTCGATATGCATGCAATACACAAATGAGACCAAGACCCTATCATATACAGATCAAGGGCCTTAGTGACCAAGTGTTGAGATGAGTTGCACCACTTGTAGTGTGAACTTCTCTCAACCCTTACACTTGGTTTGACACCCCAAACCAAGACATGGAATGCATGTACACAACATGGCTCAAATGATGCAATATGACATGAAGTGCAAGACATACCAAATGCAATGCAACATGTTATGGCAAGTGTGCAATACTAGGCATGCAAGATGCAAAGTATAATGCAAACATGGACAATTCTTGTAAAAGAACTAGCATATAACAAGGCTTTGCTAATCAAGCATGCAACAAACATGATTCAAGCAGGCAATAGTAGACTTAAACCGTAATGGGACAAACCTCAAACCTCCCCAAAATAGTGGCAAAAAATGCCCAAAATGATGGACCAATACTCATGCAAACATGCAAGCAAGTGGGCCCAAAACCAAGGCATAAACAAAGGGCTTTTCACTACTACCAACATGACCATTCATAGCATGTATTAGGCCACCAAAAACAGATTTCTAGCATGCAAAAATACACACACACACCTTTGACATGGTAGTCCCAAATGCCTTAAATATGCAAGCATGCACAATGTCCATTCCTAGGCATAAAAGACCAATGTTTCAAAGCATGAAAGGCATGACAAATGGGGACATATAAACATGGAATAGGGACTGAAATAACATATTAAATGATTTCAAATCATCTAAATAACCTATCCAATGCATATACATGGATCACATCCTCAAGGCTTACAAGCAACAATGCAAAACAACTACATTAAGCATGCCAAAAATGGTAAAACCAGTGGCCAACAGACCTAAAACACGACAAATCATGGCCAAAAGCTTCAATAAGTCAAGCCAAAACATGAAGACATACAAGGCTAAACTCATGGCACATTTCTAGGCAAAATGGAGGATTACAAAGCAAGTATATAAAGCATGCTAAGGACCAAAAAACCACCATTAGAAAGAGATGTAACATGCTTCAAAACATCCAAAAAAACTCTGAAATGGCACCAAAAACAAGCAAGCATGCATGTTCCCTTTTAAGCCAAAGACAAAGGCAAAAGAGAGACAAAGGGGAGAGGGGTGTCCCTCCCCTATACAAGACTTCAAACCACATTCTTTACCACTAAAAACCCACTGGTTTTTAGTGGTGAAAGGACCCAACACAACAAGGCAAATAAGGCTCAAAGTAAAGACACGAAATAGGCCAAAATAAGGCCTAAAAGGGTGAGTTTGCACTCAAACCACAAAATGACCTTAATGAAAGTTCAAAAGCAAGAAAATCTAAGACTTTTTTCAGTTATACACAAAGCTCAAAACACAAAGCAAGATAGGTAAAAATTTGTTGCAAAAATGGGGGATCTAAAGTAAAGTGCTCACCCTTGAAGAACACTTGAAGAACAGGTGGTGCAGCCCTCCTCTATTGATCAAAACCAGTCCAGAAACTCAACAAACAGCCCTCCAAGCCTCCCAATCTCGAGCTAAGGTGTAATGGTGTGTGTATTGGTGCAAAAGTAAGGTAAAACCACACTTTTAGGCCTAAAAACACACACACAAGAGGAGAGAGAGAGAGAGAGAAAATGTAGAGAGAGATATATATATCATATATATAGATACACAAGCTCTGGTTTTTGATCAAAAATGGCCAACCTCTCTCAAAGGGAGAGAGATGGTGTTTATATAGGCACAAATCAAGGCTCAAGGCTTCTCTAAGAAGCTAACTAGAAGGGGCAAAGGGTGCAAAAGGGCCTAGGCTTCTTGGAGAAGCTAAGACAGTTGTCCAAGCTTCTCCAAGAAGCTTGAGCAAAAGGGTCAACCTTCTAGAAGGTTTGGGGGTTCAAAGGTGCAAAGGGGTCACTCCCATGCACGGGGATGAGTGATGGTGCATTCCAGCTGGCACAGCTGGCATGCACCATCCCTCAGGGGTGCAAAGGGTGCACGCCGACCAGCCAAAGAAATCATCGGCACAAAAATGTGCCGGTCGGCAACATATAGTGCCGACCGGCCAAATATTTTAACAAAACAGTGCCGGCGGTACACACATGCGGCCGGTGATGGTAGGGAAGGGCCGGTGGGGTTTGGGGATGGCCAACAAGCCATTCCCTGCCCTTCAAGACAAAAACACAGGTGTTTGGTGCAAAACCAAACACAAAACGGTCGAGTTCGGGGATCCTGAGGCAGGGCGCGTAGCCGAGACCTCCGGGAACTCCAAACGAACACAAACATGGATAATCACCGAATGTTCAAGCGGTGATGTCCAAGTCTTGAGGACGGTCAAAAATGGGGTGTCTACACAAGTGAATGAAAGCTGATGAGACATGCTTGTCTTCAAAAGATACCGGCGAAAAGAAAGCCTGGATTACTTTCATACATGATCACCAATTATGGTGAGTGTGATCGTAATTGTATGAAGTCTGGAGATACATCAAGATTGATGTTCATATAGCTTTCCTATATGAAGATTTAGTTCAATAAATCTTTATGGAACAACCCAAAGGGTTTGTCAGTTTCAGGATGAGAAAACACTGTAAGCTTGAGAAACATTTTATGATTTGAAATAAGCATCGAAACAATGGCATGAGAAATTTGACTACATTATGTTGTTTGGGTATGAACAAATGTGTTTATTGACAATAGTATATGTCGTGCTGTGTCTGTGTGTAGGTGACATGCTTATTGTCGGTAGTTATGAGAAGATATTCAATACTACAAAGTAAATGTTGTACCCTAAGTTTGATATGAAAGATATGGGCCTTGCAAATATGATTCTGGGTATTAAGATTACCAGAACATCTAGTAATATTGTACTTTCTCAATCTCATTATATTGATAAGATACTTGAGAAATTTAGTAAATCAGATACAAGTGTGTCAAGGATATTGGTAGACTTGAGTCTACATTTGGCTGAGAATAACGGTAAAAGTGTATTTCAACTAGAATATTCTCAGGTCATTAGAAGTTTAAAGTATCTGATGAGTAATATAAGGCTAGGTATAGCCTACTCAGTTAGAAGGCTTAGTAGATACATGAGTAATCCTACTGCTAGTCATTAGAAGGACTACAAAGACTACAAAGGCGCATACTGGATATCTGATATAAAGACTACAAATCAATTAGTGGATATGTTTTCTCTAATTGGAGCTAATTGAACTAATACAATTACAAAGACAAAGTAAATTAAGAAACTGATAATTAACTACAACTTTGGCCTTAATTCAATTACTGATGTTTATTTAATATCAGCCTATTTCAACATCAAGTGTTTTTCCTTCTGCGGCTTCCCTCACCCAACCAACTTTTTCATCACGGAGCATTATGTTTTCTTCCAATTGTTGGCTCATATATGGCTCGATTTTTGGATCAGTTGAATCCATATCAAATAAACCATTCACCACCACTTGCCAGTCTGGTTCCAACGGGTCTGCAACATACCAAACTTGCTCTGCTTCGGATGCCAAGATGAAAGGTTCATTGGTAATTCGATCATCTCAGTATAACAAATGGTTGAAGATGACCAACGTGAAATTGAAGACATCTTCTTTCTTCCCGTGAATGTTGTCAATCAAATCACACTTAAACAACACATGTTTCATCCCATTGGAATATCGAATCTCAACAATATCTATCAATTGTCCCTAATAGTACACAGACCCCACAAGATAATTCTTGTCTTTCCGACTAGCATAACTTATGGTATCTGCCTTCAAAGCTACACCACAATTTTGTGTGGCTAACATAGGCGCTGTTTGGGAAGCCGGAAATGAGGCTATTATAGCCTATTTTGAGAAAAAAAAAAAAAAAAAAAAAAGCCCAAAAGAAAACACTGTTGGAAGCTTTTTCAAAAAAAAATAAAATAAAATAGGCTGCACAGCTGGTAGTGTAGGCACAGCCTACACTGTCAGCTACAGAACTTGTGTCCATCAATAAGTAAATTACGATTTTACCCCTTGATATGAATTTAAAAAAAATATATTTTTAGGGACAAATTTGTCATTTTAAATTTAAACATCATTTCAACACACTTTCCAATACAACAACTCAACTAAAAATTCATCTCATCTTCCTAAACACAAAACTAAAATAGCCTACTAAAATAGCCAAAAAGCCAAATAGCCTACTAAAATAGCCACTTCCCAAACGAGGCCATAATAAAATATTGAGTGAGTGGCATAACCTACTTTATGAGTGGTTGAACTGCGCTTGTATTGAATAAGACATACCTTGAATAAACAGATGAGGTATTTTCCTTTAAAGCCAAGGTTCCTACTATGCTTCAACCAACACGATGTAGTTTCCTTATTGCAACAACGACATGCATATTCTCCTTTCGTGCTCCATCCTGACAAGTTTGCATATGCAGCAAAATCACTAATTGTCCATAGTAAAGTTGCATGCATTTGAAACATTTGATTTGTTGATGCATCAAATGTGGAGACACCGTCATTCTATAGTTCTTTCAACTCCTCAATCAACGGTTGCATATACACATCAATCTTGTCACCTGGTCCTTTTGGGCCATCAACAAACACAGATAAAATTAGAAATTGTTGCTTTATGCACATCCATGGCGGCAAGTTATACGAAATGAGCACAACAGACCAAGTGCTATGAACTATGTTCATCGTCCTGAATGGGTTAAAACCATCATATACTAAGCCAAGCCTTACACTTCGACAATCATTACTAAAGTCAATATTCCAACGGCCAAAATCTTTCCATGCAAGGGAGTCAGCAGGATGCCTAAAGACATCGTCATCAGTTCGTTCCTCTGCATGCCATCTAATTAACTTGGCCGTCTTGGATGACATAAACAACCTCTGCAACCTTGGCTTTAAAGGAAAATATCTCATCTGTTTTGCAACTATTCGTTTGCCACCTTTGTTAGGACCATTTGAAACACCATCACCATTTTATTTCCATCTAGAACTGTTGCATATGACACATTTATCAAGATTGGTGTCCTCCTTTCGAAACAACATGCAACTGTTGGGACATGCATCCCACGTCTCATACGTGAAACCCAAATCTATTGTGACCTTTTGAGCTTTATAATATGAGTGGGAGTTTCACACCCAACAGGAATGCCTTATTCAATAACTCAAGCAACATGTCAACAGACTTGTCTGTCCACTGATTAAGCACCTTTAGATGTAGAAGTCAAACAATGAATGACAAAGATGTGAACTTCTGATAACCCGGATACAATTCACTTTGTGTATCTTGAAGAAGTTTGAAATACTTTGCAGTCTCTGCATTTAGACCAAGCTAGGGTTCAGATGCATGGGGATCAGGCGCTTGTGGTTCATTACCCTTAACACTTGTACCGGCATGTGGATTTCCCATAGCCCCTTGTATCATTCTAACCGTATCATCCCCAATGTCTAAATTAGCCAATGTTTCATTCTCTCGATTACCATACAAAGATACGTAAGATTTCCCGTAATTAATCTAATGTGTATAGACTATAAAGAAAATAATGGAGAATGAGCTACCCTATTCTCACATTCATTGCCCTCAAAGTAGAAGGGCTTCTCGCTGACGCATGCATGCATGTATAGGAGGGTTTAATACAAAAGGCACAAATTGTTAGATATATATAGCAAGCTAGCTTCCGTGGAAGAAATTGTTTTGCCACATAAATAAAAGATGCTTCTCATGTCAAGTAAAAAGAAGATGATAATTATATCAAATTAAAGAAAATTATATATGCTTCCTCCCTCTTCTCATGACAATCTCTCAAATCCATATGACATAATTTTCAATAAATTTATAAAATTAAACAAAAATTTTAGTTAACCTAGCAGAGCAGAGACATGAAGACGAAGAAGAAGAAAAGCTAACCTGATTCAAATATTGAAACTGACTAAGAGAGTTAAAGAGAGACACGTTGTATCGTCATCGCTCGCTCGCTCGCCGCACACTGCTTGTAACGACCCCAATACGCGTTGATTCAACTATATCTTTTGGAATTGAAGCTAGGTGCACGTAAAGTTATTAAAGGTTCGGTGAATGTTTGTGGAGACTCTCATGTGTTATTTTTGGATTTGGGGATTTTGATTGAGGTGGCAATATGATGGTAAGGTAAGATTGAACCAAAGAATTTGATTCGGATAGTTATTTTACGAACATCTGCCACTCTTTTGCCCTTTTCTTTGTCCACATTTTGAATTTGGATATGAGGTTAGAACCATTGGAAAGCTTATTTCCGGGGCTTCAATTTGGACACAAGAACGACCTAAAACGAGGTCCGGATGGGGAGGTTACACCTATATGAAGTTTTGGAATCAGGTTGAGTAGGTCCGCCCGAGGGGGAAAGGGTGCGCCCGACCGGAGTTTTCGGGACAGCAGCTTTTAAATCGTGATTTTGGATCACTTTTTGATATTTTCTTTCCCCTTCTTCTTTCCTTTTCTCCCTAGTCCGAAACCCTAGCCCTAAACTCTTGAATTCCTTTACTTTGATCATGATCCACCATGATTTTTGGCATCAATGAGGGAGATTAAGGGAGGATCAACAATTTTATCCGATTAGAACTTGGAATGGTGAAGGCTCCTTCTCAAGCTCACCTTTTTGTTTGATTATTGAGGTAAGGGTTGAATCCACATCAATATTTACAATCATAGTCAGATTTGAGTTATTTCTATTGTTGAATTATGTGATTTCTATATATTTGAAGTGTATAGAAGAATTATGAGATTTTTGGGAAGTTTGGGTTTGAATAAGGAGGATTTTGGGAAGTTATGGTTATTTTACATATGAAATTGATGGATTGTATGATTGAAGGCTTGAGGAGGGTTGTGGTTGGTTTATTGGGTGATTTAGCACCTTAATTTGATATTAAGTTTGTCTAGTTTGAAGCTTTGTTTGTATTGTTAAAGATTGGAAAGATTTAGAAAGATTGGAAATCCAGATTTTCAGAATTTTGCTTGGTCCGCTCGAGCGGAGGAAGGACCGCTCGAGCGGGAAAATCGACCTCCCAGTAGTTTTGTATTTTTGTGCAGTCCGCTCGAGCGGCCAAAGTGGCGCTCGAGCGGGGAACCCTTTTTTCAGGCAAAATTATTGATTGCTCAGTTTTGAATGTTCAGTCCTCTGGTATTTTTAGAATGTTATTTTGATGACTTTAAGATGATTATAATTCATACGAATGTAATGATTCAATGAAGAATTCCTTAATGATTTAAAAAGGAAAAGGGAGTTAATTTGTAAGTTATGTACGTATGCAGAATGCACTCCGGGAGAGACAAGCGCTCCATTGTAACTCTGTGAGTAACAGTACTACATATGTACATCAATCTTATTATGATTATGCATATTCTGTTTTCCATGGCAATTATGCTAACATGGTTGTATTTGAGAATTGGTGCGAACATAGAAGGATTCGGCATCTATTGAGATGGCTCGAACTATTCTCAGATCCCGGCCCACGATTATGGTTATCGGTATTGTACTATAGTTTATATAGTATTGTGTTTGATTTACCATTAAGAAACATTATTAACATTCTGTTATCCGTAGATTGGTGAGTAAATAGAACAATGATGCTTATGTATCCCGAGATCTATTGATTTAAAGTATAGAACCATGGTACCTTCGTATTTCTGAAAGTGTTTAATCCGTGACATATGTTCAACATTTGCTAATAAATATCAGCAACGTTCTATTAAACTTACGTTATGTATTTTCAGTATACTATGAAACGAAATGATTGATTTATGAAAAGCTATGATATGTTGGGAATAAACGAACGAATGTTCAGTTGTCTAAAAAGTATTTGTGGCACCCTTAGTCCGGATGGCCCTCGCCCGGGTAACCGCGGCCTATGGCCCTCGCCGGGGTAACAATATCGTGTCGTGTGGTCCCTGACCTACCTGCTAGGTCTTCGGACCTACATCAGGTCTTCGGACCTACATTGTGGTCTTCGGACCTACCTGTTCTGATGGACTATGGGCGTACCACAGATAATCTTATGCAAAATCTGAATATGAAAATGATTATGAAAATGGTTTGGAATCTGGAAATGCATAAGACTCTGTTTCTGACAAGATTATATTTCTGATAGTCTGGACCGTTAGGTCATTCTGTAATGTTCTGGTATGGAGCAAAGTGCTGTACGGAACGAAGTGCTACACTTTGGTGGGAGCCACCTCTGGAATCGTGACTGAGCCACCTCTTGAGTCCATACATCCGTTATTTCGTTACCACGCTTATATGCGTCCCGCTACTTTACGCTTTATGCGGTGCATTATTTCGATATTACATCGCTCATTATTTACATTATTACGCTCATGCATTATTTCCGTTATCCTTACTACTTCTGTTATTTATGGGCCGGTGGCCGTTCTGATATATCTGGACCTTTGGTCGTACTGCATCTGTAGGCTTGTGACAGTTCTATATAGACTGAGTTTAACGCTATTCTGTTACGGAAGTAGGACCCATGATATGTTGGAAATAATTATGGAATGTAATTAATCAGATATATCTGCAGTTCTATGTGTGATTATTCAAGTTAAACATTATATTGTTTATGTACTATTATTCACTGAGTTCGCTCATTCTATATTTTGTCTGTCTGTTTCTGTAGGTAACCAATCGGGAGTTCAGTCCCAACCTTTAGGGCTTGTATTTCTCTTGTTAACCTTGAGGCGCCTGTGCACCACCGAGGTCGTTCATTTTGTAAAGTTCTGCCGAGTTCCGACTTATGCATTGGATGTATATTTTTGGGTTGATTGTATAATTTCTTCTTCATTTATATTTTTGTTATGTGCCTATTTATGAGGCTGAGTCGAGTCTTATGTGTGTAAACTATCTGTATAATATTTATTTAGTGCAATGTGTGCGGTCCTGGCATGGTAGTAGTAGCTCAATGGATGATGTTTTATGTATTTTATATTATTAAAGGCTTCCGTTCAGGCCCCGCATGATATATATATAACAGGTTTAGTGTCTGTTTTCGAATGGGTCATGCCCAAACTTTTAGGGGCGGGTTTGGGGCGTGACACTGCTAGCCGCCATCGCACACTACTCGATGCTATCTCATGCTACTCGCTACCGTCGCTCGACGCCGTCGATTCGATGCTCGTTGTCATCTGTCGTTGCTCACAGTTGAGAGAGAAAGAGAGAGAGATGGGGATTTTTTATAGGGATTTTGTTCAAAAGATTAGGGATTTTTGAGATTTGGGATTTTTGGTTGAAATGGGGAAAAAATGAGCGTAAAGGGGAAAAAAAGCTGAGTGCTCAAGTTTCACCATCACAAATGAAAATTTAAACAACAAAACAACGTCATTTAACTAATGTTTTTTATTTGCGACAGGGGGATTGCCGTCGCCAAAAACTTTTATTTGCAACATGGGGAGGTTGCCTTCGCCAAAAAACTCATTTTTTGCCAAAAACCTTTGTGTCCATTTTGCTGCACAATGAGAACTAGGGAGAGAGAGAAACAGAAAAAGAGAGAGAAACAAGAGATGATTAGCGAGAGATAAACAAAGAGAGAGAGAGAGAGAGAGAGAGAGAGCAAAAGGAGATGAACGAGAGATATAGACAGAGAGAGAGAGACATAGAAAGAGAGAGATGAGAGATGAGTAAGAGAGACAAAGAGAGAGATGAGAGAGATAGAGAAGAGAGATAAGTGCAAGAGATAGAGAAGAGAGATGAATGAAAGAGAGAGAGAAGAGAGATGAGTGAGAGACACAGAGAGACAGAGAGACCCATTTCATTTTTTGACTTTTTCCTCTTTTAACAAAAATGGGCTAAAAGAAAGAGATAAGTGTGATTGAGAGAAATGAGCAATTGAGAGAGAAGAGAGATGAGAGAGAGAGAGAGAGAGAAAGAGAGAAAGGGAGAAAAAAAAGAGAGAAACAAGAGATGAGCGAGAGATAGACAAAGAAAGAGAGAAAGAGAGAAAAAATAGATGAACCAGATATATATATATATATATAGAGAAATGAGCGAGACACACACACACACACACACACACACAGAGGCCCATTTCATTTTTTGACTTTTTCCTCTTTTTACAACAATGGGCTAGGAGAAAAAGATGAGTGACTAAGAGAAATGAGAGATGAGCGATTGAAAGAGAAGAGAGATGTGAGAGAGACAAAGAGAGAAAGAGAGAGAGAAAAAAAAAGAGATCGATAAATCGAGAGGGAGATCGGTAAATCGAGAAGAGAAGAGGGAGAGAGTGAGCAACACGAACACAGTGGGAAAGAGAGAGAGAGAGAGAGATAAATAGTGAGAGTGAGAAAGAGAAAGAGAAGAGAGATGAGTGAGAGAGATAGAGAGACAAAAGATGAAAAAATGGGTAAAAAGAGAAATGTTATATCAAAACAGTATCGTTTTTTCTATTTTTTTTTTAAATTTTTTTCTTTGTGACTGCACTTATTACCGTCGCAAAAAACTCTCTTATTTCCAACTGTAGTTGTTGCCGTCGCAAAAGTTGCTTTTTTTGTGACAAGAAGTGGTGCCGTCGTTGTAACCTGATTTATTGGTGACGACAAGTGGTGCCGTCGCAAAAACTCACTTTTTGCGATAGTAAGTGGTGCTGTCGCAAATGCTTGCGTGTTATATGCCCCATTTTTCTTGTAGTGTAAATAACTTACAAACCATAACTTAATTTTAAAACCATGCTAAGCACAAAACTAAAAATGAAAAAGAAATCTAGTAAAAGAAATTTTATCTTTGTAGTAGAAAAAAATGTTATTTCAACCGAGGTACGACATGGCTTGGATATATACTAGATATGTCTGGGTACGACAAAAATTAAGAAGGAAAAATTTGAATACGTGTTTTGTGTACCCGGTACGTTTGCAGAAATATCATACGTAGGTAAGTAGCTATTACGAGTACGACATGTTTGTTGAATTATCCATATTTCATACTCTCAAGATAATTCTAAAGGAGAATTTTTTTATATTTTTATTATTTTTTACAAAGTATATTATTTAAAATTTAATTTTTTCATTATTGAGATACAAAAATATTTATTAAATATTTTAAATTTGTTTTTTAATATTTGGGTGACATTGATTTTTAAGGTATAGTTTGAGGGGTAAAATAAAATTTCAAATGAATTTTGATGCTACATCAGCACATTCCATCCAATTGCAGATGGAATGGCAGGGGCCAAATTAATCAAAGTTTTAAAAACTTAGGTGTAAAATTAATATTAATCAAAGTCGGGGGTCAAATTGAAAAATGCATGAAAATTTGAGTGGCAAAATGATATTTCCTTTAATAGAAAACGAAACTCAATGAAAAATATTTTTTATGGTCAATAAAAAATAAACCTATTCGGACAAAATGTTTTTCACTTTTAGAAAGTAAAAAATATTTTTCAAATTAAAATTTTACCAATGTCACTACACCACCCCACCACCTCCACCTCTACTTTCATTGCACCACCATACCACCACTATCAAACATAAAAATATATTTTTCATTAAAAAAAATTCCATTCAAGCATAAAAATTTAAATTTCCAACCAAAACCGGATACTCCTTAAGTATCTCCATACACTAAAGTATATGTAAAACTCGTCGAGTACTTCATGTCTGCAAAAAATCAGGTAGAGCTGATATCAGTAGCCCTTGATCGGAACACATTTTTGTCAATGATAATATAATTTAAAAATAAAATTGTTAACAAAAAAAAATGTTTCGATCAAGGAGTTATTGATATTTGATCAATATGATTTTTTTTGCAGGCATGAAGTACTCGACGAGCTCTACACATTAAATGGTTTGAATTATTAAAATAGGACTTGTGATGAACCACATAGGCCTAATAGCATGCTCCAGTCTATTGTATAGACTAGAGAGAAGCCTTTCCCCCCAAAAAAGTAAAATTTAATTTTTACATTTTAACTTTTAAATTTGTTTATTTTATAAATTAAAATGAATTTATAATAGAGATTTGATCCCATTCAAATAGCATTTTTTTTTTTAAAATGTGCTATTCAATCAACTAATTTTTTAAACAAAATTCAAAATTTTGTTTATAAAAATACTACTTAACCCCAAATTTATAGATGATAAAATGAAAAAAAAAAAACAAAATTGCTAAAAAAATTGTTTTGCAACGGTATTAAAAATGATAACTTTTGGCTCATCGATTTTGTACTCGTTGGACTATAATTTTCATTAAAAAAATGGTATAAAGCCAATAGCATCCGATACATGTTAGAGAAAATACTTCAGAGAATTCAGACGCTTCTAAAAAATATACACTTCCTTCGTCTTATTTTGTTTCTCCACCCATTTATTTTGAGTTGTTTGAAAATATTTGTGATTATAAACACATTTGAAATTTGAAATAAAAGGGGATTGTTGTAAAATGCACACTAAAAATTGAAATTTAAAATAATGATTGTATTTTTTTTTTTTTTTTTTTTTGTGGGTTACAACAAAATCCTCCCACTCTCCTGCAGGTTCAAGGCAACGCCCCTTGCCGAAATTACCAAGGTGTCTAATTGTTCGTTCCAAGTAAGAAGACTATAACCTAGAAACTTGTCCTAACCTCTCAAAACAAGTTCCGCTTAAGTCAGGACTCACACAGCGAGAGAGCATTGGGCCCACACCAAATGCCGTAATAGTAACAATTTGAGACTAACCTCCTAACCAATTGCGCTACGCTCAAGAGATTGGCCCAAGGGGTTTTGAACTTGATACCTAAGGTCTCAACCCCCAGGCCTTTACCAAGTTTGCAAACACCCTTGGGTTAGAATTTAGAAAAGAGATTGTATCTTCCTTTAATAGGTTCAAAGTTAGAATTTTAAAAAGAGATTAGCCCAGGAGATTGTATCTTCCTTTAATAAGTTCAAAGTTAAAATTTAAAAAAAAGACAAACATTTTAGGACAAAAGGAATACTTTTCATTAGATTTAGAATTGATGTTTAGTCAATAATAGATGATTATATAATTATCTTATTATGAAAAGGAAAATGCTATAAACACAAAATTTTTTGCTAAATAAATGACTTAATGTCTCATATTTGGTCATTTATTTAATAGAAAATTTGATATTCCTAGCATTACTTTTATGAAAAATATGAGACAAAATTGTCACATTATTCCACCTGGTATTTTCGAAATATATTGAATAATCTCTCAAGTAATGATATACAAATAAAAAAAATTATATATAAAATTCATATATAATGATGTGTCAAATGGATATTCAGTTCATTTTAAATAAATAAAAAATCCATAAAAGTCACTTCTTATTTTAAAATTGCCATTGAGACATTATTTGATAAAAAAATTTATTAAAAAATTCTATTTGCAAATCATTTTCTTATTCTCTCCTATAGTTTTTGTAGTTATTACTAGCAGTAGTTACAATAAATGGTGAGGGAGAAATAATTATTTTCTGGGAGGAGGATATACACAGTTAAACTGACCATTTATGAGGACCAAAAAGGTGGGGCGGTTTTAGTTTTGAGTAATGTTAGAAATTCTAAAAATTCTATCAAAGTTTCTACCAAATGTCTTACATGGATGTAGGACCCATACAATATGGGTCTCATGTAAGTCCCTAGTAGAACTTTTGATAGAATTTTTCGAGTTTCTAACATGTAGTTTTTGTTTTGTCCTAAATGGGTATACTTTTAGGAAAAGTTATTTATTTATTTAGATAGGATATTTTTAGGAAGACTTAAAACTGGGCAAAAAAGGGGAAAAAGTATAAATTTTGTGGGGGACATAAGAATGTAAGAATTTGTTCTCTTTCCAAACAAAATCCAAATCAAGAATTTGTTCTATTCTTTTTTCTAAAATGCAGACGAGAATCCGATCTCTCCTTTCATTTCTTTGTTAAAAGCTGTTAATGGATTAAATAATATTCGAAGTTTGTCCAGTTATTATTTCAAGATTTTAAAATGCACATAAGTTGAATCAAACACTTGGTTAAAAAAACAAAGAAAAGAGAGAGGATAAATTATACTAATAGTTCTTGCATTTTGTACTCTGTGTCATTTTTGTCTCTATAATTTCAATTAACTCAATTTTGACTATGAATTTTAAATTTTGTATTAATTTTGTCCAATTAATAACACTAATTGAAAATTTTGAAGGAAAATAGTTATTGAGTTGATTAAGGTTAATTTACTGAGTTAAACAAATTTACAATTTTGCATATAAAAGCATGGCCCATGGTGTTCATGTACATATTTTTCATCAAAAAATACTAACAATTATAATTAATTAAATCAAATTAAAATCCATGTATAATTTGTTAAAAAAAAAAAAATGATCCTTTTATTCACTTCATTTCTATGTATAAATGTGATGTGTGGTGCAGCCTGTAGGACAATACGAATCACTATATCATCATGTAGGGAAATTCTCACCAATAAATCTTTAAAAGGGGTGCATCATATACCTCTTTAGTTATGTTAATTTTTTTTTTTTTAAAATTATAACCAATTTTTTTTTTTTTTTTATATAGTTATAACTATTAATTATAGTACTTATATATTCTGTCTACCATATATACCATATTATATTTATTATCATACTTAAAATTACCATTCTCCTATATAAAGGAGTCTTGTATACACAATATTGAATATATACATAATATAATATTCTCTTTCTCTATCTTTCTCTTAGATATTGTAACATGGTATCAAAGTTAGGTTAAGTACTTAGTAATTTGGCTTTATCGACAGGCAGTAGTCTTGCCTTGACCGCTCGCCAGATCTCAATTCAATTAACTGCCATATTTTTCTTTCAGTATCGTTTCATGGTGATCTCCTTCTATGTCCACTAATTTCTCTATATTCCTCTATCCCTAGCCAAAGTTCCGCTACATCTACCAACTCCATTGCCGCTGCCCACAAACCCATCACCATCTCAATATCATACTACATATTTTATTATTTTTTCTTCATTACCTTCAACGGCAAAACCAACACAACCTACTAATTTTTTATTTTCCTCATTACTTTATCACATAACATTTGCTCTCCACTTTAATCTTTTTACAAATTTTTTTATTCCCACCATCACATGGGCTTGCTTCCACCAGCCCATCTGAATTTTTTCTTCTTTCTTTCTTTCTAGAATTTTTTTTTATATGACATGAAAAAAAAAAAAATCTATTTTTTGCTCCACTTTGTCTTTCCCTCTGCTTCAATTTCAAACAGATTTTTCTATCTTCAAACCTATTTGAGTTTGAGGGGATATTATACTTATATCATGGTGAGCATGGTTATACACCATGCAAACCACCCAAGCCACCCCCTTGACGCACTTCCTAGTCCTCCCCCTAGGCGCACCACTTAAGTCACCTCCTTGGCGCACTCCATAAGTTGTCCCCTTGGTGTATTTTTTATTCCTTTCCAAGTTGTCTCTTAGCGTGCATGATTCCTTTTCAAACGTCCCCTGGCACACATGGTTCCCTTCCAAGCCGGTCCTGGCGCACTTCTTCGTCTGTTGCCATCATCGTTCAACGCCATGTCATAAATTTTGTGTGTGTCACGTTTGCTTGTTCAACATCTAGTTCTTTTTCAACGGTCCGACATGACTCTAAAAAATGTCATCCGGTTGAGATTTATTTTCTCCCGGCTTCTTCTCTGACAGTCCAACACAACCTCACCAAAAAAAATTGTCTTTCGGGCGCACATTCGCCGCTCTTGGATAGTTTGACACGACCTCACCAAAAATCGTGCTCTGGGCACACCTTTGCCGCTCCTGGACGGTCCAGCACGACCTCACCAAAAAATGTCTCCAGGCATTAACTCCGGCTTCTGATCTATCTCAAGCGCCCTTGTGCTTCCATCCAGACTTTGTAGTCTATTTGCCTCGGATCTATTCATATTTTTAGTTTTATTTCATGTTTTAGTTTCTCTCTCCAAACTCAAGTTAATATCCTTACTTGAGTTTGAGGAGGGGTGTTAAATATAGTAACCATGTACTCTGTCTATCGTATATACCATATTATATTCATTACCATACTTCAATTTCTCCCCTCTTAGATAATTGAGTCTTGTATACACATATACACATAATATATATTTTTTTCTTTCTCTCTATTAGATACTCTAATAATGACGCTATTTTAGTGATGATTCACAAGTTCTTTAATTATGTTGCATGTTGTGTTTAATTAAGACAATTTTTATTTTTTTTTAGTTATGACTCAGAAAGTATGAAATTATATCATTTTTTTTGAAATTATATCATTTTTTCTTTAATTATGAAGTGCATGTGTGTGGCTGGTTTTTCGTGCTCCTCGGAGGGGTTTAGTCTCCTTAGATACAATAGCCCCACGGTTTGGACTCTCGTGGTTCTAAATCTAGTTTCACAAGTGCAATGTGAAATAGATAAACACAAATGAGAGTCCAAATCCTGCAAATCTTAGAAAAATCCATTGAATCATCAGAGATGCCAAAAATGGACTGCATTGCCAGATTTCAGATTCACCATCTAAATATTTTTAGAGAATTTAGGAAACCCGTAACTCGTGCCAAAGGCCACTTGTCTGTCATAAACGAAGTGTCTCGGGTCGGGAACTTAGGTATGAGAGGGGAAGGTCATGAATTGAGCACCCCACTCACCCGATCAAAGATCGGCTTCTACTAATCATGATGTGAATCTTATGTACATTATATGCTCTTGTTCCGATTATTATGCTAACTTTACCATGTGAGGCACATAAGTATAGACTAAGTCACCTACTTTGGAATGTTTTGATTTTATGTTTATTTGAAAAGAGTTTTGAATATGTGCTACTTTAAAAAAGTAAGCTCACATGTACATCGATCAAAAGCATCCCAATTTAAGTGAAAAAGCCTTCATCCACCAGCATTCAAGAGATTTATCAAATAAGCACGTAGCCTCATGGTAACATGCTTGATATGGCAGCACAAACTTACATGCAATATGCTAAAGTAAAAAAATGCTCACGTAGTACTCAACCGAGGCAAGCCAAAATAGAAGAAAATAGTTAGAAAAATGCATGCTCTAATATGCAAGTGAATAATGCAACACATACAAAATGTAACTACTAGGTTCGGTTTATTTAACATGTCATGGATTAACTCAAAGCATGCGGTAGTGCACGTATTCAAGTAAGTAGGAAATGACAACAATGTTAGAATGATGAACCGAACCTAATGCACGCAAAAATTGGATACAACATAGGGCAATGATATGGAACGAAAAATATGATGCTACCACGGTAAGCATATAAATAAAAGGGAGAAAAAAATAGGGGTTGGAGGACATACACAATATTACAGGTGTTAGAAATTTGCCCTCTCATAAGAGGGTCCGAATGAATGTCCGAATCATCAACTAATTAATTACAAATCTGAATGAATAATTCCTAATTTATGAAAATAATAACATGACAACAATAATATGAACAAGGATCACATGCGTGCCGATGAAGACAATCCTTAGAAACTCCTATGTCTGCCTTCTGGGAAATTGCTCTATTTCACCCTCAGCCACTACTCTATGTTTTCAACAAACTGCACTGTGTACCATTATTTTGAGTCTGGCCGGCCCACAAAGAAGCCCAGCTGGGTCCAAATAAATCCGGCCGTAACCTAATTTTGGTAAAAAGACAATTTTGTACACTGAGGTGAAAACAGTACAGACAGAGTGTTTCTGAGAGATGTTTGTTCTCTCTGCCCTTCCTTATCATGAAGATATTCAAGGTATGAGTAGATTCACTTCTCAAATCATCAACCAATGCAAATTTGTTGCATGATGATCTTTAGAAGCAATAGGATAAGAATTTAGTAAACAAAACAAAAAGACAAACATTACCTCTTTCCTATCATAAAATTGGTCAAGGAAGAGGTAGGCATGCTTAACTCACAAATAATCAATTCACAGTGTAATACATGATAATCATAGAGCCACCAAAAAGAAACAAAAGTAACAACTCAAAAAGTGTTGTCAACTCATCTCTCTACTCATGGAATAAGGATGAAACATTCATTTCCATTCTACAAATTGGAACTAGGAGAGAGTTTTCAACACCTCTCAAGAAAGAGCTCTCTTGGAGTATCAAAAAAAGTAACCAAAAAAAAAAAAAAAAAAGACAAAACAAAAACAAAACAAAACAAAAAAACAAAAAGTAAGCTACTTATCAAGGCTTAAACACACAACTTGCCAAAGTTGTTGACAACTCTTCTTTTTCATGGAACAAGGATGAGACATCCATTTCCAAGTTTCGAAAAGCAATCGAGAAGAGAGTTTTTCAACACTTTGAACACGGAAACTACTACCTAGCTTCAAGGTGGACAACAAGAATATGAAAGCAAGAAATTTACACTAGTTAAGCAAACTTGTGACGGGGTGGCTAAGCCTAAGCTCTAATCCTCCCATGACCATAAGGTTCCAAGTAAAGCTATAACAAGGTAAAGACGATTAACTCAATAGATTGGCTGCTATATCCTAAACATGACAAATCCGAGAGGACTTACAATAACACAAATATGATATTCAAAGCATAGAAAGTAACAGCACAAGTAGTGGGGAGGACTAGGACCCTTTTGTAAGCCCATATTCAATTCTTAACATACAAAAACAACTTAAAACAGTGCTAAAAGGGACTGAAACTGAACCAAAAGAAATGAAAGGAAAGCAAAAAAAATGTAAGAAAAACAAAGAGGTACACAACTAATGAGCTAGCTAATGAAAGAGTGGCTAGCTCACTCACTTGTAACCAAGTTTTAATCACATTTTTAAGCTTGAAATTGCTCTAAAATTAGTATGAAAAGGCAAAGAAAATAGAGAAAAAAGATGGTAAAAAAGCTCAAAGTTTATCTCTTGAAAGAGATGAAAAGCTTCTTATTTATCAAACCACAAACCAAGTACTCTCTGAAATGATATTCACAACCTCAACAAAAGATTCAAGTCTAAGCTTGTATGGTGTATCTATTGTGTATGTATATTACAAGAGAGGAGAGAGGAGTGTTGAGCAAGCTATAAGCTCTTGGATATTTTTTCTAACCCCAAACCAAGAGGAGGGGTCTTGTATTTACAGAAAAAACAAGTTCTCACGTTGGAAATATCTGTATTGAGCTAGCTGGTACAAGGCATACACATGGGGGGACAACTAGCAGCAAAATATCTGTCTGTCATTGAACATGGCCGGTTAGCCAATGAATTGTACGGCCCGCCCAAAAAGTGGCCTACCTGGTTCAATTTTGCTCTAGTTTCTAGGGAGATCTAGCCAGCCCCAAATACACACGGCTGGGCTCAAATTACCTACAGCCAGCTCAAAAGTTTGAAAAGATGATTTTTAGGGTCTAAAACATGTTGGTAAAAAAAAAGGGAGTGTAAGGTTGGGATTATAAGCTCAAAACTGAATTCTTTTGTTGAAGATTCGAACGATTGCATAGCATAACATTTCATCATTGAACATTCAAAATGAGGCATCCAAGTCTTAAAGGTAGTGAAAATGGGGTGTCTACAATGTGATACACACCATTTGATGAGTGTGTACCATAGTGTTTCCCCATCATATATGTCATCCACAGGTTGCCAGTGACTACTATAAATGAGGTCCCACATTTAAAATAGAAAAAAAAAAAAATAATAATAATGTGTAAATGAAATGACATACAAGTCAATTTTATGAATATAGCGATTCCGGTTTTATCCCGACCTTTATTGTGTTCCAGACTTGGGTTCCGTGATTGTATGTTGTTGTCTATGTCTTGTTTCCTCCTTTTAAGTCTTTCAATTTGAGTTTTGGGACTTGTTGGGTGAGTTTAGAACAGGTTGGTTGTCTATTGGTACAAATGGTTGTTGCCTAGATTTTGGCCTCTTCGCTCGAGCGAGGCTTCTTGCGCTTGAGCGAGCCTTGTATGGTTTGCTTCTTCGCTCGAGCGAGATTTATTGCGCTCGAGCAAGAAATGCGGGTCTTCAATTTTTTCTGGGAAGGTGAAAGTGCGTCGCTCGAGCGAGGCTTCTTGCGCTCGAGTGAGCCTTGTGAAATTGTTTCTTCGCTCAAGCGAGACTTCTTACGCTCGAGCGTGCGTTTGCGCCCATGGCAGACCTGAAGCTTTGCATTCTACGCTCGAGCGACGCTTCTTGCACTTGAGCGAGGCCTCTTGTTGTGTCTGGTCGCTCGAGCGACAACTCCTTTGCTCGAGCAAAGACCCAATATATCAGTTCGCAGCAGTGATGCTTTACATCACTTTTTGATTCCGTTTCTTCCCCAAAACCCTAATCCGGCTGTCTCTCTCTCTATAACACACTCTCTCTCTACAAATACTCCATGATCTTGGGTCTCTCTACCCTACTCCCTTTATTAAAAAGATAAAGTTTTGCTTGGGCTTCCTTTAGATCCAAAAAAGTTTGAGTTTTGGGCATCTTCAAATTCCTCCTTCTTCCTATTTGGGTTCTACATTTGAGGTAGGGATGTTCTACTCTTTAATATGAGTTTTAACCTTGATATTTGTCATTTTTGTATAAATCGTGGAGTTGGGAAGTTTGGGTGAAGTTAGGGTTTGGGTTTGAATTTTTTAGAGAGGGGTTTTCTATTGTGGGCTCCATATGTGTATGTGAGGTCTTGAAAATGGGGTTCTTTGTGTATGAGTGGTAAAATTCAAAGATTTGCCCTTATATGAGTTAAATAAATTATTGGTATAAATAATGAAATTGTTATGAGAAATATGAATTGGAAGAATGCACAAATGAGATGTGTAGTTGGATTTGATAAATCACTCATCTATGGAAAATATGATAAATTATCTGTTTCTTATATTTATTTATCTGTTTGGAAATATCTGCTTTGGGCTATCGGTGGATGATAGCTATGATTGTTGTAGAAACTGCATGAGGATTAGGTGAATTGAAACTAATCAATTGGATTATGTCATTGAATATGACGGTTGGACTAAACCATTGAATATGTGATTTGATTGGTCATTGTATATGACAACGTGTTTAAATACATTGTATATGTATCTTTGTTTGGGAGGAGATAGGGGATGTACTCTATTGTTTGGGATGAGATAGGGGATGGACTCCATTGATAATTAAGTTGGCCGGAGTGTCCAGAGTGAAAGTCCCAAAATCTTATATATTTATGGGTGTCGGTTCCCTCGGACGTGGTTCCGTAAAATGACAAGAAATAGAAGTGTTGGATTGATGAATGTATTGAATTGTGAACCATTGAGCTGTAGTCTCATATTAGTTGCTTGATAATAACGAATTTGGTTAATTGACTTACTCGAAATGGAAGAATGGAAATGAATTGAGATATTGGTTATCTATATTGAATGACCTTGAAAAGAATATGTGTTGGTTAAGAATGTTGTACATTTATCTGATGCTCATATTTTAGTTAATTCTCATATATTGTTTAGCATATCTCTACTGGGCTTTGGCTCACCTTACTTGGGAAACCATTTTCAGATACAGGTGACATGCCACCTCCAAGGACATAGCTTGGGAGGCTTAGGGGCTGAAGGCTCCACTTTTTGTGATTTCGTTTTTGTGTTGAATGTTTATTCAAACCGAGGGCTTTATATGTATAGAGCGAGGACTCTTCTTTTATTGTAACCAAGCGAAGTCTTGAAAAGGTGTAAGCCCATAGGGCACTTATTCTGTTGTTAACATTTAGAGTTACATGCTATAGTTTCAGGATGTATATTTATGAAAGTGTAATGCATGTAATATCTTTTGTAATATTAACTCTGATGAATGAAATTACAACATTTCTATCATGTCTATAGATCTCGTGAATGATTGACTTATATAATATTTTGAGGGTGTCACAATGAATCTATTTTTTACACTCAATGATGCGTAAATAAAATAATTGATGGATAATTATAAATAAATTAAAAAAAAAACAAACGTAAGAGGGAGATTTGTTTTAAATATTTTAATACATATATTATCTAATTTTTAGATTTAAATAGCACTACTTTTTAAAATATGGTCTTGTTAATGAGTGCTTTGGAATACTTTCGTTAAATTAAGATACATATTTTTAAAAAATATGAAAAATCTAGTTACATTTTCTGGATCTAGTCTTCCACATAAGAAAGTCTATGGATCTAGATTTTGGATTCCATATTTTAGTCCAGAATAAATTATGTAGTGGAGATGGAAATTATATATCATGAAATTTATATATAAAATAAATTTGAATTATATACTAATATTTTTGAATAAATTGTAAATAATTTTTTTAAATAGGTAGTATTCTGTTTTCACATGCAAGTCCTACCACAATAACAATTTGATTTTATTGCAAGAGTCACGAATCGAGACATAGACCTCTGTAAAATAATTTATCCTCTCTTTTGTTGTTTTTATCATTGTATTGATCATGGCACATCAATGTCCTTCTCTTGTTTGGATCCATATCATCTCTCCTATTTTATAAGATAGTATGGGCTGTTTGATGTAATATATGAGTATTGTTATAAAATATTACCAGTGTAAAATCTGTGCTATATACGGCCAAATAATAAAATGTGATAAATAATATTAAATATGTTAAAATTAATTAAATATTATGATATTAATTTAGATTGATACTTAAATAATAAATTTGAGTGATTTTATTATGTTTATATAGATATGTAGGACTAATTAATTTTTTTTGAAATACACTCAATCGAATAAACTCAATTGAAAAGGAAGAGTAAAAGTGAAATTATGTAAATATAAGATAAAGATTATAAAAAAAAAAAAAAAAGTTTTGAAGATGAATATAGAAAGAAAAAAATTAGATAAATCTTTGAAAATAAATAAACTCAATTAAAAATGAAGAGCAAGAGTGGATTCTGTAAATATAAAATCAAGTTTAAAATTGAGGATGAACTATAAGAATATAGAAAGAGAAAATTAAATAAATTCCAGAAAAATGAGATAGAGAGAAATTCAGTAAACATCAAATGAAAATTGAAAAAAAGAAATCAAGTTAAAATTTAAAAATTCAAAAATAAAATAAGATAAACTTGGCAAAAAAAGTCTAATATAACTCTAATAATAGAAGAACAAAGAGGCAGTAGTTTAAAAACTGGATAAGAATGAAATATCATCTATAATTTTTTAAAATTTATAAATAAAAAAAAATTCTCAAAAATAAGAACTGAGATGTAATGACTTAAAAATTAGATAAGAGCTATAATTTTTTAAAATTTAAATTTTGTGTACTTAAAAAATAAACATTTATGATATCTGTGGGGGCCGAGATATTGAGACGTAAATAGGCCGAATAGATGAACCAGGAGTCGAAATATATACATCTCATTCGGCCCTATTTGGCCAAATAGCCTATTGATTGAGGGGCCGAGTGGAAAGCGGTTTTGCAGCAAGAGGAGCCGAATAAGTAGTTATACGGCGAATTGAAAGTGGGCCCAACCCCGAGGCCCAGGAAAGAAAAGATATAAATAGAAAAACGTCAGACAGAAAGAGGTATGTGAGAACTAGTATGCTTAACTTTAGGTACAAGCAATCAAGAGAGTATACACTGACTTATCCGTCGGAGTGCTAATTCTGGCATCCCCGATCGGAGTGTTCATCCATTTTTAGGTGACTAGCTGAGGATCACGAGCGTCCCCCAGGATCTGAAGAGTATTTCCAAACCACCTTCCCCACAATTGGCGCCGTCTGTGGGAATACTCAAATACATCCATGGCGGGCGTAACGGGAGACCCTCTGATAGTCACTGACGAAACCACACAGAGAGACGACCTCACTCCAACAAACATGCTTGGACCGGAGACTATCGCCGCAAAACGCGCCTTGAACTTTGCCTCACCCTCGACTTCAGCACATGAGACAATGCAAGCGATCATGGAACAAGCAAAGCAAAACAAACAGAGGTTAGAAAACATGATCGCTGAGAACGAACGTCTTCGTCAGGATTTGGCCTTGGAAGTGGCGAAATCCAAACAAGCTATACGCCAAGATCCGAAACGACCTCTGAGGGCAGGTGGTCAACAACCTCGAGCCTGACAACAAGACACTGATAGCGACTCCGACTCATTATCCCCGGAGCCCAAGAAGAAGGGACGACCCGAAACTACCAGTTCTTCTAAAGAGAGCCCACGTATAAGACATAAGCGAAGAAGAAACAGTTCAGATGAAGAAGACCAGCACGATCCCTTCATACGACGGATTGCAAGGGCAGTACTACCCAAGAAATTCAAAGCACCGTCATTCACCTTGTACGACGGTAAATCAGACCCCACCAATCACATTCGCCATTACAAGTAAGCCATGACACTGCATGCAGACGACGAGGCTCTCACGGCCATTACCGCCTTCAAGATGGGATTACATCCCAACAGTGCCCTCCGCAGCTCTTTGACCAGACGGCCCCCCAAAACAGTCTGGTCGTTAATGAAGAAGGTTGAGGAATACTGCAAAGTGGAGGATGACGCCTTGCAGGTTAAAGCCTGAAACGTGGCCAACAAGACGGCCCCTTCTAAAATTGCTCAGCCGATAAATTATGTACCACCTCAAAGCCCTGAACCACGGCATCGGACTAAACGAGACAAGAGACGGGATTCTCGCCGATCAAGCGACCAATGCCCCCACTGAGCAAATGAACAACTGCAAGTCGATGGCAAGCGCACAAGGCGCGTCGACAAGAAATACACGGATTTGTCAGAGCTGATCAGCGTGATCATGTCCAAAGTCCAACACCTTCCGTTCTTCAAATGGCCGTCCAAAATGGTGGGACCTCCCAAAACGAGAAGGCGGGATAGGCAGTGCGAATATCACAAGGATCACGGCCATGATACTGAGAGTTGTTACGCATTGAAGGATCACCTAGAGGAACTGGTACAAGATGGTCGGCTACAACAGTATGTCCGAAAAGGAAACTCAACCAAAGCAATAGCCTTACGACAGGATTCACCTCCACTCAGCGTGATCCACATGATTTACAGCTTGCCAATGTCATCCACGGTGCATACGATTCAGTCGAATCCCGACCCCCAAAATCAACTCACTCCAGCTAAACGGCCCTATAAAGCTGCAAGCATTGCTTTCGATGATTTAGATTTGGCCAGAGTGACACTTCCACACATCGATCCCTTGGTAATCAAGTTACGCGTAAACCGATTCACCGTTGAACGCGTACTCATTGACCCGGGGAGCACATCGGAAGTTATGTATTACAAGACTTTCACCAAACTCAGTTTCTCCGAATCAGATCTTTGTCCTGCTCCTTACCCATTATTCGGCTTCAACGCGAATCCAGAATACCCGTTGGGGAAGATCACACTTCTCGTTCGAGCGGGCTCCCGAACAGTGGATGTGGAATTCTTGGTCGTCAAGCTGCCATCGCTGTACAATCTCATCATGGGGTGAACTTGGTTGCATATTATGCAGGCCGTGCCAAGCACCTATTATCAGCTGCTACGCTTCCTGACAGAATGCTCCATTGAGCAAATCCGTGGCTCCCAGAAATCGACACAAGCATGTTATCTCCTTGCTGGAAATACGCCAAAAGAGTTGCAAGTGAATTCAATTGAGGTGCCGGATCGAGAGAGCCTCAACGATGTTGGGTGGCTCCCAAGTGAAAAGGCCATGGAAGCCCTAGATCGAGTTGAGATTGACGGCAACCCAGACAGGTTCTTCATGGTCGGTGCCTCCCTGAATCAAGCCGACAGGCAGCAGCTAATTTCCTTCCTGCTCGGCAACCTTGATGTATTTGCGCGGACTCCATATGAGATGTCGGGTGTAGATCCGTCAGTTTCGCAACACCGTTTGAATGTTGACCCTAAATGCAAACCGATCATTCAGAAAAGTTGGCGGTCAGCCGCAGAGCACACTGCCACCGTTGTTGAGGAGGTCGGTAAGTTGCTTGACGCCGGGGCAATCAGGGAAGTGACCTACCCTACATGGCTCTCTAATACTGTGGCTGTGAAGAAGAAAAATGGGACTTGGCGAGTGTTCGTTGATTTCATGGACCTAAACTAAGCTTGCCCCAAGGATTGTTTTTCCCAACCCAAAATTGACCAACTTGTAGATGCGACGGCATGCCATCAGCGTATGAGCTTCCTCGATGCTTACAGAGGCTACCATCAAATTGCCATGCACCCAGAGGACCAAGACAAAACTGCGTTCCTCACCCCAAGAGGAACCTACTGCTATAAGGTTATGCCTTTTGGGCTGAAGAATGCAGGGGCAACTTACAAAAGACTGGTCATCGCCATGTTCAAGGAGCAACTCGGTCAAACTATGGAAGTGTACATTGATGACATGGTGGTCAAATCCAAAGAAGAGCAAACTCATCTAGCCGATCTGGAAGAGACATTCGGCATTTTACGCAAATACAAAATGAAGCTGAACGCTTACAAATGTACGTTTGGGATCGGCTCTGGCAAATTCTTGGGTTACATTGTCAACCACCGAGGAATCGAAGCCAACCCGAGGCAAATCACAGCAATCTTGGAGCTTGGCTCCCCTCATTCAGTGAAAGAGGTTCAAAACTTGATGGGGATGGCCGCCCCACTTAACAAGTTCATCAGTCAGTCCACAGATCGCTGCCGACAATTCTTTCATACACTATGACAGGGCAAGGCTTTCGAATGGTCCGCCAGTGCGAAGCCGCTTTCAACGGCCTTAAGACCTACCTCTGATCAGTACCACTCTTGACAACACCTTCGGCAGATGACCTGCTCATTTTGTATCTGGCAGTTTCCGACCGGGCCGTTAGCGCCGTACTGATAAAGGAAGAGTTGGGAGAGCAGCGACCAGTGTATTATGTGAGCAAGGCATTGGTTGACGCCAAAACACGTTACCTTCCGCTGGAAAAACTCATCCTAGCCTTAGTCATGGCGGCAAGAAAACTGATGCATTACTTCCAAGGGCATAGCATCGGGGTGCTAACAGATTATCCCCTCCGATCAGTACTACGTAGTGCAGAAGCTTCAGGACGTGTTTCAAAGTGGGCTCTTGAACTCGGCCAGTACGATATTCAGTTTCTACCTAGAACCTCAATCAAGGGACAGGTGCTTGCCGACTTTGTTGCGAATTCACTGGGGGTCTTGCTGACTTCAAGTCTGATGAAATTCGACCGAAGCTGAATTGGAGAATTTATGTTGGGGACATTTGGCAGTTGTACTGTGATGGATCATCCAATCAGCGGGGCAGTGGAGCCGGAGTAGTAATCATGGCTCCCGATGGCGCAATAATTGAGCAGGCCGTCAAGCTCGGCTTCGAAGTATCAAATAACGAAACCGAATACGAAGCCCTTATAACCGGTTTGCGAAATACACATCTTCTGGGTGCTCAGCGCTTGCTTGTATTTTGCAATTCAAAACTAGTGATCAATCAGCTAAAGGGGGAGTACGCGGCAAGAAACAACCGTATGGCGGCTTACATGAAAACGACTAACTCCTTGCTAGCAAAGTTTGACCATCATGAATTGAATCACATAACACGTGATCAGAACACACATGTAGATGCCCTGGCTTGCCTAGCCTCCGCCATTAACTCAGAGATTAAACGGACCATCGAAGTAGGTTTCATCCCGGAGCCGAGCATTGGCCCTTCGGAGGAAGTCCAGGTCAATGTCATAGAATCTGGATCGAGTTGGACGGATCTCTTTGCTGCATTCCTGTCTTCCGAACAGCTCCCAGAGGACAAGAAAGAAGCGCACAAGCTGCGAAACAAAGCCCTGCGATACTATTTGGATCCGCAAGGAAAGCTTTATAAAAAAAATCCCTTTCTGGTCCATATTTGGAATGCGTGGATCTGGACAAAGTCGAAGAGCTTCTGACTGAAATACATGAAGGCAGTTGTGGCGCCCATTCTGGCGGGCGCTTTTTGGCTCATCGAGCCGTGACACAGGGGTATTACTGGTAGACAATGAGAGCCGATGCCGAATGTTATGTGAAAAAGTGTGAACAGTGCCAGAAGTTCTCTCCTTTGACCCACCTGCCTGCTGAAGAGCTAAGCTTCATAACCAGTCATTGGTCGTTCGCCCAATGGGGACTTGACATCGTCAGACCACTGCCTCGTGCCCCGGGTAACAAGCGATTTTTGATTGTCGCGACAGATTATTTCACAAAATGGGTAGAAGCGGAGGCACTAACGCACATCCGAGATACCGACGTGAAGCATTTTGTTTGGAGAAATATCATAACACGATTCGGCATTCCAAGAGCACTTATCTCAGACAACAGCACCCAGTTCGATTGTGGCGTCTACTGAGAGTTATGCATCAAGTATAGTATCCGGCCTTACTTTTCCACGTCGGCTTATCTACAAAGAAATGGTCAAGCTGAAGCCTCTAACAAATCCATCTTGGACGGCATCAAGAAGAGGCTGGAGAAAGCTAAAGGCAAATGGGTCAAAGAATTGCCGAGTGTGTTGTGGGCTCATTAAACTACGCCGAGGCGATCTACTGGGGAAACGCCATTTGCTCTATGCTTTAGAACCCAGGCAATCATACCCCTGAAGATTGGCCTCCTAACTTTGAAATGAAAAGTTTTTGATATGGGCCAAAACGACATGATGCTGGCCTTGGATTTGATTTTGATTGAAGAACGAAGAGACCGTGCCCTTGCATCCATGGCGCGATATCAACAGCAGCTTGCTAAGTCATATAATCAACGTGTTCAGCTGCGCCGCTACACACCAGGAGAGTTGGTCCTGAAGAAAGTACTCCCTGCTGCCAAGAAACCAGCTGATGAAAAATTAAGCCCTAACTGGGACGGCCCCTATCAGGTCGATTTGATCACGGGAGTAGGGGCATATCGGCTCAAAGACATGACTAGAATTAGTCTGCCACGGCCTTGGAATTCAACGCATTTACGTAAATTCTATCATTGACCCGACTTGTGGGGCTTGATACTGGTACATATTTCACTTTTGCAATGCAAAGTTTCTCATTTCTTTATCACGCAATTCAGTTCACAAGTCTACAGATTCGGAGCCCCATTGGTGCATGACACCCTTGGGCCGATTAAGCCTCCGGATTCGGAGCGCCCTTCGCGGATATCATAATTGGCCAATACAAGTCTCCGGATTCGGAGCCCTATCGGTGCATGACACCTTTGGGCCGATTAAGCCTCCGGATTCGGAGCGCCTTTCGTGGATATCACGATTGGCCAATACAAGTCTCCGGATTCGGAGCCCCATCGGTGCAAGACACCTTTGGGCCGATTAAGCCTCCGGATTCGGAGCCCCATCAATGCAAAAGAACCTTGGCCGATTAAGCCTCTGGATTCGGAGCGCCCTTCGTGGATATCACGATTGGCCAATACAAGTCTCCGGATTTGGAGCCCCATCGGCACATGACACCTTTGGGCCGATTGAGCCCCCGGATTCGGAGCGCCCTTCGTGGATATCACGATTGGCCAATATAAGTCTCCGGATTCGGAGCCCCATCAGTGCAAGACACCCTTGGGCCGATTAAGCCTCTGGATTCTGAGCGCCGTTTATGGATATCACGATTGGCCAATACAAGTCTCCGGATTCGGAGCCCCATCGGTGCATGACACCTTTGGGCCGATTAAGCCTCCGGATTCGGAGCGCCCTTCGTGGATATCACGATTGGCCAATACAAGTCTCCGGATTCGGAGCCCCATCGGTGCAAGACACCCTTGGGCCGATTAAGCCTCCGAATTCGAAGCGCCCTTCATGGATATCACGATTGGCCAATACAAGTCTCTGGATTCGGAGCCCCATCGGTGCAAGACACCCTTGGGCCGATTAAGCCTCCGGATTCGGAGCGCCCTTCGTGGTTATCACGATTGGCCAATACAAGTCTCTGGATTCAGAGCCCCATCGGCGCATAACACCTTTGGGCCGATTAAGCCTCCGGATTCGGAGCGCCATTCGTGGCCAATATTTAAGCCTCCGAACTCGGAGCCATAGCCGTGCATAACACGTATTCAGCCGAATAAGAAGTCGGAGCCTTAAATATTCAAATATTCAAAGTGAAATGCTTCGTTAAGTTGAGCCGGAAAAAACCGTGTACACGTTAAAGCACAAACAAATTAAATGCTTAATCAACTTGAGCCGGCAAAAACCGTATACACGTTAAAGTGATGCTTAATTAAGTCTCCGAATTAAAATGGCGTAAGCAAGTTAAAACATACAAACATTCAAAATGACACGCAAACATTTAAAACAAAATATTTTATTAAATTAATCGAAAAATACATTCAGTTCAGTACATTGGAGCATTTACAATACGTTTAGTTCTATTCGACGTCGCCCTCATCATCGCTCTTTTCAATTTCAAAAGCGCCAAAAGGGAAATGCTGACGTTGATATAATGGCGACGCCGATTCAATTCTTGCTCCTTAGAGTGCCTCTGAAGCTTGGAGAGCCTTAATCCATCCATGCCTAAAGCCCCGGTTCTCGCATCGGCAGACCTCATCCGCGAGTTTCTCTTTGGTCTTGTCTATCCCGACTTTCTGCCCGTCATGGAAGCCTTTTTCATTGCCCATGGTCCTTGCATTTTCTACGGTGAACATGCTTGCCGTATCTCGATCAACAATCACATGAATTAACAGCCGTTGGGTCACCCTCTCCTCCACGACCGGGTTAGATTGACCTGCCGTACGCAGCTTAGCGATTTAAGCCTTCCTAAGCTCCCTAAGCTCACGCTCGGCCTTCTCCTCGCGAGCCTCCAAATTTCGAATTCGTTCGTCATTCTTTTCTATCTCCCACCGAGCGGCGCGCAGACGCATGCCGACTTCATAGGCGGTGTACAGCCCTCTCACCGCTCCATGGATGCCCTCTCGAAACACTTCGAAATCCTGTCGACCGACCATCGACTGCTGGACTTCCGAAGGAAAAATCTGTCGAACGAACTCGACTGCTACACCTGGGTCGTTGACAATGGTGTCCACCTCCGTCATCAGTTTATTCCCCACAAAAACCGTAAAACTCAACGGTCGCAGCATCGCGTCAGCCTCACTTCTCGATCGCGGTCGTGGGGAGTTTCCCCGTTGTTGTTTCTCCTTACGGGGTGATCTACTTCGACAACTTGGGGGCTGACATTTTTCCCGTTCCTTGGACATCCTACCTCCCATACGTGTAGGCTCGCTGCTGCGATTCATTGCAATGTCAAGCTCAGCCAATGTTCGCCCTTCTCCTCTGCTGCTGAAGAACACTCTATTTGACATTCGCACTTGTCTAACCTTACACAACAAACTAGTTTAAATTCAGTCTGAACACAATAAGTGGAATCACTGGCGCGAAGAGTCCTCCCCATTTATTTCTAACGCTTGCAGCGCCCTCGAGGCAATTCCATTAACGCTAAACTCCAAAAGCCCGATGCCGATCGACGTGCGCCGCAACCACTCCATGAACTACTAATATTCGGCTTTTTGGAGTTCATGCACTGGCTGGGGCAAGGGCAGATTTATTAATCTAATCGGCCAGGCATCTAAGCCTGATGCTGATCGATCTGTGCCGCAGCCACTCCATGAACTACTAATATTCGGCTTTTTGGAGTTCATGCATTGGCTGGGGCAAGGGCAGATTTATTAATCTAATCGCCCAAACATCTAAGCCTGATGCCGATTGATCTATGCCGCAGCCACTCCATGAACTACTAATATTCGGCTTTTTGGAGTTCATACACTGGCTGGGGCAAGAGCATATTTATTAATCTAATCGGCCAAACATCTAAGCCTGATGCCGATCGATCTGTGCCGCAGCCACTCCATGAACTACTAACATTCGGCTTTTTGGAGTTCATGCACTGGCTGGGGCGAAGGCAGATTTATTAATCTAATCGGCCAAACATCTAAGCCTGATGCCGATCGATCTATGCCGCAGCCACTCCATGAACTACTAATATTCGGCTTTTTGGAGTTCATGCACTGGCTGGGGCAAGGGCAGATTTATTAATCTGATCGGCTATTCGACGAGGATAAATTGTTAAATTGCCTAATTATCTAATCGGCAAGTGTACATGAATGTCATCCAAAATAGCAAAAAATAATACCATTCATCGATAGCAAAGTACAAAGAAAATTTTCATTAGTAAATTGGGCACAAACTGTAGCCATTTTACATGTGAAAACTACAAAACAAAAGCTACAAACTCGCATGTCACCTTACACATAAAAACTACTAAACTAAAGATTGCGACAATACATTCAAAATCCTTAAACAAAAACAACTAAAAGGTCGCCCTAATCAATCCTCGGAGTCAGACTCCAGCGACTCAACATCCACTTGCTCGTATGGAATCGGCATAGCCAATGTCACATTAGTAGTAGCAAGGGCTTTGAGCCAGCCGTGTTTGAATCCCTGATTCTCGAATTTGGGGACTTCTTCTACATAGTTTACGAGGGCAGCACTCTACCCGGCCTCGTACGCCGTGGAAGCCTCAGAGTCGTCTACTTCCTTCGCCGCCTTCGATTCTTTCAAGTCGGCCTCAAGTTTGACGATGGCCTCTTGGGCTAACTTGAGCACAGCTTCGCTCGCGTTCGCCCTCTCCTCGGTGGCCAATCTTAGCTGTTCTGCATTTTTAGCCCTCTCCATCTCAGCCTCGGCCCTTGTGGCTTCCATATTTGCCCTCGCCGCTTTGAACTCGGCCCTGCTCCTCTGGCCTTCAACTTTCGATTGTAAGCGGCCAACTTGTTCGACGGCGTCATGCTGGCGATCCTCCCGATCGTCTGCAAGCAAAACAGGAAATTAAAACCAAAATAATATTAGCACAAAAGGAAAAGACGAGGTCAAGGTATTTACCAGAAGAGCCGATTGAGCGACTAATGCTATTGCCAAAAGATCCGGCTCCACCCGAAAAGTCGCCTTGTCAGCTGGCAATGAGATGGACGTAGCCATGCTCAACACCACGACTAGGTCTTTAATAGCCAACGCGTCAGAGGAGATCAGCGTGTTTTTTTATCTTCGGTTGAATGACGAAAGGCACAATCACATCCGACTCCTCTAAACGTGGCCGTTTGTCAGCACGCTTTTCTTCACCTCGGCAGGACGCTTCCCCGTCCGCTCAGCCTCTTCATTGATCTGCACAACCGCCTCAACCTCGGCATTTCGGGTTTGAGCCGTTTCCTCCTCAACAAGCAGGGAGGGCTGAACTCCGGGGATAGGTGGCACTTCAAATCGAATGGCCTCCGCCCTTTGCCGCGCGGCCATTCTTTCCGCGTTTCTCTTTTTGGTGAGTTATGTGAGGCTTAACCCAACCATGTCTTCGGAGTATGTGCCGGGAAGGTCCTCTAAACCGGTAAAAATGTCGTCAAATAGAAGGTCTCCTCGGCCTAAAATGGACGGAGGGTTGGCTGAATTGAGGCTGGCTTCCTCAAAGGCCGACCTCAGAGCCTCATCTACTTCTGCCCGCTCCGAATCGGACCCCTCCAAACCAACTTGCCGCAAGTTTTTGAAGTCGGTCAAGATGAGAGCCGTAAAAAACTCTTCACCCTTTGGAATTGGGATGTTTTCTGCCGCCGAGAAGGTCATATAAGTCAGCTCGTATCGCAGCAAAACGTGTGTCATGACCCAAACCCACCCCTATGGGTTAAGGCCATAACCGGCCAGTAATGGAGTGATTACCTACGGCCTCACCCAAATAAATTAAAACTCATCAGAGATAAAGGGGCCGAACGGAAGCAATTCAAAAACTTTGTCCATAGAGTCGTGCTTAAATGCACACCATAACATTCCAGACATTTATATGTTAATAACTCACAGCAAAATATGTACTAACACAAAACACTATACATACAGGATCATAAAAATTTAAGTCAGTCAGACCCAAGACTTATATACAAAAGTAGTCCAACGTATTCGCCAACATAACAAAACTATAAACAAAGGTCAAAGGCGAAGACAGTCTCGTGCGTGAGACGTTTGGGCTGACTCCTCAAAACTTTAACTGTTTCTCACAAGTTCACCGAGGCTGGTTCTGGGCGTCCCTTGGCTCACCTGCATGTATATGAATGAGCGTGAGCGAATGCCCAGTGAATAATATCAAACGAGGAAGATATATAAGTAATCACTGAAACAGTTACAACAAATGGCCTTTGGCCCGATCATTTATATCTATCGGCCTTTGGCCCAATCATCTATATCTATCATTCGTATCAATCGGCCCTCGGCCCAATCATTCGTATCAATCGGCCTTCGGCCCAATCATTCATGTCAATCGGCCTTCGGCCCAATCATTCGTATCAATCGTTGTGCACCACTCAAATTAACGAACTTACAAAACTTACATATAAGTAAACAATTGGACAACAGTATATTTCAAATATCTTGTTGAGTTATTACTTACAGTGATCGGCTTGTGGATTTGCCCTGGAACTCGACCCTACAAATGCCATGAACATAAAAGGGTCACTAACAATTCAATCCGTTCAAAATCCACATTTTCCTCTTTAGGCTTCATTCTAATCTCTTTAATTCAATTACAATGCTCAAGGTATGCCTGTTTAGGAGTGAAAGGGAACGGAAAACAGAACACAGAATACATAAACAAAATTTCAGAAAACAGGGTCCCCGCTCGAGCGTCAACTTCCCCACTCGAGCTGACCCTTGAGGCCTGCAAAAGTACTGGATAGGTGAAATTTACGCTCGAGCGTTCATTCTAGCGCTCGAGCGAAAGGCCTCTCAACATGGCTCCCCGCTCGAGCGTGATCTTCCCCGCTCGAGCGGACTCCATGTCTACAAAAAGTACTGGATGCATCATTTTTACGCTCGATCATGAACTCGGACGCTCGAGCGGAAGTTCATTCTACAAGACCCCCACTCGAGCGTGAACTCCCCCGCTTGAGCGGACACCATGCCTGCAAGAAAAATACTGGGAGCTCAAAATCCACGCTCGAGCGGCTATTCCCCCGCTCGTGTGGACATCAAAATTCTGGGTTTCCAGATTGTGTTCTTGAGCTCCAATTCAACTTTCAAATAACATTTCTTGCATGCAATGGCTCAAATATCACATATTCACATACTAACATAATACCAATACCAAATTACAACATTAGGAAGCTCAATTTCTTGATCTATCTACATGCATGTCCCAAAATATTTCAAACTCATCACCAACATGCTCAAATTCAAACATTCAAGACTTATTCTCCCATGATTTGTACATGCATGTGACATAACTCCCTCATTCTCAACTCATATGATGAAGAAGTGGTTAAAACATGAGCTTTAACTTAAAACTTACATGGATCATGCATTTTGTGCTCAAATACCCAAATTCAAAGCAATTATACCCATGCATGCACACATTGACCTTTAATTCAATATAAACAACTCAATTCCATTTCAATTCCTACTCTTGATTACCCAACTAGCTTGAATACACAATATTACACATTAAACTCATGATTTACTCACCAAGGAGCTTTAATCTTCCCAAGCTAAGGTTAATTCTTGTATTAGACTTCAACTTCCAAGCCTTCAAGACCAAATTGCACAATCCCTCTCTCTCCCTCCCTATAGCCGGCCCTCTCTCAAATTTTTGAGTCCAAGATTAGCCAAAATGCTACTAGGGAGAAGAATGGAGGTGTAGTGCCCCTTTTACAACAAACTCCACTAATGTATTATAATAATAATAACAATTGGGCACTAATTCACCAATTTAATCAACTTAATCTGGTTCGAATCAATTTTTCGATTAAACTTCACCATAGGCTCTAAAAATTATGCCAATCACAATGATGCAGTCAATTTCGGGTTCTATGGCCGATAAGGCCTTCAATTTAATTTCCAAAGCAGATAATTAAACAGCTATTCCTACGGTGAACAGATAGAAATTCAAAACCACATATTTTCACATAATGGCACACAAAATCATATTAGACACATAATCATACTCGCATCAAGGACCAATTAACAAATTACAGAACAGGGGTATCACAACGTGGGCCGCCCTCCATTGTTTCTAAAGACTCGAGCGGCCGAAACATTTGAGCGCGACTTTGATTTCTGAAAGAACGGCGTCGTCAGTTGAAGTTAAGACTTTCTTCAAATTGTTTCCTGCACAAGCAAAACCATGAGGACTCAAAAATGAAGCTTTATAAACATAAGAAAAATAAACACAAGAAGCTATACGGCCACTTGGTTCACCCCTCCGTCTGGGAATAGGATCAAGGCGATCCTCACCTTCGCCGAATTCCCAGTTACCTTGGACAGCGACCATAACATCATCGACTCGCTTCCCAGAACTGGAAAGCATAGTCACTAATTGATGCTCGGTGTCCTTGGCCCTAAGGAAATAACGTCCATGCCGACCAGAAGACTTGGCTAAGGCATAACAATGCTGAATAGCAGGTATGCCGAGGTTAATCCTAAGGCAACGGTTTAGCTCTATGAGCCCCATTACAATCCTAAAAAAGTTGACATTGGGTTGAGAGGGGATTAGAACCCAATGGCGGAGGACAGCCCTAAGAAATAGGTGAAGCGGGAAACGGATTCCGCCTTCAGCAATTGACAAGAGGGGGAAAACGATTGTGCTTTCATCAACCCTCTCCATATCGAGGATGCCATTTGTCACAAGCGACAGACGGACGTCATCAGGAATACAAAAATGGCGTCGAAAGCCAGTGATTCGGTCCGCGGAGAGGAGGTCTTTCAGGTGCTTTGCCATTTCGGCCAGCCTATAGGAGTGTACTAAACTAAAGGCGAACCAGGAAAATGGATTCAAGGCAGAGGAAGAGAACTTACAAAAGATGGAGAGGACGGTGAAAGATGAATGGAAGTTGCAGAGACGAGTCGGAAGGCAGTCCAAAAACTAGCATCCAAAAATGTGTTTGAAAAGACGACAGGATTTTAAATCACAATAAATAGAAGTGTACGAAGGGGCGGGAAGTTGAAATGATAACAGACAGGCGTGTACTCTGACATTTGCGTTGGAATGAGGTTAGCCGCCTAATTTTGGCTCTGACTTTTCGAGTTCGAAACCAAACACTCCAGCTAACTGTTGTTAGTGGAGTGCTTGGGGGGCAATTGTGGGGGGCCGAGATATTGAGACGTAAATAGGCCCAATAGAGAACCAGGAGTCGAAATATATACATCTCATTCGGCCCTATGAGGCCAAATAGCCGATTGATTGAGGGGCCGAGTGGAAAACAGTTTTGCAGCAAGAGGAGTCGAATAAGTAGTTATATGGCGAATTGGAAGTGGGCCCAACCCCGAGGCCCAGGAAAGAAAATATACAAATAGAAGAACGTCAGACAGAAAGAGGTATGTGAGAACTAGTATGCTTAACTTAAGGTACAAGCAATCAAGAGAGTATACACTGACTTATCCGTCGGAGTGCTAATTCCGGCATCCCCGACCAGAGTGTTCATCCATTTTCAGGTAACTAGCTGAGGATCACGAGCGTCCCCCAGGATCTGAAGAGTATTTCCAAACCACCTTCCCCACAATATCTTATTATACAATTATAACTCTATTTTGTGTTTACTACTAATAATTTTTAACAATTTTTGTATTCTAAAGCTACTTAATTATAAATAAAAAAAAAAAACAAATCAAGGGATCACCTTTTTATTTCTTAATTTTGTCTTGTGTCAATAATCTATAAATTTCAATAATTTTTGTATTCTGAAGCTACTAAATAAATAAATAAAACAGCATCACTTTCCTTTTCTTTTTAAAATCTTAGTTAGTTTCATTTTAATTTTGTTTTGTGTCAATAACCTATAAATTTTAGCGATTTTTGTATTATGAAACTACTAAATAAAAAAATCACTTTTCTTTTTAAAATCTTAGTTAGTTTTATTTTTACTTTGTATTAAGAGCCGATAAAGTGGCATTGGGAGTGCTATGTACAAGTATAAATAAATAATCAAAAATTAATTTTAAAATTAAATAATAATATAAAATTTATCCAAAATATGAAGTGAAAATGATTTATAATTAATTAAATTTGATTCATTTTTATCAGAGTTAACCATAAATAACTTGTATATTTATGCCAACGCGACCTTCACCTAATCATTAAAAATTATCTTGGTCTATGCCCAACTTATGAATCACTTGACTTATTTATTTATTAAATTGGTAAGTAAATATCTATAAGTATTTTTTAATTTTTAAATAAGAAATATGAACATATTTTATGCATATCTATTGAAAAAATTAAAATTAGGTAAAAAATTATATATTTATGTTTAACACTATGAAATAAATAGATACATATATTCATATATTAAAAAATTATCTAAGATAGAGTCGCCCTAAATTATATGTCATATTTAACTTTAATCTTACACTTAATCTAAAAAAATAAGAATTAATTAGTAAAAATATTTGATAATAATAAATTTAAACATTATATATAAATTATATCATAAGTTATCGATTCGTGACCGGTATGAGCTAGTTTGGGGGGTTTGGGCCCCGTTTTAATGATCTAAACCATTCACATTTTAAGGTTCGTCAAGTACATCATCCCTACAAAAAATCAAGTCAACCAAATAACGGAAATCACGTGTTTAGATCAATTTTGTATGAACTGTTTATTTTCTTACTGTTCATTTTTTTTCCATGCAAAATTGATACAAACAACCGGTTATCGTTATCTGATCGACTTGATTTTTTGCAGAGATGATGTACTCGACGAATCCTAAAATATGAATGGTTTAAATTATCAAAATATGGTCCAAAAGTGGGCCCACAAGGCCCAACAACAACTCTCCAATCCGATAGAAGATTGGAGAGAAGCTCAGGCCATATTAAAGAATCAATAATGTTTAAATTTTAAATCAAAGAATTAATTATTTTTCATATGTGTATGTATGAATGTATCAAAATCATGCATTAATGCAATCTTATGGAAGCACTTTTGAAAATAAATTTGGTATGGTAAACATAAATTAAGGAAGTAATTTGAAAGGGTAATTAAGGTGGCATAATTTAAGGGTTTAATATAAAACTCCATGAATTTAATTATGAACTAATTAAAATGCAACACATAATGACACTTAGTATTTTAATTATTAAAAAAGAAAAAAAAATTTAAAAAAAGTTTAAGTTGAGAGTTTGAATCTTAAAAAAAAAAAAAAAAAAAAAACAACCTTATTAACGTTTGCTGTATATGAAAATAATGAGATTTGATATATATATATATATAATAATGGCCATGGTGAGAGAAAAAGAAATATGTTACAAAATTTTAATTATATAAATTATTTTATGCTTTATGGTGAAGATTTAAAATATTTCAATAGAAAATATTTTACAACGAAATATTTTTGAGTGTGTGATTTATTCATTTTTTTAATTGGAAAACTCCTTTTTTGAGTGTGTGATTTATTAATTATTTTTTCTTAATTGGAAAACTCCTTTTGATGGTAAAGAAGAAATGATTTTAGCAATAAAAAATACACTCTTTGTTTAAAAAAGAAAGTGTTAGTGTGTGATTTATTAATTATCTTTTAAAATTAAAAAAATCAAAAAATTTAGATTGAGTATTTAGAGTTCTCTTAGCTCTTCTCACTAAAAACCTTCTTTTACTTATATAATATATAGATAGATAGATAGACAGATAGGGTTTATATATATATATATATAATTTATGTCAATTGTTTATATATTTTTTATATTATTATTTAAAATTTAAAAGTCTCTCTCAGATTATTTAGTACAACAGTTTTTGTTTATACCTTATTAAATAGAAATAATTTTAATCAACTAAAAACAATTGATTTTTAAAAATTAGGTGAGATATTTTTCGTTTATGCTTTTAAATTACTAATTTTTAATTTACAATAAATTACATCAAAACAAGACTTATGTACATATACATAGGGATATTTCTCTTTAAAATAAAACATTTATAAAGATGATTTATATTTAGAACAACATCATTATCACATTTTTCTTA
Organism: Camellia lanceoleosa; assembly: GCA_025200525.1. Lineage (NCBI taxonomy): Eukaryota > Viridiplantae > Streptophyta > Magnoliopsida > Ericales > Theaceae > Camellia > Camellia lanceoleosa. Next base: position 7,119,131 of record CM045763.1, on the reverse strand, counting down.
TAACATTTTTTTATATAAATAGAATTTGTTATGACTATATTAAAGAGCCATTGGTGTTGTGAGTGTTGATTTTTGACCACACAACCAAACGGGGAACTCAGCTGAAGAGCACCGGCAGAATAGATTAAGCCCGAACAACCTGTTACAGAAATATAAGAATCCGGTGGTAGTTCGTCCACCCGGGGTACTTCGACGATCAAATCAATATCTCTCAAAGATAGCAAATTGTGCTTCAACTCACAAGAAAAAGCTTATTACTCTTAGTATCTTCCACATACCTGAGACCCACGGGGGTGCCCTGCTTTTATAGCCAGCACTGACTTGATCCCTATAGAAGCCTAACTTCAATGGACTCAGGCTCAATGCTCATCCTGGACTCTCAGCTAGATAGGGATAAATTCCCTAAGAGCTTTATCTTTATCCAAACTAAGATCCTCCCCTGTTCTAGGACTCTTGTCCCTTATCCGCTCATCTCAGATTCCGACATCTCCGCAGACAACCTCGGCCTAGTCGAAATCACCTCGGTGTCAGGACCAGGCCACGTGGCACCTCGGTTGACACTCCGGTGTCACCTTGGCCACGTGCCGTCATTTAAAAAAGATGTCCCCATAACTACCCCCTAGGTTTTATTACCTCAGCATCCTATGGTGATGGAACCCGCATCGCCCACTCATAGTTCATGTCGGCTAAAATTCATTCTTTCCTTCGACCGAGATCATGACTTGTCGGTTTCAAGTATCCAAGACTCAACTACCCATCTTTATCAATGACCAAGAACCAAGAACCAAGAACCAAGTTCTTTAAATTCCTTAACTGAGATCGTTCCTTTAGCAAAGGTTTTTGCTTCGTTAAATCAAGAACTCCAAGAGTTTTATCTGCACATGAGCTATCACGCACGGTCTTTCTCAACAGTTTCTGCCACGCGTGTTTTCCTTATTGAACCTGACACGCGCTATCAGGTCACGTTGTTTCTGCGCACGCCGCCTGACAAGCACGTCGTCCAAGGCATTTTAATTATGTTTTGCCGCCTTTTTGCATTTTAACAAAAACTCTTTCTCTCTCTTTGTCTTTTCACTTCGCATTCTCACACACTCTCTCAAAGTTTTCTCTGCCTACGAAATTTCCCTTAAACCTCCATTGCTGTCCTTTCGAGATTTCTGCAATCATCTAACTTCCGCTTCTGGCGAGCTTTTTACCACCAGGCTCTAGACAATACCGTCGTTGGACTCCGGCGAGCTTCTTTCCATCCTCTATTTGATAAGTTCATGATTTCTTTTCTTGTAATCTATGTCCTTCATTTTTGATTTGTTACATATTTATTACCCGTTTACATGATGTTCGTTGCCATTGCAAATCAATTTTTGTTTTTGAATCTTTGCTATATTTTGAATCTCATGTTTGTCTGTGATTCATGCTGTTTAATATATCCTTGTGTCTATTCACATTGTTCATGATTCTTGCACACACGTATGTAGTGTTCATAGATTTGAAAAGCTTTAGCAATTTTGCCGCTGTTCTTGGCTTTGCACCTCTACACACACATACTCAGTGTTTCTTGAAAAATGTTGCTTTCTTGATTCTGAATCATGTTCTTTTATGTTTTTCTTTGACTTGTTTCCAGATTCTTGCCTTTGATTCTTGTTTCCGTATAGACTTAGGTTTAGGATTTGATAGAAATCACATTCTTTAGGAAAATTGAAACAAATTCCCCCTAGATCTTCAAAAACCCTCGCCTTAGGTTTTAGCCAAGGTTTCCAATCCCTACCATTTTCTTCTCTCTGACATTCATCCCAAAACACTCTAAGCCAAGATAATAGGTATATTTAGGTGGAGGGTAGTGTCACGACCCCAAACCCGCCCCTATGGGTTTAGCATCGTAACCGGCCAGTAATCCTTGGATTACGGAAGGCCTCAGAACTGATTAGCAAAATTAAGGGGCTAGCGGAAGCAAATACATAAATATAATTGTCCAATGAGCTGTGCTGACTTATATGAAATAGAATATTTAAAACTTTATATACGTATCCAAAAGTCATTCATACATTATACCCACACACATAAAAGTATCTTAAGTACAGCCAACAAAACTACAAGTCATAGACACAAGTAACCGAAACTTATAACAAGTGACACATCCGGAACCTCCACGTGAGGCGCAATGGTTGGCTGACAACAGAACATAGATTCCGACAAATGCCTTCAGGCTCGATCTCCAAAATGCCCACCTATACATATATATATATATATATACACACAGTGAGTTAAAGCCCAGTGAATAACATTAACGTAAAAGGGTTAATGAACGAAATCCGAACATGTCATAAGCGTAAAACAGATCATAGCATAAACATTCTTGTATCTAAACATAATAATGGTACATCCCATAGAACACATCACATATCGTCTTCCGACTAGAGTAATCGGTTTCGGATACCGATTAAACACATGACACCACAATGAAGTGGCTAACGAGATCTCGTAAATCACATGTATGTTATGGACCCGCATTATCATGCCATCCCCCATGACTTGGGACTATCTATGGATGCCATAATAGATTTCAAACATGGAACATTCGTTCACGTAAACAGATAGCATGTCAGAAATCATAACTTAATATATAACATTTGAAACATAATTCATATGAACATATCTTTACAGAAATGTTACTCACAGTGGTTCCCGTAAATGGTCAATCAATTCTTGAACGTTGACCTACAAACACAAAGGTACATAACACAAACATATCTTATCATTACACATGTACCTGGCCAATGCGGCTTAGCTTTCGATACGTTGATTCTTATTCTTTCCTATCACATTGCTTAAACACACATATGCTTGCAATTTCTTAACTTAGTACATTCCTTTCTTAGTGTGTTTATAATCCATAACCTCATTACTATAGCTTAATTAAGGCTTAGGAATGCCTAAGATGCAATGGGAATGCCAAAACATGAATTGAAACACTTGGTAAATTTTCTGAAAATAAGGTCCCCGCTTGAGCGGACATGCAAACATGAGAGGGGTCGCTCGATCGAGACTTCCTTCGCTCGAGCGGCCTGTAAAGTAGAAAAAAGTGCTGGTTGGTCTCAATCTACGCTCGAGCTACAAATTCCACGCTCGAGCGGATCAACAATACACAAGGGGTTCGCTTGAGCATCCAAGTGTTCGCTCGAGCGGAGCGCCCATGCCTGGGAAGAAATACTGAGGGCTCGCATTCCCCGCTCGAGCGCAAGTTTTCTCGCTCGAGCGGACTGTGAAATTCTAGGTTTCCAAAAACAGAGTTTTGAGTTTCAAAATGCAATTCAATGGCTATACTCATGCATAGCTTGATCAAAACACTTGGGAAAACTTTTCTAAAACACAAACATATGATCATCATCTAACCTTTAGCTCAAGACTCATGGATTTAGCTAAAATTGAGTTCAAACTTCCATATATATAAGGTTTATAAACTCTTTTCCTCCAACACATTGGTTTTAACAAAATTGAGCTCAAAGGCTCCATGCATGAGGGAAAATCCTTTTCGAAACATGAATTTAAGCTTTAAAACATAATGAATTATATATGCATGTGCCAAATAACTTATGATAACAACTTAGATGCTCAAAATCAAACTCAAATGACAAACCCCTACATATATATATACATGCATGTGAAATTATAATCAAATTCTCCATCTTCTTGACAAACATATGTAAAATACATGCAATGATCATAACAACTCCATGAATGCATCTTTATAACACAAATTCTTCATGAATTATAGATTAGATGCTCACCAAAAGCCTTCAATTAGCTAGATACTTGCACATTCTTGAGCTATTCTAGCAAAATCTTTAACTCTACCTTGAATTTCTCCTTCCCTCTCTCTAGAATTGTACTCCCTCTCTCTCTAAAATAAGTTCTTAGAATTTTGCACTCGAGGAATGAGGGAAATGAACTCAAGAATGAACTTAAAGGGTCACATATATAGTCATGATGCCATAACACATTAATTAGTACATAAGGCTTGCCAAACACAACTTAATGAATCGTTCTGAATCAATTTTTTAATAAAATCTGCTACATGATTCTAAAAATTCCGAATAACATATTCATGTAACTAATTTCGATTTCGGATGCTGATAAAGCTTTCAATTTTCTTATTAAAGCGGAATTCCAGAAAGATATTTCTACAAGTAATAGATAGAAAGCCAAAGATCATGCAAATTACATAATAAACCCATAATTTATTTTATCCACTTAATTAACATCCTTAATTACCGATTAGTGGCTAATTGCGGATCCGGGTTATTATAGGTAGATTCCCCAGAAAAACTTGAGCACTTTAGGAGAGAGTTTTCTATCCCAGCCGACGTCCAGCTTAGGTTAGCTGGGGATATAGCGATCCCGGTTTCACCCCGACCTTTATTGTGTTCCTTACTCAGGTTCCGAGATTGTATATTGTTGTCTATGTCTTGTTTCCTCCCTTTAATTCTTTGAATTTGAGTTTTGGGACTTGTTGGATGAGTTTGGAATAGGTTGGTTGTCCTTTGGTACAAATGGTTATTGCCCAGATTTTGGCATCTTCGCTCGAGCGAGGCTTCTTGCGCTCGAGCGAGCCCTGTGAAAATGTTTCTTCGCTTGAGCGAGGCTTCTTGCGTTCGAGCGTGCATCTGCGTTGGGTAGCATACCTAAAGCTTCACATTCTATGCTCGAGCGACGCTTCTTGTGCTCGAGTGAGGTGACCTTTTTGTGTCTGGTCGCTCGAGCGAGAACTCCTTCGCTCGAGCTAGCCTGGTGTACATCAATTCACAGCAGCACCGTTTTGCTTCATTTTTTATCTCATTTTTCACTCACAAACCCTAAATCTCCAACTTCTCTCTCTAGAAGCCACCTTTTCTCTAAGGTTTCATCTAAATCCATTGACTTCTTGACCCTAGTGTCTTCGAGAATAAAGTAGAGAGCTTCGTATTGATCTAAGTAAAAGTGGGTTTCATCATTTTTGGGGTTCAACCTTCTTTGCTGGTCTTCTCTTCTTGAAGTAGGGAATTTCCATACTCTAATATGGTTTTTAGCTTAGTTATTTGTTATTGTGTATAAATGATGAGATTTGGTTGTAATTTGGACAAATCTAGGATTTGGGTATGAAATGAAAAGAAGGGTTTTTGATGAAATTGGTATAAGTGGGTTTGAGGTTTGGATACAAGGTTGTATTGTGCCAAAATAGTTGTTTTTGGTGTTTTGAGTTGATATTTGAAAAAGGGGGATTTTGCTCTAATTTGATTAAATCATTATTTTGCATAAATAATTGGGGTTAACATTTAAAATGTGATATTGGACGGATGTGGTCATAAATGGTGATATTGGATATGTATTATCTCACCTATGGAAGTTTTGAATGAACTATTTATTTTGATATTGAACATCTTTTTAGAAACAATTGCATTGGACTATCGGTGGAGGATAGTTATGATTGTTGTAGAAATTACATAAGGATTAGGCGATTTAACACTAATCCATTATTAGCGTAATTGAATATGACTATGTTATAAATACATTGTATATGTATGTTTATTGGGAGGAGAAAGGGGATGTACTCCATATGTGATTATGTTTATAAATACATTGCATATGTACATATGTTTGGGATGAGAAAGGGGATGGACTCCATTTAAAACAAGTTGGCCAGAGTGTCCTAGGTGAAAGGCCCAAAATTTCATATATAAATGGGTGTCGATTCCTTCGGATGAAATATCCGTAAAATGGCAGATTTGAAATGTTTATGTGTGTTTTGCATAGTTGGAAAACCATCGAGTTGTAGTCTCATTTTGGTTGTTGAAAGATAATGAATTTAACTCGTGAATTAAGTAGCATATATGAACTGGAAATGAATTGAAGGAAAATGGAATGAGGTTAGTTCATAGTGGCATATGAATATGCAGGCCTTGTGGATTTTTTAATACCGGTATTGTTTATGCACGCAGTATTTATACCTTTGCTAAACCTCATATATTGTGTTAGATTATCTCTATTGGGCTGTTGGCTCACCCTATATGGGAATATCATTTTCAGGTGCAGGTGAAATGTTTCCTCCAAGGCAATAGCGTGGATGGACTTTCGGGAAGCAAGAGCTTCTCAATTATGTCTTATGTGTGTATGTTTGTTATTTGCAAAGCTAAGGGCTTAAGATGTAATGAGCGAGACTCAATTTGTGTAACCAAGAAATGACTTGGAAAGATGTAAGCCTACGTGGCATTTACCTGGTTGTTAAATAGTGAACTCTGATATATGAAAGTATGTTGTTTCTCATATTCATTCCACATATGAGTTATCATTATTGTATTTTTTTGGGGGCATTACAACTTGGTATCAGAGCATACCGGGTTTGAATACTTTGGATACGTGGGAAGTGGTTAGTACCACAATGGGTTTGTCTCGCTTGATTGAGATGTTAGCATGTATTGTATGCTTATGTGATAACATGCTTATGTAATTATATGGGTATGGAATTTAGTTCCTAAGATGTTGATTGAGTCTATGGGTTTGTAGAAGTCCTATTAGAAGAGCACCTGATCACTGCTATTTCTAATTAGAACTCTAGCAAAGTCGTGGGACGGTCATTATCTAGGAAGGAAATTCGTATGTGTTTATGTGATTACATGTCTATGTGCAGTGACTTATTGTTGTCCAATGTATTAGGCCACGAGTGAGTTAAATTTGGCACGTTTATAAATGTGCTAATCTTGTTGTTACCTTTATTAGGATGTCAGGACGTGGACGTGGTAGTAATAGGCGTGGCAGGCCCAGAAGGCATGAGGTGTCTTTACCGGATGATATTCCGGCACAAGAAGAAGGAGTTGGTCAAGCCAATGTGGCCGAATCGGTTAATCAACAAGCCATAGGCGCCTTAGCCCGCAAAATAGCCAGAGCATTTAGGGAGTCTATGGACATTCTCCAAGTTGAGAATCAAGTCCAGGCCCAAGTAGCTGAGGCAGGGCCATCTTTCTTAAAAAGGGAGTTTTTCCAGTCGAATCCGGATGAGTTTTTGGGTGATCCTAAGGAGCCATTGAAGGTAGATGAGTGGCTAGAATAGTTAGTGAAGACATTCGAGATGCTTGGCATCGAGGATAATCAGTTGAAAATGACCTTGGCGTCTTTCCAGTTGAAGGGGGATGTGGGTCAGTGGTGGAAGTATGAGCATGGGCACATTGAAGGAACTTGGGAGGCTTTTGTTGAGGCTTTCCAGGATAAATTTCTACCTCCCACGGTTAGGGAGAAGTTGAGAGATCAATTCTCTAAATTATTGCAGTTGAACACGCCAGTGGCTGAGTTTGAGACAACCTTTACTAGTCTATCGAGGTTTGCACCTGAGTTGGTGGCGATTGAGGAGCGCCGTTGTTTGGAGTTTGAAAAGAGGTTAAGGACCGAGCTAATGTATAAAGTTGTCGGTTCCATGACTAGAGATTATGGGCGCCTTGTGTAGTCTGCTGCCCACCTTGAAACTATTATGCAGGCAGAAGATGAAAGGATGAGGGGCTCCAGGAGGAGTCAGGATAGTCAACGAGACAGTAAAAGGCAGAGGGGTTCCTACCCTCAGCAGTCCCAGGGAACTCAGTCGAGGTCCACTTTTCCAATACCGAGTTCAGGTTCTGGGAGAGGTGGGTAGGGAGATTTTACTTGTTTTAAGTGTGGTCAGTTGGGCCACAAGTCTCCATCTTGTCCTCAAAGAAGAGGAGGACAACGAGCAGCATCATCTTTGGCTCGTTTTCAGAGCCAGAGTCAGGGGAGAGGTCAGCCACTCACTTGTTATCAGTGCAGGCAGGCGGGGCACCTGAAGAGGTTTTGCCCACAGTTGGGTGGTACACCTGGTGCGTCTGGTTCAAGACAAACATAGAGTTACCAGTCGACACAGTTAGCACAGGCCTCGAGGGCCAATCAAGGAGTCTCTTTGGCTTTGTCTGTGCATCAAGCTTATGCTCCGAGGGGTGAGCAGGTTGAGCAGAGGCCTAATGGATGTATGTATACAGTTGTAAGGACAGATTTTGTACCTGATCCTTCTGTAGTGTAAGGTAGCTTTTTGTTTTGCAATTCAGTTGCTAATGTGTTGATTGATACGGGTGCATCCTATTCTTTTATTTCGTATGCGTTTGCATCAGTTTTGGGTTTGGAGTTGGCACAGTTAGCATCTCATATTTGTGTAGAGTCACCTATTGGTGGTCAGACTATCTTGAGACAGGGATGTCGAGGTTGTGACATCGAGGTTGCTGGTTGTCGATTACCTTTTGCATTTGTATTGATTGACATGCTTAGTTTTGATGTCATATTGGGTATGGACTAGTTATCGTCATACCAAGATGTTATAGATTGCTACCGTCAGAAGGTTATTGTATGTACCTTGAATGGTGATTGCTTTTATTTCTTGGGGGACTAGATGGATAGAGTCTTATCACGGGTATATGCTCCGCGTGGGCGGAGTGAACTTAGTTGTCTCTTTGCTAGCTTTTTGAGTAGTGAGTGTGATGAAATTTGGGTTGAATTGCCGAGGGTAGTTTGTGAATACTTGGATGTTTTTCCTGAGGACCTTGTCAGTTTACCATCTCATCGAGAGATCAAGTTCTCTATTGATTTAGTGCCCGTCACGGCACCGGTTTCTATGGCTCTATATAGATTTGCACCTGCTAAATTCAATGAGTTGAAGATTCAACTCCAAGAATTGCTAGATAAGGGTTTTATTCATCCTAGTACTTCACCTTGGGGAGCGCCGGTTCTCTTTGCTAAAAAGAAAGATGGAGCATTGCAACTTTGTATTGATTACCAAAAGTTGAACCGGGTTACTATTAAGAATAAGTACCCAATGCCTCGTATAGATGATCTGTTTGATCAATTGAAAGGGTCTTGTTGTTTCTCTAAGATAGACCTGAGATCATGTTATCATCAGTTGAGGGTAAGGGAGGAAGATATCCCGAAGACGACATTCTGTACGCGGTATGGCCATTATGAGTTTCTTGTAATGCCTTTTGGGTTAACTAATGCTCCAGCTGTGTTTATGGATTTAATGAATCGGATCTTCCGTGAATTCTTAGATCGTTTTGTGGTTGTCTTTGTGGACGATATTTTGATTTATTCACCTTCTGAGGAGGAACACAAGGAACATTTATGAGTAGTACTTGAGTTACTTAGAGCCCATAAGATGTATGCTAAGTTTGGGAAATGTGACTTTTGGCTGGAAGAGGTTAAATTCCTAGGGCACGTAGTGTCAAGGGAAGGGGTGACTGTAGATTCATCCAAGGTAGAAGCAGTGCAAGATTGGGCACAACCTAAGAATGCTTTCGAGATTCGTAGTTTCTTGGGGTTGGCCAGGTATTATCATCGGTTTGTGAAGGATTTCTCTAGACTAGCTTCACCGTTGGCTAAGTTGACTAGAAAGGAAATCAAGTTTGTTTGGAGTGAGACTTGTGAAAGGTCGTTCCAAGAACTCAAGATTAGACTCACCACTGCTCCAGTATTGATTATACCAGAGAGGGGTTTGAGTTATTCAGTTTATTGTGATGCTTCACGGGAAGGTTTAGGTTGTGTATTGATGCAAGAGGGTAAAGTGGTAGCCTATGGCTCACGGCAGTTGAAAACACATGAGAGAAATTATCACACCCATGACCTAGAGTTAGCAACAATGATATTTGCCTTGAAGATCTGGAGGCACTATCTGTATGCTGAGAAATTTGAAGTGTTCTCTAATCATAAGAGTCTGAAGTATATGTTTACACAGAAAGACTTGAAGTTGAGACAGAGAAGGTGGATGGAATTCATAGAGGATTATGATTTTGAGTTGCATTACCATCCCGGGAAGGCCAATGTTGTGGCCGATACTTTGAGTAGAAAGCCAATTAGCAGTGTAGCTTCTATCGCCATCCGAGAACGGGAAATGTTGGGTACTCTTAATGAGTTTGACCTGTAACTAGGTGAGTCTGTTGAATTCGCAGCTTTGTTTTCAGTAGTTGCACAACCTACACTTGTGAACCGAGTGTTGGAAGCGCAGAAAGACAACCCTGAGGTGAAATCGTTCCAGGAGAAGATTTTCAATAGGAAGGTAGAAAGAGGTTTGAATATGTATCCTGACCTGAGTGTGAGGTACTGTGATCGCTTGTTTGTACCAGAGTCTTGCCGAGAGGAAGTACTTCAAGAATTTCACTATTCACGCCTTGCGGTGCATCTGGGAGGCACAAAGATGTATCATGATCTTAGTCGCCAGTTTTGGTGGAGAGGTATGAAAAAGGATGTGGCTATGTTTGTATCAAGGTGCCTTACTTGTCAACAAGTGAAGGCCGAGCATCAGAGGCCAGGAGGTTTGTTGCAACCCTTGCCTATAGCTGAGTAGAAATGGGAACATATCACGATGGATTTTGTTGTGGCTCTTCCGAGGACTCAACGGGGTAGTGATGCCATTTGGGTGGTCATTGACCGATTGATTAAGTCGGCGCATTTTGTTCCCATGCACGTAAGTGACTCGGTAGATTATCTTGCCAACTTGTATATTAGGGACATAGTGAGGTTGCACGGGGTCCCTATGACGATTGTTTCGGATAGAGATCTGCGTTTCACTGCTCGATTGTGGCAGAGTTTACAGAGTGCCTTAGGCACTAGATTGACTTTTAGTACTGCATATCATCCTCAGACTAACGGGCAGTCCAAGCATACTATTCATATCCTTGAGGATATGCTTCGAGGCTGTGTCTTTGACTTTAAGGGTTCATGGGAGAGGCATTTGCCCTTAGTGGAATTTGCCTATAACAATAGTTTCTAATCAAGTATTGGCATGGCACCATTTGAGGTCTTGTATGGTCGACCGTGTAGATCTCCAGTGTGTTGGGCCGAGGTGGGTGATGCACCTTTGTTAGGTCCAGAGTTGGTTCAGGAAACTACGGAGAAAGTTACACTTGTCCGTAAGAGGTTAGTTACAGCTCAGAGTCCCCAGAAAAGTTATGCCGACCATAGGAGGAGACCTTTGTCTTTTGAGGTAGGAGATCATGTCTTTTTGAAAATATCACCTAGACGGGGTTTGATGAGGTTTGGGAAGAGTGGGAAGTTGTCCCCTCGATTTATTGGCCCTTTTGAGATCCTTGAACGGCTGGAGAGGTTGCTTACTGTTTGGCATTACCGCCACAAATTTCTGAGGTTCATGACGTGTTTCATATTTGTATGTTTCAAAAATATGAGCCAGATCCATCGCACGTGTTGGATTGGACCGACTTAGAGGTAGATGAGGATGACTCGTATGAGGAGAGACCAGTGGAAGTCTTGGATAAACGGGATCAAGTTTTGCGAGGCAAGGCAATTCCCTTGGTAAAAGTATTGTGGAAACATCACGGAGTCGAGGAGGCGACTTGGGAACATGAATTGGAAGTCCTAGAGAAATATCTAGATTTGTTTGTTGATGCATGAGCATGTATTGAGAATTTATTGTATTGATGAAAAGTGTAAGCATTGTATATGTTTTAACTTATGAAAACATTATATATGTTATAGTTTTTTGGGAAGAACATGGATTCAAGATAAACATTGCTTATGTTTTGAGAATTTGAAATATTGATGATGTTGTATCATTTTTGGAAGCATTGTATATGCTATGTACGATTTTTGAAAATTTGGACTTTGGTTGAACATTGTAAATGTTTTGGGAAAATTGAAAATTTCATTTTAACATGAGACTTGTGAATCGAGTCGGTGTGAATAAATGACCGGAGAATGGGCCATGGTGTTGAACTTGTGGGAATAACATGGTTGTGAATAGTTCAATTATGATTTAGAGCCTGATTTGTAATTTTGGGGACGAAATTTCCTAAGGTGGGGAGGTTATAGCGATCCTGGTTTTACCCCGACCTTTATTGTGTTCCGGACTCGAGTTCCGAGGTTGTATATTGTTGTCTATGTCTTGTTTCCTCCCTTTAATTCTTTGAATTTGAGTTTTGAGACTTGTTGGGCGAGTTTGGAATAGGTTGGTTGTCCTTTGGTACAAATGGTTGTTGCCCAGATTTTGGCCTCTTCGCTCGAACGAGGCTTCTTGCGCTCGAGCGAGCCCTATGAAAATGTTTCTTCGCTTGAGCCAGGCTTCTTGCGCTCGAGCGTGCGTCCGCGTTGGGTAGCATACCTAAAGCTTCACATTCTATGCTCGAGCGACGCTTCTTGTGCTCGAGTGAGGTGACCCTTCTGTGTCTGGTCGCTCGAGCGAGAACTCCTTCGCTCGAGCTAGCCTGGTGCACATCAGTTCGCAGCAGTGCCGTTTTGCTTCATTTTTTATCTCCTTTTTCACTCACAAACCCTAAATCTCCAACTTCTCTCTCTAGAAGCCACCTTTTCTCTAAGGTTTCATCTAAATCTATTGAGTTCTTGACCCTAGTGTCTTCGAGAATAAGGTAGAGAGCTTCGTATTGATCTAAATAAAAGTGGGTTTCATCATTTTTGGGGTTCAACCTTGCTTGCTCGTCTTCTCTTCTTCAGGTAGGGAATTTCCACACTCTAATATGGTTTTTAGCTTAGTTATTTGCTATTGTGTATAGATGATGAGATTTGGTTGTAGTTTGGACAAATCTAGGATTTGGGTGTGAAATGAAAAGAAGGGTTTTTGATGAAATTGGCATAAGTGGGTTTGAGGTTTGGATACAAGGTTGTATTGTGCCAAAATAGTTGTTTTTGGTGTTTTGGGTTGACATTTGAAAATGGGGGATTTTGCTCTAATTTGAGTAAATCATTATTTTGCATAAATAATTGGGGTTAACATTTAAAATGTGATATTGGACAGATGTGGTCATAAATGGTGATATTGGATATGTATTATCTTACCTATGGAAATTTTGAATGAACTATTTATTTTGATATTAAACATCTTTTTAGAAACAATTGCATTGGACTATCAGTGAAGGATAGTTATGATTGTTGTAGAAATTACATGAGGATTAAGCAATTTAACGCTAATCCATTGTTGGTGTCATTGAATATGACTATGTTATAAATACATTGTATATGTATGTTTATTGGGAGGAGAAAGGGGATGTACTCCATATGTGATTATGTTTATAAATACATTGCATATGTATATTTGTTTGGGAGGAGAAAGGGGATGGACTCCATTTAAAACAAGTTGGCTAGAGTGCCCTGGGTGAAAGGCCCGAAATTTTATATATAAATGGGTGCCGATTCCTTCGGACGAAATATCTGTAAAATGGCAGATTTGAAGTGTTTATGTGTGTTTTGCATAGTTGGAAAACCATCGAGTTGTAGTCTCATTTTGGTTGTTGAAAGATAATGAATTTAACTCGTGAATTAAGTAGCATATATGAACTGGAAATGAATTGAAGGAAAATGGAATGAGGTTAGGTCTTAGTGGCATATGAATATGCAGGCCTTGTGGATGTTTTAGTACCGGTATTGTTTATGCACGTAGTATTTATACCTTTGCTAAACCTCATATATTGTGTTAGATTATCTCTACTGGGTTGTTGGCTCACCTTATATGGGAATATCATTTTCAAGTGCAGGTGAAATGTTTCCTCCAAGGCAATAGCGTGGATGGACTTTCGGGAAGCAAGAGCTTCTTAATTGTGTCTTATGTGTGTATGTTTGTTATTTGCAAAGCTAAGGGCTTAAGATGTAATGAGCGAGACTCAATTTGTGTAACCAAGCAATGACTTGGAAAGATGTAAGCCTACATGGCATTTACCTGGTTGTTAAATAGTGAACTCTGATATATGAAAGTATATTGTTTCTCATATTTATTCCACATATGAGTTATCATTATTGTATTTTTTTGGTGGCATTACAGGGGAAGAGGACTCTATTATGCCAGATGGGGATTCCATGCCCTTCCAAGTGGTTGCCTTTATCGAGTGTGGACTTCGGTTTCCCCTTGATACTCTCTTTCTTAAAATCCTCCTTTATTACAAACTTAACCCCATGTAACTTGCCATAAACTCATATAGGGTCATCAATGGCGTAATTGAACTAGCACATCGAGAAAAAGCTAGGATCACTTTAGCTGACATCCAATTCTGCTATACCATGTATGGCCTTAAGTCTGAAAAAGGCTACATATACTACCTCAAGCCCAGGTCCACTTCCTACAAATTAATAGCCGACCTCCCAGACTCTA